>CM028759.1:35213936-35813936 GCA_016801395.1 Leptodermis oblonga
AAAAAATACATGTAAGAGGCACATGACAGCAATTCCGTTAAGCCTAACGGCAATTCGTTAACGGAACTTAACGGCTAAAGTACATTTTTGGCCCCTTAAATTAATATAGGTACATTCGTGGTTAAGAAAAAAGATTATGTACCAAAGTGGACACAATCAAAAGTAAAAGTATATTAAAGGTCGTTTACTCTTTAAATTAATACCATATCTTTATTTTTATTTTTAACTTTGGCAACCTACGAGAAACAACCCCCCCCCCACCCCACCCCACCTTTTTTTATTTATTCTGTTGTAAGATATATTTAGTAATTATTATATTTGATAATGGTGCTAGATACATTACAAAAGTCATAGCTAAAGTCCTCGCAAGGGTCATTCTCAGATGATTGAATAATTTTATGACGAGATTATAGTTTTACACATATATTATAAATTATTGGGGGCAACTTTGTGACATAAATGCAACAAAATATTTTTAAAAAATTCAATGACATAGATATTTAAAAAAATTTCCCAGTCATTAGTTAAACTATGTCAGGGCTTTTATAATTTAAACACAAAAACTTGCATATAATGGATTTATTTATACGACGCAGTTGATTGACAGAGCACACATATTTTGAACGTGCATGTCCCTATGTTTGTGGATGCACACATCCCAACAATAGAATTTTTTATTTCTGTAATAATGAGTGTCACCCTAAAGTTATAAGAGTGATACCCTTAAAAGAGGAACATGATACTTTTGAAAGTTGCATGTTACTTTTGAAAATTATGAGTATCATTCCGAGAGAAAAAAAAAAAAAACCAGTGATACTCTTTAAGAGTAGCAAGCTACTCTTGAAAGAGTAACATGCTACTTTCGAAGAGTAGCACTCCTATTCTTCAAAAGTATCGGTCACACTCTTGAAAGAATAATATGATACTAAAAATGATACTCTCAAGTGTTGGGCTCAAACTACAAGAGTATATCTCGTGTTAGTTTAAGAGTGACACTCTTGTAATTTGGGATTAAACAGGTTCAAACTCTGTTCATTATTAATTGAACACTAAAATATTATTCTTGTTCGTGTTCGTTTATTTATTTATCAAGTGAAGTGCGAACTTTTTCGTGAACACTAATGTAAGTTCTAGGTCAACTTATACAAAAATGTGAATTTAATTTTAAACCCATATACAATATTGACATCTATGTCCACATAAATGTATATAAAGATGGGAAAATTCCTTTGAAGGGCATAACAAGATTTCAAATTCTTAATAAGGACGTAAAATTTTTAAAATTCTATTAAGGGTGTAAAATTATTTTACTCATCTAACTAATTATCCATTGACTATTTTAACCTTATTAAATCTTTATCCAGAAATCGAACAATCAACAGATTGACAAATTAGAGATAAAGTCGAATATACCTTCTCCTTTGTTTCATCGTCTGCATCATTTTCCACCTCCTTTTCGATAAATCGTCGGAAACCAAATGCTTTGAGAAAAGTCTCCATATGCATTATCCACATAGGGTAATTTTGTCTTCCAACTAACTTTAGAATATTGCTAATATAAGCATTCCAATCCATAATTAACAGAACAAAAATCTTTTCTTTGCCTTTTTTTAAAAAGAAAAAAAAAACCTTAAGAAAACTTTTTTGTAATCACGAACAATAAATAAACCCACACGCACACAATCTGTGCGGTGCACCAAAGCCCAAGCTTGGTCGAGAAACTACCCGAAGGTTATTCAGTTTCTTCTGTATCTATCTCTATGATTACAATGATCACCCAATACCTCTATTTATAGGCTAATTATCCCTGAATTTTACCATTAATCTGATTCATAATTATTTCTAAAACAACTACGTTATCCAAAACAAACACTAAACCAATAAAAAATAGACAAATAACAAATTCTACTACAATTATAATTACCTAATTAATACAAGTTTGGTTAAATTATTATTTCCAACATAACATCGCAAGAAATGGTGGATCAGCTCCGTTGGAAGTAGGAACAACCCTCGTACTGCCGAGGGTATTCCATGTCCGTCATTTTGTACTCAGATAATATTTTGGATGGGGCATGATATTTGCAGTAACATTTTCTTGTAAAAAGTCTAAAATACCCCTAACACTTAAAAAAAAAAAAAAAAACCAAAATGTCGCCGGAATCCGGTGACATTTTTGGCCCAAATCCGGCGACATTTCCCCCCCCCCCCCCCCCCCCCCTTCAATTTGATATTTGCAGTAACCACCAAGCAGATCTTCGCCAATCCGGTAAAAAATTCACATTTTCGACAAAAATACTAACACATCCGGACATAATACAACTAAAATAATCAAACCAACTATCTAAAATAATACCGCAAAACATTTTAACTTTAGCCACTAATATTTTTCCGATCCGAGTCGTCTCGATTTTTATCCGATTTTGTGATAATTCCACCCGGCTCTACTTTGCAGGAATTATTAAACGGAACAGAGCCCGTGAGTTGCTTTTTCAATTTTTTTTTCAGTTGGTTTGTAATTTTTTTTGCCCAGGAGTATTTTGTCTTTTTACAGAAAAATGTTACTGCAAATATCGAAACCGTTACTGCGAATATCAATCCGTTTTGGATATATGGCTTTTGTTCTCACCCTCTCTGAAATTATAAATATAAACCATGAAAGGAGCATCAGGGCA
This sequence comes from Leptodermis oblonga, assembly GCA_016801395.1. Taxonomy (NCBI): domain Eukaryota; kingdom Viridiplantae; phylum Streptophyta; class Magnoliopsida; order Gentianales; family Rubiaceae; genus Leptodermis; species Leptodermis oblonga. The sequence continues at coordinate 35,216,612 of CM028759.1, forward strand.
GTAATCCTGCAACTGAGCTACGATCCCACCCAGATAGATTTTGTACTTATCTTCTTCCAGCGTGTCCGTAGAGAAGCAGCAGTCAAAAACTGGAGATCAAGTAAAGCAAATTTGATCACAAAAGACTAGATGAACAGAATAAAAATTCACTGTCTTCTATGGTTTCTCCTAAGCATTGTAAAGTTCAGATATAATGCAAGTCGATCGTTCTATTTGAGTTCTTTAATATTTATTCCGACAAAACTATAATATAACGCATGATTCATCCATGGCTACATCTCTTATCCCTTCTATTTTATTGAGTCAACACCAATACTCTAGTCGGAACCGGTTCACACAGTTGCCGGACATTCATAAATCAGAACCAATATGGAAGCTACAACGGCATACCCATACCCGTAAACCGACCCGATAGACCAAAAAACCCGGCTTCAAGAAGTAAATAACTTTGGCGAGTCCAAGATCGGCGTCAAGGGTCTCGTTGATCGCGGGATCACCACCATCCCGGCCTTTTTTGTCCACTCCAACCCACCAGACCCCAGACCCGAGACCCCAACAGCCGACCCGAGGGTCGGAATCCGGCCCGGACCCAAGAATCCCCATGATTGACTTATCGACTCCCCGGTCAACGATCGTTGACCAAGTCCGGCGAGCAGCTTCTGCTCTGGGATTCTTCCAAATCATCAACCACTCCGTCCCGCCAAGCTCGATCAGAAAGGTACTGAACGCCGCCGAAGAATTCTTCGCGCTCCCGGAGAGCATAAAGATGGAGTACTCCAGCAGGGACTTCTCAAGAGGCGCTGTTTATTTGAGCAATGTCGAACTCTACGTATCGGAAGCCGCGTGCTGGAGGGACAGCCTCCAGATGAGCTTTTCCTCGAATAACGGCAGCTGGGAACAAGTGCCGCCGTCGTGCCTGGAAACGGTGCCGGAGTGGGACCTAGAAGCTGTGAAATTCGCCGAAGAGATCTGGGGTATTCTGTGTGAAGGGTTGGGATTGGAGAAAGGGGTTAAGCAAGTTGGAGGAGTTGACTTGTTTGGATGGGCGGAACATAGTGGCCCATTACTACCCGTATTGCCCGCAACCCGAATTGACAGCCGGGTTAACGGAGCACACGGATCCTGGGTTGTTGACCGTGTTGGTTCAGAATGAGGTGCACGGTTTGCAAGTCAAAGTTGGGAAAAATGGGTCAACGTTGAACCTGTGGAAAGTGCAATTGTCATTGGCAACATGCTTCAGATATTGTCCAATGTTGATATGTGAGCGTGGAGCATAGGGTTTTAGCAAATCCTTTGCGCGAGTCTTGTGTTTCTGCTTCCATGTTTTTAAAGCCAGGCTTAAGAGACAGGCCTTTTGGACCTTTTCCAGAACTTATATCCGTTAAAAAACCAGCTGTTTTCGGCAGTTCAAATTCAACGACTATATGACAAGGTATCTCTCTAAGGAGTTGGATGGCAAGAACTTGGTAAATTATTACAGGCTTTGAAACCAATTCGTTTTCATTATTGTTGGTTGTGTTTTAGTTTTGTTTTCACCATAAATTTGATATATTATAATATTTTTCATCATGTCAAATATAATTTTTTTTACCGTTCAACTACAACTTATTTAATATATTAAATAAGTTGGGCCCAAATAGTAGGAAAATTTGCATATTGAAAGGCATGTATGCCTCGCGTGAAATCAATGTAACAGTTGAGGTTATTATTCTTGGACTTTATCCATACGTGGGGAAAGAGTATATAATGAAATCTGAGACTATTGACATTTAAAAAAAAAAAAAAAAAGAGGTTCAGATATATCAATGTATAAACGAAGCAACAGATGTGGCCAAGAAAATAACAAAAAGAAGGTAGTCAATTAGTCATTATAATAACTTATACAAGTAAACAATACGGAGTATCATAGACTAAATAGCCGATGCAAAATACACAATTCTACAGAAAGGGAGCACGTTTTATACCTTAAAATAGGCTAAAAAACGTTTTCAGAAGGAAGCCTAGCCTAAGATGAAAAGAGTCCGATATTTCACCATTTAAAAAAATCCATGCTAGCATTTTGCAAATCAACAAGGATACCTCTTTCCAATTAAATAATTGAAGAACCACAAGTAGAAAATTCCGATCTTCAATGTTCCCATCAATAATGTCAAAACCAAACTGTTCCTAATTTACATTGAGCTACAAAAATCAGAATATTCCGCAAAAATCAAACCAAAAACAGGGATGAAAGTGAAGCAAAAATCTGAGCGCACCGACGGTCCGCTCACTGATCTCGAGAAGCCGATCAAATGGCTTCCGATTAAAGAATTGTCTAAACAGCGCCATTGCAGGTCAGTGCTGCTTGAATCCGAAAACCCAGCTCTTGATACCAACCCACCACCAAAGACAAATCCGTGACCACCTCAATGATCCCATGCACGCCAAAAAAAAAAAAAAAAAAAAATCCTCCGGCATCTCATTTTCAACCCCGCTAAATTGTATCTTCAGTTAGCAATCATGCAAGCAATATAGAGTTGATCTTCTGCAAAAGGGGGAAAAAATCGACAGCAGAGAGTACGAAGGTAACAAAGAATGAATCAATGAAGTCAACTTCAGTGGGGGAAAAACACCGACAGTGAGCAGATGAGAGGAAGAAGCTGAAAAGTGGGCGAGGAATGATTTCTTGTAGAAACAGCCTGTTATTTAAGTTTGGGTATGTTCTTTGGGTTGGGTTTAGGGAAAATTATTTCTCAAAACTAAATTTCAAACATTGTTTCAAACCCAATATAAAGAACAGAACCTTAATTTTGGTTTGAAATTTAATTTTAATAGTAACTTTAATATATTATAATCAATTATTATAATTTTTAATATAATTTTTTACTATTTAATGATACATTTTTAATATATTTTTTATATTATAAAATTATTTTCTCAAAATTTGTTTTCAAAACAAATTTCAAACCCATAAAAAAGAGCAGACATAGTAAACTAATTGATAAAAGGTTGTTTTGTTTGACATTTGCCCTCTCTGTTTTCGTAAATACATATTTTACCTCCTATTTGACTCTTCTCAACCATTTCAAAAGCAAATAAAGACATTCATCTCTCTCCTCTTTATTTTTTCATAATTAATTTGCACATAATTAAACATTTTATATTTTTCTTAAAAATATACTCTATCTGTTTTATTACAAGAGTTCACTTTAACTAGTGCACTTATAATTTATTATGAATGCCAAGATACAACACCTAAAATATCTAAAATAACAACAATAATTCTATTTGTATTCTTATTGGCTAACTGTGGACCATACATGATTATATTAGTAAAGGTAAAATGAGTAAAAAATTTTGAAAGTAAAATTTTTTATTGGAACAAAAATATTACCTAAAGTGAACTTTTCTAATAGAACGAAAAGAGACTATGTTGCAAATTTAATTTTTTTACACAGTTTAGTATTTAAACTAATTATTGAATTTTGAAAAAAATGTAATTGCAGTAAACTAAAATATTTTAAAAATTTTACAAGATGAGAAATTTTAAATATATGGATTAATCTGTTCACTTAAATGTGAAAATAGATTATATAAAGTATGTGAATTTTAGTTTTAGAATATAGTGCTAAAAGTTTGATGAGTTTTAAAATACAAATTTAAATATGAATTTTTGTTAAAACAAAGAGAGTATAATGAAGTAGAAGAAAGTCATTCAATAACATAATATTGTAAGGTTTAAAAATTAATTTTTTATTCTATAGTTTTTAACATTTTTAACAAAAGATAAAATAAAAAACTGTCCAACCAGCAATGTAAATGCTATGTGAAAATAAATATATAAATTTTGATATAAATAATAATAATGAAATATATTGCCAATTCCGCCTAAATTAATATAATATATTTGTAATATTTAAATAAAAATTAATATATTTAAATTTTCTCATCTTTTAACATTAAAAATTATTTTCTTCATTGTAATTACACATTTTCAAATTTAAAAATCAAATAAATAACAAACTACACATTTAAAACTTCATTATTGTAAAATAAAAATAAAAGAATGTTTTTAATAAATATATAATTAAAATTAAAACTTTTTTTAAATTGCAGCATTATACTTTTAAAAGGAATGTAAATTTTATTGCTAAAAATATAGTGTTTAAATACATATGTAGATTATATATAATATAAAATGAAATGGCATGCGTATCTTTATTTGGTTTTAAGAGGTTGATTAGTAGTCAAATGGGGTAAATGATGTATTTAATAAATACAGAGGGGTCAAAAGTAAACAAACCAATAAACACAATATATTTAAAGGATTTAAGCATAATTATAAAAAGTTATTAAACTGTGTAACAAAAAATAAAAGTTTGACGTCACCTTACCCAAATAAATAAATAAAGATGAAACCTGGAAATGAATTATTTGAACATTTTTTTTAGGTTAGAGGGAATAGTTAATCATTAATATTTTGACCAAATTTTGCATTCATAGAACATTTTTAAAATTGATTAGAAGAGTAATAATACTCGATTTTTTTTTGTTTTGTTGAGAGAATGATGTGACATCTCATTGTAGTTACCATTTGCCAACAGTAATTATAGGACCTTTTCTTTTACTTGTTTTGAGTCATAGTTTAAAACCTAAATGGTTTCAGACCATTTAAAAAAGGGCATACTATTTGCAGTAACTATTTTACTATTTACAGTAATATTTTTCTGTAAAAAGTCTATTTTGCCTTTAGGTACTAAAAAAAAATTTCTCATAAAATGTCATACTATTTACAGGAACATTGGCAAAATACCGCCCTTTGTGGGCGGTATTTCATGAAATATCGCCCACAGTGGGCGGTACCTCCCACAATGGGCGGTATTTCATGAGTGGGCGGTATTTGACCAGGCGGTATTTCAAAATTTCGCCCAGTATGAGCGGTATTTTCCCAAAACCTCACCCGGGAGGGATTTTTCTCAGAATTCCGTCCATAGGCCGAAAAAATCACCTTTATCCGAAAAAATGTGTAGGTTACTTACATACCGTGTAATATGGATCGTACTCGTGACTATAAAATCAAATGCTGTGTGGTATTTTTTTTTTTAGCTAAAGGGTAAAATAGACTTTTCACAGAAAAATGTTACTGCAAAGTTCTCAAAACAAATTTTAAACCCTCCATCCACCACCACCTGCTCCGCCGCCACCCTAACCCTAAAAATCCAAATCTTTCCATGATGGAATTCCAACCGCAATGAGTTACAAAGCAAGCAATTGCCGGATGACTCAGAACCTTTTGCTGCGGTGCCCATTTCACGATTTGGCCCTGAGTTAATTGTTAAATCCCTTCAATATTGGCTGATGCACTAAGAGTAGATTGCTACTCTTGAAAGAGTAACATGCTACTTTCGAAGAGTAGCGTTACTATTCTTGAAAAGTATCGGTCACACTCTTGAAAGAATAATATGATAGTAAAAATGATACTCTCAAGTGTTGGGTTCAAACTACAAGAGTATCTCTCGTGTTGGTTTAAGAGTGACACTCTAGTAATTGAGATTGAACAGAGCTGAAGTGTTCAAACTCTGTTAATTTATTAATCGAACACTAAAATCTTGTTCGTGTTCGTTTATTTACTTATCGAACGAAGTGCGAACTTTTTTGTGAACACTCATGTAAGTTCTATGTCATCACTAACTAACATACAATTGTAATGTTTAATTAATTTAATATATGAAAGCTAATGTTTGGAAGATAAGGAGGCGATCCCCTTACCAGCAGAGGTTGATATTTGCTGGTAAACAATTGGAAGATGGAAGGACTCTGGCTGATTACAACATCCAGAAGGAGTCGACCCTTCACCTTGTTGCGTCTGCGTGGTGGTTTCTGAGTCGACCCTTCACCCTAATGCTGTATTTAGGGTTGCTACCTCTACTGCATTCTTCGTTTCATGTTCTAGCTATAAGCTTTTATGGCACCGATGATGTCTTTTGAGTATTTGGTAATCGGTTGGTGGTGCTTATTGTTTTGTGATGGTAATGGAACTGATGGTGGTGCATTGGTGTGCATCCGCATTCCCAACTTTTTAATCGAATAATTAGAACTCATTCCAAGTAGATATATGTTAACAGAATAATAATAATAATAATAATAACAATAATAATAATAATAATAATAATAATATATTGTATCAACTTGCATAAAAATTTGAACTCATTCCAAGCCCATCTACAATATTGAGATCTATATACACATAAATGTATATAAAGATTCAATTACTTTTTATTATTAATAGTTTAATGAAGTATATACTTATTATTTTTATATTAAATAATTAATATTTTAATCGAGCAAGTTCATTAACAAACTTTCATCATATTGTTTACTCCATATTTATTAGCAATCGAGCAAAAGATTCTATTAGTGTTTCGTCTATTATCGAGCCAATCCCAAGCTTATTCGTGAACTTTCGTGTTTGCTTTCAACCCTAAGTCCCTACATTTGTATGCACCTGATCGCATATATAAACTAGATGCATACAAGTTTTTGTTAAAAAAAAAAAAAAAATTTAAAAAGGGAACGTTAAGATTAGGTGATTAGTACAGGCCACGGGGCAACTTTTACTGCCGAAGCAAAAATTAAGATACAAGTAAAATTTTATCTTTATTCCTAAAATACCCTTTATTAATTTTAATGCTTTATAATATCCTGCTGCGTTTCCTTCTCTCCTCTCCTATGCTTCTCTGGCTATTGCCTAAATTGAAGATTCTGTTTACTCTGATTACTTCTCTGGAAAATCATCATTCTTTTTCTAAAAAAAAATTATATCCAACCCTCTCACTTTCTACTAACTTCAAATTTTAAAATAAAAATTTTCTCAAAATTTTTACTCACATTATTTATAAAAAAAAAAAAACCCTAATCATATACTTATTTTCATCTCTCCTGCACAATTTCTCAAAAAAACAATTATCCAAAAAAATATTCCTTTCCCCAAAAACAAAAAAAAATTCTATTTTTCTCACAATAGAAACAAATCCAGACCTGAACCTCCTCATTTCGCCATGGATGACTTTTGCGTCTGTCATACCTCTTAATTCACCGCTACCCTTCTCCGCCACAACAACCGCCTCCTCCAATAAATTTTGTTATGTATGTGGATATTTGCTTTGGCAATAACAGCTACCTTAGTACAGATTACAAACGAACAGAATAAATCAAATTTAGCTAAGAAAAAGGAAACGAAAAGCCACGGTTATCCAAATCCAAATGCTTCCAAGCCATCGATCACCTAATCAAAACTTCAAAGTTAAAACTTAACTACTGCAGTTAGACAAGGTCCAGAAATGTAGGCAAATCCAGCAAATTACATTCACTCCGTTGGAACTCTCCTTCAAGGTCATCCTAAAACTTCACATTTTCCAGAATGTATTACACATGCAGACCAGTTCTATATATAGTGTGGTTCAGTTCAAATATAAAACAGCAAAACAAAATCTACAGAAAACACACACCACCCCTTAAAACAAGGAAACAAGAAATCCCAAAGCCATGCAGCATCAGCAGGGAAATAACAATGAAGGCGATAAACTAAGAACGAGAAGATAACAGCTTGTTTATTTCAAAGAACAAGGTAAAATTACTTCAACAAAAATTATCTAAAATGTGATAAATGGAAAAATTGGCTTACACATGATCAGAAAAAACACAGGAGATTCACTCAGGTGAGTTGCAGTGATATGATCTCAACTGATAATAACTTTGATTTCGCTGGTTTCTTCTGCAATTTTACGGACTGACATTACCACAGGTGGTTTGCATCCCTGCACTTCAATCATCTGCAATGTGGTAATCCAGGCGAAGTCTAATGGGACTTCCTCAAGCTTCTCACAATTTCGTATCACCAGTTGCTCAAGTACAGGAAGGTGCTCATGGGAGGCACTCCATTGCTCAATCTTCAATTTGAAAAACTCTAATTTTTTCAGTTTGCAGAATTCATCTTCATTCATCTCCCACATTGGCCCATCACAAGCTCCACAAAGCAATTTGAGTACCTCTAGATTTGGCAATCTCCCAATAGCACACATTTGATTCCACGGCAACCGGAAGTGTGAGAGAGTCAGTTTCTTTAAATTCACAGGGAAACTGAATCCACCTGGATTGAGAGGTTTACCAAAATAAACAATCCTAATTGACTCCAAATGAGTTAAGAAGTCCAATACTGGAAACTGGTTGCAATTCTTGGACGAATCCCACGATTCAAGAAATACACATTTCAACTTCCGAAGATTTGGCAACCGTCTTAGTATCGTCTCTGCATTTTTTCCATAACAAAGGTATGGTGCGGATAAACTAACCAAATTATCCAGCAAGAAGGACCTTTCTGTCTGGTCATCTTGTAAGCTGAAAACAGCATAATCATTTACATGAAGATGCCGTAAACTTGTCATGCACCATATAGAATCTGGCAGTACGACCTTATTCAGTCCCTTCAGAATAAAAGTTTCTAGCAGCTTGAGGTTGGCTATTGATCTTGGAATAGACTCCATGAAACCTCTAGCAGCCAAATATCTCAGTTGAACAAGTAATTCAATTTCAGTGGGTAGGGACATACCCATATTTATGCATTCCAAATCCAACACCCTTAAGAGTTTGAACTGGTGGCATATGAATGAGACATTGTAGGGACGTCTGGGGTCTGTATCACTACAGGCCGAGAATATCAAAGAGCTGGTGCATGGACCAGAAGGACTCGAAGAAACAAAGTGCTTCCGTTTCAAATTCATGCAGAGTCGCTGACACTCATAAGTCACAGGATCTGAAGGATAAAAATCATAAGAGTCAGAACCATAATCATAATGATCAAATGAAGCATATGGTTCATCATTCCTAGAAATTAGCTGCAGAAAGTTCTCCTCTTGTGCTTTTGACAGGCACAAATCACGCAACAAACCATGAATACAACATGCTTTGACCCTTCCATTGGATCTTCTTTTTGAAATCATCACTAGGCTTCCATTGATTAGATCCATCAAGAAATCGTCTGCAATATCTTCTAACATCTTTGCCTCATTGTTTTCAATAAAACCCTCAGCAATCCACAGCTGAATCAACTTACTGACCAGAACTTCTTTGTTTTCTGAAAATGCTCCAAAATACAGAAAGCATGATTTTAAGTGACGTGGTAAGTGCATGTAGCTTAATTCTAAGATGACCTTGCACTGTGTTTCTGGATCTGCATTTATCGTTGAGCTTAAACTTTCTGCAACCTTTTCCCAGTGGTTATGATTATTAACAGTCCTTCTGAGGATACCAGCTACTGCAACAACTGCAAGAGGTAATCCCTTACATTGACGAGCAATTTCCTTTCCAGTTTCCGACAGTTCCTCGGGACAGCTGCCTCCTTTAGGAAATGCCTTCATTTCTAATAGACTCCAACTTTCATCATCAGAGAGTGGACGAAGCATATGAGGATTACTTTCACGTTTAGCTTCCAAAGCCACATTGCGAAACCGACTTGTTATCAAGATTCTACTCCCAGCCCCATCATCCGGAAATGATCTTATTAATTCATTCAATGGCTTAATGTCCCACATATCATCCATAACTATAAGGTACCTAATTTTTTTCAATTTCTGATACAGCTTTAATTCAAGATCTGCATCAGTCATTTCGTGAATCACATCAGTAAGTCCATCAATGTCCTTTATAATGTCAAGGATCAATTCCCTTTTTCCATACACTTGTGAAACTGAACACCACGCTTGACGAAGGAAGTGATGCGCAATTCTAGGATCATTGTACACCTTCTTGGCTAGAGTTGTCTTGCCAATCCCGCCCATGCCGACAATAGAGACAATATCTCTCTGAGGTGATCTTCTCATAAGTTGACCTATTATTGCTTCTTCCTCATCGGACAAACTCACCAGCATTTCACTAATATCTGGAGAACCAGTAACTGAGATCCTACGTTTTGATATGTGTGCCACATTATGAGCCTTCTCATCTACGACATTGTTGAAGATCTCTTTCACCTTGAGAATCTCTTCTGACATGGCAATTGGTTGAGGCAGGGATGGGGATGCACTTGGGGGTGGGGGTGGAGGTGGAGCACCACTTGGTTGAGAAGGTGGTAGTACAAGAGTTGGAGCACCAGGTGATCGAGAGAGGGGAAATGGGGGAGGTGGTGGAGCTTGTGGAATGGTACGTGAAGTAGGGGATGGAGGAGGTACAGGAACTCTTACAGATGCAGTAGATGCTCCATTTTCTGGAGGTGGCAGGGGTGGATGTGGTAGAAAGCTACTTGAAGGTCGCGGTGGATCTGGTTGAAGGCTAAGTGAAGATGGTGGTGGGGGTGGACCACCACTAGGTCGTGGATGTGGTGGAATGCTACGGGAAGGTGGTGGTGGTGGTGGTGGTGGTGGTGGTGGAGGTAGATGGGGTGGAGCATCACTGGGTCGAGGAGGTGGAGGGGGTGGAGGTGGTGGTAAGCAACGTGAAGGTGGATACGACACATGCATTGAATCAAAGTAAGAACCTTTGTTAGAAGGGATCCATCTAGATGCCTTTCCATCTGGTGCATTGCTGAAGATCTCTTCCACCTCAAAAAACTCACCGGGTGTGGCACTTTCATACTCAGTTTCATCTTCACTTACCACGTCTGTTGTGATAATAGATGGAACAGCATCAACATCGGAAAAGAGTACCTGATACAGATATGAGTATGCTTTTATATCCTAGAGCTTGGAGAAAAGCGCAAATTACCAGAAAAACAAGACCCTACCTCAGCTTTGAAGTCCAGGGGGAATAAATCTTTTGCATCCCACAAAACATCCACTTCGTCACGATTCAGCACTAAAACATTAGACCTGATGAATGCGGTGTGAAACATAATTCTGAACATCATTTCCTCCCCTGCAAAATCATCATCTAAATGTACACACTCAAGTACAGCATCCCCTTGAACATGCCGTTGAATATCTATTTTCACAAGGGCACACTCTTCCTGCACCAGGAAGTTTTAAAAAATGCTTCAAAGAGTGGTTCACTAATCGTCATATTTTTTCAAAAATAAAAAATTATATTACCTGTCGGTAAAGGCAGCAATGTTTTTTTGTCCTTAAAGTTGTAAACAAAAGCTTAGAGCTCCTATTAGAATTTGTTGATGAAGGGTCCTGACCATAAACACGAATTAGTGGGCGACATCCCCTCCCACCATTAAACAACGGGAGGTCTCTAAGTATAATACAATCCAGAGCCAAAGGAGAGTCTGATGGTGGCCAATCCGAACCAATAGTTCTCTTAGAAATATATTGAAGATACCTAAGGTGGGAAGGCTGAGGATTCACAGGAGACAATAGATGAAGAAGTTCCCTAGGCGCTTGCTTATATACCATTTCTAAGGTCTTCTGCTCACCATGATACTGTTTTCGGTACAAAAGAAGACCAGCAAGCATAAAAGCAAGCACAGGCCATCCTCCCCTCTCGCAATGCATCAAAAGCACATTCTGTTGTCCCTCCAATGACAGCCAGCTCTCACTAGAACGCAAGAAGTGGAGGATCATCTCCAATGGCAACAGCGAACAACCCTCATACTGCTGAGGGTAGTCCATGACTGTCATGTCGTGCTCGGACAGAATGTCAGATATTTGGCTCCTCTTGATTCCCTCTCTGAAATTGAAAACCATGAAAGAAGTATCTGGATAGTGATCCTGTAACTGAGCTACGACGCCACCCAGGTAGATTTTGTACTCATCTTCTTCCAGCTTGTCCGTAGAGAAGCAGCAGTAAAAAACTGGAGGTCAAGTAAAGCAATTTCTATCACCCAAGACTAGATGAAGAACAGAATAAATATTCATTTTCTACTATGGCTTCTCCTAAGCATTCTGTAGTTCAAACATATCAATGTATTCAACTGAAGCAACAAATGTGGCCAAGAAAATAACAAAAAGAAGGTAGTCATTATGATAACTTATACAAATAAATAATATCACATGACTCTAAATAGCCGATGCAAAATACACAATTCTACAGAAAGGCAACACTGTTTATACCTTAAAATAGGCTGAAAAACGTTTTCAGAAGAAGGAAATGATGAAGAGCAATTAGTAATTAAAGCTAAACTTAACCTAAGATGAAAAGAACCCAATATTTCACCATTTTTAAAATCCATACTGGCGTTTTGCAAATCAACAAGGATAACCTCTTTCCAATTAACAATTGAAGAACCACAAGTAGAAAATTCCGATCTTCAATGTTCCCATCAATAATGTCAAAACCAAACTGTTCCTAATTTACATTGAGCTACAAAAATCAGAATATTCCGCAAAAATCAAACCAAAAACAGGGATGAAAGTGAAGCAAAAATCTGAGTTTACCGTAGGTTCGTTCACTGATCTCGAGAAGCCGATCGGGTGGTTTCCGATAAAAGAATCGTCTAAACAGCGCCATTGCAGGTCAGTGCTGCTTGAATCCGAAAATCCACCTCCGAATACAAATCCGTGATCACCTCAATGATCCCACGCGAAAAACAAAAAATCCTCCAGCATCTGAATTTCAACGCCACTAAATTGTATCTTCCGTTAGTAATTGTGCAAGCAAAATTGAGTTGATCTTCTGCAAAAAGCGGGTTGGAAGCAACAGCAGAGAGTACGAAGGTAACAAAGAATGAATCAATGAAGTCAACTTCAGAAGAAGCTGAAAAGCGGCGGAGAAAGAGTGAAGAAGGAACAAAGGCAAATGATTGCTAAGAGATTCAGTAGGCCATGTCGGGCTGGCCGACCCACCCGCGGACAAAAGTATCCGTATTAAGACCCGGACTGGCTCGATTCAGTAAGCCTAGTGTCATTTTTACTTTTTTTTTTGAAAATTAAAATTTTTATTAATAGTGTTGGAATTGTCCAACTGCAATTGAAAGAAAACCAAGATCCAGTTAATACAACTGATTATAATATATTTGATTTGATAATTAACAAATCTGAACCACAACAGTGTATCTAATCTACTAAATTGGAAATATATACATAGTATAGATCTGAACATAGTAGAAATATATCGTTGAACAAATCTCGCATCGATAGTTACGGATCTACTACTAATTGCTGATGAAAGTTTTAATACTGAATATTCATACGCCATGACCATGAATCGAATCACCATAGCCAGGAAGCGAATCACCGTATATGGAGATAAACACCGTTTCTGAACGGAGAAACACCATAAACGGAGAGGAAAACAACAAAAACATGGATACAAATTAAAACTAAAGCAAATTAAATAAAGGATTGCAAGAACAAAAGTGGAATCGCTTAGGTAATTCTAAATTATAGTTAGACCTAGTGTCATTTTTATTTTATAAGAGTGAAATGCATGTTCATCACTTAACTATCGATTTTTGTGAAAAATGATATTTTTTTAATGCCCGTTTTCAGACGCTGAACTTCCATTTCGCTAAAAAATTATCACTCCATCCATGTCAAACTTTAACTCACTAACGGCCCAAAAAATCCAGGGGTAATTTCGTCCACTAGTCTATTCATTGTCTTACCTTTCCATTATTTTATTATATTTATAAGGGTGAAATGCACCAAATACCACTTAACTATCGACTTTTGCAAAAAATATCACTTTTCTTTAAAAACTGCATACAAGCACTTTACTTTCAAAATTTGCTCCCAGTACCACTCTGTTAGTCAATTCCGTTAAGTGATTAACAGTCAAAAAAAGACAAGGGCAAAATCGTCATTTCACACGTTGCGGCACTATTCATCGTCTTCCCAAAAATTTTCCGGCACTGTTCATCGGCCAATTTTTTTTTTTTTCCTTCTTCTTCTTCTTCTTCTTCTTCCGATTTATAATTATGGTGAAATGCTCCAAATGGATGATTGAAGGATGAAACCCAGCATCCTTAAGAAGAAGAAGAAGAAGAAGAAGAAGAAGAAGAAGAAGAAGAAGAAGAAGAAGAAGAAGAAGAAGAAGAAGAAGAAGAAGAAGAAGAAGAAGAAGAAGAAGAAGAAGAAGAAGAAGAAGAAGAAGAAAAATTGGCCGATGAACAGTGCCGGAAAATTTTTGGGAAGACGATGAACAGTGCCGCAACGTGAGAAATGACGATTTTGCCCCTGTCTTTTTTTGACTGTTAGTCACTTAACGGAATTGACTAACAGAATGGTACTGGGCGCACATTTTGAAAGTAAAGTGCTTGTAGTTGCAGTTTTTAAAGAAAAGTTGTGTTTTTTGCAAAAGCCGATAGTTAAGTGGTATTTGGTGCATTTCACCCGATATAAAACAAAACCATAATCTTTTATTAATTTTACATATTCACTACAATATTTCTTTATTGTTACATATGTGTCCAATTCAATAAAAACATTTTTTAATATTATTAATTTTCTTATTTTTATTTATTTCCATAATTATCATTTTTGTCAATTTTTAATAATTATTACTAACCTTTTAATTATCATTTTTTCTATAATTAATACCAATTATGTTTGTTGCTGAATTTTGAATTGGGGTTAGGGATTTACTGTAGCTCATCTTCCCCAATTTTTCACCCCCGACTAGTTTGTAGAAATTCTCAATCTTATCAACTTGGCAGTTGGACCAGAATTGATGAATGAGAGTGAAACAATAGATAGTTCACAAAAATCCCCATCAACCACTACACCCTTTCAACAATTCCCAGTTAATTTCGACAAATGGGTTCTTGCATTAGCAAATGCAAACCCAAGAAGAAGAAGATCAAGAAAGAATGCTGCAATTTCAATTAAGATTTCTGCCACGTTCACCAGGAGCATATCTATGGGGTGGGCATAGGGAGGCTTACCTCAACCACTCCTTAATCCACTCATACTTACTAATCCCTCCGTTCTATTAGAAGAGTCCACTTTATTGTAGTGTTTTAGTTTAATTAAGTGGACTCTTCTAATGGAACGGAGAGAGTATTAATTTTGTTCTTTCTTGGACAAGATTTATTCTGTTTACTACAATTTTTTATAATATAAATTGTAAGTATACTAACATATTATTTATTTTCATTTTCCTAAATCTATCCTTCAAAAGTAAAACTTTTCTTCCCTACTTATAATGACATATATTTTTTATTCCCTCAATGTCTCACTCTGACGGACAAAAATAGATTGTGACACCCCCAGCCCCGACCTCCCTGTTTGGGCGGTAGCCGCGGCCGAGATGCCTGTCTGGTTCGCACCAGAACTCATTCAGGATACAAAGAGCACTAATTAATTATACACTAAATTGAAATAAGATATCTTTTATTTCACTAATACAAAAGGTACAAGTGTATTTCTATAACTATTACAACATTCTCGCTTAACCCGAAACTTCATCCTCTAAACCTGACGCTTTTCCCTACGATATCGCCCTTAATTCCTGTTACATGCAAAAATTCTAAGGGGTGAGCTTCCATAAGCTCAGTGAGGTAGCACTATTAAAAACATTACCAAGTAAATATTTCCGTCACATAACACATAATTCCTAAGCACAAAAGGGGGGACACGTAAGGGATAGAAAGAGCATAACCAGTAAGCTATAACGAGGATCTATGTGACCCTTCGATAAACATTACCGACTATACTTTACCTGAATTTGGACACTGTGCAATGTAAAACTGGCACACTACACAATGTGGACCGCTTCCCATGCTGACACTGACAACACTGAACACTATGGCATATCTCGAGATAATATCAGACAGGAACCCTCCAGCCATTTAGTCAGGCACTCTAGCCCAATACTGACATACCCGATTTCAACAACTTGATAGGCTTTAAGGACCCCCAAATAGATATGCAGTAACACTTAACATTATGCACAAACAAGGGTGCATTGAACATTAACACTGAACACGAAACTTTAACACTTAACATGAAATATTAAGAGTAAAAGCACTTAATACTTTAATGCTAAACATTTAACATTTAGCACTTAACGATGAACATTTCTGCATATAAAACATTTATAAACATTGCACTAGTCATACTCAAATATTGCAATTATACACATTTATTTATAATACATGCATTTCACTAAATATAAATTTAACATTAACATTAACTTTGACATGTAACTCATTTAATTACTCATTTAAAGCATTTAACCCCTTTAGTGAAAACATTCACATTGGTTCATAGATAGTAGCTCACGTTCTATCTATCCAATCTGCATATATTTCATGTTCAGGAAATTCAGTACTTATTTCTAACTGATAGAATTCTAAGATTCTTAAACTTATTACATATTTTAGGAATTAACTAAGGGCGTAAAACTAATTTATTTAATTTTGCTAAAAAGAGCGTATAACGATAATAGGTAATTAAAAGTTATTTCACTTATTTTGAAAATAAGTAAATCAATAAGGAAATGAATCATAATCCTAAATAAATATAAGATTCATGCCGTAAAATTATTTTACTTATTTCTCCTTTTAAATGGAGCTTATAACATTTAAACTTTATTTCTAATTTATTTTGGAAATAACTAAAAATTACTCAAAAATTATTAACTTGGCAAAAGATGAATTTAGACCCTTTAAATGGTTGTTAAAATAATTTTTGCAAAGATTTATAAAAGGAATTATAAAAGGATAAACAAAAGAATTAAAATTATTCAAAAGTTAATTTTTCAGTATCAGATCGGTTTACTCGATCGGGAACTGGTTAAAACCGCTCCAAATTTTTAGAAAATTCCCCGGATCAGTTTTACCCAATTTGGGGATCAGTTTTACCCGCTCGGATCGGTTTTACCTGATTGGCTATCAGTTTTACCCGCTCAGATCGGTTTTGCTTGGTTTTCTTGAGCAAAAGCAATTAGTTTTACCTGCTCCTAGATCGGTTTTACCCGATCGTGCCCAGAAAATGTTTTCTTCAACTTTTAGCTTTGTGTTTCAAACAAAAGTGCTCCAAAACTCGTTTTTCTTTGGTTTCTTTTGCTCAAAATCATTTCTATAATACTCATACTACATTCCTATCAATCTATAACATTTAAACAACGTTACATCATAAAGATTTGGATCAAAATTTCTTCAGAAAACTAAAACTCCTTTTTTTTTTTTTTTTTTCCATTTTCATGCATCTTTTCTATAATTCCTAACATGCAAATGAGTAAAACATGTTACCTTAATGTTCTGGAAACTCCCTAGCACGAAATCCAAGTTGTGGAATCCGAATTCCTCCTCCAATTCCTTCCTTTTCCTAGCTTTCTTTCTTATTCTACCTTTCTTTACTTTCTCTCCCCTTTTTCTCTCTTTTTTGGTTTAGACTTGCATGAATTGCACGAATTTATGAAGTTGGGGAGGTTCTATTTACAGGTAAATCCGCCTAATAGTCCAAAACTTTCGTAATTATCTTGAGATTTTATTTTATTTTTTTCATTTCCAGCATACAATCGGTTTTACCCATTCAGATATCGGGTAAAACCGTTCCAATCGGTTTTACCTGTTCCAAGATCAGGTAAAACTATTTGGAGGATTTTTGTCATTTTTCCGGATCGGTTTTACCCGCTCTAGGATCGGGTAAAACCTTTCCTTCAAGCGGTGAAATATTTTTTCTTACCGATGGATCGGTTTTACCCACTCCAAGACTGGGTAAAACCGCTCCGTGAAGCGATGGATCGGTTTTACCCTCTCCAGGATCAGCTAAAACCGCTCTGTCAGGCGGCCGGATCGGTTTTACCCGCTCTAGGACTGGGTAAAACCGATTGACCCTTATTTTTTCTGTTTTTTTAAATTTATTTTCTTATTTTTATTCCATAACTCCTAAAATTAAACTATTATATCTACTTTCATATATCCTTAAACATAATCCTACAATTAAATTAACACCTTAACTATAAATTAAACATCACAATTTCTAAATTAAACATCCAAAATATTAAGATCTAAACCATAAAATTTGATAATCAAAATACTTAAGAAAATTCACAAAACTTTATAATTATTCCTAATTGAGTTTAAAAACTAACGGTATGATAAAATATAAATTACAAAAAGGTTAAGTTAGGGCGAGAAACTACGGGGTCTTAACTTAAACATCAAAACATTACGACTCAAAAAATAAAAATTTCTTAATGAAAATTTCCAAAAAATTATACAACTTTATAATCTAACATAATTGAGTTCAAAAATATGATTTCTATATAAATTAGGCTTAATAACTATTTACCCTCATGTTATTCCCTTTTCACTACTTACCCCCTCATGTTTTTAAAATTAACTATTTACTTCCCTTTGACTAAGTCATGTGTAATAATCATTGAAATGATAACATTACCCTTATTAAATGATAACCTCTCCCTCCTTGCCCACGTCACCTACCTTCTCTCTCTGCCACGTCATCACAACCACCTCCAAATAAATGGCAAAAATTTTGCTACTAGTTAGGGATTGAACACGCAACCTTCAACTCCTATATGTGTGGACTAACCACTAAGCTAGTGATGTTTTTTATATGAATTATAATTCTCATTAGTTGTATCCTTTACTCTCTCTCAACTGTCCAATTAAAAGAGCATAAGACTCTGTTCTTTTTTTGAATTTGAATTTTAAAATTTGAATTTTGAATTAAAATTTTGAATTTGAATATAACTTTTGAATTTTAAATTTTAAATTTTGATTTAAAATTTTGAATTTTAAAATTTAAAATTTGAATTTTTAATTGAGTAGAAAATTAAGTTACTTTTTTAATGTAAAGTTTTGAAAGAAAAAAAGTAATGATTCTTGTAGAAAGGAATAAAAAAGAACAGTCTTATGCTCTTTTATTTGGACAGTTGAGAGATAATAAAGGATAAAGCTAATGAGAATTATAATTGGTATAAAAATCATCATTAGCCTAGTGGTTAGTCCACACGCAGGGAGTTGAAGTTCGTGTGTTCAATCCTCATTATTTAATGAGGGTAATGTTGTCATTTCAATAATTATTACACATGACTTTAGTCAAAGGGGTTAAAGAGTTAGTTTTAAAAACATGAGGGTAAGTAATGAAAAGGGAATAACAAGTTGGGGGGGGGGGGGGGGTGTAAATAGTGATTAAGCCTATAAATTATAAATGTTAAATTAATATCAAAATTTACGGGGTCTTACATAGACATCGAACCACTTTGTTCTCAAATAATCACACGACAAACCATGTGAAATATAACATTTTCAAGAGATGTGGACACGAATGGTACAATTATCACTTTGAGCATAATCAAAATTAATATATTATCATATGTCAACCAATAGTACAATTTATATATATTTGTATAATTTTATAGTTGTGAGTTTATAATTTGCGTTATTAAATACGCTTCTTTAATTGTATAAAATTTTTATTTTTAAAATAGCCCCCTCAAAATTAATTTTCTTGATCCGTCACTGATGTTCATGATAAGCTCGTTGTGATTTCTCAAGCTCCGACTCCGATTTCGCTGATTCATATACCTCTTTGGATTTGGTCCAATCGACTATTGCTACCCCCAGTTCCATCTGTTGCAGTCTTCGTTGCACTTTATATATCCCTCGTTTTCACCTTCCCCTTCAACAACATTCAATTCCAGCACTTCGTTTTCCGCAGTTTCGGGCGAAATCGGATCCAACTCAGCTCTGAATTCTCCACGATTTCGTTGCTTTCTTCGTCGTCTTCCTCCGCTTCAGTCACCAAAGACCGGTCGTTCTCGGACAAGTTCTTGTGGGCCCGCGTCAAAGAAAATCCACATGTAATTGGACGAAACGTGATCAGAGGAAGCCTTGATCAAAAGCCCAGTTTCGTACAAATATGATTTTCGAAAACATGGAATTCTAGAAAGCATGATGGCGAAGCCGAATAAGAGACCCCGGTCGAATTCGCCGACGCTTGTGAGGCAAAAGAGCTTCCGGAGAGAGCCTGACAAGGCGAATTGTTCTCCGAACGCTTACCAATTATTTGGTGCGTGAATGGGGAAGGTTGTTTTGTAAATATAAGAAAATATTGGAAAGGTAAGAAAGAAAAAAAAAAGCATTTGGACGAAATTACCCCTCAATTTTTTGGGCCATTAGTGAGTTAACGTCTAACATGGATGCAATGGTAATTTTTGAGCGAAATGTAAGTTTAGTGTATGAAAAAAGGCATTTTGAAAGAAAATGTCATTTTTTGCAAAAGCTGATAGTTAAGTGATGAACCATGTATTTCACTCATTTTATAATAATTTTATATCAATCCCAATAAATCTTTTCACATTTTCAATACACATTTTTACATTTTCAAGACACATTTTTACATTTTTAATGCAATTTTAATACTTTAAATCACAATCCAAATCAATGTTTGGATCCAGTTTTAATACCAAACGAGCCTAATTGGGATGTAATACAACTCCTTTGACCATTGAAACCATTGTGGAGAAACATTTTAGTCTATATATTAATGATTAAGAAAGCATAAATTTCTCCCCTAAGTTCAACTCTAAGATAGAGTTTTACATGGGAAAAAAAAATAGGCGACTAAGGAAGGTTTACTCGGGCTCTTGTTCTTTAATTGATTGAAGCGAGAAAATTTTGGTTTAGGGAAAAAATATTTTTTTGGATGAAATTTGTGTAGGAAAGAGAAGAAATTTTTTTTTAATGATTATGTTATTTTTTGAATTTATGTTAGTGTGGATTTAGAAAGAATTTTAAATTTAGTAAAAAATGATTTTTTTAATTATTTTTTTATGTAAAATTTTTGACAAAAAAGACGATTTTCCTGGAATGGAAAGGCAAAGAACAGAGCCTCAACACTAAGTGGACTGACGAGGGTTTACTTCTTTTTTTCCTTTCCAATTTTGCCCTTTAATTACCAGCATGTGAGAGTTAAACGGGTTATTGGATGGAGAGTTAATGAGGGACTAAAAGAGTATAGTAATGAAATGTGAAGGACTATTATTAAGTATTTAAAATGTCAGGAACAAAAAAGAGTATTAGGTAATTTGTGAAGTACCAAAATGATGATTTTCTCAATAAATAAATAAAGACGAAACCATGAAAGAGTTTTTTTTCCCATAAAAAATAATTTTATATTTTAAAATTACAAAAATAGAGGTACTTTTAGGGACTCTCGGTATTAGAGAAATTGAGTCTGCCACCTTCACTTTCAGTGAAAATTGGATGGACAACTGTTTTGTGTAGAAAGCGAATGTAGCATCTTCATTTTGTTTGATAATTTTCTCCAATATAGAAAAAGCCAAGCTGTCACCTTCACTTTTTGTACATAACAGTCGTCCTCTAAATTTCACTAAAAGCGAAAGTGTCAAATTCGTTTTCTTTGAAATTTTACTAAAATAAGACAAATGGCTCTGTGTAGGGACTTGCATCAAGGCTACTCTAGTGTGGGGTTTGGGTAAAGATCGTACAGAAATTACATTATGTAACCTTAAGACAAAATAGCGGTAGCACTCAAATAACATAATAAAAGGCTGACAATATATGAGAAAAGTACTATGAAAATTAAAAAGTTATTCTTGTCGGATGAAATATTTACCTGTATTAGGCACCGTATTTCTAGTTGTAGAGTTATTGTGAAAATGTAGGCCACATAATTGCAACATACATGCCAATTCTCTCCAATTGCAGGCATCAATAAAATTTTCTATTTCATCAGATGAGAAGGCATCGATGTTTTTTAAAAAATACCACAATTAAACAAATTTTCTAAGGCAAAATATACTTTTTATAAAATATTGACTTAATTATCTTTTGCCCCATGTATTATTAGGGTTGTGTGACTATTGTCCCCTCAATTTTTAATTTAAGTCTTTTGTTCCCTTGACTAACAGTCAAAGGAGTAAGAATTTTTTAATGACCATAACACCTTTTTATAGTGAAACTGCATCTTCAACCAATTCAACAATCAAATTCGATCAAAATCTGAAGTTCAGATTTCATTTTCCTTTCAAACATACATTTTTTTTAGGGGCATATTATTTACAGTAACCATTTTACTATCTGCAATAAATTTTTTTTGTAAAAAGTCTATTTTGCCTTTAGGTATTAAAAAAAAAATCGGATAAAATCTCATACTATTTACAGGAACATTGGCAAAATACCGCCCATTGTGGGCAGTATTTCTAAAAATGTCGCCCAGAATCTGGGCGGTATTTCCCCAAAACTTCACTCAGGAGGGATTTTTCTCCGAAAAAACCACCTTTATTTAAAAAATGTGTAAATTATTTACATACCATATAATATGAATCATACTCGTGACTATAAAATCAAATATTATGCGATATTTTTTTTTAAACTAAAGCGAAAATAAATTGTAAATAGTAAAATAGTTACTACAACTAACAATTCCGTTTTTTTATTTATAAAGATGAACACATTAATCCAAGAGAGTCAAATACTACTATATCTACTCCAATAAGTCTAGATTAACCATCCTAACACATAAAAATATCAAACCGAACATTAATATCAATAACTCCCATTTACCATCCTCCTCTTCTCAATCATCCACACAGAAAGGGAGGAAAACACCACAAAAACTCGAAGCACTCAAAGCCATGCTCCAGCAGCAGCAACAAACAACAATGACCATCATCATCCCTAATGAGGCAGCAGCCGGTGTTGAGGATCCTGAGCTTCCAGGCGACGCTGCCGGCGAATTAGCAACCTCTTTTGACTTGGGAAATGGAGTCGGAGCAGCAGAGGAGACGCCCGGAGGAAATGTAATGGGCGACAGAGCAGGAGCAGTTCCAGTTCCAAGGCTCAAGCTGTTGTTGCTAACCGAGGGAGCTTTAACATCGCAGGAAGCGGGGAGAGACAAGCTTTGGTGACATTAAGAGTAACACCCAGCTGGGCGCTGTTCTTGAAGGGCTCGCAGAGGCACTCGGAGTCGGTCTTCAGCACGTGTTTGACCACGTTGCAGCAAGTCCCTTCCGGTTTCTTCACGGTACTGCCGCTCGTGACGAAGGACAGGCAATCGGCCATGTTGAGAACCAAGCTCCAGCAGTCCACCTCCGGTGCCGAAGCAGTAAGGTGGGAATCCGCCGACTTCCCCGCGGTGGAGACTAGCGAAACTTAAAGAACTACCAAGAAGAACCCAACAGCATTCCTCATTGCTGAAACTCAACAGAAGAAAAAAAAAATCCCAATTCCAAATCCTAATTTGAACGGCCCTTTTTCCCAAGAAACCCTAGAGTTGCGATTCAGTGAGATGCTGAAACTTTTCTTTGCGGTGGCGTTCTCGGCTGCGCCTCGCCTTCTCCATATTTCTCTAGTTAGGTAATCTCGCACACCTTGAATTCCTGCGGAACCCATAGAAGAAAAAAAATTCCCAAATCCAAATCCTAATTCAAATGGTTCTTTCTCCCAAGAAACCCCAAAGTTTGCGATTCAGTGAGATGCTTAACTCTTCTTTGCGGCGGCGTTCTCGGCGGCTCCGGTCACCTTGTACGTCCTGCCGTGTGGAGCTTAAACTTGTTGTGGAGTCCTTGGAGCACTTTCTCCGCAAAACCACGGTTTATACTGTTCGGGTTTGCCCTCGTCTCTGCCTCGCCTTCTCCTTATTGTTCTCCACTTCTTCCCCTCATATGTTGTTGCTAGTTTAATTAATTGGGTTATGGGATTTACAAGGTTGTTGTGGTGTATAAGTTTCAGTGGGTTAGAGGAAATTCATGGAGAAATAAAGCGATGGTGTTATCTTGTCTTTGGAGGTTGTCGGTGATGGCCGCCTGAAATAGAACAGAACCAAAAGAATTTTATAGCATGTTCTTTTTGTTTTGTTTTGTTTTGTTTTGAAAACGACTTTAGTTTTAACAATAAATTTAATATATTTTAATTATATTTTATTATTTACAATATAATTTTTTATTATTTAATATTTACTTTTTACATTTTCAATACACTTTTTACATTATAAAACTATTTTTCAAAATTTATTTTCAAAATCGTTTTCAAAACGCTCAAAAAGAATAGGCCCTTATTTTTACACATGATGATTGTTCGCAAAGTAAAAGAGAGGGGGCGACGATGGTGTGCAGCTTTTACTATATTATGGTTATTAGAAAGCTCTTACTTCTTTGAGTGTTAGTCAAAGGGTGCAAAAGACTCAATTTATAAATTGAGGGGACAACAGCCACACACCTCTAATAACCACACACCTCTAATAACATGGGGCAAAAGATAATTAAACCTAAAGTATTTCTAAATATTCTCCTTTTATCTGTTTAACTTTTTTTCAAATTTTGAGATTTTATCTGTAAAAAAAATTGAAGGTTTAAGAAATTTATACAGAAAATGAAGGTAGCAATTTCGCTTTTTGTAATCTGTTAATTTTCAAAGAAAGTGAATTTGACATTTTCAATTTTAGTGAAAATTAGGCGAACGACTGTTTTATTTCGAACGTGAAAGTGACAGCTTTCCTTTCTGTACTGTGAAAGATTATCAAAGAAAGTGAAGGGGAAGCTGGCAGTTTCACTTTCCCTAAATATGAAATTCCCCAAAAAATGTCTCTGTTTTCGTAAATTTGAACTAATAAATTATTTTTTATGAAAAAAACTCATGAAATGAAGATGGTTTTTTTTTAAAAATTTTTTATAAATGAAATTACTATCAGTCTTATGCCCTATCTTCTTACGGTTTAAAGTGCTATATTTAAACAATTAAAATTAATACGCATTTTTATCAAGTTTTAATATTACCCCAAAACATTGGACACCAAATTCGATACACGAAAGATTAAATTTAGTATGTAATACATCATAAGTTAAATTCAATAACCATTTGATACACATTACTTTATGAGTAAACTCTTAACCACGATACGCTATGTTAGATGCTAAACTCAATATGCAATTTATCAGAAACTAAACTCGGTACCCAATACTTTCGAAACTAAACTCACAATTGTGATACATCAGTGCTTAAACTCGATACATTTATTTTTAAAACATAATTGCGATACTTCAGAGCATGTCTGCGACCATGTCAATATATATATATATATATATATATATATATCCCAATTCCTAAAATTTACCATCAAATTTTACTATAAGCTTCTGTATTCGAAGCATAGACTAACAAAGTAAATAGCCCTATTGCCATTGATCATTTACTACAAAAACACTTACAAGGAAGATTGGCATTTAACCCTATAAGGGTGGCGCAAGCAAAACCAGCAAGCTCTGCAGCGCTAGCAACTCAGCAAGCTCTGCAGTGCTAGTAACTCAGCCAGTGAGCGCGGAAACCTCCCTGAACCCAAAAAAAAGGAAAAAAAAACAGTAATCAATCCAGATGCCATTCATTGACCTCCAGACAAAAGGGATGTAGTAGCAGAGGAAGAAGCCATCGAACACATCTTCTCCATGGAAGATGGATACGACAGTAAAAAATCACTGAAACCTTCTCGATTCGAAAACGTTAGCCCAGTTGGAGAAATACCTAAGGCCGATGATGGCAACTCCGGTAATGCCAAAGCGCCTTCCAAATACAGAACAACTTGACGCATTTTCGGTCGAATTATAGGCTCAGAATGAGAGCACAACAATCCAAGCTTCATCACTAATTCCACTTCCTCTTTCACATAATCATCAGCTCCAAGTTTTGGATCCACAGCTTCAAAAATTTTCCCTTTGTTCCAGCACGAAACTACCCAATCAACCAAAATCGTATCGTCCCCCCGTAATGGCTCTATTGGCCTTCTTCCACAGACAACCTCAAGGAGAAAGGCGCCGAAAGAATACACATCGGTGCTGGTTGTGGCCTTCCCTGTTCTTGTATGCTCCGGCGCGAGGTACCCGAGAGTTCCGACAACATGGGTAGTTTGAGGATCTGTGCCATGATCATATAACCTGGAGAGACCGAAATCGCCTAATCTTCCGTTTAATTCTCCGTCTAAAAGGACATTGCTGGCTTTCACATCTCTGTGGATCACAAGCTGTTCCCAGCCTTCGTGGAGATAGAACAGCCCTGAAGCTACGCCTTTGATGATTTTGAACCGTTGTTTCCAGTTCAGGGTGTGCTCCGGTTGGTTGAATAGAAGCTTGTCAAGGCTGCCATTGGGCATGTATTCGTAAACCAAAAGGAGCTCCCCTTTTCGCCGGCAGTAGCCTAAAAGTGGGACTAAATTCCGGTGGCGAAGCCGGCCAATGCTGGCGATTTCCGCCACGAATTCCTTCATTCCTTGCTGGGAATCATGGGACATTCTCTTGACCGCAACTTCGATTTTGGAACTCGGCATCACGCCTCTGTATACCCTGCCGAAACCCCCTCTTCCCAGAAACTCTCTGTCTCTAAACCCTTTTGTGGCAATGTATAAATCCTTGTACTTCAATCTGTGAGGACCGTAGTCGAGCTCCCAATCTTCTAGAATTTCTGCAAACTTCTTTTTGATTCTCACCTGGTAAATTACTCCGGCCATTATAATCGAAAGTGAAATAATCAAAATCAGAGGCAAACCGATTGTGAGAATTTTGGGTTTCGGCTTAGGCCCAATTCGCGGGAGCTTGGGAAGTTTAGACAGATCAAGCCCTTGAGCCACACCGTTGATCTTGAAACTCCATCCAAGAACATAATGGAACGTCGGAACTGCACCCGTGGCTGCCGAAAATCCGACATACATGGTTTGTGCTAATATTTTGGAAAGATCTTTTTTCAAATATAAAAGAGGCCTCTTTGGTTTATAAGCAACACTCGGAGGAGCTAATGTCACATTCATTTCCTTAGAAGTTCCATTGTAATCCACCCAAACTTGCATTGGATTTCCACTGATTAGACTCAAATTCTGAAATGAACCGTTGCTGCTGTCATCATAATATCCCGCCGGCTCTGCTATTTCAGATTTCAACCCGTTGATGTCAATTCCGACATGGTTATCGTTAATGTCGCTGAAGTCTTTGCTCTGAATGGTGTCGATTTCCACGGCAACGATGTGATTTCCGTCGTTTCCGGAGTTGCTTTGGTTGAAAAGACCGAGGTATTGGCTCGGAATTGACTCTGGGAGGCCTCTGGTCAGAGCAATCACAAAAGCAAGCCCGTGGCCGCTCAAAGGAGAGTACTCAGAGAGTATGGCGAAGACGAATGTTGCGGAGAAGGAGAAGGCGGAGCCGTTGGGTGAGTTCTTGAAGGTGACCGGATCCGGGTAGAAGGCGTGACCCAAACCTTCCCGGGTCGCGTTCGTTAGCTGTAAAAGGCCGTCGGGCGTTACCTCCGCTAACTCATCAAGTTTCAGATTTCCGGGCCGGAATCCATTGTTGGTGATACTGAGATTCTGCGCAGATGCAGAGCCGACCAGAAGAGAAAACATAAGTAGGAGTACGAGATTGAGAAAAGACATGGTGGATTCCTCTCCAAACTGCACTCAAACTCTCTACTCTCTGCCGGAGATAATTTGTTAAGAGGCGAAGAAGCCTTGAAAAAGTATGCATATAAAAAAATCAATTGACTTCGTGATGGTCGATTGACTTGATGATAAGGATTTTATTAATTGACATTCATGTCTTATTTCGGTTAAGGAGTCTGATTTTTCCCATCACATATTCTGTGAACTTTACTCATGAATTATCTATTTCACAATAAAAAAATGAAATCATGGTGTGAAATGTGAGTGTTACACTCCAGTTGTTCAACTTACTTAATGCTCCTAAAATTGTTCTAACAATTGGTGAGCGTTTTTCCTTCATTAAAACTTGGCTTCTCCCAAAAAATTTGATCCCTCAAGTTGCCAATTTTCTGTGTTGACATTCTTCAATTATAATATTACTTGGTTACTTATTCGTGTGTTATATTTAACTTGCAAATATTTCGAGTTTGTGTCGGGTTTCCATGTTGTATTATAAATTACGTTTGGATTGACGGATTCTCAACCCTAACATTCTCCACTTAATTAAATTATTGGTCTTATTTCCGTCAACTTATTTTACACGAACCGTCCGGGCACAACCCTAACGGGTTTATATCTTGTCATATTTTCATGTGATGTCAGAAATTTTTCCCTTCAAATTTTTACTAACGGTCACTGTAACTGCATGCCGTCGATTTCCTTTAGTTACCACTAGAAGATGCAAAGTAGGCATGGATTTCAACGTTGAAGGAGGAAACTTCTTCTTGTATCGTTATCAACGAGTGAGTAGGATTGAAAGTAAAATTTCTGGGTTCATCTCGTTTAGTCAAATCGAGAGAGTTGAATTGAATGATGCACAACAAAACTGTCGTAATCATTTTCAAAAAAAAAAAGAAAAAAAAGTCGTAGTCTGTCCTTACCTGTTCTGTCCGTTCTATGCAACTTGTTTTATGTCGTGAATCTTGATCGCCACAGATTCCTAGTCCCATCAGGGTTCTCATGAATTATAATGCTCGGAAAATGGCGGTTTTGGTTATTCTTCTATGATTTCATGGCATTTTTCGTCAGTGGCGGAGTTAAAATTTTTTTTTTATTGGGGCACAATATATATTGTATGACTATTCTAAATAGGGTTAAACTAAAAAAAAAATTACAAAAATAATAAAAGAGAAAAAAAACTAAATTTATTTAATAATTTTTTTACGTTTTTCGATTTGAATGCAATTTTAGTTACAATCAATGTAAATTTTACTAACACTATAGAAAAAAATAATCATAACATTAATACAATTTGGCTATATGTGGTGAATCTTACTAATACTTAAAAAAAAAAATCATAATCTTAATATAATTTAGTTACGTTGTGTATTATTTATATTTAAATTTATAATTTTAAAAATTAGTGGGGACACAGTATATTATTTTACCAAATTAAAAAAAATTATACTAAATATATAAAGGGGGGGGGGGGGGGGGGGTGGGCATGCTAAATCCGCCACTGTTTTTCGTCCCTCTTGTTTTTGGTTTAGCATTTGTGGTCCCTTGTTACAATTCCGATTCTCCTTAGGACCACGCACAGACCTTCTTTTCCGATGTACCTGCTTCCGGGAACTAACTCCTGAATTTAACTTCGACACTCAAGTTAGTTTTAGCTCACAGATATAAAGTGATGTAGGTTTCACTTAGAAAAATCATCTAATCTTGCAAGTGTGAGATTAGTTCTATTTATAGAGAACCTGGAAGCAGTCGAGTTGTTTGAGGCAGTGGCCGAGTTGCTTGAGGCGGTGCCGAGTTAGATCTTAGATGAAATTGGTCAATTCCTTGTGGTCCTAACTAAACTCGACTTGTGGTCCTAACTGCTAATAAGCTACCACGTGTCCTTAGTTGTCATGCTCCACTTTTCTATTCATCATTGCTTATGCACCAATGGGTGACTGCCACGTGGATCTATACTGATTTTGTGCATAGTTCTTGGCCGAGTTGGATTTTAGTTCAACTCGGCGCCGAGTTGGAAGAGGGTTCCAACTCGGCATTGGATTACATACCCAACATCCCTCTTCTTTACTTTTTTATTTTTTATTTTTTTAAAAGAAATTGTGGTTCTTTTACAGGTGGTAGAAGGTTTTTTATGGACAAAACTATGGAGTCAATGATAATGATAACTATTTTGAAAGAAAAAAAAAATTGGACCAAAAAATAATTAGACAAATAATTTTTGGTATTTCCATATTTTCTCTCCTTAATTAATAGCTATTATCATGTTTATTTCTTTCTAATAATTATAAGAAAATGTTTTAATTAAAGGTTTCAATTATTATATATGATCCAAACTTTTTGTTATTCTGCAAAAAAAAAAAAAAAAAAAAGCTCAAATTATCTGCTTGACTTGTAATAGCAAGTTAAATGGCCAAAATTGCCAATAAAATAAAAGAAGAATGACCGCAAATGTCAAACCCGAAACAAAATGGACCAAAAGTACCACGTGACTAAAGAAGATAGACAGAAAGTGTGATTTTTCCTAAAACATCCTTACTCTTGATTAAATTTGGTTTAAATTAGAGATTGTCTAACAATCTTGTGGCGATCTTTCAGCAGTTAAAATCGATACATGTGTTTTTGTTAATGCACGATGGTTAAACTCGGTACACGTGTTTATTTCATTACAATCAATACTTGTTATTTCAAAATAACCACGATATATCATGAGTACACAAGATCCATTAGAGGCTATGTGTGATACATATCTCTCTACGAGATATGCATATTTTCACAATATAACCATGATATATCGTAGTCTAAACTCTATACATGCATGGTTAAACCGTCAAACTTTCATATACAATTTTTGGTCACTAAATTATTATCACTCATATCAAGCCCGACTTTCAACATGTGTTGGGTATGCCCATGCTCAGGATCCACCAATTTTGGGACCCCAAAAAGACATGTTCTGAGGTGTTGTTTTCTTATTTATTATTTTTTTTAACATCGTCAAAACGACGTCTTTTCACTAAACTATTTTTTTGTTTTGTTTTTGTTTGTTTGTTTGTTTTTTTTTTTTTTTTGGGAACTCCACTACTAAAACTTAAAAAATAAAAATCTCACAAACCTATCCCTCAATTTTTTTTTTCGCCAGCTGGTGCTCTCTCTCTCTCTCTCTCTCTCTCTCAAACCTTTTGCACCCACTCTCCCTCAATTCTTTTTCCAGCCAACAGCCACGCCGCATCTTTATCCTCTTCAAGTTGAAGTAATTCACCTTTCCCTCCAAGGTTTGTGAATGCTTCTTATTCTTTCAATTCAAATAATAATTTTTAGTTTTTTTTTTCGTTTGTAGCTTGATTTTTATATGTTCTAGATTTTTTGTATTCTCAATTAATAATAATTCTTCCTTTTAAATGTTAGTTTATATTTTGAAATTTTGATTATTTATGTTTTAATAATTTAAATTATTTGTTTAAATTTATAGATTATTAAATTAATTTTAGGTGTTTAACTTGAATTCAAAATTGGAACTGAGAATTATTATTTTTATTATTAATTTGAGTTAATAATTTCTGGTTTGGACTAGAAGTTAAATAGAATTCAATCGAAAGGAATAAAATTTAAAAATTTTGCATTTTGACAATAGAATATGAATTTACATTTGCAAATTTATAAAATTAAATTAGGATTTTATTAATTGAAATTAGATAATGTTGAATATATATAGATATTTTTTATTTTACATTTACGCTAATATAAAATAGACAAATTTTTATTTCCGAACATGACAAATTTTTCTTGTATCCTATTCAAACGTGTTATCTCCAAATTTGTAGTTGTAGCGAGCCCTCGTGTTTAATGTACATTAGGTCAATGCTCAAGATTTTGAACTTAAAAATCAACTCAGTTCCTTTTCTAGCTAACTAAAATGGACTAAATGACACGTTTCGGTGGCTCACCTCCTCCAATTTAGACTATATGTAACGTTTTTGAATTTTTGGTGACAATTTTCTGTAACCACTCATTTATCACATTTTAATAATTAATTATCAAAATATTTTTATATTAATTATTTTATTTTGATATTTTCTCAATCTTATATAAAAAAAACCATATTTTGAATTATATATTATGACACATAAGTAGTTGTACCATTGACCTCTTTTGATAGAACACATAAAGTATTTATTTTCATCGCAATAAATTTTGTGACTAAGGGTTCATATATTTTGGTTCAGTTTCCATTAAGTCTCTACACCTATCATTTTTTCACTTTCTGAATATTTGTTTTCGGAAACTAGATTTCGCTCAAAATTGCCCATTTTTATTAATTTCAGAGTTTTTCTGAATTTGAAATTTCTCCCTCAACGGGTTTCCATACCAAGGTCCAATGCCATTAAATATGTAGCGTCTACCAACCAATTTCGCCATATCCCCCTTTGTTTTGGTTTTGTGTTGAGATTTCATTTTATTGTGATGTCGTTTCTTTTTTCTTAAATTTATACTGAAATCGTTGAGATACCATTATCCTTTATTAGCCGTAAGATTTCATTGAAGGATCGAAAACATACAGATTCTCAAATTACAAAACATAGTGTTGTTCCACCAATTACATCATCATGTTTAGTATAAATAAAAAATAAAAGCAGAAAAAATATTGATGACATCAGTTAACTCCAATTTAAAACTGAGAATTGAATCGCGCCAGTCAATTGGAAAATGAATTTTTCCTCACTATTTCCCAACGGGATATTAAAGGCACAAAAAAAAACGTTAACCACATGACGGCGAGATAATACTTTGCCACCTTTATACCCATTTCACTGCTACCCTTATTAAATTACCCCTCACTCCTAATAGCAGGCCAGCACCCCATTGTCAGATGTCGATCGCCGTCGCCTGAGTTTCAACCGCAGCCACTACCGAACTTTCAATTATTTTTGTTTACAAGATCCAGCTAGCGGCGCCTAGATTTGACTGGATCTGAGTGGTGGCACAAACTGCGTCCTAGAAAATAAAACTCACTTTGGTGGGTTTCATTTTCCCGCTCCTCTCAGAGCTGGCCTGATCCGCCAACTTCCATTTTCCGAACACTAGTGCAGTCCATTTTCTAGCAGCTTCTAGAGGAGTTGGGTGGGTTTCATTTTCTACGCTGCAACTTCAGGTGACGCCCAAATCCGGCCAGCTACGGCCAAATCTAGGCGCGACTGGCAGGATATTGTATAAAAGAGAAAAAAAAATAAAATTGAAACTCCGGCGGCGGCGGCAGCAGGCTGCAGCTGCTATAAAAGTGGGAAAAAGGGAAATGGGGAACTCAAGGAGGGAGGGGTAATTTGGGTATGAAATTTGCAAAGTATTATCTCTCCATCATGCGTTTAGTGTTTTTTGTATGTGTAAAATTTTCCTGTTGTATGTGTAAAATTTTCCTCTCCCCACTAGTCTATCATGCTTGCTGTTGAGTATGCAGTTGCCAAGAATAAGGTAAAATGTTTAGTGGTGGAGCCATGCCTGATGAGGTCATCATTGGCTTCATTCCACCTGGCCATTCAATCCCTGCCTCAGCATAGCGCCCCGTGCCTGGTTCGGGAAGTGCAAAAGAAAGCTCCGTGAGATTAACCGAGCTACCCCAACATAGGACTTGAAGATAGGCGTATTTCTTGAAGTTCTTGGAAGGATTCTTGAACTTCTTGAAGTGGATCTTGATAAATCTTGAGGTTCTTGAACTTCTTGGTTTATTAAGAGAATTACTATTGATGAATCTTGAAAAATTGTAAAGGATCTTGATTTTCTTGATTTTCGGCATTTCAGACGGGTTCATAAAGTTTCTCATTGTGTCCGGAACCATTCAAACTATTTGGTGAAGTTTTACTTCATCTAATTTCATTTCCAAAATGCTACATTCAACAGGCCGAATCCATCAGTGCCCAGGCTTCATCAATTCGGCCCACTGCTACACGCCTCTGGCCCAAACCACAGTTCTACTGGATTTAGGTTTTAGGTGTTTGGATAGGATTAGGATTTGTGCATATTTCCTAATTCTATTCCTAGTTTGTTAAGGGTTATTAGAAAGTTGTTACAAGTTTGTTACAACTAACTAATTGCCTTATCTCTTGTTACCAAAAATGTTTCACTTCTTGAATCCTTTTTGCATTGGGTTTCCTTTTTCTTTTACGAAGGAATTTTTGGATTTCCCTTTTCTTTAGGGTGGCCGAAAATTGTCAACCAAGTTGCCATGATCTTTTTGGCAACTTGTTTTCTTGTAGGAATACCAACTCTAGTTGGTTTCCAATTTCTTTTGTTTCTTAATTCTTTTCCTATAGTAACTCAAGTCAAGGCACACAACCCTCTATTTAAATAGGCATAGCCAAAAGTAATAAACAACATTTATTCGAATTCAGCTTATTTTGTGAGGTTAATCCTTAGCTCTAGAATTCTTATTTCGCACTTGTGTAGTTTGCATGTTAATGTTTAGATAACACAAGCGAGACTAGAGGGTAATTAGGTTTCTTGCTTCACCTAATTTCTGCTGGTTTCAATTCGTTTATTCTTGCTTGGTTATAGCTAAAGTAGTTTATCTCACTATATGCCTTGTATGAATTTTGAAACTTCAGTAAGTCAAGGTGTGCCCTTCAACGATCCACTTTCCTAGGCAACTTTCCACATCTGTGAGCTCTTCTTCGAATAACTCATTTCAATTTTGGTATCAAAGCCGAGGAGGATTTTTGTTGGGAGGAGGCGGCTATAGCAACATAGCCAAATCAACTATCAGGTTATTTCTTCCTTCTTTCGATTCTTGTTTCGTTATTCAACAGGACAAGGGGGATAGACGTTTCCTGCCTGCAAAGTTTTTAAGTATGGTAGCTTAGATTTTGCCGGGGATAATTCATCTGCTTATATTCTAAATCTTTTGTTGAATTATCATTCTTGCTGGAGAAAAAAATTAAAAGAACGGAAGTAGATACGGGAAAAGAAACAAATTCGGGAATAATCGCAAAAGGGGTATTGAAAATTAAAATTTGATCTAGAAACCCCAGAGCTATTTTCGAAAATATCCTAGGCTTCTCTAGGAAAAGTTTGGTCTCACAAGGGCTTGGGAAAGAATTACAAGGGTCTTGCGATTCAAGGGGGGAGACCTGCGATAGGGAGCCTGCGAAAGAGCCTGTGACTTAGGAGGGGTTCCTGTGATTAGGGTTTCACCTGCGATAGGGGTCCTGTGATTAGGGTTCACAAGGGTAGGCTTTTGTTATTTATCTCTATTCCTGTGATTGCCCTTCAAGTTTGGTATCTGCTAAAGATTTGGTATTTGAACTGCCTGTCTTGTGATTCTTGAAAATATATTGAATTGCCTGATTGGTAGCACCTGTGAAAATCGCATGCCTATTGAGATTAAACTGCTAAAGTTACAATTTTGCTCTTGAAGTTAATTGTGATTTTGGCTGCCTTTGTTTTCCTTCCTTAGTCGAAAGTTGTTCTGCAGTTTAATGCAATTTTAAGTTTAAAATCTTTAGTGGGAGAACTTGTTTAGATTGCTTGTTAGGTAATCGCATATTGGGTAGTTCCCTAATTTGTTCAAGCTGCTATTATGCTTTGCTTCTGTTCATTCTTGAATTTGCCCTGCAAAATTGCCTAAACTGATTTTCTTTTATACTACTTGGACATTAGATCTTAAAATCAATTTGGATTTTGTCTTCGTGCGCATTACATCAATTTGGGCTGAGATTGAGGGCTTATCCCCGAATTTCTCCTTCTTATGCACTTCATATCTGAATTGATCTACAAAACCTCTTTTCTTTTAATCTCAGAACCGCAAGTAGGGATCCCAACACTCCTTGCTTTCGAGATTTTTATGTTGTTTGCCTAAGTGTTACTTATGTGATTTCGACATTCTACTTAATTATCTTGTGCAAAGTTTGAATTACCCAGAAGGATAGAGAGGTAAAAGGCAGAGTGTAAATCATTACAAGGGTAAGCCGACCCATGAGCGATACACTGGGAAGTGAGTAGTTCTTAGGATAAGATACACCAGGGGGATAGGGAGTGATGTTACTTTCATATATTCCAAACTTGTCTTATACATGAATATCTCATATAACGAGTCATGGCCTCGAGCGACATCCAGGGTATGACTTAAAGAACGACTGCCTTCTTTGCCCGAGCCAAAATCAATGGGAAGGTAGCCATCCTCGAGATCGACGGTGGTAGCTGCTCCAATCTCATCAGTGACTTCTTATTTGAGAAGCTGTCGCTACAACCCTACAATCACCCGGCGCCGTATGAACTCAAAGGACTCACCAACGCCGACGGCATTTCAGTTACACAATTCGTAACCGTTAGCATAGAGATAGGGCATTTCACAGCCGAGGCTCTCTGCAACATGGTCTCTATGCACACCAGTCACCTCCAGCTAGGGCGCCCTTGGCGCTATGAGGTGCCAAGCACTTCACTCTCCAGCCGATGCCACCCCCGGAGGTCAAAGCCAAAAGTTCCCGAATGATGGCCGCTTTTGAACAATGGGATATTGATAGGGAGGGTAGGAATGCGATTGTAAGTGTAACATTGGCACTAGTTGATAAGCCGGCAAAGCACTCTAGTTTTTACGCTAGTGCACAGGACGTTGAGAGGGAGTTAGGTCAAAGGGGTTTCATTTTTGTTCTAATCAATGTTGATCTAGATGCCCCAGCCGATGACGTCCTGCAGACTCTCTCACCTGAGCTACAAGCTGTATGGGGCGAATTTGGAGATGTGTTCCCTGAAGAGCTCCCTGTCGGCGCTCCTCATATTCGGGGAATTGAACACCAGATCGATCTCATCCCAGGAGCAGTAATCCCAAACCGTCCAACCTACAAAGCAAATCCTGCGGAAACAAAGGAGCTTCAACAACAGGTGGACAAGCTGCTCGCCGACGGTAGGGAGAAGTTGCGAATTCCATCACGGGGGTGGAAACCAAATCCATCAACTTGGTAAGGAAAGGTGCAAATGTGCATAAATCTTTATTTTGCTAACCCTTTTCTTTTTATACGCCACAGGCAGAATTCGAGGACGAATCCTTTTCAACCCCGAGGGTCTAATGAGGTCATCATTGGCTTCATTCCACCTAGCCATTTGATCCTTGCCTCAATATGGCGCCCCGTGCCTGGTTCGGGAAGTGCAAAAGAAAGCTTCGTGAGATTAACCGAGCTACCCCAACACACGACTTGAAGATAGGCGTATTTCTTGAAGTTCTTGGAAGGATTCTTGAACTTCTTGAAATGGATCTTGATAAATCTTGAGGTTCTTGAAATTCTTAGTTTATTAAGGGAACTACTATTGATGAATCTTGAAGAATTTAACTATAAATATTTATCTTTAAGTAAATTTTTATTATTATTTTTTTCTTCATTAGCATACCACGTATTTTAAAATTTTTCAACATAATATTCTCAACTAAAATTTGATTTAATTTTTATTATTTATTTTGGTATTTAAAATTTATTTAATAAGTTATATCATTTGCATATTTTATTAATCTCATTCGTACGATATGTTTTATATTCCTTATATAACTTTCTTCATTATATACGAATTTTATTGAAAAAATTTAATTTCTTTTAGACTGCAATAGGGGATTTTGTCTTTCATTTTTAGGAATTTTAATAAATTGCGATTTTTTTTTTGTATTTTAATCATTCAATTTATGTGTTTTTATCTTATTTTATTTTCTTGTGTTTTTCATTAATTATAATTTATGTTTTATTATAAAATTTGATATTTCGCGTATATAAATGCAAAAAATTCAACATAAGGGTACCATTCATTATTTCAACATTAAGTTCAGCATATTTATCAAACAAAATCGAGTGATCATTCTGATTCAGAGGTTCAAAAAATATATTTCAGCATTAAGATGTTAAGTGCTTAATTAATTCAGCATTATGGTTTCAGTATTAAGCTCAGATATAAGCATTAGTTTTTATCAAACGGGCCCTTAGAGTATCTCGCTCAGAGGGAAAGAGCTTCCAACTCAAAAAAACTTGTATTTTTCATAAAATACTTTCCATAATTCTCTCATTTAGACCTCACACAAGAGGTCCTATTTATAGTTGAGTTAGGTTAGTCTAGGAATGAAATCAAACTAACTTAGGTACATACTACAAATAATGCAAAATTAAGAGAAACTTAGAGCAAGGGTTGAGGTGAGTTGGATGAATAGATAAAGGTTGGGGTGAGATTCATGAATCATTTTACTTAGGTGGCAGCTTGCAGCCTTTCCTTCATTTGATGATGTGGCTGAATGGAGTGATATGATTGGTGGAGATGTGGACAATGAGTCTTCGCCTTATAATGGATAACTTGGTATTCTTTGGAAAAAGTCCAATGAAAAAAGGCAAGCCAAGTGGAAGCTTATAAAATAGTAGAGGAACGAAGCAAATTGGAAGGAGAAGGTGAAAAATCAAAAATCGAAAAGGAAAACAAGGAATTGGGAAATCACAAATCGAAAAAGAAAACAAGGAGTCAAGAAATCAAGAAAAAAAAGGAGAAAAAAAAGAAGAAAGAAAGGCGAGAAGATTGGGAAAAAGAGCGGGGCGCGTAACCCTGGCAAGCGAAAAAAAAACCCTGCCAAAACCTGACTCCATCCCATCAACCGCTCATCTCAGGAAACGCAAATTCAAGAGGTATTCCTATCTTTCCCTCTGAATTTCAAGAGGTATGTGTATATTTTGATGTTGGTCCATTTTGTTTATTGTTTGTTTTTCTTCGGACTTGTTGTCTTGAAGATTTAATTTTCCTATTTGTAACTAGTTGTCGGGCTGGATGGGAAAGGTTTCAGAGGAGGGTTAAAGTCGTCCAATGTTGGATTATAGATCTAACTTTAATGCCAATAAATTAGCCTTTCTTAGGTCTAGATTACTTCTGGCTAAGGGTGAATATGACTTCCGAGTGCTGGATGGGGTACATAACACTATTAGGGACCTGCCGGAAGGTTATGTTACTGTATTTGAGGGTTGGTTTAAAGTAGGGTTAAGATTGCCTATGCATCCATTTTTTGCTTCTATTTTAAGTCACTATGGGATAAGCTTAACTCAGATAGTTCCTAATTCCATCCATAAAATCCTTGGCTTTTTTATCCAAGCATACAGATAAAGTTCAAGCTTACTATAGAAATATTTTAGGTATTTTTTTAATCTTACTCCTATGTATGCTGCCAATCCGGATGGTTGGTATTTGTTTCAAGATAGGCCAACGCCTTGACCAAAAGTTGTATTAGAGTTGCCTGATAAGATAGCTGAGTGGCGCTATGGATTTTTTTACATGTCCCGGAGTCACTTTCCGAAGGGTTGTGGGGGGGGCATTGGCTAAATGGTAGCGATGGGTTGTGGAAGGTCCGGATTGACAAACCTACTAGGATAGATAGACCCATTTTTAATAGTATTTTGCACAACATGCTTCTGAGTGATTGCGTGGCTGATGAGCGAATGTTAGTTGTTTGTGGGTTGAGTCAGGTTCTGCCAAAGCCGGATCTTCCCATCATGACGGACCAAGGCCAAAGTGTTTATGTATTTTTTTTAATATTTAAATTAAGGCAGATGGTGTAGGGTTGTACTATGACAGATTTGTAATGAATGTGGCAGACAAGGTTGTGGAAGCCATTGACGGAGCGAAAAGCTACGACAAGGCTTATAAAGAGAAGTATGAGCCAGAGAAACTTTGAGCTGCGGCAAAGGCTATACCTTCGAATATAACTTTTGAACAACCGACTCATGTGTTGTATGGAGCGGTCTTGGGTCCATCTTTGGTAGACTATTCTTTATGAGACGAGGATGTTATTGCCGGCGAGGGCCAATCCAGTGAAGCGCCTGCTCAGGCGAAAGGTAAGATGGTTTTAAGGTTAATGTTTTAACGTGGTTAAGGAAGTATAGCTGATTAGTTGTTTCATTTCAGGTGAGGCAGGAGCATTGGTAGTGCGACAAAAGAGAAGTGTGACAAAGAAGAAGAAAAAAAGTAAGTTTGTTGCTCTGAACGTTGAGCCGGACGTCCTAGAGCCCGAAACGGAGGGTGCTAATGAAAGTTCCCAGGTGCCTTTGGATGGGACTAGCTGGAATCCGTTGGAGCCGCAGGGAGAGTTGTCGACGGACCCAGAGAAGTTGAGGGAATGGGTTGGTAGCAACGTGCCTACGACGGAGTGGCCCCCTCTGACTTGGGGAAGGGAAGACAACCTGCAATGGAAGCTGGACATGGCCGCTTTCGAGGCCCATTGTCTTTTGGAGCGATTTGCGAGCTTCTGTCAGATCCAGCGAGACTTTGAAAAAAGTCATGATAATCAGATGGCTAGGTTTGGGAAAGGATCAGGAGGATGCCTTGGCGGCGATGGATAGGTCCGTGAAGGCCAAAGAAGCGCATTTTGCTACGGAGGGATCGGAGGCTCAAATCCGGAAGGAATTGGAGAAATCCAACTCGAAAATTGGCCATCTAAGGAAGACGAGGTCCGTTTTGGAGAATGACTTGGACACGATGGAGAAAGTGCTAAGGCAAACGATGCAGGAGAAGAAAAAGGCAGAGGGAGGTGTGTCCTAGTTGCTGACGGAGGAGTTCGAGGTGTTACTAACAAAATTCTTTCATTCTTAGAATTCAACGAGGCCCTGGGGGCATTTGCAGGAAACTGTAAATGGCGTTATATTTCGGATGGCGTGAAGATGGGGGCTGAGGAGGTTAAGCCTGACATTACTTCGGAGGAAGTGCAAGCACTAAAGGGCATCGATCCGCACAGTGTGATGTTCTTGTTTTTGTTCCTTCGACGGAAGGTCTTTCTGTGCCATCCACGGAAGGTCTTTGTCATGCCTTCAACAGAAGGTCTTTTTCATGCCTTCAACGGAAGGTCTTTTTGTGCCTTTGAGAAGGTCTTTTTCTTGCCTTCAATGGAAGGTCTTTTTGTGCCTTCAATGGAAGGTCTTTTTGGAATAAAAATTTAGTTAAGAACTTTTGTCACCAATATTTCAA
Source organism: Leptodermis oblonga (assembly GCA_016801395.1). Classification (NCBI taxonomy): domain Eukaryota; kingdom Viridiplantae; phylum Streptophyta; class Magnoliopsida; order Gentianales; family Rubiaceae; genus Leptodermis; species Leptodermis oblonga. Next base: position 35,256,835 of record CM028759.1, read on the forward strand.
TTAAGAAAGGAAACTGGGCGCGTAGCCTTTCATTGAACCGGATGTATAACCAAAATTTAGATCTGTAATGGAGCACTTGATGTACAAAAAAGGAGATAGGCCTTCTGTGTTCAATAGTAGAAACGACGGAGGTTGGAGATATGCCAAGTTCGCGGGATCAGTTTTCCATCGAGTTCTTTCATTTTGTAGCTTCCGTTGCCCAGGGAATCTTCGACTAAGTATGGTCCCTCCTAGTTGGCGTCTAGCTTACGGAGGGGTTCCTGCCTACTGGCCTTGTTCTTGCGGAGTACAAAATGTCCGGGTTCCAGCTTAGTGACCGGACCTTGGAATTATGGTTTTGGGGCATGAGGGACTTGTACTTGGCGGATCAGAGTGCTGCTATTTCCCTTCTTTCCTCTACAAGATCAAGGTCAAGGCGGATGGATTCATCGTTGCCTTCTTCCGATGGGTTCAGCAGTCTTGGTGAAGGAATGCCAATCTCTGCTGGGATTACTGCTTCTGTGCCAAAAACCAGCTGTAGGGAATCTCTCCTGTCGGGGAGATGATGGTTGTTCTGTAACTCCACAAAACATTGGGAAGTTCTTCCACCCACAATCCTTTAGCTCTATCCAACTTTGTTTTGAGTCCCTTGACTAGCGTTCTGTTGATGACTTCCGTTTATCCGTTTGCTACTGGGTGAGCAACGGAAGTTTTGTTTTACTGGATGTCCATGTTCCTCAGCCAAGATTTAAATGGTTCTTTTGTGAGCTGAGTGCCATTGTCGCTAACGATGAATCCTGGAATTCCGAAGTGGCAGATGATTTTGTCCCAGAAAAACTTAATGATGTTCCTGCCCGAGATGGATGTGAGAGGCTCAGCTTTCACCCATTTGGTGAAGTAATCTACAGTGGCGATTAGGAATCGGAAGCGTCCTAGGGCCTCAGGCAATGGATCGACGAGATCAATGCCCCATTGAAGAAATGGCCAGGAGCTAGAGATAGGAATCATATCGTGCTGAGGGAAACGACAGATGGAGGCATGTTTTTGGCACTTCTCGCACTTCTGGCCTAGTGCCTTAGCATCCTGAGCTATTGTCGGCCAAAAGTAGCCCATTTGAATCACTTTGCGGGCTAAGGATCGAGTTGCGGGCTAAGTAGCCCATCCTGAGCTGATGTTCTCCTCGTTTGCTGAACTAATGCAGCGGAGTAGGGGCATGGAGTACGACTTCTTGTAAAGTAGGCCATTCTGGATAGGGTAGTTTGATGCTCTGCGGCAAAAGGTGCGCTCCGCTTCTGGGGTTGGAGGGAGTGCTCCGTGGTGGAAGAAGTCCTGGATGGCTGTCATCCAGTCAGGTCTTGGCTCGGAGATATACAAAACTGCCTGAGGCTGAATGCTGGGGAGCTTCAGTTTTTTGACAAGAATAGTTTTTAAAAGATGGGTATACTTAGAAGATGCCAGTTTGCTAAGGGCGTCAACCTCTGTGTTTTCGGACCGGGGGATTTTGGTAAAGGTGAAGCTGGTGAAGGCGGATGAGAGACCTTGGGCCTTTTCGGGGTACTGTTGCATGGCAGTGCCCTTGGCCACGTATTAACCATTCATCTGGCTGACGACGAGGAGTGAGTCTCCGAAAGCCTGCAAGTGTGTAGCCCCTAGTCGTTGTGCGATTGTCATGCTGGTGATGAGGGCTTCGTACTCAGTCTCGTTGTTGGAAGCTAAGAATTTGAAGTGCAGGGTGTATGATGACTTGGTTCCATAAGGATCGACGATGCAGAGGCCTGTGCCAGAACCGTCAGTGCCTGAGGATCCATCGACAAAAGGGTCCACGGTTTGCCTTGGGAGAAGGGTTGGGAATTGGGCCTTCCGCTTCATTTTAGGGCATCTCTGCCAGAAAGTCAACCAAGATTTGGCCTTTAATGGCGTTTCGCTGTTGGAAGGAAATGTCAAACTCCCCTAGTTCAATGGCCCACTTAACCAAGTGCCCAGATTCCTCCGGCTTGGTCAGGATTTGGCGGATGGGTGATTGGTGAAGACATATAGGGGGTGAGCTTGAAGGTAGTGGCGAAAACGTCCTGCCGCGTGTACAAGTGTGAGCACAAGTTTCTCAATAGGGGAATAATGTTGTTCCGGTCCTTAGAGAGTTTTACTGACGAAGTAAATTGGATGCTGCAATGTACATGAAAAGGGTCTCGCTTGGGAGGGGTTGGGTGAGGATGGGAAGTGTAGCCAAGTGTTTCTTGAGCTCTTGGAACGCTTTGTTTTGATCGGGACCCCAATCAATTGCGCCCTTACCGGTGTTACCTTTGAGTATCTTGAAGAATGGAAGCCCTCTGTTCGCCGATCGAGACAAGATACGATTGAGGGCTGCCAATTTGCCAGTGAAGGTTTGGACATCCTTCGATTTACGGGGAACAACCATGTCAAGGACTGCGTGGACCTTGTCCGGGGTTAGCGGAGATTCCACTCTCAGTGACATAGTGGCCAAGGAACTTTTCGGCTTCTACTCCGAAGGTGCATTTCTTGGGATTGAGATTCATGTTTATGGTTCGGAGTGTAGTAAGTGTTTCACAGATGTAGAAGAGGAATGTGTTCAATGCCGTGCTCTTGATCACCATGTCGTCGACGTAGATTTCAATGTTGGGGCCTGATTGGTGTTCGAAGGCTCTGTCCATCAGGCGCTGGTACGTTGCTCCCTCATTTTTTAATCCGAATGGCATCTTTGTGTAGCAAAAGATCCCTTTCTCTATTATGAATGCTGTTTTCTCAACGTCTTCCTCCACCATAAGGATCTGTGATATCCTTTGTAAGCGTCCAAGCATTTGACGGGGAAGCCGATTAAAGCGTCCACTTTGAGGTCAATGGGTGGGAGGGGGTGGCAGTCCTGGCGACATGCTTTGAGGTCAGTGTAGTCAACGCATATGCGCTAACTAGCATCAGCTTTTTTAGCGAGGACGGGGTTGGATAGCCACGTAGGGTACATCACTTTTTTAAGAATATCAGCTGCTATGAGGCTGGCCACCTCAGAATTGATGAACAGATTTCTCTCTAGAGCAAACGTCCATTTTTTCTATCGGATGGGACAGATGCGGGGATCCAAGTTGAGGTGGTGAACCATCAGGGTGGGGTTGACCCTCGTCATGTTAATAGGGGACCAAGCAAAAATGTCCAGCAATTCAAAAAGGAGGAGAATCAGGTTTTGCTTGACATGCAGAGGAAGCAGTGCGCCAATGGCCAAAGTGCGGCTGGGTTCACCAAGGGGGAAGGTAACAGCTTCCGTCGCTTAGCCGAGTTCAAGGGGGGAAGTGGCGGAGGCCAAGAGGACTGGCAGTTTGGGGTTAAAACAGCTGGGGCTGCTGTCTGGGCTGTGTTCCCGAGTTGTCTTCCACAAGGCGATGCGATGGCATTCGCGGCCAACTTTTTGGTCACCGTGAAGGGTTGCTATGCCAGATGGGGTAGGGAATTTTATCAACAGCTAGAACGTGGACACTATGGCTTTCAATTTGGCCAGAGCTGGGCGGCTAAGGATCACATTGTAAGGGGAGTGGGACTTAATGACATTGAAGTCCCGGTAGACAGTTTTTGACATGGATTTGTCGCTAAGGATAACTGGGAGGGTGATGAGGCCTTCGGCGTAGAGGATAGGTCGGTTAAATCAATCAACGGAGTATGGTAAGGGCGGAGCTGGGAGATGATGTCAGCGTCCAATTGTTTAAAGCAATCCCAATATAGTATCTCTGCTGAGCTCACTCCGTCCCAATAGATGCGGTGAAAAGGGCATTGGCGATGATGGCCTTTGTGAGGACAGCGTCTACCCGGGTGGACCAATTGGGTCGTCATGGGAGAATGTGATGGCCTTCTCTTTGTAAAGATGGCGGGTTTTATCATCATAAACAGGAGTGGGGCAGCAGCAAGCTTTTCTGGCTGATTCGGAGTCACCGCCTGCTGGACCACCAGTGATGGCCAGGATCTCGCCCATGGGGTGCTTTCCATCGTTGCGGTCTTCATCCGTCTCACATGGGTGCTTATCCTCCTTGCAGGGCCAAGTGAGTTGTTGGCTGTTATCCTCCTGTTTGCTAGTGTTTGACCATTTGTCATTGCTGGACTGGCCCTTGCCCTTGCCCTTGCCTCGAGGGTAGTACTTCTTGCTTCCTTGAGCAAAATTACTCAACTGGCCTTTTTTTTGTCCCCTATTCGATTTCCAGACAGAGACTGATGTAGTCATCCGTGTCATGGCTGTGGTCGTTGTGGAATTTGCAGAAAAGGTCTGTGTTATGGTGGAAGGCTAGAGTTTGGAGTTTAGGTGGAGGCTTGAAGATGCCTTTATTGGCTATCATAGTGTAGATTTCCTTTGGTGTGCGGTTGACAGGGGTGAAGTATGATGGAGGATCTCTGGGCCGATGGTCCGGCACACAGTTGCCTATTCGATCATGCACATTACGTTTGCCTCAGAAGTTTGACTGGTCGTGGCCTTTTTACCGTCCGGTGAGGGCCGCCATGTTTTGGCTTTTTCGAGCACCGCATTTTCAATGGTGGCCTGTTTGTCTGCCTTGCGCAACAGCTTGCCAATGGTTTGAGGGGATCAAAAGTAAGGGCTTTGAAGGCACTATTGTCATTCAGGCCACAGATGAAGGCTGTAATGGCTATTTGGTCTTGGAGGCCAGAAACTTCGAGGCACTCGTCGTTGAATCTATCGATGTACTTCTGCAAGAACTCCCTTGGGGCCTGACAAAGAGAGGCAAACTGAGCTTCGTTCTTGCCGAACTTGTGTCGTTGGAGGAACTTGGTATCGAACTTGGTTGCAAACTCCAGAAACTTCGAGGCACTCGTCGTTGAATCTATCGATGTACTTTTGCAAGAACTCCCTTGGGGCCTGACAAAGAGAGGCAAACTGAGCTTCGTTCTTGCCGAACTTGTGTCGTTGGAGGAACTTGGTATCGAACTTGGTTGCAAACTCGCTCCACGATGAAATGCTGGTTGGCGGAAGGTTGTCAAACCGTAGTCGTGCTTTACCAGTAAGGGTAGTGACAAAATGTTTGCACCACATAGGTTGTGGTGGGATGTGGATTTCTAGTACAGCGGTGAAGTGGCTAAGGTGGTCCATGGGGTCCTTCGTGCCATCGTATTATTTGAGGCGCTTCTTGAATTTGTATCCCTTCTTTGGGACAAAGGTTGCGATTTCGTGGCTGAATGGTGATCGGCGAACAGCCCCCTGGTATGCAGTTAAGACTAGAACATGTGCTTCGGATGAGAATGGTTGGTTGGCTAGTTGTTGTTGGAGGAATTGTGTATGGTTGTAAGGTTGGTAAAGGGAACTATGTGGGGCGGATGGTATGGGGTTTGGGGCATTCTGGCCCGAAGTTGAGGGGTGGGGGGCCGAACTTCAGTTATGAACGGGTCCGTCGGGTGGACGGTGGTTTCATGGGTTGGCGGAAGGTTCTGGGTGTCGTGCTGGGGTGTGTTGGCTTCCAAATTTGGGGGTATTTTTACAAATTCAATAATTTTGTGGGGGCTGAAAATCTAAATTTTCTAATATTATTTCCAAAATATTTTCACTTTTTTTTTTCTCCTTCGTCAACATACAAGTTTTTTTTCCGACAGAGGAGAAAGAAACTATGAAAATGTTTTGGAAATTATATTAGAAAAATTATATTTTCAACCCCCCACAAAATTATTGAATTATAAAATACCTTCAAATTACCATTTACTTTAGTTTGACTACATAAAACCTGCTATAATAGATATTGGTACTCAAAATACAACAAAGTATAAACATAAATCACAAGTTTGGAACTGAGTAAACTTTTAGTACCAAAGTTGCAAACAGCCCAAATTTTTAGTACTAAAAATGCTATTCTTCCAAAATTTATATTAGTGAAGTGTGTTTTAGGAAAAACCATGGTGAGGCAATTGCCCCCACCAGGATGTAAAGTGGAGGTTTTGGGAAAAAGCCTGGTGAGGGTAATTCTATTTTGGAAAAACGACAGTTTTAGCCCTTTACGTTTGACCCAATGGCGATTTTAGTCCATTTTCTTTTTCTTTTAGCAGTTTTGGGCCCTTATGTTTTCCATTATGCTAGTTTTGGTCATTTTACCGGGAATTGGAAGTAAAACCGGTAATTTGGGGCCTTTAAAAATTTTCTAAATTTCTGGGACAAGTCGATAAAATCTAAAACCATTAAAATGTAATAAATCTAATGGAAAAAGTGCAAAAGTAATCCACAATCTTTATCTCTATTTCAAATGTAGTCCACAATCTTTAGTATGTATCAAATGTAGTCCACATTGTATCCATTTTATTTCAATTTCAGTGTAAATGTCAGAAATTAGACCAAATTAACGGTTAACGAGTTTGACCGTCAGTCAAACAAGAAAACGATTTTCAGAAAATCTTTTTTCTTTAGAAAATTTTTTTCCCCATTTTCTTCAGAAAATGATTTCTCGAAAATCTTTTCCTTTGACCCTCCTAAACCACCCCACCCCTTTCTTCCAAAACCATTTCCGCCATGGAATGAGTTTCAAGCTTTTGGGTCCAACTTTCTTTAGGAAAATAAGTTTTCTTAAAATTATAGAAACTTCACAAAACTTACTCCTAGCATATATAGAACATTTTAGGACATTTACAACATGAAATGAGCAAGTTACTTTGAGTTCAGAAATTCCATGGATTTCATGACGATTTTTCCGTTTTGTTAAACTTGGACAATCAGTAAGCTACAGTAGTCAAAGAAAATTTTAAAGAAAGGAGATGAAAAAAAAGGAAAAGAAAAGGTGGGTGATGTGGGTGAGTGCAGAGAAAAAGAAAGCGGAGAAAGAAAGAAAAGGAAAATGGGGAAGCCACAGGAAACAGAAGGAACAAGAAAAGCAAAGGGAAGAGAATTCTGGAAATGAAAGCTTTGGCCAGAGAATGAAACAGGGGAAGGAAATAAAGAAAACAGGGGAAGAAGGGAGAAAGAGAAGATTTTATCAATTTTCCCCATAAATTTGGAAAATTTTTTAAAGGCCCCAAATTACCGGTTTTACCTCCAATTCCCGGTTAAAGGAACAAAATTGCCAAAATGAAAAACATAAAGGGCCAAAACTGCTGAGAAAACAAGAAAATGTGCTAAAATCGCTATTGGGCCAAACATAAGGGGCCAAAACTGCCGTTTTTCCTTCTATTTTCTTTGTCTATAATATTTTCTCTCTTTTTCTGCATTTTTCCTCCAATTTGGGTTCTTCTATGTCTCTCTCTATTCTGATTCCTCCCCTTTTCAATTCTTTTCTTTTCTTTTAACTTCGATTAGCATGACACTACAGAGTCTACACTTGAGAGATTCCTGCAAGCCTGTGCCTACGATTGGTGTATTGTACCCCTTAACCGTGTCCGCGTTATTTTTTTGTTTGAAACGATTTAAATTATAAATTGAGTAGATTCTTGGTCATTTTATTGCGAGGAAAGGACAAGCAAAAGCAAAGTACGAACCAAATCGAATTAATGGCCTGTATAAACGTCAATAACATTTGATTATGCCTGTAATTTCTTACTGTTTACATTCGAAAATTAGGGAAAGAGAGAGTTCTACCATTTATCGACCTTCAAACAAAATGGATGTGGTAACAGACGAAGCCTCCATGAAAGATGGATATGGCTGCAGAATCACTAAAGCTTCCATGACCACTTGAAAGGTTGGATAATTTGTAGTAATACAAAATGGTGACAGCTCTGACAAAGCTAAAGCGCCATCCAAGAACAGAACAACCCGACGCATGCTTGGTCGAATCGTAGGCTCAAAATGAGAGCATAATAATCCCAGCTTCATCACTATGTCCACCTCCTCTTTTACATAATCATCAGCTCCCATTCTCGGATCGATCCCTTCGAGAATTTTGCCTTTTTTCCAGCACCAAACTACCCAATCAACAAGAACTGCATCCTCTGCCTCTAATTCCGGATCTATTGGTCTTCTTGCACAAACAACCTCAAGCAAAAAAAACCTCGAAAGCATACACATCCGTGCTTGTTGTAGCCTTCCCTGTTATGATATTCTCCGGCGCTAGGTACCCAAGAGTTCCGGCAACATCGGTTGTTTTCGGGTCTGATCCGCGATCATACAGCCTTGAAAGACCAAAGTCTCCTAATTTTGCGTCTAATTCTCCGTCTAAAAGGACATTGCTGGCCTTCAAGTCTCTGTGAATCACAAGCTGTTCCCATTCTTCGTACAGATACAGCAGAGCATATGCTACTTCTCTAATGATTCGAAACCTTTGTTTCCAGCTCAGGGTCCGCTCGGGCTGGTCATAGAGAAACCTGTCCAGGCTGCCATTAGGCATGCATTCATAAACCAAAAGCAGCTCCCCTTTTCGACGGCAATAGCCTAAAGGTGGCACTAAATTCCAGGGGCGTAGCCGGCCAATGCTGACAATTTCCGCTACAAATTGCTTGATCCCTTGCCTTGATTCATGAGACACCCTCTTCACCGCAACCTCCATTCTAGAACCAGGCAACATGCCTCGATATACCCTGCCAAAACCCCCTTTTCCGAGCAATTCCCTGTCTCTAAACCCTTTTGTGGCGATATACAAATCCTTGTACTTGAATCTGTGTGGACCATATTCAATCTCCCAATCTTCCAGCTCTTCCGCAAACTTTCTTTTCATTCTGAATTGATAATTTACTCCAGCCAACCCGATTGAAACTAAAAAAATCAAAATCACAGGCACACCGATCGTAACAAGTTTGGATTTTGGCTTGGGCCAACTCCTGGAAGCTCCGGAAGCAGAGACCGATCAAGAGTTTGAGCCTCACCATTGCTCTCGAAACTCCATCTGAGAACATTGGGATGACTTTAATATACGCGTGGACGACGAAAAACCAACATACATACTCCGTTTTAAAACAGGGGAAAGATCTTTTTTCAATGATAAAAGAGGCTGCTTTGGTTTAGGAATACGAGCTAAAGTGACATTCATTTGCATAGAAACGCATTTGTATTCCACCCAAACTTGCATTGGCTTGTGGCTAAGAAGATTCAACTCCTGAAATGAACCTTTCCCGCTGCTGCTTTCGTCGTGATATCCCGCTGGCTCTGCTTTTTCAGATTTCAACCCGTTGATGTCAATCCCGACATGGTCATCGTTAACGTCGTCGAACCCAAGATTCATGAAGGTGTCGAGTTCCACAGCCACAACGTGATTGGTGTCGTTTCCCACGTTTTTGCTGTTAAAAAGACCAAGATACTCGGCTGCTAAAGCGTCCGGAAGGCCTTTCGTCGGAGCAATCGCGAAAGACATCCTGTGACCACTGGAATGTGGATTTTCAGATACTATGGCGAACACAAACGTTGTGGAGAAGGAGAAGGCGGCAGAACTGTTGCCGGAGTTCTTGAAATTGACCGGAGCAGGGTAGAAGGCGTACCCTTTCTCGTACTCGAAGATGTTGATGAGCCGCAAGAGGCCGTTGGGCATAACGCCGACCATTTTTCCTTCAACGCTTAGCGCTGCGGAATTAAATCCATTGTAGGTGAAAGACTGTAGATTCAAAGATAACTAGAAGGGAAATTAGGAGGAATTCAAGTTTCAGAAACAACATGGCCATTGGCCAATACTTTTGCTATAGTTTTTCTTCCTCTAAACTCTGCTAATTTGCTTCTGCAATCTGCAGGGTTTGCATTTATTTCTAGAACCACTTGTGAGGGACTCAACCTTATCGCGCTCTTGCGTGTTCAGATCGTATTTTCAACTCTTAACACGTACAAAAAAAATCAAACGAAAGTAGAGAGGAAATTAAATAGTCAACGGGTTCTTTTCCCTACTTCACTAAGTAATTTGACTCGATAACCATGTTTAATTTGGTACGTGTTGATTTAGCAAGATACTTTATGGGTTTAACTCAATACTTCAACATCAAAAATCAATACATGCAATACTTAATTTTTTTAACATATAAATAATAATTTAGATATTAAACTCAATATTTGAACATTTAAAAATATTATACTTGAACACATAAATTTACTACACATTTGATAACTACAATATTTTAGAAACTAAATTCGATATGTACACTTATTAAAGCGTCAGACGAGTCAAATACAAGTTCTTGATAATTATAATTATAATTAGCCCGTACAAATTTTGATAAAATTACAAATATCTAATAATTACATTTACTTTCCGTTATTTAGTCAAATTTGCATATACCTTTGTTTGAGGGTTAAAAAAAAAAAAGAAAAATAGAACTTGAGTTCTATGGACCCGTTTGAGGAAATTTTGAACAAACGAAGGGAATTATAATTGTTAAAAAACTGAAACAACCATTTGTAATTTCACCAGAATTTGAGGATGTGAATGCAGTGCACCAAAAACATTATCAAAGACCCAACTTTATGCACTCTCATTCTTGTCAAAGCAATCAAACAACTAGCTGGTTTTTGTTCTTTGGAAGAATTTATTCTAAAAGAGTATTGAAATTTAACTATGTACAGTGAAAATAATAATTTTTTAAGAACAGTGATTATACGTTTCCTTAGAATAAAAAATTGGTGACTCAATCGCCAATCATGTAATTCTTACCTTTACAAATATTCTAACGTTTTATTTTGGCACGTTCAATTTAGTAAATTTCCTGACCCAAACTTCTTCAATATTTCCATGGTGATGTGGCATCAATTTTAATGGGTTACTCATTATGTTCCCTTAAAATATTTCACTTTCAAATTTATTTTTGTTCTAATATAAGAGTTCATTTTCAATTCTTTTACTATATACTATTACTAATATAATAATTTATAGATCGTAATTAATCAACACTTAAAAGGCAAGAAAAATAGTAAAATGAATTGTGGTTAATTAGTCATTTTAGGTGTTGTTGGGTAGATAACCCTTCTCTAGGTTGAAGTCCCTGTACCCCCCGATGTCGTGTTGAAATGAACTCAACTTAGGAATTAACACTTGAATCTTGCATGTGTAAATAAGATTTATACACAAAGAATATCATTGGTCCACGTGGTTGTTAGTTAGTGGTGCATAGGTAATGATGAACAGGAAAGTGGAGCAATGACACTAAGGACACGTGGCGGCTTGTAAGAAATCCAGGACCACGAGTAGGGAACCAATTTCATCAAGTCCTACTCGGTCGCCAATCAAAACTATTCATTCACCGAATAATAATTTATTGCTACCATGCAATTATATAATTTACATAAGTAATATATTATAAACTATCGACACTGAATGAACTATAGTATTTTTCCAGTTATTATCCTTATATCATGATAAAAGAAATTCCAATAGAATAAGAGATATATATATACATATATATATATTGCATTTTAGCTGATTATGTGACATATTTATGTAGTTCGTTGCATACTTTGAATCTTTGATGTACCAAAAGTCTTTAGTTTAACTAGCGAGCACCAGACAAAACAGACGCTGTAATAACAGAGGAAGCTTGCGATGATGAAGCATTCCCCAAAGAAGAGGGATACGACCCGGCAAATTTGCTGAAACCTTCCATACTCGTCGCAGAAATTTCGACTGACGACAAGTCCGGCTGTGTTAAAGCGCCATCCAAATACAGAACTACTTGAAGCATGGTTGGTCGCGCTTTAGGATCATAATGCGAGCACAACAATCCCAATTTCATCACTAATTCCACCTCCTCTTTTACATAGTCATCAGCCCCCATTTTTGGATCCATGGATTCAAGAATTTCGCCTCTGTTCCAGCACGAAACTACCCAATCAATCAAAATTGCATCCTCCTCGGCCGCCACCGGCCGCGGCTCGATCGGTCTTCTTCCACAGGCAACCTCAAGGAGAAAGGCCCCGAATGCATACACATCAGTGCTGGTTGTAGCCTTCCCTGTTCTAGTATGCTCCGGCGCGAGGTACCCGAGAGTTCCGACAACATGGGTCGTTTGAGGATCTGTCCCATGATCATATAGCCTTGCGAGACCAAAATCTCCTAATCTTCCGTTTAATTCCCCATCTAAAAGGACATTGCTTGCTTTCACATCTCTGTGAATCACAAGCTGGTCCCATCCTTCGTGGAGATACAGCAGTCCGGAAGCTACTCCTCTAATGATTCGAAACCTTTGTTGCCAGTTCAGGGTTCGCTCTGGCTGGTCGTAGAGAAACCTGTCAAGGCTGCCATTGGGCATGTATTCGTAAACCAAAAGCAGCTCCCCTTTTCGACGACAGTAGCCTAAAAGTGGAACTAAATTCCGGTGGCGTAGCCGGCCGATGCTGACGATCTCCGCAATAAATTCTTTCATTCCTTGCCTGGATTCATGAGACACCTTCTTCACTGCAACCTCAACTTTAGAACTAGGAATTACGCCTTTGTATACCCTTCCAAAACCCCCTCTTCCGAGCAATTCTTTGTCTCTGAATCCTTTTGTAGCGATGTACAAATCCTTGTACTTGAATCTGTGGGGACCGTATTCAAGCTCCCAATCTTCCAAAACTTCTGCAAACTTCTTTTTAACTCTCACATGGTAAATTATTCCAGCAATTCCAATCGAAAATGAAACAGTCAAAATCAGAGGCAAACCAATCGTGAGAAGTTTCGGTTTTCTCTTCTGCCCGAATCGCGGAAGCTTGGGAAGTTGAGACAGATCAAGCCCCGGAGCCTCACCGTTGATCTTGAAACTCCATCCAAGAACATAATGAGACGCAGCTACAGTGCCGGTGGAGGATGAAAAACCAATATACATACTCTGTTTTAGAACAGGGGAAAGATCTTTTTTCAAAGATAAAAGAGGCTGCTTCGGTTTAGCAACACTAATGGGAGCTAATGTAACATTCATTTGCATAGAAACGCCGTCGTAATCCACCCAAACTTGCATCGGCTTTCCGCTAATTAAACTCAAGTTCCGAAACGAACCGTTGCTGCTAATACTATCATCGTGATATCCCGCCGGCTCCGATATTTCGGACTTCAACCCGTTGATGTCGATTCCGACATGGTTATTGTTGATGTCGTCGAACTCGGGACTCAGGATGATGTCGAGTTCAACGGCGAAAACGTGGTTGCTTTCATTTCCGGAGTTGTTCTTGTTGAAAAGGCCGAGGTAAGTGCTGGCTAGAGAATCCGGGAGGCCTCTCGTCGGCGCGATCACGAAAGCCATCCCATGACCGCCCAAGGTACCGAAGTTGGAAAATATGGCGAAGACGAACGTTGTGGAGAAGGAGAAGGCAGCAGAACCGTTGTCGGAGTTCTTGAAATTGACGTGATCGGGGTAGAAGGCGTGACCTTTCACCTGAGTGCTGGAGTTGGTTAACTGCAAGAGCCCTTTGGGAGTGACTTCGGAGATTCCGTCAAGAATCGGCTTGTCGGAACGGAATCCATTGTAGGTGATACTGAAATTCTGTGAAGAGGCAGAGACGAGTAAAACAGAATCAACTATGAATACGAGAATGAGAGGAATCATGGTCGCTATTTTTGTTGTTTGTTTCTTGCAAAACTGCTGATAATGAACAGAATTGATGATGAGCATTAATGGTGTAGTGGCCCTGGAAAATGATTTATTCTCTGTTATATCTTGTCCACTAAAAATAAAATAATTTTACTTTGTCACTTATTCATATTTAATAATAAAATAATATTATTTTGCTTTCAATAAATAGGATAAGATAGAGAATAATGAACTCTTAAAAAATAGAAAAATATTAGATGCATTCAATGCATCCATAAACATAGTGTAACAAGCCAATAATAAATTAATATTTATATTTTTGAACCCCGTGCATGTACAGTCATTTCTCCCAAAAATAACAGCTTACTCCTTCAATATATTTGGATGCGCTATTTTACGTGGTATATCCAATACATGGAATACATTTGAATGATCGTGAAAAATATATTCCAAGAAATGGGATTGAGACTTGGTTTGTCTTCCCAAGTTATCACGGAATTCCTACTCTCCTGTGTTATGATTGAGGCAGATTACTTTTATATGTTTGGAAGTCTACAAATCAGTGTTCGTCAAGTCAATTGTTCAATACGATCTCAGCAGTTGTCCCAAGCCTCCGGACAAAGCCAAAATTAATTAAACAAATATAACTAGCTCATGATTCTTATGATAAGAATCGTTCTACAAAAAGATAGAAGTCTTCTAATTTTCTAATTATGCTTCAAAATTTCAATGGATTGCCTTTGCCGAAATATATGATTAGGACCTTGAAGAAAAAAAATTCCGATAATTCTCTCCCTTGGCAGCCGCCGCCTCCCCTCTCCCTCATCTCTCTAAATCTTAAATTTTATCATTTTCTTCTATCATCCTCCTTCATCGAAGGATGAGGGAAGCAGTTCTAGTTCTAAATACCTTTGTTTTTGCTATATTTTGTTTATTTTGCTTTAATTTTAATTTTAATTTTATCCATGCGTGTTTATGTTATTTTTCTCTCCATTTCTAGAGTTTTTTCTGTCAATCTATGGTGTTTCGCTCTCAATCTATGGTGTTATTCTCCCTGGCCATGGTGATTCCATTCATGGTCATGAAGTATGAGACTCAGTTGAAGATGCAGTTTTGAAGTTTTCATCAGCAATCAGTTGAAGATCCGTGATTATTGGTACGGGATTTGTTAAACAATATAATTCTACTCTGGTTAAATCTATACTAGGTATAGATTTGCAGTTTAGTATATTAGATATACTGTTGTGGTTCAGATCTGTTAATTATCTTAGTTGTATTGCCTACATCTTTGTCCTCTGTCAATCAACGTTGTTGGACAATTTTTAATTTTCAAAAAAAGATGATTAGGACCTTGACACATTTCCTATACAGAGGCAATAACCAAATGTATCAAAAGTTTTCCACAATTAAGAACGCGTACTTGATTGATAAAAATTTTGGATGATTCAAATCTAATTTTTGAAAAGTTCGATTCTTAGTGATGAAGTCATTCCTACGCCTGAGTACAAGTGTCACTCAAATCCAAAATGTGGTTCTAATACAAGTGTTCCAACACCTTGCATGGATTAATGAAGGGTGAAGATTCTTGAATATTTTAAATAAATTTTGAAGTCTATTAAATCTCTTGATTTATTAAAAGTATTCTTGAGTTATTTTAGTTCGAAAGATGTTAGAACATGTGAGAGAGCTCTAGAAGATTATAGAAGAACACAGAGTGGCACGCTTGCCTAAAGTAAGGAGATGGCTAGGGTTACCTAAAAGGGGTAGTTGAAATCAGAACAATGTGTTAGTGTGTGTTTTAATTTTCCTTTCCTTGTTTCGACTTTACTTATTCCTATTATTAAGTTTTTTTCTTAAAAGGTTCTTGTATGTTTCTGTGAAGGAATATGTAGATCCTATAATGGTTTTAGTAGGATTTTAATTTCCTTTTCCTTGTTTTCTTGTTGAGGAATTCTACCATGTTGTTTTAAGGAGATAGTCGAATTTCCTTATTGCCAATTATCTAGTTCCTTTAGATTTTGTTTGTAAGGTTTCCAATTCTAATCGGAATCAAATTTTTATTTATTTTCTTTTTCTTACTTGTAATTTTGGATCATCCTATAACTATCAATAGGGGTGCTTCTTAACCTTTTCATTCAGACAATTCATAAACGTTGATATAATTTGGTGTAAGGTTTTACCCTATATATATATTTTGAATTCTGCTCATTAAACTTTAGTCAGTTACATGTTAATTTATTTGCTTTAGTTTTTAAAATTGCATATTAATTAAGTTTATAGTTTTGCCTAATTAAATAGCTTTTCGCTTCAATTTTTTGTTTGGTTTATAGTTTAACAAGAATTTGATTGTTCTATTAAATGCCAGTAGTGGTTAGGGGCAACAAGGGGCTATATTGTGTTCTTTTAATTGGAGTATTGATAATTTTTCACACACTGTTATTCTCAATACACTTCAAGTAGAGAATATGCATCACTTAGGGTTGTTTGATAACACTATTTAATGATTAAAATTATTGGATTAAGTGATAATGACTTTTAGTGTCTTTGATAACGAAAATGCAAACCTCTTAATTATTTAAGCAATGCTTATTTACTTTAGCTAAAATTAAGCAGAAAAAGTCAACTTATTGCTTATTTCTTAATGGTCCGCGTAATAATTCTTTAAATAATTCATAGTTGATTTTCAAAACTACTCTTTTATTTTATTCATATTGATTTAACTATAAATATTTATCTGTAAATAAGTATTATTTTATTTGTTTCTTCATTAGCATACCACGTATTTTAAAATTTTTCAACATAATATTCTCAACTAAAATTTAATTTAATTTTTATTATTTATTTTGGTATTAAAATTGATTTAATAAGTTAAATCATTTACATATTTTTATAAATCTCATTCGTATGATATATTTTATATTCCTTATATAACTTTATTCATTATTACGAATTTTATTGTAAAATAATTAATTTCTTTTAGATTGCAATAGGGAATTTATTTTTCATTTCCAAGAATTTTAATAAATTGTGATAATTTTCTTTTGTTTTTTTAATCATTCAATTTATTCTGTTTTTATCTTTTTTTATTTTCTTATGTTTTTCATTAATCATAATTTATGTTTTATTATAAAATTTGATATTTCGCGTATATAAATACAAAAAATTCAACGCAAGGGTAAAATTGTACATTTTTAAGATTTCATCATTAAAATCAGCATATTTATTAAACAAAATCGAATGATTAGCACTCTGATTCAGAGGTTCAAAAAATATTTCAGCATTAAGATGTTAAGTACTTAATTAATTCAGTATTAAACTCATATACAAGCATTAATTTTTATTAAACGGGCCCATAGAGTATCCCACTCAGAGGGAAAGAGCTTCTCACTCAAAAAACTTGTATGGTTCATGAAATACTTTCCATAATTCTCTCATTTAAACCTCACTCAAGAGGTCCTATTTATAGTTGAGTTAGATTAGTCTAGGAATGAAATAAAACTAACTTAGGTACATAATACAAATAATGCAAAATTAAGAGAAACTTGGAGCAAGTTGAGGTGAGTTGGATGAATAGATAAAGGTTGGGGTGACGTTCATGAATCATTTTGCTTAGGTGGCAGCTTGCAATCTGTCCTTCATTTGATGATGTGGCTGAATGGAGTGATATGATTGGTGGTGATGTGGACAAGTGAGTCTTCGTCTTATAATGGATAGCTTGGTATTCTTTGGAAAAAGTCTGATGAAAAAAGGCAAGCCAAATGGAAGCCTATAAAATAGCAGAGGAACGATGCAAATTGGAAGGAGAAGGAGAAAAATCAGAAATCGAAAAGGAAAAGAAGGAATCGGGAAATCACAAATCGAAAAGGAAAGCAAGAAGTCCAGAAATCAAGGAAAAAAAAAAAAAGGAGAAACAAAAGAAGAAAGAAAGGCTAGACGGTTGAGAAAAGGAACGGGTTGCATAAGTCGGGCAAGCGAAAAAAACCCTGCCAAAACCTGACTCCAACCCATCAACCGCTCATCTTAGGAAACACAAATTCAAATCGCTTCCCCTTCCAGCCCAGGAGTTGGCGTACTTAGGACACTTCGAAACCATCATAAAGGGGAAAAGGTCTAACTCTAACCCTCAGCCAAGTCGATGCTAGATTTAGGGGGACTAATTGATGGAAGACGGATTGGACGAGACCCAACCCAAGTCTCTAAGGGCTGATCCAATCACTCAGCCCAGCCCGAAGAAGGAACCCTAGCAGCTCCAGGGTCCCGGCCTCAACCTAAGTCTTACCTAAATAAGGCCCAAAGAACCTAAACAAGTTAAGAAGTGGACGAGACGCCTTCAGACTCCACTCCCAGCATCAAGATCTGGAGGAGTTACTTTCCATACTACAGTTATGGGAGAATCATCGACATATCCTCATAACTTACCAAGCAATGTTCTCGGCTATATATACATAGCGATACCTACCCTATAAAGGGCACAATATTATGCAACTCTAACATATCTTTACTCTAGATTGCTTACTAACTTAGGCATCAGAGTATCTTAGGAGAACCAGTCTCTGCCATTTGCAAGATCTTCATCTCGAGCACCAAGGATAGCCGGAGACATCATTAATCTAGTGGGCCAACGATTCGGGGCACATCAGGACCAAAAGTGCCATTTCTCTTAAACAAATGTAATAAAAATTATTATAAAATATAAAATTTACTGTTAAAAAAAAAAAAAAAGAACCGAAAGAAAATTATGTGACAACACCTACCCTAAAAGTTATTTTCAAACTTACTTTAAAATTAGAGTAATTTTTCTTCTGAAGTATTCAACTTTTTATGAGTTTTAAATTATAATACATAAAATAAAATATTTATTACTATTTTTTAAATTTATATTATTAAGTTTTGAGGATATATTAAGTATAAATTACATATTATTATATTAATAAGGTTTGAAAAATAAAAATCAAAATAATCTTTCACTTGGACACCAAAAAGAAAGAGAGAAAAAAAAACTCTTTACAAGGAGACTACTGTAAAAGTGTTCTACAGGTACGACAGTTTAGGAATGAACTTATGCCGCAGCAGTTAATGCGTATGACGGGCCACCCAGACATTGGAAAGGGCAAAAAGAAAAAAAGAAAAAAGAATTGAGCATGGCCACGGGAATAGAGACTTCCCATGCCCCGAACATGTATACCAATCATGTATTTACTCAGTGAGGTGCAAACTTTGATAGTAACTGTGACTTGAAAAGTATATCGTCCATTATATTTAATAAATTCAGTTTCATAAATATATACTCACTTTGTCTTACTTAAAGAGTTCACTTTCAAAAATAAATCTTGTCATATTTAAAGAGTCCCCTTTGAATTTATTTATATTATATACCCCTATTAACATAACAATGTGTGGTTCACAATTAATCATTACTTTTAAAGTAAGGATATAAGTGAAAAATATGGTAATAAATTACTTATTTTAAGTGTTGTACCTCACAATCCATAATAAATTGTACACATTTTAAAGTGGACTTTTTGAGTGGGACGGAGGAAATATTTTTTATGTGTTCAAAAGTAAAATAAATAAAATAATTAATTTGTTAGCATTTTTATTATTTCTTCCACTAATGTTTTAACACTTTAAGTGTAATTTAATTATGAAGCATACATAATTATATTGTAATTATAGGCGGATTCAAGGGGAGTGGGGTGGTATCCGGACCCCTCTAACCACTTCCCCCCACCCTGCTTAGTATTGTATTTTTTAGTGATAAAATAAAATTTATATATGTATTTTACTTTTTTTTTTAAAAATGTTCATATGTTGGCCTTCTCAAAAATTTTGTTCTGGACTCGTCACTGATTATAACCTTATATAAGATTAAAAAGAAATTCAAAAAATGACTTTTCCAGAGATACAAATTGACAAGCCACAAAAATTAGCTGGACTTACAGGGATCGCTATCATAAATTTATAGCAGTAACGGTGTCCGAAAATTGTTGCTCTCCATTGACCGCATAACACGCAAGTAGCATTAGTCAATTTCATTGGAAGGAAAATTATTGATTGAGTTTACAATTAATTTCGTAAGTGGCAAAAATAATGATTAATTAAACGTTGAGGGCTTTACTTGAAGAAATGAAAATTTTCACTCATTCCGTTCTATTATAAGGGTTCACTTTGACGTAAGTACAACTTATTATGAATATTAAGGTGCAACATTTAAAATTGCTAATTTAACACTATTTATTCTATTCATGTCCTTACTTTTTAGTATATGCTAATTGTGAAATCATACATGATTATATTAGTGGGCTCTTTTATTCAAACAAAAAATAATTTTTAAAGTAACTTTTCTAATGAAACGGAGGGAATAGAGGGAATAAACTGGTAAGACTGGCAATCCGACTCCATGTTTTTTAACCTCAAAAGAGAAAAAGGAAAGATATTGCGATTTCATTCTAAAGGATCATTAGCATTAGTTTTCCTTATTTGAACATCTCATTCATGTTTCGCACGCACAACATCTCGATTTGGTTTTGGTTTTATTTTTAGTTTAAACAGTAAATTTAATATGTTATAATTATTTTTTATCATTTTCAATACAACTTGTTATTATTCAGCTATACTGTTTTTGCCTTTTCAATACATTTTTTACACTAAAAAATTATTTTGCAAAAACATGTTTTCAAAACCGAATTTCAAAACATCATAAATAACAAGCCCTTAATAGCTAACAAATCTTATATGCGATATTTCAACATCTAAACTCTTAACTTTCTCAGTTTGACTTGATATGTCATACTTTAGTATCTAGACTAAACTGTTAACCTTATCAATTAAACTCAATTAGTAAGTGAACTTTAAACGGTTAAACTCGATACGAGCGTTGTTAAACTGTGAGATGCATAAAATTTATACAAGTTTTTGTGAAATACAAATACCAAGCTTCTCCAAATTTGTAATTGCTAGCCATCAACCATGTTATTAATAAGCCTGGCTTGGTCAACCCGCGCCGAACTCCACGGTTGGCGCCAATTGTCCTTGACACTAATGAGCTAATATATACCCTTAAGGGTATGCTTGGCGCGCAGAAATGAGAATGGGGAAAATCGGCATTTGATTTCTGGGATTAAAATTGTTGTATTTGGTACGTGCGGAAATATAATAATTTGAACTATTATATCCTCTAAAAGGTAGGGGTGAGCAAAATAATTCAAAAACCATCCGAACCGTTGATCCGATCCGAATCCGTTCCGAAATTTCGGATCGGATTTTTTTTTCCGGATAATGTTCGGTTTCGGATTTTTTTTCGGAGAATCTGAAACCGATCCGAAACAAAAATTCACCAAAAAAAGAAGCTAAAATGAAAAAAAAATTATAAAAAAAAGAAAACTAAGGATTTCGGATAAAAAACCACGGATTTCGGATAAAACCCGGTTTCAGATAAAAACGATCTGAAACCGTGCCACCGGATTAAAATCCGAAACCGATCCGAAACTTCGGATTCGGATCGGTTTTCCTTTTGCTCACCCCTACTAAAAGGCATTCTTAATGAAATATTTATTCATTCCTGGATATGACTTTCCTCATTCTCATTCATATTCTCATTTTTGAGCGCCAAACATACCCTAAGCGTTAGAAGTATTTATAGATGTTCCTTAAACTCTGCTCGAATCCCAATATATAGGATTACGTTGTTCATCGAACTAGAATTTCCTCTTCCTTAGTGTATTTTCGAAAACATGCTTTTGAAATTTTGTATTTATTCTCGTATTTTATAATTTTAATATCATTTTTTTTACACTATTTAATTATACATTTTTATATTTTTAATACAAATATAAAATTTCACTTTGGAAGGCTCTTATTAGAAAACTTCCTGGGCCTAAGTACGCTTATGTTCCATCACACAACATTCTTCTGAAAGAACTTGGCTACACATCTTTTCGTGAACTAAGCGGATGCTTGTTTTGACGGTTTAAGAGTCATGAATAATTAATACTTTCATGGTATAGAATAAAAAAGTTTTAGAGTTTTTTTAAATGGATTAAGAATTAATTTAAATGACAAAAAAACTCTTAACCGTTGTAACACTTAAATGGAGTAAATGTTTTGAAATTGTAATTCAGTTAATACTATTAGGGTCTGTTTAGTTAACAGGAATGTAAAGTTTTTGATGAGTATGAATGATAAGGAAAGTAAAGTTAAAAAGAATATATTTTTGTGTTTGAATTAGTTAACAAATGTATCTGAAGATTTAAACATGAGCTAAATTAAATATCAAAATTACCCTCAAATCAAGTTTAATGACTTTTTCATAAAAAATATTTTAAAACTAAATAATATTTAATTATAAATTACACTACAACTTTAAAAATATAATTAATTACCTGCCAAATATAATTAATTTATAATATATTGGAATTGAATGTGAAATAGAAAAGGTCAAATTAATTTATGTTCCTATGAATGTATGATATATAAACCAAACACTATAAGTGAAAATGGAAATCAATCCCCATAATAAATTAAATAACATAACTAAATTATTATTTATGCTATCATTCTTCATCATTATTATGTCCATTATTCTTTACGAACCAAGCACACCCTAAGATCATGCGAGAAAGGAACAAGCTAGTGCCCCATCAATCGTGATGTATAGCAAGCCACTCACAGGTTGGGGATTCGATTCGTACCTCTGTCAGTTCTCCCTGTTTAGAGTGCAAGCGAGAAAAAGTAAATAAATAAATAAAAAAAGTATCAGCGGCCTTCTTAAAAAAATAGCCGGCAAATTTAACCCATGTATTGATTTCACCATTTTCTAATGTACATTACATCACACAGACGGCAAGAAATGGTAATATGGTATAAGTTCGCTGCACTTGAGGATGGAAAGACTCTTTCCACAAAAGGAAAAATAAAATAAGGTAAGTCGCATCAATCTTTGCGTTGTTTGATTTGGTTTTGGATGGCAACAACCTCGTTCAAAATGTCTAACTATTATCCCTTTTCACTTTTACTCATATGATTTTACTTCAAAATTCTATTCGCTCTGTTTCATTAGAAAAATTTACTTTAATCAGTGTATAATTTATTATGAATGTGAGGGTATAACACTTAAAATAGTTAATGCGACACCATTTATTTGATTTATATCCTTACTTATTAAATGTATGCTAATTGTAGATCAGACATGCATGATTAAACTAGTAGATCAGACATGCCTTCTCTCTGCCTTCTCTCTACCGCTCCTCTATTTTCCTTTCTCCCCCATCCTCCATTAATCTGTCCCATCCTCCATTGATGGAGGATGGGGGAGCTCCTTTCTCCCTCTTCTAATAAATCTCTCATTGTCGAGAGTTTTCTTGTCTTCCTAGTTCAGAGTTTTCTGTTCCTTTTTTTAAGAGAGTTTTGTTCGCTCCATTTTTGGAGTTGTGTTCTTCACTTATTTTTGAAGTCTTTAACTTCAGATCTGTAGGATGAAGTTGTTGATGAAGAAGATGGTGAAAATAAAGTCGACAGTGGTTGGCGTTATCAGTTGTTTGTCATGGATCCCTTGTGTCATGGGTCAATTTTGAAGCTATATCAGAACTCAGTAGTAGTCCTGTGCCACCGGTCAGATGATCTGCTCAGCTATGTGAAATTTTTGCTGCTCTTTGCTTAGCTATAGGCTAGATTTGCAGTTTGTAGATTTGATTTTCATATTTATTTTGATTATAGATTGTATATATGATTTTCAGATCTACTTAGATTCTAGATTGTATTGTTTGGCTCATGACTTACTGTTAAATCGCTGCTGAACGATATTTTTACCCCATTAATTTAAGTATTTCTTTTGTTTCAAAAAAAGAAAAAAACAGAAAAAGTAAAAAATTTAAAAGATTGATGATACGAATTCAAAGTTGATCATGTATGATGGATAGATTAATTGAACTAGTTCTGCTTATTTTTAGGGGTTAGGAGTTGGGTGCTAAGATTTAGTGGCCTAGTGGTCGTACATTGGAGGACTATAATTTACTTCATTTATTTTTTCTTATTAATCTTTCTATTCACTATAAATAGTTAATTGTATAAGATTATATATTTAAAATATAAGATTATAAATAAAGACTTAATCATTGGTAAAAAGTGCCTATTGATATATACATGCCTTTTACTTTATATTGTTATCTCTAAATTATAATGAGATTATGCGTGAAAAAGTAATTTACTTCAAATACACTTTGAGTTAAACAATGGTAAATTTTAAACCACAGAGCGGGATTTGATTAAAAATTAAAACAAACTCCAATGTTTGAAAAACATCAAAAAATTGTTGGCATAGCAAATGATTCACTAAATTCTTATGAAGGGACTAAGATTCCTTAACGTTTGAAAAGAAAAGGAAAGTTTTGAGGAATGGCATTTTGAATATGTTTATAAAAATTTAGAGAGGGGGGGGGGGGGGGGGGGGGGGGGGGGGGGGGGGGGGGGTAAGAATTTTGATGCTTTTGTAATTAGATGATGTAGGCTAAACGCTGGAGGATGTTTTGCAATTTATCTGTTAAACAAATTAAAAACTATTGGTATATATAAATGGTTATTCGGCTAAGCAATTAAAATGATATTTTGGTGAAATTTCTTTTTCCCGTATCATGTAGTTTGGACATTATAATATAAATGGAATGGTTTAAATGTTATTTTGGTTAAATTTGACCCCTTTAACCAACTCCAATAGAGGCAAAAACCTATTTTGTAAATTAAGGGAACAAAAGTTTAACTTAACTTTTGTTCATAAAAAGGGATAAAAAGAATAAAAGATAAAAGGGATAAAATAAAATTAAATATTAAGCAATAATAAATTAACACTAAACTTTCAAAAACAACTAAGTGAATGAATGAAGTTAAAAAAAAGAAGAAGAAAAAAGTAGTGCATTGCTTTCTCTCTAAACAACTTTTCATTCACGGAATGCTAGCTTATGAGTTATGATGTATTAAAAATGTCATTATTCAATGGATGAATAATTTTGTAAAGGACTATAGTTTTACACCAAAATAAAATATGTAGATTAATGAATTCAGGATTTATTTTGTACTTAAACTTTATAAGGTTTTTGAAAAAAGAAAAGAAATTGTATTTTAGCCAATTGCATTTATAGAGTCAACTTTGTTATTATTTCATGAATAGTGTCACTTTTTCCTTAAAACAAAAAATCATCCATCCAAATACCTTCATTTTTCTTACATTTTAAAATTCTCTTTAAGATCACACTCCCATAATTTCAAAAAAAAATAACATAATCATTCAACTTTTTTTTTTTTTTTGTCTTTCCTACACAAATCTCCAAAAAATTCACTCCCAAAAAAAATATTTCTTTTCTAAAATAAAAATTTTTCTCATTTGATCACAAAATAAACAGACCCTAAGTCAATAGTCAAATATTTAGAAGTCAACAGGTTTTTTTTTCCTTTTTTCTTTTGAAGTCAACAGATTTCTGATTATCTAAAATGAAAGGGATAAATATAAATTTGAGAGGAAGGAAGGCAAAAAAGTATTGACAATGTTGTACCTTATCAAACTTGTACTCCTCCTGATTTCCGTTCTGGTTGGCTTGGCATCTGTAAATGCAGAGTCTTTCACCTACAATGGATTTGTTTCCGCCGCGCTAAGCGTGGATGGAAGAACGGTCGGAGTCGAGCCGGACGGCCTCCTGCAAATAACCATCCTCGCGGGCGAGAAAGGCTACGCCTTTTACCCGGATCCGATCAATTTCAAGAACGCTTCTGCTGCCTTCTCCTTCTCAACAACATTCGTCTTCGCCATAGTCTCTGAAAGCCCTGATGGTTTCGTCGGCCATGGGATGGCTTTCGTGATTGCTCCGACGACAGTCCGTCCGGACGCTCTACCAAGCAAGTATCTCGGTCTGTTCAACAGAAACGACGTCGGAGAAGACACCAATCACATTGTGGCTGTGGAACTCGACACCGTCATGGATTCCGATTTTCAAGACATTAACAATAATCATGTCGGCATTGACATCAACGGATTGGTATCTGAAAAAGCAGAGCCGGCGGGATATGACGATGACGGCGGAAACGGCGCGTTTCGGAGGTTGAGTCTTGTTAGCGGGAAGCCGATGCAAGTTTGGGTGGAATACGATGGCGTTTCTATGCAAATGAATGTCACTTTAGCTCCATTGGGTATTCCTAAACCAAAACAGAGTCTTTTATCTTTGAAAAAAGATCTTTCTCCTGTTTTAAAACAGAGTATGTATGTTGGTTTTTCATCCTGCTCTGGTTCATATCACACATCCCAGTATGTTCTGGGATGGAGTTTTCAGATCAATGGCGGTGTGGCTCAAGATCTTGATCTGTCTCAACTTCCGAAGCTTCCCCGAGCTGGGCCGAAGAAAAAATCCAAACTTCTCACCATTGGGTTACCCCTGATTTTGATTATTTCACTTTCAATTGGAATTGCTAGAGCAATTTATCTAGTGAGAATGAGAAAGAAGTTTGCAGAAGAGCTGGAAGATTGGGAGCTTGAATATGGTCCTCACAGATTCAAGTACAAGGATTTGTACAAGGCCACAAAAGGGTTCGGAGACAGGGAATTGCTCGGAAGAGGGGGTTTTGGCAGGGTATATCGAGGCGTATTGCCGGGTTCTAAAATCGAGGTTGCGGTGAAGAGGGTGTCTCATGAATCCCAGCAAGGGATCAAACAATTTGTGGCGGAAATTGTCAGCATTGGTCGGCTACGCCACCGGAATTTAGTCCCACTTTTAGGCTATTGTCGTCTAAAAGGGGAGCTGCTTTTGGTTTATGAATGCATGCCGAACGGAAGCCTTGACAGGTTTGTACGACGAGCCTGAGCAAACCCTGAATTGGAAACAGAGGTTTCAAGTCATCAAAGGAGTAGCTTCGGGGCTGTTTTATCTGCACGAAGGGTGGGAACAGCTCGTGATTCACAGAGATGTGAAGACCAGCAATGTCCTTTTAGACGGAGAATTAAACGCAAGATTAGGAGATTTGGTCTTTCAAGGCTGTATGATCATGGAACAGACCCGAAAACAACGGATGTTGCCGGGACTCTTGGTTACCTGGCGCCGGAGAATATGAGAACAGGGAAGGCTACAACAAGCACAGATGTATACGCTTTCGGGGTGTTTTTGCTTGAGGTTGTATGTGCTAGAAGACCAATAGATCTGCGATTGGAGGAGGAGGATGCAATTCTTGTTGATTGGGTAGTTTCGTACTGGAACAGAGGTGAAATTCTTGAATCCATGGATCCAAAAATGGGAGCTGATGATTATGTAAAAGAGGAGGTGGAATCAGTGATGAAACTGGGACTGTTATGCACTAATTCTGAGCCGACCATTAGACCAAGCATGCATCAAATTGTTATGTTCTTGGATGGCGCTTTGGCAATGCCAGAGTTGTCACCATTTAGCGTTAGAATTACTACAAATGATCCAACCTTTTCAAGTGATCAGGGAAGCTCCAGTGATTTTGTGCAGGCAGTTCCATCTTCTATGGAGGCTTTGACAGTTACCACATACATTTTGTTTGAAGGTCGATAAATGGTTAAAACTAAGATTGTGTAAGCAGAAATATTATAAGTTCTTATTGACAAAAACTTGAATCAGGGTCGGATAGTCTTACCACGCGCATATCTATTTTAATTTAAAAAGTATCTCATTATGTTATTAAAATACTCGTATTGATTTTTCGCTTTTGATGGATCGTGTATTGAGTTTAATGTGTCATGTACTAAGTTTATTTGTTGATGTATCACGATTATAAATTTAGTCTACACTGTATTAGTTTTTGCTATTAGTGTATCACAATTGTATTAAAACAAGAAGTATCGCTTATAGTGCACGTATCGATTTTATGTACATAAATATTGCATGTAGCGGAGAAAGTACGAGTATCGGTTTTAGCCTATGTATATTAGCTCATTCAGATTCTTTGTCTATGCTCTGTATTAACAAGGATTCCCTTTCTCTAATTCTCCGTGTAAAGAGTAACGGGTTTTTCTCTAATTCTCCATAAAAAAGTTGAAAGAAAAAAAAAAAAAAAGAAGGGGCTTTTCTCATGGAAAATGATTTAGGTTTTGAAAATATTAGGAATATTTTTAAGGAAATGAGGCGTCACAGGGTATTATCGCTTGGAAATTTTAATTTAAGTACCCAACAATGTTTTGCGACATGTATGCCACATCAATTAGTATGAATTTTTCCCGATTATATCATCATCCATCCTCATTTTGGCCAAAAATTGATTGAGATAAAGAAAGTTCTGTAATGGAGCCACAAAAACGCATGTTATCCCTAACAAAAATTTATATTTAATCGATCAAAAAATCATGCTAATATTGATTTTAGCCTATAAAACAGTATCACGTGTATGTTATAAAATATTTTATATATATATATATATATATTATAATGCTTTGATTTAAAAATAAAGAAAAATAATATGAAGGCGGTTGTAAAATTATACTCCCTTTATCCAAATGAAAAAGTTCAGAAGTACAATTTTTCATGATCACAAAATACAATTTTAGACCAGACTATTTTATTAAGACCGAGAGAGCATCGTATTACTAGGGAGTATCGTATGACTTAGTATGGGATTGTCTTATTCCAAAAACATAAAAATAAAAATAATAAAAAATTACACCTTGTCAACTTAAACAGGACTCTACTCACACTTGAGAGAATTTTTACCCTTTTGGATGATGTATTGACGAAAGCAAGGAAAAACAATTTTGGGCAAAAAATTATGATCTGAAAGGGTAAACAGAAAATTTCCCAAGGGTAAATAGAAGAATTTCATGTTTTTTTTTGTTTGAAGGTTGCAGACATGATTTGGGAGATGTGAAATCATCATATGTTAGTGATTTCTGCGGGCATGGAAAGAGAAGGGTGAGGCATGGTTTTGTGGTTGTCGTTTGCAGCTGAAGAGAAGAAAGGAAGAGAAAAAAAATGAAAGAAGATTAAATACAATTTTATTAGAAGGAAACGGTAGAAAAAACAGTGGAGAAAGAAAGAATACAATAATCAAAGATTAAATACAATTTTATGCCCTTAACAGGAATTATAAAATATTTACAGCCTTTTAAAGAATTTCAAATTCTGCAACGCCCTTAAAAGAAATTTTCCCTTACATTTAAAAAGTTTCGTTTCAATTTTTTTTTTGTGTGTCAATAAAAAAAATTCAAATTCTATTTATTTATAGTGTATACCTCTATTAAAATAATAATATTTGTCCACAGTTAATCTTTACTTAGGAAGTAAAAATATAAGTGGAATACATGATGTCAAATTACTTATTTTAAGAATTGTATCTTACAACCTGACGGGTATTGATTAGTCAGAGCCGAAGAGTAGCGCGTCGTCGGCCCTTGGACAACGGGGACTGCTTCCACTTAAACACTCTGTTACCTAAGTCAGTGAGATGTTAGATACAAAGTGTATAGTGTAGAAGCAAAATAATATTGTGTTCCTGAGTTTGTGTTCTTAGTTGATAATTATCATATTCTCGTTACTTTTAAAGGGTGGTTGCTAACCGAAATCTTAAATCAATTATTAAGGGAATTAGTTCTCCGTTTCTTGTGGGTTTGACTATGTTTGTCACTGTATTAGTGTTCTAATTTAAGTATTGCAGGTTTTAGTATTTTTGGTAGTGAAAAACAGTCTATTGCCATGAGTAAGGTCCAAATAAGTCTTAATGTTTCACCCAATGTCTAGATAAGCTACCGACGTTACAAAAAAAGGCAAAATTAGGCCCCCATCCGTTAACTCATTGCCACCTTACTTAGCAAAAAACCCCACTTAGCAAAAAAGTGATGTGGCGGAGGTTTAACGGAGAAGGCTAATTTTGCACTTTTTAGCGACGTAGTGGGATTTTTTGTTCCAAAAGTAACGTTAGGGGATTTTTGACTCTGGGATGAAACATTATGGACTTATTTGAACCCTCCCCTAAGGTAAAACTCATTATGTCCCTCTTGGTTCTTTTTGTCTTTTGCCTTTTTTTATTAACAAAGGGTCCTGATTTTGTTGAAATTGTATACAATCTTAGCTTCCAAATTCATTGTGCTAATGTGCTTGTTCATTAGTTTTTGATGACTAATTTATGGTTATTATGTTGTTGGTACTAAAATGAGAAGAAGAGAAATATGTACAATTTTTTTGTGGTTTCATCTAACAAAATTTTTCAGTTTTGCAGAGCTAACTTTTGAAGGGCATATCTGGAGCTACACAACTCCAAAATGGATGATTTTGTTGCTACGGAAAGTTTGGACAAAGGACTACAACTTTCATGACACCAAAGTTACTGCTGTCATGCTGCCTACGGGATTTTCCCATGTTGAAAATAAATTTTGCATAGAAACCCTTAATGAGATATTTCTTTTCTTTTTAGTTCATCTTCCTTGCTCCCCTATATATAGAACATATCTAGCATTGTAAAACCTAATTTGCACCACTCCAATTCAAATTTTCAATTTGCACTTAGCATAGTTTTTCTCTTTGTGAGCTAAGGTGTTAGGGAGAAAGAGGAGAGAAACAAGGAGGCTAGGTTAGGGTTTTTTTTTTTTTGGGGGGGGGGGGGGGGGGGGGGGTGTTCAAGATCCAACTTGGGGTGATTTGGGGGAAGAAGCTAGGAGATGATATGCTGCCTATGGAAGTGTGACACCAAGGGGAGTCCTCATTCTTTAAGGCTAGAAACTCAACAACCCATTTGTTTGGTATGGCTCCGCCCTTTGTAATGCTTAACTAAGCCTCAACCCTTCGATTTTGTAATCTTGAAGCTCATGAATTGATTTATATTGAGATGTTTGTATTGATTTATGTGTGTTGAAATGAGTTTATTAGCTATTAATGTTTCTATCAAATGCTTATAAGTTTGTGAAATTAGGAGTAGCTAACCTAGTTGGACATAAAGTGTTTGATAGGAGTCTTGAGTGAACACTATGAAACTTAGACCACCATTGATAGCATTTGAGTGTTCTTTAGCTTTGATTAGATTAAATTGGCTTGAAAGACTTTGGACAACAAATCCTAATGACCCAAAACCCAACTATTACCGTGTGAACATAGGTAATTGAGGGAATTGAGATCATCTAAGTGGTTTGATTGTACTTAGGTGTCAATTAGCTTGCCGCTTACATTGATTATTAACTCATTACTCACACACAAGTGACAATTCATGGTGGAGATTGAATTTTTTAATTTCATGGGAACCTCAAGTATCTCACTTGAACTCCCTACTATTATTCATTTATATTGTTTAGTTATTTCATTTTCTTTTCATTTTCTTTTCATTTTTTACTCCCATTTTGTGAGTATATCTCGTTGGAGTTTTTCAATAGCTCATTACCTACTATCCCTGTGGATTCGACCCTTAGTACTACTCCGGCTGGTGTATACTTGCGCTGTTGTTGTTAGTCAGGATTTTCAAACTTGTGTTGTATTGTGTTTATATTTGCATATACCCTTTCAATGCATCAGGTCTTCAATGCTTCCAACCACTTAATCGGCTATTTTTCAAAATAAAACATAATTATACCTGACGTTTTATTATAAATTAATATTTTGTGTATATAGTTACTGAAATTGAGCAAAGACAACAAGAATTGAGTAATGGTGCTTGATTATTTATTGGTTGTCGCTCTTCATTAACCGCTAGGGTGCGTTTGAACTTTGAAACACAATTATGAGAACAAGGGAATGGTTAAATGATTCTAAAAAATAAAATATTTGTTTTTGGATCATATAAATGTCAAAATAAATTGATCATTTTTGTACTAGATTATCACCAATAACAACAAATCAAATATGATAGTCTACAAAATTAAACACGTGTCATGTGAACAGCCCAATGCAACACATGCACAGGAATTAAGGGGACACACTGCGGCCAGGCCTTAAATGGTGATTCGGCAGTGGCAGTGACACAAGAATCTTCTAGGACCCCTGGCTACCCCACCCTCCTCACCGGATCTTCTAGGTTCCCCTCCCCCCCCCCCCCCCCCCCCCCCGGGATGGTGGCACTACCAATGTCTCACTTCATCCAGGACAACCCGTGGTAGTGGCACCTCCCGCGGCTGCACCAACTGTTGTCGGGCCTGGAGGTAGCGGCAGTCTGAACCATACCACTCACCGAGGTAGCATAGAGCGATATCTGGGCCTAGGCCCCTACCCCGAATGGTTTGTACTCTGTCGAACCGGCTACCGGGCTTCGCTAACTAGTGTGTCTTCCTCTTTTTCAGGGAATGCAACATCGAGCAGCGGAGGCCCCTCACCAGTATGGAGGTGCCTATGGCGACTCGACATCCCTCCCAAAGTCCACCACTTCTTGTGTCGCGCATGCAAGGATGTCTTACCCTCGCCATTCAACCTCATCCGACGCCACATCCCAATCCGCTCCACGTGCCCGTTCTGCAACTAGGGCGCAATTAACCCATCCCACATGTGCTTCCTGTGCCCTTACGCCCGGGCAGTTTGGGCTTCAACCCCGCTCAGCCCCGTTATCCAGGCCTGTGCACAACACCACGCCCACCTCTGGATCCAGGATCTCCTACTCACCCTCCCAAGTCTCGAGTCGATGACACTGGCAGCGGTCCTCTACCACCTCTGGAGGACCAGGAACCTTTGCCTCTTCGAGGATAAGGTCCCACATGATCCCCATACTCTTGCCCATCACTATATGGTAGCTCCACACTTTCCAGTCAGCTCAGCTGAGCACCGAGCAACCCAAACCCGCCAGGGCCTATCCTCCCAGGCAGTCGGGTACTGTACTCTACTTAGACGCCACAGTGGACGAAACAACTAAGACTAGTTACGCTGCAGACTGCTGCCTCTCCGGCACGGACTATTGGCTCTTTGGCTTTGCATAGAAACTGAGAGACATATCATCGGCTGAGATCGTCGAAGCCACGACAGCTCGGGACGCCCTCCACGTGGCCTCCCGTTTAGGCATCCCTCTGAACGGCATGGCAAGCGATGCCTATTCACAGGCTTAAACAGAGGGCAAGACGACCGATCAGACATGGGCGCTATTTGCACGGAGACCCGCCAGCTCTTACGGGCCCTCCCTCTAGACTCGGTGACTTGGATTCGCAGAACCCAGAACCACATAGCTCACAGCCTAGCTGCTTACGGCAAGGCCTCCAAGCCCGATTTCATTATCTGGGAGCAACCTCCCTCATGAATCCCCCCTCCTCATCCCCTGATTCCAATCTATAAAATCCACACCTTTTCCGCTTCAGAAAAAAAGGGGACACTGGAGGGAGGAAAAATTGAACTAGGGATGGCCGTCTGTCCAAGAACTTAAATGCCTTTGGAGCTTCACTAAACCAAGTCATTGGGATATCTGTTAGTTTCCTTATTTCTTGCAAGTAGTTGTATCCTTATTTCTTGTAAAGTAGTTCAGTACTTCTGTAAGTAATTTTTACAGAATTAGGTAATCAGCACCTCTATAAAAGGCGTGCACATTCTTTTCGATAAGGACAGGAAATAAACAAGCTTCTCCTTCTTCCTCTTAAAATTCCCTCTTCTTCCTTTAAAATTCTCCTTCTTGCCTAGAACAACTAGGGTGTTCATATAAGCATGAAAATCAGAAATCAATAAATTAGTTTATAACATTTGTCAAACAATTTAAAAATTAGTGAACAACCAAAGTTGTCACCATACTTTGCGTAATTTCACTTTTAGTCATCATACTTCTATTTTTAACCAAAAACATAACCATTGCTTTAAAAAGTGTGTCATTTTAGTCACTAGAACTAACAGAGCTATTAAGTCAGACAAACGATGCTGCACACGCATTGCACATAACTTTTTTAAAGAGTATTTTTGTTGAATTCATTTTAAACATAAAAACAGTCATTAGGGTTTAAAATGATGATGTCATTGTGGTTTTTATGTTCAAAATGAATAGGACAAAAATACCCTTTAAAACAATCATATGCAATGCATACAAAGATTTGTCCGTCTAATTTAACAAATTTATTAGCTTCGGTGACGATTTATTAGCTTCGGTGACTAAAATGACACTTTTAAAAATATTGTTATTTTTGCAAGAAAAATATGTATGATAAGCAAAAGTGGTATTAAGACAAACCGGGATAACAATTTTAGTCGTTCACTCTTTAAATAATTTAATATTTTAATATTTTAAATATTTTAATACGGAATGACTTTTAAATAAATAATTTTAGTCGTTCACTCTGTTATATTAGAAAAGTATACTTTGAAATTGTATATTGACTCCTAAATACAATTGTAATACTGAACAATACTAATGGAACAGAGGAGATATAAAATGCCCTCTATTTCCATTAATATTTTCACTCACCAAGCATACCTTATAAGGCTAAAAGCACTTGTGGCATTAATAAATCTAAAGAGAAATCATGTTTTTTTTTTTAAATAAAAAATTACTAGACTTTGTTCTTTTTCATTCCCATTTCAAGAAAATCATCACTTTTTCGTCTCAAATCTAATCCAAAGAACCAACCTCAATTTCTACTCAATTTAAAATTTAAAATTTAAAATTCCCTCAAAATTTTCACTCACATAAATTTAAAAAATAACAAAATCATTATATTTTTTTCATCTCTCTCCTACACAATTTTCCCAAAAAAAAATTTCCTCCAAAAAAATTCCTTCCCTAAAACCAAAATTTTCCAAATTGAGTCACCAAGAGAACAAAAGATTATGCATCGTAAACTGTATGTACATCAAGTAAATGCTCAAAACTTGAAGTCAACCAAGTAAGGCTTTGTTATTTTTCATTTCCATTTCAAGAAAATTATCCATTTTTCTTCTAAAATCTAACCAAAAGAAATAACCTCAATTTCTACTCAATTTAAAATTCAAAATTTAAAATTCTCTCAAAATCTTCACTTATATAAATTTAAAAAAGAACAGAATCATTACACTTTTTAACCTCTTTCCTACACAATTTTTCAAAAGAAAATTTTTTCCAAAATTATTATTTTTCCCTAAAATAAAAAATTTTCAAGTTGAGTCACGAAGAGAACAAGCCTTAAATAGCTAAAATGGAATAAATAACACAATTTGTTGGGGCTCCCACTCACTAGACTTTTCTTCTCTTTCTTTTTTTTTTTTTTTTTTTTTTTCTTTTGGAACGACCCTCACTAAAAGACTTACGAAGTCAAATATTATACAACAGAGTTCCTTCAACGTAAAAATGTGCGAATAAAATAACAGTTTGTTTCTTTTTTCCCCTTTCTCATCTATTTATTCTTTTAATAACAATTTCTTATTCTTTACAATGGAGAATTAGGGAAAGGGAGTTCCACCAACGTGCGAGTTAATTTATGATATGATATTGGTTTTTGACTTTTAAGAATCTTTACAATGGAGAATTAGGGAAAGAGAGTTCTACCAATGTGCGAGTCAATTTAGACACAAAATCAATATCAAACGTACTCATCTAAATCTATTTTATCTTATTCCTCACATAAAACTTAAAAAAATAAAAAATAAATTTTTTTTAAGTATTATAATATAAAACTTCAAACAAAACATGTCCAATGAGACATAAGAAAAAGCGTCGTTTATCGGCCTTCAAGCAAAATGGATGGGGTAACAGCCGAAGCCTGGGAGTGTGGCTTCCCCATGGAAGATGGATATGGCTGCACAAAATCATTTGTAATACTAGTAATTAGTGGTGACAACTCAGG
Source organism: Leptodermis oblonga (assembly GCA_016801395.1). NCBI lineage: Eukaryota > Viridiplantae > Streptophyta > Magnoliopsida > Gentianales > Rubiaceae > Leptodermis > Leptodermis oblonga. The sequence goes on from CM028759.1 coordinate 35,291,897, forward strand.
CAAAACTAAACCGCCATCCAAGAACAGAACTGTAGGCTCAGAATTAGTGCATAACAATCCCAGTTTCATCACTAATTCCACCGCCTCTTTTACATAATCATCAGCTCCCATTTTAGGATCCACAGCTTGAAGGATTTTGCCTTTTTTCCAGCACGAAACTACCCAATCAACAAGAATTGCATCCTCTGCCTCCGATCTGGGATCTATTGGTCTTCTAGCACAAACAACCTCAAGCAAAAACACCCCAAAAGCATATACGTCAGTGCTTGTTGTAGCCTTCCTTGTTCTTATATTCGCCGGCGCTAGGTAACCAAGAGTTCCGGCAACATCGGTTGTTTGGGGGTCTGATCCATGATCATACAGCCTTGAAAGACCAAAATCTCCTAATCTTCCGTTGAATTCTTCATCTAAAAGGACACTACTGGCCTTCACATCTCTGTGAATCACAAGCTGTTCCCGCCCTTCTTGGAGATAGAAAAGCCCTGAAGCTACACCTTTGATGATTGGAAACCTCTGTTTCCAATTCAGGGTTTTTTCAGGCTGGTGGTACATAAACTTGTCAAGGCTTCCATTGGGCATGCATTCATAAACCAAAAGCAGCTCTCCTTTTCGACGACAATAGCCTAAAAGTGGGACTAAATTCCGGTGCGTAGCCGACCAATGCTGACGATTTCTGCTACAAATTCTTTGATTCCTTGCCTGGATTCATGAGACACCCTCTTCACCGCAACTTCGAATTTAGAACTAGGCAATACGCCCCGATATACCATTCCAAAACCCCCTTTTCCGAGCAATTCCCTGTCTCTGAACCCTTTTGTGGCCATGTACAAATCCTTGTACTTGAATCTGTGAGGACCATATTCGAGCTCCCAATCTTCCAACTCTTCTGCAAACTTCTTTTTCATTCTAACTAGGTAAATAACTCCCGCCAATCCGATTGAAACCAAAACAATCAAAATCACAGGCACGCCGATGGCGATCAGAAGTTTTGATTTTTTCTTCGGCCCAGCTCCTGGAAGCTCTGGCAGCAGAGACAGATCAAGATCCTCAGCCGTTCCGCCACTGGTCTTGCAACTCCATCCTAGAACATATTGGGTTGACCTTAGTTGACCGTTGGAGGATGAAAAACCAACATACATACTCTGTTTTAAAACAGGGGAAAGATCTTTTTTCAAAGATAAAAGAGGCTGCTTCGGTTTAGCAACATGTAGTGGAGCTAACGTGACGTTCATTTGCATAGATGAACCATCATAATCCACCCAGATTTGCATTGGCTTACCGCTGATTAGACTCAAGTTATGAAATGAACCGTCGCTGTTAATGTCATCGAGATATCTCGCTGGCGCCGATCGTTCAGATATCAATCCGTTGATGTCAATTCCGACATGGTTACCGTTAATATCCTTAAACTCTTCATTCCTGAAAGTGTCGAGTTCCACAGCCACAATATGATTGTCGTCGCTTCCCCTGTTTGTTTCGTTGAAAAGACCAAGATATGCGGCTGCTTGAGCGTCTGGAAGGCCTCTGATCGGTGCAATCACGAAAGCCATCCCATGACCGACCAAATGTGGATCTTCAGTAACCATGGCAAACACGAGTTGTGGAGAAGGAGAAGGCAGAAGAAGCGTTGGTTGAGTTCTTGAAATTGACGGGATATGGGTAGAAAGCGTAGCCTTTCTCGAACCCGAAGATGTTGCTTAGCCGCAAGAGGCCTTTGGGTATCACACCGACCATTCTTCCTTCAACGCTTAGCGTGGCGGAATTAAATCCATTGTAGGTGAAAGACTGCAGATGCAAACCCAGCGAGAACGGAAATCACGAGGACCACATTAAGTTTAACCTTGACCATAAACAACATCAACAACATGGTTACAGCTAGCTTCCTTCCAACCAAGACGATGAGCAGAATTGAGCATTATAATTTTCTCCCCAACAGGGGGTTTCATTTTTTTCTACAAACACTCAAGTCTCCATTAGTCACAAGACAAGAAAAGTCATCCAAGCTGTGGCGGAGCCAAGCCCTAAGGTCAGGAAAGCCAAAATATTTCGACCAATAATATTTTTTCATAACATAATAAAATATTAATTTTTATATTGGCAATCTCAACTTTTTATAATTTCTCGTTGGGCAATTATTCAAAAATTATTAAATTCTACATAATTTATAATATAATAAGTGTGTTTTTGAAAGAAATGAGATGGGGCAATTATACGTGGCTCCACCACTACAGTAAAGGTTTACTATATGAAAAAAAAATGGTATCCAACACGTCTCACGTTTTAATGGAGCGGGCGTATCGAGTTAAGTCACTTAAGTATTGTAGTTAATGGGTTAAGATGTAAAAGTACTCTCCAACTTTTAGCCTGCAGCCATTTTTACCCTTTAGAGTATTTTAATGTACCAATATGCCCTAAACTTATTTTTATGTCCTAATATGTCCTTAAAGTTCTTTTATGTGCCGATATACCCTTACAGTCATAAATACGGGTCAGTTATATTCGTACCGTCACAAAAAACTGTGAGGGTATATTAGGACAATAAAAAGTACTTTGAGGGCAAACATGGACATAAAAACTTTATGGACAAAAATGGTTGTCTATAAAGGTTCAGGGGTATCTTTGCACCTTATCCCTTCAGTTATGATATGAAAACACACTTATCGAGTTTAGCTATTAAAGTATGGTGCATCAAATTTAACTATTAAAATATTGCATGTTGGACTGTCATGCAGTCGGAAAAAAAAACTTTTTCTTTTATTAGGATATTAAATGCAAAAAATTACCATACTTTTTCTGATTTTTTAAACTTTTAATTTTTGTAATTAATCATCTGAGTTATCTATTTGTTGGCATATACATAAATATTCCAAACTAGTATAATATCTATTTCCTAGTTCTGTTGAAAGGTAATTGGATAATTATGTTCCTTTTTCGCAATAATTTAAAAAAAAAGTGGTCAAAAGTGTACGATCTCAAACAAAAGCGATAAAAAATGTGATTTTTCCCTTTGGAAACAATTTTTTGTTTCCTTTTACTCCTAAACTTTAGCTCTCCGATTAACTTTGATCGAACGCTTTTTATTATATTTGAAAAGATAAAAGTATCGCATTATAAATTTTAGGGGTGAAAGAAGGAATTAGTACTGTGAATTTGACATTCTTATTTTATTCAAATAAAATGTAATTATTTGGCCTTTCTAAAAGGTTGTGATCTCGTGGTCAAGAAATGACGGCAGGGTTTTCTCCCACCGCTCTGCCAATGATGACTTTATTGTCCCCGATGGCAAAGATGAACCATCTCCCCCATTCTCCACGGGAGAATTGTGTTGGATATTTTTCAATAATTGGCTAAGGAAGAAGGAGAAGTTGGTGATTTGTTGTGCAAGTCACACACATAATTGGATAGCAGCCCGAGAGAAAAGCTTAAGCAAATGCCAAAAGACAATTGCTGAGGAGCAGTCGTGCGACAGCCCATGCGAGTCGCACGAAGCATCGCACGACATTCAGCAACAATGCCAAAGGCACAAGCTAGCAAACTGGCTATGTTCGACAGGCCGTGCGAGTTGTACAAGGCATTGCACGGGCTCCAGCAGTTTTCTTCCATCCTGAAGTGTTGTACCTTTTCGAGAAAAGTGAGATTTCGAGATCAATTATTATCTGAATTGAGTCCCGTTTTTCCCACTATTTCCTAAGGGTGGTGGGAGGGGTGGGTTTTTGCTAGGTTTAAACTCATTTTTAAAACCTACACACCACTCCCCCTTGCCACATCACAAACCCAGTTCTAGAAAACAAGAGCTGGGTTTGTGTATTTTTGTGGGCTCCACCAGCGAGGAGAGTGCACTCACATTGTGCGTGGGAGGAATGTCTGCCACCAGCCATGGCTTTTTTTTTTTTTTTTAACTTTCTCATATACTCGTTTAGCTTATTTTGTTTCATTATTTTTTAATTCTTTTTCTTGCTATTTGTTTTTCTATAAATACCTATCAATTCTAATATTTCTCTACTCCTCATCCAGATCATACATCTCCCCAATCAAGTTTTTATATTTGATTTTCACATTAGAAAATTTCATTTTCTTATTTTTTAAATTATGTAATTTTATTTTTTATTTTTTTAAATTATGTAGAATCTGTTTTAATTAAAATCTAAAATATTTTGCAACTGTTGATTTTAGTTTGGCTAAAATGTGGTTTACTGAATTATGTAATTTTACGTAATTAAATATTTTAATAAATTAAAATAAATTTATAATTAAATATAGTTGATAAATTATAATTAAAAAGGTATAAATAAATGTGTATAGATTTGTTTATTAGTGGGACCCGTGTTGAAGTTGATTTTATGGGTTTGTTGTTGTTGGGGATAGGTTTATAAAAGTGGGTGAATTTTTACTTTTGATGTGGCGTGATAAACTTGCTTTTCTGGGTTTATCACTCTCACCACCCTAAGAGTTGTGGCTATTGAATAACACCCTTTGGAGGTCTATAAATAAGGCTCCTAAGGACGGATTCTCACTGTACAAGTATTTCTTACACTTTTCACACTTATTCTGTATATTGTTTAAGTCAGTGCAGACTTATAACAATAATCTTTATCTTATTTGATAAGGATATTAGTCCCAAAACCTTTGCACACTAAAATAGGACTAATAAAGTTTAAAGGAAAATGCCTAACACAATTTGAAGAGGCAATGTCCTGTACTTTGATACAGGTTCTATTTGTATCTTTTGTTGTAATAGATTAGTAATCTTTGAAGTTAGTAGAGTTTGTTTGTTGGTTTTCATCTAGATTTCCCTTGTTGTATAAAAATATTTAACAAATTGGAGAAGTGGGAGACTGACATTTTTTTCTTTTTGTCTTTCTCTACACTTTATGAGAGTATGTTTTTATTACTCTTGAAGGATATCCTTTTTATAGGATGAAGAAAAAGAACGGAAAAATGGTAGTTTTGGCCTCTTACGTTTGATTCTATAGCAATTTAGTTCTTTTGATTTTTCTCTCAGCAATTTTAGCCCTTTATGTTTGCACATTTGGTAGTTATAGCCCTTTTTACCTGTAATTGGAGGTAAACTGGTAATTTGAGACTTTAAAATTTGAAAAAGTTGTATTTGTAGTCCCTTTTGTTTGGCTTCATGGCAGCTTTAGTCCCTCTTTGTTTGAGCTTTGGTAATTTTACCCTTTTTTGTTTACACACTTTGGCTCTAGTCCTTTTACCAACAATAGTATGTTTTGTAGGTAATTTTAAATGGTTGTAAAATTTTTTTTTTAAAATTGAGGTCAAATTTACATCATAAAAAATTTATTTATTTCAAAATCCAAACATAACTTTCTTTTTTATAGAACAAACATACTTTATTGCCTTGAGACCCCATTTATACAAAAATTTCAATTTAGTAGCTAATTTATAACAATTTTTTTCCTCCACTGAAAAATTTTGATGGATCACATTGTTAATTTACGTCTTTAATTGTTATTTGATGATATATCACTCAACTCTATGTCTTTACTAAAGCTAATGAACGAAACCCAATTTTTGTTTATAGAAGGAAGCAAAATGAAAAATAAATCCTTGTGAATTAGCTACTAAATAGAAAGTCTTGTACAAATAAAAACAATAAAGTAGTCCTAAAAGATGAAAAAAAATAACTATAAAAGAAATTTTAAAAATATATATAATTTGACCTCTATATATTTTTTAATTTGGATAACCATCTCAAATGACCTATAAAACCTGTTATTGCAGGTAAAAGGACTAGAAATGCCAAGTGACAAAAAGGGGTAAAAATGCTAAAGGTCAAACGAAAAGGACTAAAACTGTCACGAGGCTAAACAAAAGAGATCAAAACAACAATTTTCCAAAAAGAAAAAATATAGTGGAAAGTAGACTCACATCGGTTTAAGGACAAATTTCATATAACATGACATCTGACATGAATGTGAGGTATAGTTTGTGTCCGGTGAGTTTGTGGTTACCTCTATTTTGAGAAATAGTTTAGCTTCTAAAGTATGTCATATATGTTATATATTGAGTTGATGTTCAAGTAATGCATACCATTTTTAGGTGTAGAAATATTATGTTTAGCATTGAAGTATCGCGTGCATGTTAAAAAAAATAGTATCGCATGTATTGAATTTTGGGGCTGAAGTATCGCGTACCATTTTTGGATGCTGAAGTACTGAATATAGTATGTAAAGTATTGCGTGTATGCTAGATATTTTAGAAAAAATTTCAAGATTAAAAACTCTTAAAGAGTTTCTCTGCATAACAGATAATAAGTTTCTAAAAGAAACTCAAGTACCTGAAAAATTTGATAATAATGAGATTTCAATTATGTCATGACTGCAAAATATAGAATCTAACCATATATAATCGACCTGAATGATAAAATTGTTTATGCAGCATCAGTTTCCATTATGAATTTCATGATTTTTAATGTACGATAATGTAAATGGAAGACAATTTATATCTTATTTTAAAATCGTCATGACATATTGAAATCTTAAATTGTTTAAGAATGGACGGCTAAAATGGTCATCATACTTTGCTCTTAGTCCCATTTTTGCTTACCATATTTTCTTAGCATTCATTCCTCGCACAGTTTTAAATATCACTACTTTTTCTAAACAAAAACTAAAGTATAAATTTGTAGTTACGAACATGGTTACATTTTTAAAAGATAAGGTTGAAACTTGAAACTAACCGCTGGTACTTAATTTGAAACAGAGTTAAGTAGTAAACACATCATAAATTATAAGAGTTTATCTGGGACCAGGAACCTGTGGAAATAAAGGCACAAGAAAAGTTGCATTGACAATTCAGTTATCATTGACCCTTCTCCATCTTCTAGTTGTGGTAAATTGCAGAAATCTACAGTTATACTGTCCACAGGTAAATATAATGAAATCCTTATCACCAAGTCAATATAGTCTTTTATAGGTTAAAATATTTAATTGGTCCAGTAACTTTGATTGTTGTCTCTGTTTGATCACTCAAACGTTTCATTTTTTTCCTCAATTTTAAAAAAGTAATTCCTAAACTCAGGCAAACTATTTTATTTAACCCGTAAGATGTTTCAAACCTAAGTTAAATGACGAATAAAGTGATTTAACATTATTTTTTTCATTGCTTTCTTTACTAACACGTATAAATCTCACGTGCTAGACAAAAATAAGTTAAATGTTAAAAAACTTATACTCCATTATCACATTAGAATAGTCCTATTTAAGCAATGTAAAAACTTATTATAAAGGATAAAATGCAACGAATAAAATAAATGATTTGGCACCATACATATTATATTAGGAATGACATGTTAGGTAAAGCAATTCAAATTGACTATTTTAGTTGGACAATTTTATTTTATAAACTGGACTGTTTATATAAGATGGAATGAGTATTATTTAGGGCATGTTCTTTATCTTTAGTTTCAAACTAAGTTTGAAAATAAGTTTTGAAAAATAGTTTTATAATGTAAAAAGTGTATTGAAAATGTAAAAAGTAAATGCTGAATAATAAAAAGTTGTATTGAAAATGATGGAATATAATTAAAATATATTAAATTTACTGTTGAAACCAAAACTGTTTTCAAAACGAACCAAAAAGAACAGGCACTTAGTTCCTCTTTCTGACTCCAAGAGTCCATCGCAGGGAGTATAAACTATTTTTGAAATTGAGATTCCATAGCTAGACAAGAGCTGGAGTGAGGGATATACTTTTCAAGGCCACTGCATAATTCTCCATTCCGCTCTTTGTCTTGCCCTCAGTCTTGAAGTTGACAAAGAGAGTATTGATCATGTTTTTTCTCCTACTTGTGGGTTCTATTCTGGTTGGTTTAGCATCCGCACAGGATCTCGGTATGACCTACAATGGATTCCGATCCGCAAATCTGATCCTTGATGGGTTAGCGTCGGTCACGCCCGACGGCCTTTTGGAGCTAACGAACGCGACCCGGGAAGAGATGGGTCATGCCTTCTTCCCGGATCCAGTCACCTTCAAGGACTCACCCAACGGTTCTGCCTTTTCCTTCTCCGCAACATTCGTGTTTGCCATACTCTCTGAATACTCTCCTTTGAGCGGCCACGGGCTTGCTTTTGTGATCGCCCCGACCAGAGGCCTCCAGCTCCCGGAGTCTCTTCCGAGCCAGTATCTCGGTCTTTTCAACAAAAACAACAACGGAAATGACAGCAATCACGTGGTAGCCGTGGAAATCGACACGATTCAGAGTAGAGAGTTCAGCGACATTAACGATAACCATGTCGGCATCGACATCAACGGTTGAAATCTGAAAGGGCAGCGGCAGCAGGATATTACAACGACAGCAACGGCTCATTTCAGGTCTTGAATCTAGTTAGCGGCAAGCCAATGCAAGTTTGGGTGGATTACAATGGTACCTCTACGCAAATGGATGTGAGATTAGCTCCTATGACTGTTGCTAAACCAAAGATGCCTCTTTTATCTTTGACATACGATCTCTCTCCCATATTGATGGCAACCATGTATGTCGGATTTTCGGCATCCACTGGTGCAGTTCCGACATTCCATTCTGTTCTCGGGTGGAGTTTTCACCACAATGGTGCGGCTCAAGCTCTTGATCTGTCTCTGCTTCCAAAGCTTCCAGGACTTGCGTCCCCTGATAAAAAATCCAAACTTCTCACGGTTGGTGGGCCTGTGATTTTGATTGTTTCATTTTCATTTGGATTGGCTGGAGTGATTTATCGATTGAAAGTAAGAAACAAGTTTGCAGAAATGCTAGAAGATTGGGAGCTTGAATACGGTCCTCACAGATTCAAGTACAGGGATCTGTATATGGCCACAAAAGGGTTCATAGACAAAGAATTGCTGGGAAGAGGGGGTTTTGGAAGGGTATATCGAGGCGTACTGCCTAGTTCTAAAATTGAGGTTGCTGTCAAGAGGGTGTCTCATGATTCAAGGCAAGGAATCAAAGAATTTGTTGCTGAAATTGTCAGCATCGGCCGGCTACGCCACCGGAATTTAGTCCCACTTTTAGGCTATTGCCGTCAGAAAGGCGAGCTGCTTTTGGTTTACGAACGCATGCCGAATGGAAGCCTTGACAGGTTTCTGTACCACCAGCCTGAGAAAACCCTGAATTGGAAACAGAGGTTTCAAGTGATCAAAGGTGTAGCTTCAGGGTTGTTCTATCTCCACGAAGGGTGGGAACAGCTTGTGGTTCACAGAGATGTGAAGGCCAGCAATGTCTTGTTAGATGCTGAATTGAACGGAAGATTAGGAGATTTTGGTCTTTCAAGGCTGTATGCTCATGGATCAGACCCCCAAACAACCGATGTTGCCGGAACTCTTGGGTACCTAGCGCCGGAGAATATCCGAACAGGGAAGGCTACAACAAGCACTGATGTATATGCTTTTGGGGTGTTTTTACTTGAAGTTGTTTGTGCAAGAAGACCAATAGATCCACGATCACAGGCAGAGGATGCTATTTTGGTTGACTGGGTAGTTTTGTGCTGGAAAAAAGGCAAAATTCTTGAAGCCGTGGATCCAAAAATGGGAGTTGATTATGTAAAAGAGGAGGTGGAATTAGGGATGAAACTGGGATTGTTATGCACTAATTCTGAGCCTACAGTGCGACCAAGAATGCGTCAGGTTGTTTTGTTTTTGGATGGCGCTTTAGAACTTCCAGAGTTGTCACCATTAATTAGTCGTATTTCTTCAAATGATCCAACCTTTTCAAAAGAGGGATGCTTCAGTGATTTTGTGCAGCCATATCCCTTCTTCCATGGAGAAGCCATACTCCCAGGCTTCGGCTGTTACCACATCCATTTTGTTTGACGGTCGATGATAAACAACACTTCTCTCGTGCTAATCATGTATGAGTCGTGTTATAAGTTGTATATTATAATACTTTAAAGTTTATGTTTCGTTCTTGTATACATCTTGTATTTTTTTTTTCTTCTCAAAAGATGAGTATGTATGATTTTTATTTTGTGTCCAAATTAACACACACACACATTGGCAGAACTCCCTTTCCCTAATTCTCCAATATAAAGAGTAAGATATTGTTATAAAAACTTATGGCAAGCTCATTTATGACTACCCAATTTTTTTACATGCATGGCCCAATTTGCCATGCAACATTGAGGGTCTCGTCGCACTAGATACGCGTAATTAACCTTATTTTTGTAGTTAGTTTGTGAGTATTGTAATGTCTTTGTAGAACTTTTATGGCATCTGCATTTTTTTTTTATATTATATACAAAAGTAAGGTTCATTATGCCCTTTCTGTTTTTTTTTTCAGCTTTCACATTAATAAAGGGTTTTTATGCCCTTCGGTCGGTCACTTAATGGGATGTTACAAAGAAATTATTAGGAAAACTTTAGAGGAAAAAGAGATAAGAAAGAAAGAAAAAAAAAAAAAAACATTTGTGCGTCATTTTTATGTCCAAGTCTTTTGTATCTTGACTTCCAAAAGTCTAAGTGAGGGGGAGCCACAAAGCGTGTGATATGTATTGCAATTTAGCTAATAACGACACTTCGTTGACTTCTAAAGTCTTGAGCATTTACTTGATGTACATATAAAACGCATACGACTAGATTATATTTTTCAACTGCTCTATTTCTCCATTGTGAGAGAGTAAACGACAAGAGCAAAGTAGATCGACAAAAATTTCATAAGTGCTGTTATTGCCACATCACATTTTAGCATACAGAACAATTATTATTATTTCTTTACCTTATGATCAACTCATAAATTCTATCATCACCCATACTTCTCTCCCAAATTCTACATAACCCTTTCTTCTTTGAGAGGAAATCCACTATTGCCCATGCGACAGTGGAACCTCCAGTAGGGCCCATGAGACCCACAACGGGATCCACAGGCCCCTATTAGAGGTTTCACAGTCGCATGGACAACCGTGGATCTCACGCCTTCTTCTTGGCCAAATATCTCCCTATCCAGAATCATGGTGGTGCCACGGACTCCAAGTCTCCAACCAAATCATCATCGTAATTTGGAACTCGATACATTTTTGCAAGCTCTGAAGTTTTAATTGATTCGTACTTTTCTCTTTTTAATGATCTTATTTTCTTCCATCAACGAAGAATCAATGTTTTTTTTTTTTTTGATATTAGAATCAATGTTGAAATCATGATGAATTCTTAATTAATCCAAGAATTAATGGCTCCCCATAAATAATTTGTTCCCTTAATTATCTCACTAAAATCTATAAATAAATAATCTGAAAGCCAGATATATTGTTGCTATATTTCATATATTATCCACCATCTTTAGTAATCTCTAATCACTAGACATGTTTTTGCCAAAAAAGAAATTAAATACAAAATATGATATAAGAACCCATAGTTTAATTAACAACATGTGAATGATCTCGCATAGGTAAGCACAAATTCATATTAGATTGAAAGGATTCATGCGGAGTCTGGGAATATGGGAGTATCTACCAAAATATATACTGAGGTACTTGCAGCAGCACGAGGCTTCAATTTGCGTCAGATTCACAAGTTCTAACCAGCTATGTCACTAGGAAGGCAAGGTGGTCCTGGCCCAGTGTTGGATACTTGCACCAAATCGAGCAGCATGAAATAGAGAAGCAATACACGTTTTAAAACATATATATATACATAGAGGCAAATGCCCCAACCACAGTTTGCAAAATCACGATCCTAAATGGGTCGATTTGGGTGCAAGATCAGTATTTATAGTATCGGATCGTAGTACTGTAAGATCCTACACGAAATGTGCAGGTGTTTACTAATAAATTATAAAAATTACTCTTATTTGAGTCGTTTAACCAAATTTTTATAATATCGGATACAATCGGAAGTAGGATCGATTTGGTGTTTTGAAATCGTAGTATCGTACAATCCTACGATACGTATAGCGATACTACAAATTATGGCCCTAGCCGATTTGTTAGCAAAATGGGGGAGCACAAGCTAACAGAAGATAGTACACAACATGCAAAAAATATATATATCTATCTATCTATATATAAAAAGACATAAACTTTCACAATAGTTGCTTAAAATACTGCCACGTGTCAAGTTAATCAGCATCCAACTCAGCCAACGTTTCTTCTTCTCCTGAAACAAATTCAGAACCAACCTCTTCATCTCCTTTTATTTCTCTCTCCCTTCAACCGTCACACCGTACTGTAGAAAAGCTTGAAGCAAGATGAACACTGCAACTGTAGTGTGAAAATGAAAGAATCGGGTTTGGAGGCTAACTGGTTTGAGAAAAAAATCTGATATAAATTGTATTGATCAGAATAAGAAGATCGTTCTGTACAGGAGCCTATTTATAGAGTATTGTAGCAAGTTGCCTAACTAATTAATTACATCATAATATGACATCACTAATTAACTTGAAGTTTATCCAGAAACTTCTTTTACAGAAATATGACTCAGCTGTTAACTTGTACACTACGCCTCAACGTCAAATAATCAGCTGCACTTGTGTTGGATATTTGATTGCTACAATCGGCTTCATGATCTGACACATCATGTTTCTTCACGTACAACTTCACTTTCGCCATATTTCTCCTTCAATTTCCCTCAACTTTTGCAACCGAAGAACGCCACAACATTTTCCGAAAACGAAATCCCTCTAATCAGCATCGGGGAAGAACACACCTTCAGTTCGACGGCAGAGGAGAGGAAGTCTTCAGTTTAATATTCAAGGGAAGAAAAAAAAAAACAACTGGAGTTTGACCGCAGAGAAGAGGAAGCCTGCAGTTTAATCTTCAGCGTAGGGTGAATTCGATAGGTAATAAAATTGTTACAAAAAGGGTTTCAGATACCTATTGTGTTTGAGTGGTTGAATTGATGTCATGGCTTTTCTTTTTCAATTCTGGATATACTTGTTGATTCCTGAAATTTCAGACTTTATGGATCAAGACATGAATCATGTTGTGACTTGCTCGCAATCTCTTCAATTCATAGCCTTCAATTTATGTTTCCTGGCTTACTTTGGGACATAAAGTTATCTACTGAGATGTTATAAGATACCTTGGTATAATTGTTACCTATCTTCTTGTTAATGGATAGATTAAGTTGCAAATGCATTTTTCAATGATTGCATTTATCCTTCTTGAGCATTCATCCTTTTTGCTGTAATATTGATTTCAGCTCGATCTTAAAACAGTAGTTTGGTACTTCTAATTGCGCCAGTTTTGTTTTTCCATCTTTATATGGGAATGTTAAATGTAGCATTCTAACTATTTTCTAAGTCTTTCCTGGATGATATGTGGCCTGTTTGAAATGCAAATTTTCATGGATCATTATTTGAATTTGACTTTTCAAATTATATCAACAGAGTGGTCTTGTTCAAATAGTTGAAGACTATACTGATGAAAGACTATTACACGTCGCTTGTAATTATGTTTTTCCTGAAGCTTGTATTAAAATATTTTGGTACATCTCTATACCGATGTCAGTTTGTATTATCCTCTGTTCTAGTGATTGAAACTACATATATATATATATATATATATATATATGTATTTAACGATAGATTTGGTTCTTGGTTTTTATTTGATGTTTGTTTGTTGCATTATGCCATTAACTAATGTTAGCTGCATGAAAGGCTCTCTTTTTCGTTGTATTTTATTTTTAAATGATAATAGCCACAATTGGAGTTTCACTATCACGTATCAATTACTATTTATAAATGTATTTAGAGCACATATTTGTGTTACTTGTTCTCAATCGTTGTTTGTTTGTTGATATATATGAATGAAGTTTTACTAATGTAAGCTGTATTTTTAAGGCTCATGAGAGTTTCATTTCACTATGAAGAAAGCTTCTCAATGGAGTGAAAGAGATTTAAACCAAGAAAGCATGCAGCAGTTGGCCTGAAATGTTATGTATATGTTGGATATTTTGTGTAATCTTTATGAATTGCGGCATAATTTCTTCCTGATGATGAACATTCGGTTCTTGTTGCAGAACAAGTTGGACAGAGACCACCATGACAAAGTTCAGTAATTTATGGCATTACTGGGGCTAGGTAATTCACTCCTTAGTAACTATATATGTGTTGTGACTGCTCTAAGTTGTTCCTTAAGCAACTGCTTTGTTTGTTGGTAACCATGCATTCATACAGTTTTCTGTGATGGATCTTCACCTTTAAAAGGAATGAAATCTACAAGTAATTTGGGCCATTAAATCTGGTACTCCCATGACTTGTCTTTTGTGTGTGGATTTTCCCTTCTTTATGCATTGTGTCATTTTTCCTTGGTTACAAACAGTTGTTAATGTGTAGTATTCAACTAGAGTTTCACTTTTGTGTCATTCTTTTTGCTGTAACTTGAAATAATAGTTTTTCATTATCATAAATAAGATCTTACGTTAGCTCAGTACTTGCTATAATTCTTAAAGAAAAGCAAAGGGAGTTGCGTAAAGTAGATCAGGAGTTACATATTACACAATTGACATTGTCCTGAGATTGTTAGTGATGTATATGTTTTGTGGTTTTTCGGTGATTTTTCTCAGTTCTCTATTTTGCTATTCCCTTTGTTTTAAAAACTGACCATTTTATATTTTTCTCCACTAATAGCCAAATGATTGTTGAAAAAACTAGCTTATTTTCATTCTTTCTTTATCAATATCATATTTAGGTGATTCCCGAGCTCGCAAGGAAAGTTGCAACAAAGCTTGATACCAAGGTACCACAGTTTGCATAAGTTTCAAATGTTGAAATATTTCTTTCACCACCTGCCTCTACTCTTGATAGGGTTCATGCTTGGCGATTCCCCACTCTTCACATTTGGGCCTTATGGAAGAGTGGGTTCTGGGCCTGAATCCGTATATAGGTCAAACGAAGAGCTTAAGCAGGTCATGTATTTGGGCTGTTAACTTCACTTTAAATAATTCACTTGCTTTTATTGTAATTTGTTATGTATTTATTTCATCTTTTGTTCTTACTAATGCTAAAACTTATGCAAAATACTATCTGCAATACCTTTCCTTGAAGTATGAAAATTGCAATGCATTTCTGTCCTAAAATGGCTTTGTTATTCATAACTGTAATTTTGTAAGGAAAATGAATCTTTTCTATTCTCCATTGATTGCTTTCAGTCAGAACCTATTAAACTTCAACATTCTTTTCTCATTTATTTATTTAAGAAAATACTCTTTTTGGTTAACATTGTCATCTATTTGAATTGATAGATTGCAGACTATCTCTTTAAGAGAGAGATGGAGGGTGTGGCAGGAGGAGAAGTTGGGTAGATCACTTTCGAAACAAGAAAGAAGAATAGGAGTTAGTAGCCTTAGGCTGTTTCTGCAAGAGCTGTTGCAGACAAGGTACACATTTCTATCCAGTAAAAGCAAAAAGGGATCACAAACTGATTACTTGAAACTATATGTTAGTAGGTACCTGGACAACTACCATTAATCATTTCACTTCTGGAAAAAAGGATACTGGAGAAGCACGAGAAAGTTAAATGACATAAATTTGGAGGCAAAGTTGTAGCTCAGTCTCAAATGATGTTTGAGCGAGTTAGGGTGAGAGTAAACTGTATTCAAGATAAACAATAGATACAACAAAATTTGATTTCTCTTATGCTCATTTTTATTGCTATAGTGACTGTTACCTCTTATATTATTTCGTCCCAAAAAATTTTCATAGCTCTTTGGATGAAGTCAAATTGAAGGAGAAAGGATGAGAGATGTGACGCAAAAAATGTTCGTATCTGGATGCTTCTTTTGGCCCAAATAAATATCTTGATCTGCACGGCCCAAACTTGTAGAAACTTCACCGAAAAGGGAAATAGCCAAACTGGAGACCGAGCTGGGTGGCTCGGATCAACACGAATAATGAGGAAAACTTTAACTGAAGACTGTTCCGGCAATAACTGTAAATAATCAAGAGAAGAGCGGGGTTTTCTCCCCTGAATATGCTCCGACGGTCAAGTTAGAAAGGTAGAAAAAATGAACAGTATTGACAAAGAGCTCAAATGGTAAATGTTGCGTACCTCACTAAGTCTGAAGACTTAGTATATATAGCGCAAGATTGGGATATGCCCGTTGAACCTTCATGATTAGCATTCTCACCTGCTCCCCTCTGTTTACCGTGACGTGCACGTTTCATGTTATCATGACCGGATTTCATGGCTTCTTTCTTCTCGAAGATATGGGAAATATCTGTATAAATTCAAAATATATACTTAATCTTATGATGAGTTTTACCTACTGTGTCAGTGAAATAGCTTAATCCGGCCTAACTATCTTAGCTCGGTTAGACTGATTTCATGATATAAATATGAGAGAAACTAATAAGGCATAACGAAGTTATTGGCCTACCTAAGCCTTTGACCGGTCTACTCTTTGGCTCGGTTTTAAGGAGCTATCCGACCTAAGCAGGGTTCTGGATTTCTTACGCGTCTTTTTATCTTTACTGTTTATCTTTGCTTTAGTCCATTGGGCCAGGCCCAATGGAAGTTCAATTTTATGCATACCAACAAATCTCCTCAGTATTATGTTTTACCGAGCTAAAATTTAATACTCTTTGTGTTTTATAGAGTCAAAACTCTCGACAAGGCTATTTATTATGTATTCACCCGACCTATGCTCAGATCACTTTCAAGGTTTCTCTTCCGACCTAAGCAGTCATAAAATGTGAACCAATCTGACCCACGTTCATAAAAGGCGATAAGCAATTCTATCCTAAGTATAGTAATAAAAAAGCTGTCGACCTATAGACTATCGTACATGACAAGGAGAAAATGCGAAATATAACTAAGAAATCTGACCCACAGAAAATAACATGTCAACCGATTCATAAGTAATAGTTGCAATGTTGACCCAAAGAGACTGAATTTATCAATAAAGGCCTCAATAAAGGCGTACCTTTGCGTCACAACACATGAAATCCAGCTTTTAAAGAGTCGGGACATGACAGGACACGTTTCTACAACTTTCAAGGCAGCCGGTTCGACTTCCCACGTCCCTGCGATTTTCTAAGAGGCATTAAATGCTCCAGCGCCTTGTTTGTCTTCTTGCCCATTTTGGCTTTCCGAGTCTTTCTATAAAACATGAATTGAGCTGGTATCGTTGTCTTTACGCTTTCAGAAAAGAGAAAATTTCTGCATTTTTCCTTCCATCGCGACCGTCTTTGTTGTTGGTTTTCCGCCGTGTCCGTTGGTATCGCTTCTCCCGTTTGTGCCGCCGCTTCGTTTCGCTGCCTCTACGCTATAACCTTGCAAAATTCCATGGCCGAAGAAATGAGCTCTGGTACCGGCGCGTCTCGTCAGAACCCATCCTCAGGTTAGTTTGGTCTTCCCCTTTCTTCCAATAGTTATAATTGATTCGCCGGCATAGGAATAATTTTCCGGAAAGTTTGATGCATGGACCTCTTTTCATGAGTAAGATACGTTAATAGTTTGAATTTATCCGTAGGATCTGTTATTTTTCTAAAATTAAGCATGATTCTGATACTTTTGTAATGCTTCCTGTAGATATGGCTACCATATCATATGAATTTCACCCGGAAGAGATAGTCTTCAAGCTTACTAGGGTAGAATTAGAAACCCTAGGATCGACCCATTACCTTGACCCGGCCATCCAAACCTATCTGCCCACATCTGAAGAAAGAATAACTAGTACTTATGGGGTTTGGGTCGGTATATATGAGTATCACATAAAATTCAGGCTAAGATTTCCTGCCCTTAATTTTTTAACCGAGCTATGCGACTATTTAGAAATCGGGCTGAGCCAGTTAGTACCCAATGCCTTTAGATTTCTAGTGGGGTTTATGTGTGTTTGCTTCGGGGCTAAGATCCGACCCACCATGGATCTGTTTTTCCAGTTTTACACCGTCCGCCAATATCCTTACGGACCAGGGTGGGTATCTTTCCAAAAACGTAGGAATGGACCCGTCCTTATAACTGACTCCCCAAATACGAATAAACACTGGAGGGCAAGATTTTTTATGGTGAAAACCGATGAAGCAAATCTCCCTTGCCGCTGGTCAAAGTTTGTTGTGCCGACATATCAAACTCGGGATAAGTCCAATCCCATAGTGTTGTCGGACTATAAGGCGTTAAGATCATTCACTAGTTTGGAGAAATATTTGGTTAAGTATCCTTCAGAGGGCCTTCTTGTCTGGGCCAGGCTGAGCCAGGCCCCCGATGTAAAGAAAGAACGTAAATACTTGTCTGCGAACTTTTAATTATTGTCTTTCCCATCTTAGGTTAGCTTCCTAGATCAGTGATTCTGACCTTTGTTTGTCTTTTTTGTTTTCAGGCGGCTTTAGTGGGTTCGGTCGGAAGAAGAAATCCAATAAACCAGTAGCAGTTTTGGGGTCTTCAAAAAGACTTTCTGCGAGATCGATTTGACCGAGGAGGTTGAAATTGCTGATCCTCCTGCTGGTGCTTTAGTCCCTCGGGCGTCCAAGAAAAGCAGGCCTATCCCAGCAGAAGTTCAGGTGGCTAAAACTGCCAAGGCTCCCCGACCACTGGCCGATCCAAACTTCGGAGCCGAGAGACCCAGCCCAGATGAGCTGCTGGGACCTTTGGAGTTGTCGACCAAAGAAATCATGATTATCCTGAGGGACCAGAAGGAAATAACGGTCCCCCTAACTCTGCCAATTTGCTAGCCTCACTTGTCGGAGCCCCAACTTGAAGACGTTAGGCCGTATCCCGAGCTGGTGGCGGACTCCCATGGCTCATTTACAGAGATTATCGAGGTAAGCAGCCAGATGAGGCAAAACCTCAAACAGTTGGTGAGGCAAGAAGCCTTTTTGGCCTTTCATATAAAAAAGGTAGATTTTTGAACTTTTGACCTGTTTCCTAAGATATATAATCGCTTGAGTGATATTCCATAAGGCACATACTTCGAGTTTTGCAGGTCTGTATAAATTACGGCGCCATGGCTAAGAGGACTGCGGCTTTGGACCTCCTCGCCCAAAGTTATGAACAGGAGAGGTCAAAGAGACCGACCGAGGAGATAGAAGATCTGAAAATGAAGCTGGGGGTCAAATCCAGCAGAGTGACCGACCTCCAAGCTAAGAATACCGAGCTCTACAAAGAAAACCAAGAGCTCAGCACTAAGGCTTGCAGGTTGGACACCAAATCCCAAGGTTTAGAGGCTGAAGTAGAGGGGTTGAAGCAGAACGAGTCTGAGCTGGGGAAGAAAATTGCTAACCTGGAGAGGGCTTTGGAGGAGGAGAAGAAGAAATCTTTCGGGCTGCTGAGTCCGGCTGAGGTGGAGGTGGCACGTTAAGCTGCCTTAGAAGATTTCAAAGGGGGGCCGTTGCTGGATCTCATGAACTGTCGGTTTATGGAGCTGATCTAGTGTGGTTATACTTTGTGCTGGGATCAATTTAAAGGCCCTAGGTCGGTGGAGGGCTTTCGAGAAGATTCCTTGGCTCATACTTCCCTGCTGGCTCAGGGTCGGGACCCCTTCAACCTAATAGAGGAGGTCAAGTAGGAGTGCCGAGCTAACGGTATTCCTTTACCGAAAAACATGGAAGAGGAAGATCCTGAAGCCGACCCAAATGGGGCAGTTGACGAAGAAGCGACCTCCCAAGCTCCCCCTTCTTAGCTTTTCCTTGTACCATTTTTCGGGATGTTTTTGTTTAAACAATTTTGTATCAGGTCGGCATAACTTTTTCCTCTTAATATATGACGCAACTTTTTTCACGATCTTGCCTTCAACTTGTTTAAAGATAATATTTTCTTAAGTGTGCTGCGTTCCAAGCTCGTGGAATTAACTGTCCTTGTAAATCTTCTAAACATAACTGCCAGTAGGTCGGGCTTCGATCACCCGGTAGGGTCCTTCCCAATTAGATACTAACTTGCGTTGATCTTGCGGTTTACTGATAGCCTGGTTCCACAAAACCAAATCTCTCGGTACAAAGGCTCGATATTTGACCCGTCCCGAACTAAATTCTTGTAATTTACTTTGTGTACAAAGGCAGCATCCCGAACTTCCTCCATTAAATCCAAACTAAGCTCCAAGTTTCTTTGATTCCGATCTCTATCGAAATGCATGACTCGGGATACACTACTTTGTATTTCTAGAGGTATGACAGCATTGACTCCGAAGGCTAGCTCGAAAGGAGTCTTCCCCATAGCCGATTTAGACGTAGTCCGGTGGCACCATAGTACATGAGGCAGCTGTTCCACCCAATTCTTACCCTTATCTTCTAATCTGATTTTCAACCTGTGCAACAAAGTTCGGTTGGTGAGTTTCACTTGCCCATTTGCTGGAGGATGAGTCACAGATGCGAAACGTTGGGTAATACATAGCTTTGAACACAAGGCCGTGAATTCCTTGGATTCAAACTGGGTCCCATTATCTGAGATAACTGAGTTGGGCACGCCAAATCGACTGATGACTTGCCTCCAAAGAAACCGAGCTACAGTTCGCCCGGTAATATTCGTCAATGCCTCGGCCTCCACCCATTTTGTGAAATAGTCTATAGCCACAACTAGATAATGACAAGAACCGATCTTAGAAAATGGCCCCATAAGATCTATCCCCCATTCAGCGAAAGGCCAAGGAGCAATTATCCCGGTAAAGATGGATGCTGGCAACCTGTGAATCGTCGCATTGTATTGGCAGCTGAGACAACGTTGAACGTATTCGACTGCTTCTTGAAATAACCGAAGCCAATAAAACTCAGCCCCAATTACTTTCTTGGCCAAATTCCGAGCCCCAATATGAGACCCACAATCTCCCTAGTGTATTTCCTTTAGCACGACTTCCGCTTCCTCTGAATCCAAGCACTTTAGTAAGGGCATTAAGAAACCCTTTTTGTACAGATCTTCTCTAACTATTTGATAATGTTCGGCCTTTCTTCGTATTCGTTGTGCTTCCTTCCGTGAATCTGGCAAATTGCCATTTTGCAAATACTGCCATAGAGGAAATCTCCAATCCCGACGTTCAGTTATGGACAAGATTGTTGGCTCGGCTATACTCCTTGACTGCACTTCTTCTACTAGAACACTTTTAGTTAGATGAGAAAAAATCGAAGAAGCCAATTTGGACAAGGCATCTGCATTTGTGTTTTTACTCCGTGAAACTCGCTCTATAGTCCATTTTGGAAAATATTTCAGCTGCTGTTGCACCAGTGCTAAATATTCCTCCATTTTTCAATCCTTAGCCTTATACTCCCCCAAAATTTGTTTGACTACGAGCTGGGAGTCTGAACAAATTTTTAGATTTCTGACCCTCAATTTTCGAGCTAATTTTAGACCGGCTACCATGGCTTCGTACTCTGCTTTATTATTGGTGGCTGTAAAGTAGAACCGTAAAGTATAAGTGTGGACTTCCCCAATAAGGCTGGTGAGGATGATCCCGGCACCCGATCCGGACTGGCTGGAGGAACCATCTACGTAGAGTGTCTATGAATTATCGCCCTTTGCCACAGTTAAAAGAAGGTCGATTTCTTGTGACGGACCAGGCGTGTCTTCCTGGATGTCTGATACTCCCTCAGCTATGAAATTTGCCAATACTTGCCCTTTGACTGCGGTGCGAGGCGTAAAGGTGATACCGTACTCCCCCAATTCGATGGCCCATTTGATGAGACGACCAGAAACCCCTGCCTTTTGCAAGACGGCCTTAAGAGTTGCGTCGATATAAACGGTGACTCCGTGGGAGTCGAAGTAAGGCTGGAGACATCGTGTGGAGTGAACTAGAGCCAAGACTAATTTTTCCAGGCTGGAATAGTTTTTTTCTGCTGCCTGCAAAACTTTGCTAACAAAATAAATAGGTCTTTGAATTCGGTTATCTTCTCGAAGTAAAACTGAGCTAATTAGTAATTCAGTGGTAGCTATATACATGTATAATTGTTCTCCAGGAATTGGCATGGTTAAAGATGACAAAGAAGATAAATACATTTTTAATTGTTTGAAAGCAGTTTGGCATTCCGAGGTCCACACGAATTTATCTGATTTCCTTAAAATAATAAAAAATGGTAAAGCTCGTTCTGTCGACTGAGCTAAAAACTGATTTAAGACTGCTATTCTACCTATTAATTGTTGTACTTCACGAATTGACCTCGGTGGGTGCATTTGCAGAACAGCTTCTACTTTTTTTGGATTAACCGAAATACCCCCTTCAGAAACCATATAACCTAAGAACTTCCCCGAAGTAGCCCCAAAAACACATTTTTTTGGATTTAACCTTAATGTGTACTGGACCAGAGTTTCAAGTGTTTATCGCAAATCAAGCAAATAAGCAGACTCATCCCTACTTTTAACAAGTAAATCATCAACATATGCTTCCATGTTCCGACCTAACTGATTTTTAAAGATCTTATTTACTAGGTGTTGAAAGGTAGCCCCAGCATTTTTCAAACCGAAAGGCATAGTAATAAAGCAATAAGTACCTTTGTCCGTAATGAAATATGTTTTTTTCTCGTCTTCTTTAGCCATGAAGATCTAGTGATAGCCCTTGTATGCATCCAAGAAGTTGAGAAAGTGAAATCCAGCTATAGCATCAACCAGAATATCAATCAAAGGTAGGGGGAACTAGTCTTTGGGGTAGGCTTTGTTTAGGTCGGTGAAGTCGATGCACATACGCCATGAACCGTCGGGCTTGGGAACCAATACAGGGTCAGCTAGCCATTCAGGATAATCTACTTCTCGAATGATACGTACCTCCAATAATGCGTTGACTTCAATCTCTACGTATTTGTTGCGTTCTCTTCCAAGGTTACGCTTCCGTTGACGAACCGGCCTATGACTGGCATCAATGGATAGCCTGTGTTCAATGATATTTTGAGAAATGCCAGGCATGTCTTCCGGCCCCCAAACAAAGACTTCCGCAAACTCACGCAAAAGGTTAAGTAAATCATGCTGTAACTGAGGAGGTAAATCGGCCCCTATCTTAATTACCATGTTTGGGTCGACAGTCAGGGGGATGATCTTTACTTCAGCCCCTGCCTCAATGGATAGCTCTGATCTACCTGCCAGGTCGGTGATGTTAATGGGATGAGCAATACTTCCTTGAAGAGTAGTTGCCGAAACCCGAGGCGCGGGGGTCGGGGTGACTGCAGAAGCAACTTTTGATTTCCGATCCAGAGGCACCTGTTCTCTTAGGGAAGCTGTGTAACATTGCTTGGCCTTTATGACATCACAACGAAGAGAGGCCACCCCACCCATGGTGGGAAATTTTAAAAGCATATGCATGGTAGAAGCAATGGCCTGAAATTAATTTATTCCAGGCCGACCCAGATATACATTATAAGGTGAGGGTTCATCAATGACCACGAAATCTATGGTTTTTGTACGTTTTAGCTGTCCAGCTATCAACGTGACCGATATGCTTAACTGTCCCACAGGAATAACATGGTGGTTGCCAAAGCCAATCAAAGGTGTATGTACTTAATTTAAATGTGCCTTATGCAACTAACATCCTTCCAATGCCTTGGTAGTAATTATATTACTAGAGCTACCCGTTCCTAATAATGTCCTACGTACTTGATAATTAGAAATATAACAATCGATCACTAGTGGATCATCACAATTATAAGGCAAGAAAAGATCATTGTCATCAAAAGTAATTACTCATGTCATGGCGTCCACTTTACGCTTACCTAAAACGTTTTTTCTTTGTCGATACCTATTTTTTCTGACGACTAGAGTCGCCTTGGGTCAGTCCTCCAACTATGGTATTCACGACCCCAGCTATGGTCAGGTCGGCTCCAGCCCCAACGTTTGGGGCTAGGGGGTCGGATTGGGAACATTCTCGGGCAAAATGACCGGGCTCTCCACACCGGTAACATCCGGTAGATCATTCCTGGGTTGCTGAAACTGCGGGTTTGGGCAAAGGAGCCACTTGTGTATATTGGGGCAATTTTCCAGCTTGAATAAGCTTTGCTATCTCTGCAGCCAAATCTCTACAATCATTAGTATTGTGACCAATGTGCTTATGATAGTTACAATACCTGCCAGGATTGAGTCGATCTGTGGGACCTGTCATGGGACAGGCTGGAGGTAGCAACCCTTGATGCTAGATGGCAGCATATGTGTCGGCTCGTGGCACGGAAAAGGGCTCGACCACCTGCACAGCATTAACACCGACCCCAGCCTTTGGGCCAATGTTATTAGTACTTACAAAGTTTTGCTTCTTACCTCCTCCTGGGGAAGGGATTGGGGAAGAAGCTTTTCTCTTACTGTATAGGTCGGAAAAACCTCTTTCTCGTTCATGTTTTATGGCTGCAACATTCTGAATAATAGCAAAGTTAACAGCAGT
The DNA here is from genome assembly GCA_016801395.1 of Leptodermis oblonga. Taxonomy (NCBI): domain Eukaryota; kingdom Viridiplantae; phylum Streptophyta; class Magnoliopsida; order Gentianales; family Rubiaceae; genus Leptodermis; species Leptodermis oblonga. The sequence goes on from CM028759.1 coordinate 35,316,095, forward strand.
GACCATCATTTCAAAGTAAGAGTGTGGGGGTCGGATGGCAAGTTCAGTAGCTAAAGGTCCTGACCGTAACCCGTTAATAAACGACCCCATCATAATCTTATCATCTTTTTCATGGCATTGTCTAGATTCTACGTTAAACCGATCTATGTAGGCCTGCAACCCCTCTCCCACCCTCTGAGTTATGTTCATTAAATGTGAAATAGGTTTAGATAGTATATTGTTACCCATAAAATTAGGTAAAAACAAATCACCGAATTGATCTAATGAATGAATGGAGTTTCGAGGCAGAGTACAATACCAATTGATAGCCTGACCTTTAAGGGTTAGATGGAATATCATGTAGCGGTTGGCATCAGACAAATTGGCAGCATCCATGACACTCATGCACTGCATCCAATGAGCCGTTGGGTCAGCAGTTTCATCGTATTTGTCAACCTTACCTAAACCTTTGTAGCCCGGGGAAAATGGAGCTGTTTGAATTTCCCAACCAAATGGATGAGATACGTGAGAAGTGGGCCCGGATCGTCCCAACTGAGCATATCCAGATCCAGGGAGGGCTGTTTGACCGGGCTGAGCGTATTCTGTTTGACCTAAGGGGTATCCTCCTATTCCAAAATAAGCAGGTAGTGATCCTCCAGTTGCGAAGTTTCCCGCGCTGGGCCTGGTATAATAGCTCGGGTTAAGTAAGGGAGAGTACCCAGTGAGGGGCTGTATGGCTCTGCTTGTGCCTATGCCGTAATGTTGAAACTGAGCTAAGCTTGAGGGTGCTATGTATCCGGGATATCCTAATTGGTTAACCTCGAGACCAAGGTGGCTAAACTGGCTCAATTGTTGACCTAGGCCGGGCTGACCTATTTGACTCGACTGTGGGCCTAGACCAGGCTGATCTAACTAACTCACTTGTTGTCCTAACATAGGAAAAGGCAAACCCGACATGAAAGGGTAAGTATTGAGCTGAGCGGTAGGAACCATGAAAGAAGCTGGAAAGGTAGGGGTGACCTGGGTATGGGCTAAGGTGGTGTAAACAGGAGGAGCAGTAGAAAGGGTAGGGAGACCAGCTACGTAGTTAGACCCCGAAAAAGAATGAGCCCCCCCAGAGTGGGGAGAGAATCCCGAAACAGCGACAGACTGGGGGGGGGGGAGAGACTAGAAATCAAAACAACGGAAGGATCGGCCATGGGATTGAACAGAGCTCCTGGTGGAGGAATAGTAAGGATAGCTTGTGAACTAAGAGGATTCTCCACGTTAACTACATCTGAGATAGTGGTTGTAATATTTGAGACGGGGAGTTCCAAATTGGGAGTAGAGGTGACCGGAGGGCCATGGTTCATCAGGTGAAATAATTGTGGAAACAAACGGTAAAACTTTTCTCTTTCAGCTTGTTCCTGCTGGGGGGTGAGAGGTTCAACAGCGGTGGCGGTAGTTGGTGGAGCGTTGGGGGTGGTAGAAACTATGGTGATGGTTGGAACTATCATGGTTGCAACGGTTGAAGTAGCGGTTGGAACTATCATGGTTTCTCCTTCAGCTTGTTCCTGCTGGGGGGTGAGAGATTCAACAGCGGTGGCGGTAGTTGTGTTTGCGTCATGATTTTAACAAATTTCTTTTAGTATGGAGAAGATTTGATGAAATAAATTTGATCAATTGTCCCCACAGACGGCGCCAGTTGATGTGACTCAAAAAATGTTCGTATCTGGATGCTTCTTTCGGCCCAAATAAATATCTTGATCTGCACGGCCCAAACTTGTAGAAACTTCACCGAAAAGGGAGATAGCCAAACTGGAGACCGAGCTGGGTGGCTCGGATCAACACGAAGGATGAGGAAAACTTTAACTGAAAACTGTTCCGGCAATAACTGTAAATAATCAAGAGAAGAGCGGGGCTTTCCCCCCTATATAGGCTCCGACGGTCAAGTTAGAAAGGTAGAAGAAAATGAACAGTATTGACAAAGAGCTCAAATGGTAAATATTGCGTACCTCACTAAGTCTGAAGACTTAGTATATATAGCTCAAGACTGGGATATGCCCGTTGAACTTTCATGATTAGCATTCTCACCTGCTTCTCTCTGTTTACCGTGACGTGCACGTTTCATGTCATCATGACCGGATTTCATAGCTTCTTCCTTCTCGAAGATATGGGAAATATCTGCATAAATTCAAAATATATACCTAATTCTATGATGAGTTCTACCTACTGTGTCAGTGAAATAGCTTAATCCGGCCTAACTGTCTTAGTTCGGTTAGGCTGATTATCATGATATAAATATGAGAGAAACTAATAAGGCGTAACGAAGTTATTGGCCGACCTAAGCCTTTGACCGGTCTACTGTTTGGCTCGGTTTTAAGGAGCTATCTGATCTAAGCAGGGTTCTAGACTTCTTACGGGTCTTTTTATCTTTACTGTTTATCTTTGCTTTAATCCATTGGGCCAGACCCAATGGAAGTTCAATTTTATGCATACCAATGAGCATTTTACAACTTATTCCTCACAAAGGTAATTATTATCTCGAAATCTGCCTTTAATGATCCCAGTTTTCAATCCTTTCCTTTTCTTTTATTTGTTATTTTTTATAGCAAGAGTAAATTATTTTGAAAATAATCCTTCAATTTGTTTTCATTCGTTTTCTTATTTGTGAGGAAATTGGTCTTTGAATTTGTTAGAACCAATTAGAAAACCATTGGTTCTGTTTATGGCTAAGCTGTCACTCCTTTGGAAGGAGCAGTCATTGCTCCTCCAGTTAAATTTGTTTTGCAGTTGACATTCGTCCAACCGAGTTTGCAAAAAAGGCTGATGAAATCACATTTTATGCTTTACATATCCATATCCTCTCATTTTCTTTTGAAAATGATCCTTCCTGTCTTATTAATTCTTTGTTTTTTCTTATTTACCTAATAATTATGAAATTGAAAAGGCTTCCCAACATTTTGGTGACACTCTATCCCAATTTATTGAAAGCTTAATTTTTATTTCAAATATTAAGGAGTTAACTATGCACTTAAAAAGCGCTTGCATTGCCCATGGTGGAGCACTAACTCCACTCTATGGATAGACACAATGAATGCGAGACTCACATATTGAGTACTTATACTTTAACAAACCAAAAAGTGAAAAGTTTTGCGATTCATTCATCATTTTCCAGTTTTGTCATGAATGCTTAATCATATAACACAGTTATAGGAGGTGGAGTTCCTAAGTCCAGCCAGGACTTGGGCAGTGATCGGTTGGGTGTGAACATCTCACCCTTGTAGGTACCTACTGTTAAAAAGCTTATTAGTTTCTTTCTTTTGTCTTTGTTCTATCTGGATGTGTGAAGAAGAGGGTTCTTCTTCATTGATGAGAAGAATCACATGATTTTTTCTTATTCTTTAATGAGTTGCTTTGTTATGTATATGGAATGATTAAGTTTATTTGTTTTAGTCTCTTAATTGAATTCTTGGTGCAGGTTATACAGGGCCATACATCTTTGAAGCAACTTGTGAAAATGTGCATACTATATCCAAACTATTTTATGTGTTAGGAAGTTCAAATGGTAGCATATTTAAAGTTAGAAATTGGTGCCTGACTTCTGATAATAAGTTCCATCCCCATTTATGTATCGCCAAAAGTGAGGTTTCACATCAATAATAACCTTACTTTGAAATTTGGCTAGCTCTGAAATGAGGAGCATTATATATGAGATGTGTTTGTGTACCCTAAAGTGTCTTCAACTCACTGTTGTAGGAGCTTTAATCTCTTATTTCCTCCAACTCACTATTGTCATTGCTTTAATCTCTTATTTAGTTATAATTATGTAGTGTGTATATTGATGTGTTCATCACAGAATGAGTTATTCTGAAACAACTCTTTTTGTACATATATATATATAGTATTCTTTTTAATACACTTGTAATACAAAGTACACTAGAGAGAAAGAAACCGAATAATTAACAATAAAAGTTGGGCTATGGCCGCACCTTGCGCGGACTAACAGTGCTAGTCTTTATATAAAAAGGCACATACTTCAAATGTATCTACCTAAAATTCTGCCATGTGGCATCCTACTCATCATCCAACTCAGCATCCAATTATTCCATTTTCTCTAACAATCTGTTCCTCTTCATCGTTTCCTCTTCTCTTTAACCCAATTCCAATTCGTATCATAACCAAGGTCTTCATCTCCCTCTGTTTCCCATTCGCAATCTGACGTGGCCGTTCATATCATTTCGACTTCTCCCCTCTTTAAACTCTTATCTGTTCGACTTCTCCCCTCTTTTCTACACTATTTTCCTTATCCGTCTTTTCCGTCCAAATAGTCTCCCCTCTTCGTCTCCTGTGTCCTTATTAACTTTTCCCATCTTCTAAAAACTTCTTCAGATTCTTCTTCCTACCATCACTGCCAAACTTCTTGCCTAAAACATAAACCCACTTCTTCCCTCGTCGTTTGAATCATTGCTGGATTACCAAGTCTGAAACCCGCCGGCCGAGAATCCTAACCGCCAAGGAAGAGAAACCAGTAGGTGGAATGGAGATTCAACGAGAAAAGTTTCAACAGATTGTAGGTGAGCCCCTCCTCAATTTCTTCAATGTAATTTACTTTAATTGAAATTTTTTTTATTAAAACATATGCATTTTAATCCTTTTCCATGACGCATTCGTTGATGTCCTTGTTTGTGCATAGTAGGAAGCCATAAGACTCATTGATATTCCTTCTATACTTTCGTTTTGGTGGTTGAAGGTGCAATTTTTTTTTTTCACGTATTCCGGTTTGCTTTATATTTTTCCTTTCCTCTCTTGTCTGCCTTTGGGCTGTATATACCTGATTTATTGGATGCCAATGAGACTAATTTTTATTTTTTTATTTTGTTGAGTGAGCGGTATTATTCATCCTCTAATTAAGTTTATACAAGGTTGGATCTTTTATACATTTTTTGGTCTCATCCAAATTTTTTTTTTTCCCTTTGTTTGTTCCTTTCTCCACAGATTCTCCCGTGACAACCGGCCCTATGACATATGTTCAACTTTTTTGTTCTTTCTTCTCCTGCATTACATCCTGAATATGTTTTCCTTTTTAGTGTATCTTTCACATGTGTATGCATTTATTTGTTTCCGCAGGTGTACCATATGATCACCAAAATTTGCTTTTGGATTACATAAATTTGTCCTGTAAAATTTGTTTCCTGCGCTTAATTAAACGTTGGTGGATTCAGACAAAATTCATTCATGCTTGCTTTGTGATCCAATAAGTTCAATTTTACAGATCAAGTACTTTTAAATGTTCAGTTGTGCTTAGAAATTTTACCCCTTATTATTAGGTTTTGACTAATACTGGTTTGAAAGGTCATCTTATCAATTTTATGCTGCACAGCAGCTATGATGTACTTCCATGCTGCAGGTTTGGCCCTGCATTTTTCAGCATTGCATATCCTTTTTCTTGGCATTGTGTTTATTACTATATTGTATCTGTTTCATTGTGCTCTATGTTTTTTAGATAGATGCATGACTGATACTTAGTTGTTTTTGGTTCTAAATTACCTGTAGAGTTGCAAAATTTTACTTTTGTTTAATCTTCGACACAAAATTTAGTGGTGGTTGTTGATCTAAGCAATATTAACTTGGCTTTCAGGTTCTAGAGCAAATTGGTAGTTGATGCATAATAGACTTTGGAAAGCAAGGCATTGATGAGGTAAGAAAGATGCAATCTTGACTTCTGTTAGTGTAGTTTGGGGTAAAGTTTTACATAAAAATTATGCACTTTACTTTATGTGCAATTTTTTAAAATAAAAATTTAGTCAAATAATTGTATAAGGGGGTTGAAATTCTTCAGATTTAGTTGTGTACTTCAACCTTGGATGTATTTTGATCGGAAGCATTGTGTCTTCAAATTACTATGTTCATGATTCTCGACACGAATGTCTATTGGGGTGTTAATTCATATATTGTTAGAAGTATTGATACAAGTTGCAGAGATTCATTTGCATTTGTGAGATGGAGGCATTGAAAATCTTATGGCTTTGTTTTCACTAAATTTAACCATGAGAATTGCGCCAAACATGATTGCTTTACTCTTTGTTTTATGTTCATTTGATGTCTCTGAAATAATCTTTGTTGGATTTCACATAGAGCTAGAACAAAAAACCTTCATGTTTACTCTTAAATTGATTGAAAAAACAGATTGCTATCGGGTCTGCAACTTTTTCAGCAGATACTAGATGAAAATTTTAATTCAAAGGACACCTGAATGAAAATTTAATTTATGGAAAATATAGATGCATATGTTTCTCAGATCCCATGTATATGTTGCATTATTTTTGTAAAGGATCGTTAACTTATCATTTAGCAGAATAAATAGAGTTTTGTTTTGGAGAAAAATAAGGGGAAAGAAGCTTTGCATGTTTGTGCAGGCATAGACATTTTTAATATCTTAGTATTTCAAGAAATTGTGACTACTGGGATAAAGACTTACTTGTTGCGCTATCATGTATGTTGTGAAATTGCTGTTTTGGTTTCAAGTTCTGCAGACGGATTGCTTGCCAATGCTGGCTGTGTCAGAACAATTCTAGGAGTTGGGAGCATTGAATATGTTTAGTGCATTTCAACGGTGTACGAAGGGAGACTGGATGAAGAATCTTGAAGTAGGAATTCTATAAATCCTCGAAGATGAAGAAATCAAGCTCTTGGTTTATACAGGGGAGTATGATCTCATTTGCACTGGATGGGAAACTCAAAATGGGTTCAGGCCATGGTATGGTCGAGTCAGAAGGACTTTTTAGCCGCTTTTACTATTCCATTCACGGTTAATGGCACGGTGTCAGGAAACAGAAGGGCCACGGAGCTCTAACTTTTCTTAAGGTGCTTAATGCCGGTCACCTGGTTCCGATGTATCAGCTGTAAGCATCACTAGAAATGCTGCAAAAGTTGATGCCAGGCACCCTTTGGTAGGCCTGCTCAAAATGCAAAACTCACCCCTACTTGTCCTGATCCGCCCCGACCCTAATGGGTAGGGTCAGATAGAGATGAGGTCTGGCCCGATTTGGTCCAGGCCAAATTCGATTCAGTCCGGGCCGCTACCCTAATTGACTTTTTTTTTTTTTTTTTCTTGTTTTTGTTTTCACAGCTATTCATGAGGGTAAGACTCGATCCCCTCTTTTATGTGTAATTTTTCCTTTTCCTAATTAGTAAGAGGGTAGCTAATCTCAGCCACCACTTAATCGGCTCTTTCAAAAGAAATTTTTTTTTTTTGAAATTGCTTATTCTCTAACCATAACTCTTTCAAGATTATTCTGCAATCCACAATCCATACAATCTTTTACTTCGAAAAAAAACAAAACCATTTGTTCTGGAAAGAAACATCTTCAAAACAATGTTCATGCCAAAAAATTCTCTCTAGAAAAAATCTCTCAACACTATCGGAGTAAAAGGGATTACTGTCTCCGCCGCCACCATGGCGGCTACCCCAGCTCCTGCCATCGGGGAAGGCCCATATCCATCTTCTGTGGAGGCTTCGACAGTTACCACATCCATTTTGTTTGAGGGTAGATAAATGGTACTCTCTCTATTTCATTAGAAGAATTTAATTTAATTAATGTATAATTTATTATGAGTGTCAAGGTACAACATGTACAACAATTAATTTGACATTCTTTATTCTATTTATATCTTTACTTATTAAGTATGAGATAACTATGAACATGATTATATTGGTAAGGTATGAAGAGTAAAAAATTTGAAAGTGAAGTATTTTATTTTGAAAAAAATAAATTTCTCAAAATGGACTTTTCTAATGGAATAGAGAGAGTAAAAAATAAGATTGTATGAAGAAATATTAAAAATTGTGAGTGACAAAAACTTGAATAAGGGTCGTAGTAGTATGACTACTTGCGTATCTGTTTTAATCTAAAATGTGTCACATTATTTAATAAAAATATGCTTATTGATTTTTGCATTTGATGCATTGCATATTGAATTATCGATTTATGATAGAGTTATTGCACTATTTTTAAAGATGCAAAATTTTTCCTAGTTTTGCATTAATTACACCTTGTCAACTTAAACAATACTCTACCCACACTTTTATATTCATTATCCAGTTAGTATTACATTTGTCCTATATTTTGTTTCGATTTCTTTCTCTCAGTTAAAAAAAATTCAAACTGTATTTGTTTATTAATAAAGTGTAATTTACAATTAACTCTTATTTAAAAAATAAAAATATAATTAGAAAAAAATAATAATAAATTACTTATTTTAATACCATGTACCTAACAACACGATGAGTGATGATTTGCACGATCCCAAAAGTAGCATGCTATCAGTTGGAAGTGAGTGTACCTTTAAAGCTGGGACTGCTTCCCCTGAAATAGTCCGATGGCTAAGTTGGTGAGAGGTAGTGTATAGTGTAAAAGCATAAATAATATTGCATACTTGATAATTATAATAAATAAGTAAATAAAATTGCTAATTATTATATTATCATCACACTGTTTGTTTGTTTGTTTTTTTTTTGGAATCAAACTATTCTATTACAACGGGTAACCGGGGGAAGGGGATAACTTCATTGGGAGGACTCCCTGTTGCACACCCTGCTCCTTCCTTCCATTGTGTTACGGGACGCACCTCCCGTGCTTACCCCGCAATCGATGCCCCATGAGCATAAATTGGCATGTTGCAGCTCATGCTCGAAGCTAAGAACCGACGGAGCGAAATCGCACGACGCGTCGTACAACGCGATCACACCATATGTCGAACAGGACTGGGCGCCCAACACATTGTGCAGCACAACACCGCCTCAGTGCGCGCCCCAGCTTTAGCGCGCGCCACACCTCAGCACTAGTGGTGCGCCACAGCGCCCTAGCACATTTCGGCGCAAGCCAGCACCTCTCGGCGCGCGCAGCGCCACAGCACTCAAGCGCGCGCCCCGCATAGCATCTCAGCGCGCCACGCACCGGCCCATCAGCGCGCGCTTCCGCCCAGAGTCTCAGCGCGTGCCCCGCACTCGTGCCTCAGCACTAGCGCGCCCCATCAGCAGCACCAGAGCGCCCCGCCACAAGCACCAGCGCCGACACCTCTAAGCGCGCTCCCCGCACAGCACCTCAGTGCGCCCAGCGCCCAGCACCACAACAACCGAATCCAACGGCGCCCAATCTTTGTATATATTGATTTGTGTTATTTGTTTGTAATATTTCATGTTATTCTAGTTAGGAAGGTTCGGAGATATTAGTTTTAGTTAGATAAGTGATCTTTCACAAGATCACCCATTTTAGTACGTGCTGATCCCCTTACCAGGCACTTGGGATTTTTTCCCTTTCTAGTTGTTGGTGGGTTGATGTAATGCAAGCAAGAGTTGGGTACCCACCACCCATTTAAGCTCTTGGCTATTTCTTGTAATTTTCCTTCTTTTATTAATGAAAACCAAGCTTTGGTTTATGAGTTTGCCTTCGTCTATTTTCATTGATTCGGATGGGCTAATTATAAGTATTTCGGGAACGAGTCCCAGATGCGAGAATTTGGCGGAAGCTTAGCTAGCTATAGCCTTGCTTGCCACACAGCGCGCTCATTTTGGTGATTCAAAAGAGCGCCCCGTGACATTTGGTATCAAAGCCGACAACACTCGAATCGGTTTCTTGTGTTGGATCCAGAGGGAATCTCCAAGTATGGTACTACTTGGAGACTATTGAAACGAGATCGCAAGAAGCGTAATCTTGAGTTGCTATCAGGTGGAGGTCCAGGGAGTGGGACACCTGGTGGTGACGTGCTGAGCTAAAATTTCAAGTGGTGGTGAGAAAATTTTTCTCGAGACTTGAAAATTTTTTCTTTCTATACCTCTTGCACACGATTTTGGCCAAGGAGCAATTCGATGTTAGAATTGGCAGTCGAGACTCCAGTGGGTTTGTGTTTTACGGCATGCAAGCTGAAGCTCCCTTAAATCTACGAGTGGATCGAGTGGAGGCGGATATTGCTAATGTCCGTTGCGGTTAAGGAGTGAAGTTGATGAGATAGAGCTCACGGTTTGGATCGCAGTTTCCGCCTGGATTGAAACTGCAGATGTTAAGATGTGGTGATTGAGCAGGCCGTTTCGCTCGCAGATTCCGCCTGGATTCAAATGGCAATCGTGGGATGAGATTGAGTATACCGTTTGAGCCGTAGATTCCTCCTGGGTTCAAATGGCAATCGTTGGAGATGAAATTGAGCTTGCCGATTTGTTTTGCAAATTCCGCCTGGATTCAAGAGGCAGTCATTGAATGTGAGATTGATTTAGCAGTTTGGGTTGCAGTTCCCACCTGAATTCAAACGGCCATTGTCAGAGACAAAATGCATAGCATTCATTTGTTGGTTCGGCTAGATGCTCCAGAGGAGGTAGTTTGGCATTCCAGTCATCGATGATTGAGCTGCGTCAAGAGTAGATACTTGGAAGCAGGTGTAGAGTGCATGTAGCGTCCAGTTCCTGGAACTACTTGATGCTTCAGAGAAAGTAGTTAGGTGTTCCTACCATCAGAGATCGAGCTTCTTCAAGGGATGATACTTGGAGTAAGTGTGAAGTTGCTTATTAAGATGCTTCAAGTAGAGATACTTGGAGTAAAGCGCATGTTGCGCTATTTTGCGGGTTCGACTTGATGGATCAGAGGAAGTAGTCCAGTGCCCTAGGTGTCGGAGATCGAGCTAGTTCATGTAGACATACTTGGGCTAAGTGTTTGCGCATTTTGCGCTTATTTGTTGCTTCGACTTGGTGCGTCAGGGGAGGTAGTCAAGTGTTCCATAGTTGAATGGCATGATGTGCTGTGTTGATTCCATGCGTGGTTCAAGTAGATGCGCTCATGGTACCAGGTCAATAATTGCTAACTTACGAGTTCGTCAAAATTCTGTGTTCTTGCAAGATGATAAGTTGAAGGACAATGTTTCTTCCTGGAGTGGAGCAAACGGTTGTGAAGACTTATGCTGAGATATGAAGCACAGTTTTCGAATATCAGGCTGAAGGGCAATGGTTCTTTCCGAAATGGACAGTAATCGGTTGTGAAGGCCAAATCTGAGTTGCGAGCTTTCGAGGAAATAGGCTGAAGGGCAATGGTTCTTTCCAAGATGGAACGTAATCGTTTGTGAAGGCCAAATATGAGTTGAGCTAGTACGAGGAGAACGACGAGATGATAGGTTGAAGTACAATGATTACCCCACGAGTGGTGTGTGATCGATTGTAGTCTAAAAAAAATTAAATTTTACAATAAAATTCATATATAATTAATAAAATCATATAAGTAATATAAAACATATCGTATGAATGAGATTTATAAAAACATTAAATGATATATTTTATTAAATAAATTTTTAATACCAAAATATAAGAATAAATAATAAATTAAATTTTATTTGACAATATTATTATTATATGCTAATGGAAAAGAATAAATTAATAATTATAGTTAAATCAATATGAATAAAATAAAAGCGATAATCAAATATGAATTATTTAAAAAATTATTACGTGGAGCATTAAGAGACAAGCAGAATTTTTATGTTTAAATTTTTGTAAAGGAAATAAGCAGTGCTTAAAAGATTAAAATGTTTGAATTTTCGTTATCAAACTCATTAAAAATCATTATCTCTTAATCAAATAATTTTAATCATTAAGTTGGGTCATGATACTTGCCCTTAGTATATTTTGAAACTTAGATATGGAACGGATGGAACATAGGTGTATTATTGTATATATTTATTACGCTTTGTTCAATAATCACTAAAGAGATCTCTATATTGGTGTGCTAAGCATTCTAACTAACTTTGCAGCGTCCACATCAGAATCAAAATTGTCAAATCGTAAGCAGTTGTAAATTGAGATTTCTTGAACTTTTGTGATAAAAATTTAAAAAAAAAAAAAAAAAACCCAGCGACGAATGATTAGGACTTGACAACTCTTCAGTCATTTTATTTTTAAAAGAAATAAAATGTTTTTTTTATAAATATTAAAGTTCAAAATTAAAAGGTTTCAATTTTGGGTTAAATGTGAAGAACCCCACTGGTTTCATAAAACTATTGAATCGAAGTAACTGCTCTAATTAATTAATTGCCAAGCCAGGGAATGAGGAGAGGACTTACCTTCAGTCTGGTTTTTTTTGACTACTTTTATTACGGTGTAACCATTATAAAAACTAGTCAATTTTTCCCCTGCCAAAATGAAGAAAAAATTAGTGACAAAACTAAAGATAAAATTAAGTGATAAATAATCCTCGGGAGTGTTTTAGAAGAGTCAAGTGATACAATTATTTATAAAACACAGCGTATAACTTTAAAGTAAAATTAATATTTTTTTTAAGTTCTTGAATGTCTGGTCCCAACAAGCAACAAGGCTATATATACACACACTGAGGTAGATTGGGTTTGTGGTTCATTGGTATTGGTTGAAAACAATTATAAAGATGATGGAGAAGAAGAATACTAGTATTAATTCCTTGCTCTCCATCATCATCTGCTTATTCGCTATACTTGTTCTTCTTGATGTTCCGATCTTTGCAGAAGCCCAATCGCCTCCGCCTCCATCTCCTCAACTGAAGACTTGCTGCACCAGGTGCTTGGCTATTTACGGTGTCTGTCAAAACTATTTGTGTAGTATCGATTCAAAAATAAACGCCAGATGTGCATACAATATCTGCAGTGGAAAAAGTTACACCAAATGTTACAATGAGTGCGGTTGCGAGGCTCTTGCAAAGCAAAACCAAACTGCTGGTTGCAACCAATGTTACGAAACTCACCGGGATTGTGCTAATAATTGTTATAACAATCCGCCATTTGCATGGGAAAAAGACCGGGAAAAGTACTACTCAACCTGTACTGCCGACTGCGGTAAAGCATTCGGTCCGTGTTGGGTGGCTGCCCAATGCTTTATTTATAATCAACCTCCGCGTCCAACTTTACCTCCTCGTCCTCCTCCAAAGTTACACCCTCAACAGCAACAGTGTTGCGATCAATGCGGTAAAGAAGAACGCTACTGTTACAGATATAACTGTGATCCTTACCCTTACAAGAAGGACTGTGTATTTAGAACTTGCGAACCCAAGAAAAATAAGTGTGTGTCAAACTGCAAACTTACTCTTCATGAATGCCCAGGTCGAATTTATTAATTTATAGATGTTTTACTGTAATTTGATTAATAAGCGCCTGTTCCTAGGCCGGCGCCTTTTGTAATATTTTTCATTGCTTTCGTTTGAGATTTGTTTCTTGCTTAATTCATGATCTATGGACTGTGCATTATTTATTATCTGTGCGTTATGGTTTTTCCATCCATGATTTGAGGGCTAAGTTAATTTGTTTCGTTTCCTTCTTTTTCTTTTTTCTAATTGTATTGGTAATTAATTAAACTCACATTAATTAATTTCCCTTGTTTGTTTTGTACATATATTGAAGCAAATTATTATTCTATTCTAGAATTTGGCATATATGGAGGGTTTTGTACTTAATTAATTAGTCCCATCTTATTTTTATAATATTCCCTTCCAATGTCCTATTACACAGAAATTGTAGTTCTAATATACATAATGGGTTACTGGAGCTTTAGTTTTTACACTTAATTTTCTTTTAACAATAAATTAATGTTATATTTCATTATTCAAAAGATAATAGTGGATACAACTCTCAATAATTTAATATGATAAAATAATAGATAGAAACAATTAAAAATACCTAGAATCAAATATATATATATATATATATCTCACTTCAATATTCGAGTAATGGACTGCGTAATGTGTATTATTGTGTCTCCACTCCACCCTTGATCTCAGGTCTAAATTAATGATATTGTTTCGTTCCCTTCATTTCTTTCTTCTTTTTTTTCGTTTTTCTAGTTGATATTGATAGCTAAAATCGAATTACTTAATTTCCCTTAATTATTTTATATATTGAAGCAAATTATTAATTTATTCTAGATTTGCATATATCCATGGGTTTAAACAAGCAATGATTTTACCTAGTTGTGTTGGACAAATCTTGTGATGAAAGCCTCCAACATGTTGGATCTTCACTTGAAAATAATGAAATGTTCATTTGCTTATATAGGGAAGAAACTTTCGCTTATTCAAGGAGACAAAATCCGTGACTGGTAGGAGACGAAAAACTCCCAATCAAATAAAATAAAAGTAATTAAATAGAAAATTATAGAAAATAAACTCCCCATTTTTCTTTGGAGAGGAGGGAAGAAAATTAGAGAGAAATGGAGGCTGGTGGGGTTTCTGAGAAGAGAGAAAGAGATATGGCCCCGTGTGGCATGTGTTTTGAAATGTGTTTTTGAGAGATGTTTTTTAAATGTGTTTTGAAAGATGTTTTTGGAATATTGTTTGGAATATGTTCCTGAAATATATTTTGAAATGTGTTTGAAGATATGTTTCTAGATATTGTATGGCATTGCAAATTTACTTCCAACTTTGGATACTCGTGAATAGTACCGGAAAATTACTGTTCACTTTTTTATAAAAAATTTATATTTATATTTATCTTTTTAATTTTTTAATAAATTATCAACGATTTTCAATCACCTCATCCATCTTCCTCATCCCACCCACTCTGTTCAGCCCTACTTCCATGGCTGCCGACGCACCTCCATTTTTCCGACGACACTACCTAAACGGCCGACGTATCCACCTCAGAGCCGGCAGACCGCCGCTCTTTGATTCCTCCTCCGACCGCCACTACTTTGCTCGTTTTTGTTAATTTTGGGGGGTTTCTACGATTTCTGCCGCCCAGTCCTTCATATCCAGCCGACCAATGCACCAAATCCAAAACCATCGCGACCACCTTCTCCTCAGATCTGCAACCCCGACGGGGTACTCTATCTCCCGACCACTTCTCCTTCCTTCTCCCTTTTTTCCTCCCTTGAGTTTTACAGTTTTTTTGTTTTTTTTTTTGCAAAAATTGACTTTTAAATTTTTTGTTTCAAGTTGGTACTAGATGTGATTTCTCATGTACTAATGATAGTGAGTGTTTTTTTAATTTAGATTGTTGAAATTATGTGGATGATGATTGATTTTGGTATTTTTAAGAGCACTGCAGTGTTAGTTTAATGGCGGTAGAGGCGGGATTAGGTGGTGGACTGCGGCGATTCTTCAACACCAACAACCATGAACCACCACCGTCCGATACAAATAGCTACCACCATTTTTCAACAACATCCTCCACCATCGGATCTGCTGTGTGTTCAAATGCGCTGCCGCTGCTGCTGAGTTCTTCTTCTACAGATTTCATTCGCTGCTTCTCCGTTGCCTGCTTCCATCTTCGAGCTCCGTTGGGCGCCGCTGTGAAGAGCAACCGCCTTCCGCGGCTATTCGAGCTCTTTACCTGGACGAGATGTTTCAGTCTAAAAACAAAAAAAAAATGACTAGAGAAGATGGTGGTTTAGATGACTTAGAAGGAAGACGGGTTCCAAAATGTATTTTGGACCAATTTCACAAATATATCTCAAAATTACTACCAAACAAGTTTTCAAAAGCCCTTCCAAAGTGAGAATTTGGCAAAAGTGCTGCCAAACAATATTTGGGCTCTGGGCCCACAAATTTTATATCAAAAACAGGTTTTGAGATATATATCAAACGGGGCCATACTTTCTCATTCTTTAGTAAGTGTTCTAACTATTATGGACACATAAATTAAAAAAATAGAAAAATGACTTAATATATCCTTCATTGCTTTTACCAAAATGAAAATATGAGAAAAGAGAAAAAAAAATATATATATATATATATATGCTTGGTATTTCAAACTTTATATTTTTTTGTAGTTAAAATCCAAATGACATTTATTTGAGAGCGGGGGATTGGATTCTTTAGACAACAATAGTTTACGTGTTACTTCTAATAGTTAATTTAGTTTAAACTTACAAGATTCTCCTATTATCCATCCCTCTACGCCTCTCAAAGAGTTGAGGTTAAATCTCGATCCAATAATTGCACATACTGGACTAAAATAAAATCCGAGATGAATTGAGTAGAGAAGAATTAACACATGCTCCTTAATAGTTAATTAATTAAATTAATAAAATCCGTGTGAGGTATCATATTACTTGAGTAATTAGCTGTACGTAGCTAGGCAATCAGCGATCAATCCTTTTCATGGAATATTTAATTTTTATTTTCGTGAATAAAGAAATTAATCATTACATTGGGTGATATTATAAATAAATATATATATATTTATTTTGGTAATAATATATAATTCATGTATTCGTCAACGGGCACATGATTCGTGCCTTACTGGTGATCCAATCAAGGCTACATATATATCTAGTATTTTTAATATTTTTAAATATTTATATTTTATATTAAGTCTTATTTAATTTTTTGTTTTAATATATTTATTTTTAGTTATATTTAACCTAATGACAGGCTAAATATTTAATGTTAAACCATGAAATCTGATTATCTGATTTTTTTGTAATGTTTATGATTTTATAATTTGAATCATTCTATTATTTTTGTATTAATCAAGAGATATGGGTGATTGAAGACAATCAGGCATTTGTATATTATTTAAAGGATGGTTAGCCGTGGATAGGCGTTTTAGGGCGTTTTACCCATTTGATCTCCTTTAGATAATTTATCAGGTTGACAGATTGAATTAAGGGGGAATCAAGTCCACGATTCAAGTATTAATCAAAGAAATATAAGGAATTCATTACACTGAATTCAATCTGTCAACCTGATAAATTATCTAAAGGAGATCAAATGGGTAAAACGCCCTAAAACGCCTATCCACGGCTAACAACGGGCTGGTCCCTAGCCATCCTTTAAATAATATACAGATGCCTGATTGTCTTCAATCACCCATATCTCTTGATTAATACAAAAATAATAGAATGATTCAAATTATAGAATCATAAACATTAAAGGAAAATCAGATAATCATATTTCATGGTTTAACACTAAATATTTAGCCTGTCATTAGGCTAAATATAACTGAAAATAAATATATTAAAACAGAAAAATTAAATAAGACTTACTTGTAAATTTGTCTTCTAGATCTTGCTTCTTGAAGAGGAAAGGGAATCATTTATTAAAAGAGAAATTTAAGATACAAGAGAGAGAGAGAGAGAGAGAGAGAGTGTGTTGGATGATATACAAAGAGAATAAGAGGAGTACTCATTATTCCGAGTGATGCCTCTTCCATCTAACCGAAAGCTTATTTATAGGCAGATTCTGCCTTGAACTATTACACACGGATTTGAAATTTTTAATTTTAAATCCGCTACAGTATCCTACGGATTCCAAATTATCAATTAAGAAGTCCGCCACAGTATTTTTTGTCGGTGAAGTCCACAACCGCCTATGTTAATTATTTTTGAGATTTTTACTGGTAGAACCGGTTACTGAGCTCTTAATTGCTAGCAACATTTCATCAATGTCAATTTCAACCTCTTCATCTTCTTGGGATTCTCCTGCAAGGCAATGTCCTTGACTGGTCATAGAGACATTAGATTTTGTATCTTCCAGATTTTGAGAAAGATCTTTTTTCAAGAGATCCATGTAGGAAGCTATTATTTCTTCTCTGGAAACAATTCGTTTTTGCATTTGCAACATCCTATGAATTTGCTGAAAAGGGATGATTTCATCCCTTGGAGCTGACTCCTTCTTCTGCTGGTATTCCTACAGCTTCTGCTTAATCTGATCAATTAATTCTTGGCCCTGAATTTCACCAATAGCAGCATCCTTCTTGACCAATTTGTCCCAAAATTTGGTATAATCGACTCTTTTTAGACAAGGGATCTTTTCAGGAGTATAACTCACCTCTGTAATCCATTTCCAGATCCAAGGAACAGAAAATTCAATAAAGAAATATATTGGACCGATATTATCATTCCAAAGATGATTATTATCAAGATTCATTATTTTGGGAAAAATTTTCACCCATTCAGCATATAATGCTTTGAAGGGTTCAGGTAGAACCTTAATTGATGGACCAAAATTCAGCCACCAATTTACAAACCAATTTGGTATTTGTTTGTTATAAACATCAGCACAAATTTTTATAAACCAAGAATGTTTCTTTCTCGGATTTTCATAAAGAAATACTTTTGTAAGGGATTCAATATAATCCCAATATTTGAATTTGATCAAAACTTTTTGTTCAGGATGGAGATATTCTCTATCCTTTAGGGTTGATAAACCCCATTCATCAGCAGATATAATTTGCTTAATAATAATTTTGCTGAAATTATAAACATTCTGGGAACTACCAGCTCCTGTAAAATGTGTTATTTCACAATTTCCTGAAAATTTCAAGATATTTTTGAAATAGGTTCTTGGCTTATATGTCAATTCAGCATATGATGAGCTGTCCAAATACCTTTGCATTAACATCCATGGATCATTGACCCATTGCAAATCTTTTCCTTTTAAGAGGATTATTACCTCTTTATGATTATTCTGATGGTATGAAGCCATATGATCTTCATTTTCTTCATCTCCAACAATCTTTGAGAATGATGATAATGAAGCTGTATTATTCTCCTTTTCTCTTTGATTTACAAACTCCATGAATTCCTCATATAAAGGATTCTCAGGAGACGTACTCCTTCGACCAGAAATATTATCTGCTATCAGTCTTCTTCCTCCATGCTGGGACAGGATATTTCCTAATCCTCCCCTACCACGGTAAGGGCTCGAAGCCCTACCCTTTGGGAGCATCAACTTGCAATCATTAATTATTGTGTTAGCCATTATTCAAAAATTCTCTAGTCAAAAAATCTGGAAGACTATTTTCTTCATCCTTTTTATATTAGATTTCAAAATCAAATGGGGCTAAATGAGCCTGCCATCTTGCAAACATTTGCTTAGAGACATCATGTTTAAAATCCTTATTAAACATAAATTTTGCAGATTTACAATCTGTTCTTATAATAAACTTCTGATTAAATAAATCATCTTGAAATTTTAACACACATTTAACAATAGCTAAAATTTCTTTGGCTACCGTAGCATAATTTTTCTGGCTAACAGACCATTTTCCTAAATAAAATCTGATAAGAAATTTTTGTTTATTATCTTTGGATTTTTGTTTTAAAATCCCACCATAACCTATATCTGAAGCATCAGTTTCTATAATTTTATCCATATTAGGATTTGCTATCATTAAACATGGTAATGATTTTCCTTTAGACTTAATTCATCTAACCGCCTCTGTATGACTATCTGTCTAAGGCTTAGAATTTTTCTTTAATCTATCATAAAGGATTGCAGTATCTTTATTAAGATTTTTGTAATAGGAAGAAATATAATTTAAACTTCCTAAAAACCTTTGTAATTGAGTTTTATCTGTAATTATATCTGGAAATTTTGAAGCAAAATCAATATTTCTATTAATAGGAATAATATTTCCTTTTTCAATATTATGGCCCAAAAATCTAATTTTTGTTTGAAATAAACTCATTTTTGTCTTAGATATAACTAAACCATTTTGAATGATCAATTTTTTAAAAATTTTCAAGTGTTTGAAATGAGTCTCAATATCTTTTGAAAACACTAAGATATCATCAATATAAACAATAATAAATTTACTATAAGAAATAAAAATATCATTCATTATTTGTTGAAATTCTGAAGGAGCATTCTTCAGACCAAAAGGCATAACCTTCCATTCATAATGTCCTATTGGAACAGTAAAAGCTGTTTTATATTGATCTTTACTATTAATTTGAATGTGCCAATATCCTGATTTTAAATCGAATTTGGAAAATATTATTGAATCATATAACCTATCTAACAAATCCTTTTTATTAGGAATTGGATGTCTAATCCATTTTAAAACTTTATTAAGAGGTTTATAATTTATCACCATTCTGGGGATTTCTCTTTCAATTTCACTATGTTTATTAACATAAAATGCAGTACCTGACCACGGAGAATTGGAAGGTTGAATTAATTCTTTTTGTAAAAGAGACTGTATTTCTTTTTTACATAATTCTAAATATTCAGAATTCATTTAACAAGGTCTAGCCTTTGTCGGAATTTTCTTTTCATCAAATCATCTTCATATGGAAGACTAACAATATGCTTTTTCCTATTCCAAAAAGCATTTGGATGTTCATTACAAATTTCTAATGAAAAATTATTGATTATTATTTTTATTTTATCCTGTAATCTAGGATTATGTAGTTTTTCTTCAATTGTTAAAATATTAATTTCTTGTTTTAAGAATTTTAACTGATTCTTTTTTCTAAAAAGATTTTCTTTAATATTATTTAAAACTTTTGAAAATGGTTCCATTATAAACTAGAAATTAGTTTGATTGTTTTCATAAGTTCCTTTCAATCCTTTGGAATCAATATGATAGATTGGATATAACTTTTTAGAAAAGGGGTTCCAAGCATGACTTGATTTGTAATGTTTTTAACTAATAGAAAACTTTCCGGAATACAAACTTTATTCTTACAAATATATGCTTTCGGGAGTTTAAACTGAATATCTAATTTTTTCTCTCCAACATGTCTTAAACTATGAGTAGTTTTTTAAAAAATATTTTGTAGGTATTATCCCTTCTTGTGTTACACTTATATCTGCACCACTATCAATTAATGCAGTTAACTCAATTTGAAAATTATTATCAATTAAAAGTATAATTTTTGTATACCACTTTTGAGTAGTAATAATATCTAAAGAACTTAAAAATTGTTCCTCACCATCTGGTGGTTTTTCCTCTTGAAAATTTATTATTTCTTTTCCTTTTTCTAATTTAGAAATTCTTTCTTCAAAACAAATATTTTCCATTTTAAGAAATTGAATTTCTTTTTGAAGAATTTTAACTTCATTATTCAAATCATTTATTGAAGTATTCGTAGTTAAACTATTACTTCTTTCTTTCATTAATCTTTGAACCTCTAACATGGAATATGGCTCACTATGAATTTGATTTTCAAAATCATTATTATTATTCCTACTTGTTGAAGGAAGATTTTGGAAATCATCAATTATTTTCGATCTTAATTCAGAATTTTTTATTTATTTTAAAAATTCTAACAAACTATTATCCGTTAAAACATTTATGTCTTTAAATTGAGACATAATTTTATAAAATTCTTATCTTCAGAATTATCATTTAATTGTTTTAGACAAGATCCTTTATTGTTACAAGTACACTCTGAGTCTGATTCATTTGATAAATTATTTTCTGAAAAATTTATTTCATACTCCTCATTTGATTCAGATGATTCAGAACTAGAACTTGTTTATAATAATATTTTAGAAATCTTATCTTTTAGATCATCATTTATTTATAAAGAATTTATTTTCTTTTTAATTTGCATTTATTTGCATAATGACCCATTTTTCCAAATTTAAAACATTTGATATCTTTTTTATCTTTTTTCCTAGCAATTCTAGCATTTTTTCTTTCTAATTTCTTTTCTCTTTTCTTTTTAGAATATTTTTTCTTTCTGAAATTTTTTTCAGGTTTATCTTTCCTATAAGGTTTTTTATTTGGAAATGGAATATCCATTCCAAATTGATGACAGAATTGTCCTAATTGACTTCTTTCTGTTAACCTTTGACTCTTCATTTGTTGACTTAATTTTATTTCATTACATAATGATAAACCTTCTTGAACACAAGTTGCAATCAGTCTACCATATGTATACTCATTATATGGGATAGTTATTCTATCCTTTCTTAAGGCTTTCCTTACTCTTTCAGCAAATAAGTTGGGAAGACCATCTATAAATTTCGACTTCCAATGACTACTATTACTTTCAGGCAATTCCGTGACTCTATTAAGGAATACATCCTTATACCATCTGAATTCAGAAAGTGTTTTACACCTAAGATTTTGTAATAAAGTACGGATATTCTCACTATTAAATGAAATTCTACCCGTAAAATGTTCAAGAATAGTAACTATTAGTGTATAAACAGCATTTTCAACCATTTGGTCACCTTCCTGTTTAATAGTTTTATAAACGTCTTCTTTATTCATGGGAGATAAATAATTATCCCACCAGCCTTTTAATTGACCAGTAAAACCTGCAACTATCATTTTTGCAATATTACTATCTGAGTTACCATTACTCTTACAAATAGTACTATACATTAACATCCTATGAACAATATTATAAATCTGTTTTTCTGTATAACCATCTATATTCCATTCATAAATATTTTTACTACTATAATTATTATTATTAATATATTCTTGTTCTTCATGAAGAACATCCATCGGAGATGGCCTATTATAATAATTTATTCTTTGTGTTGGCCTATCAGCATACCTGTACATTTCTCCTATTTTATTTATTTCATCTTTTATTATCTTTTTATATTTTGGATTATTTTCAATTTCATTAGAAAATTCTTCTTCTAATGTAGTAATATTTAATCCTTTAAAATTTTCATTTATTAATTTTTTCAATTCAGGAGAAATAGTTTTAAACTTAAAAATTTTTATTTCAATTGGAGGCTGAAGACTTGGGGCAACTATGACACCTTTATTTTCACTAGAAATAGTTATATTACTAGTACTAGCTCCTGTATCTTTTTCTATTAATTTATCTAATCTATCATGTAAAGAGATTATTTGTTCTCCTAATACTATTAAATATACATTTGTATAATTTTGTTGTTCAATAATTTTATTGATATTTTTGACTGTTATTGTCAAAGTCTCTTCTTCAAATAATTTTGAAAAAGCAGTAAAATTCATAGAAATTTTATCTTTTATTATTGTAAAAGATCCTTGAGGAGGAAATTGACTTCTCAAGATATTACCATTGGGTAATCTATATTCTCTTTCTATTACAGAAATACATGGTTCAATATAATTATGAACAAACTATGGAACAAAAGGAAATAAAATATTTTTTTCCCTCTAAGAACTTATAAAATTCATCTTGTAAATTATTTCTTTCATCCAGAGAAAAAATTTGAAAAACCCATTTTCTAAACACTTCCCATCTGGGCAATAAGAATTCATTTCTTATTTTTTCTCTGGCTTTAGATCCTTTTCTAAAATCTATTTTTGTTGTATTATTCATATTGAAAAATTCATTTCTGATTCGGTTATTTCCGGTTCTTTTCTATCAGAAATATCATGAACAATATTATTCCTTTTTTTATATAAAAAATCTACATGAGGATTTTTCTCCTCACTAACAGGAATATGATCATAACAAAAATTTCCAGGAGGAATATAATCAGCAATATAATTTCTAGCAGCATGATATGAAGTAGAATGATTATGACGGTTTATACCATCACGTAATAATTCTTCAAATATTAAAGCATTATGATGGGTTATTCTATCACTGGAATTTAAATGACTATTATTTAAAGCAGTATGAAAGGAATTTAAAGAACTTTAGCGATTATTCTCACCACTTGAATTTAAAGAATGTAAAGACAAGTTAGGATGATGTTTAGGCACACCACCTATGTTAGAAATAGAATGTCTATTAGACATTGGAATATTATCGTCAAAAGGAGAAATAAATGATCTTACAGAAGAAGATCTGGATATTCTCTGAGTATTACTCATCTGAACATAAACATCTCCATCTGGAGTCTGAATTATATTGGAAATATTGTGTTCATTTCTAGGTGCAATATGAGCAACCTTTGTCATTTTCCAATACCGGGGAATAGGAATCTCATCCCATTTGATTGTTCTTCTTGTAGTAATATTTGATTTATCAAAATTTGATTCTATAATAATGGTTTCATTTAAATTCTTTTCTTTTTCTTCCACTTTATAACATGGATTCAGGGTGTATAACGGTTTATAATAAATTATATAACATATACACATGATTTCTGTGCCTTGTTCATAATTATAACCTTCAGTTTTAATATTCAAGATTAAAGCTTTACAAATATTTTTATCTGATAAAGATAATTAAAAATTTGGATGAACATTAAAATAGACTGGGCCATGTGCCAGACTGGATTGTATAACTCCGATGATTGATTTTCTCCATTCTTTATTTCTTCCATCTCTTAAAGTTGCTATAAAACTTTCTAGTAAATTATCTAGGGTTAAAGGTTTAAAAGCAATTTGCACTAAACCAATATGTAAGAATTTATGAGTAAAACGGTATATATAAATCTAAATCTTCTTCATTAAGAAGTGTTATAGTTGTATCAACATCTTGTATAGCAAGGGATTGTTCAGTTATTTTACCAATCTGTTTCAACCCAATTTTATTAAAAAATCCTTGATGATAAATCAATTTTGGTTCCACATAAGGAATTGTCCATTTAGAAAGCAAATCTAAATCTGAAGGTAAATCAACCTTAGTTTTCATCTTATATTATAAATAAATAAATATATTTATTTTGGTAATAATATATAATTCATGTATTCGTCAACGGGCACATGATTCGTGCCTTACTGGTGATCCAATCAAGGCTACATATATATCCAGTATTTTTAATATTTTTAAATATTTATATTTTATATTAATATTCCATTATTTTTAATACATATCTTTATATTAAAAAAAATGTTGGTTAAAAATATATTTCAAAAATTATCTTTTAAAACATGATAACTAATTTGGGCGTAACCCTTTGACAATGATATTCTAAGAATATATAAGCACATGCATGCCTTATTGCATGTCTCTGTAGTATCGATTGGCCATGGAAGACACAGCGATCTCCTTGGCCGATGACTCAAAGTCATCCACCAACGACAAGGCTCAAGGAAATTTGAACTTCAGATCACAATAGATTACTTATAATATTACGATGACATTTAAAAGAAACTAACTTTGCGACTGTTGTTGCATTTGTTGTCTCTGTCTAAATCACATTTATCACCTTAACCTTGAACACTGCTTATGAGCCTTTATTAGCACGGCTTAAGAGCCAAGGCATACCCAACATTAATCTAGCAATTGATAGGTATACTTCTCTCTCCACTGATAATCCTAATCCGGCCTCCTTGGAGGAACTCATGATGATTGTGACTGTTTCCTCCTACTATTACCTTCCCAGATAATGTTATATTCAACAAATTTACTTTGAAACGTGAACAAAGTATCAAACATTCTCCACATATGGTGTCAGCTGATGAAACACTACCTGACAGACATTAATGGAATTCGGTTGTTCGCCTTGTGAATCCCAGATGTGTTTCATGGACTCCGGTTGTCTTAAAAAACGATGTAAGTAATAAAAACACGAATCATTGACACCAGTTATGAGAAATTGGTGTCGAAGATAATTTTAACACCGGTTATTGAGAATATTACTTTTTGTATTAAAAGTTTTACCATTGATATTCAGGTAATTTTAATAATAAATCTCATATTTCATTAGTCAAGAAGAAACAGTCAGCACAATTATCAATATGAGTATACTCTAATTTTAGTCCCTTACCTATTGCTTTTTAAGTGTTTTTAGTAATATTTAGAAACAACTTTTTCTATCCTAACTTTTGAAACGCGAATAAAATGGTCCTCTTGTCGTCTAGCCATCTGTATTAACCCCATAAGATATTCGGCATGCTCCTATCTTTCATGTCTGATATCTTATTATATTAACAAACATATGTAATGTTATTTGGCACACACACACATATATATGGAAAAACTATAATAGGGATCATTCAGCCGCTGAATTTAGCCTATTCAATTGAGTATGTAATTGCATACTTAATTTATACAATATCAAATTTAAGGGGTTGAATGGTTCCTTTGAAGTGACTATAGTCTCTCATATATATATATATATATATATATATATATACATCTACCCTATATAATAGAAAGTAACATATCTATTATATGAGGGTGTCATGTGGCTGCCATATTTAGCCTATAATTAATAATGTTAAAGTTGACATGGCTGCCACATTGGCAAATGATTTAATAAATATTTTTGCTTTTTTATGTCTATATTAGATTTTTAATTTAACCATCCATATGAATATCACGTAAGATTAATATTTAAATTTATTGAATGAATAAATTTTATTTTATCTTTTTTAATTAAATAATATTTTTCTTTGTCTTTACTAACTTCTTAATTTATTTTTTCAATTTCTATATTAGATTAACTTCGTATTATATAAGGATCATCTATATGTATAAATAATCATGTTTATCAAAAAAATATTAATAATCATAAATACATATATATCCATATATATATATATGCATATATCTTTTCTATTTCTATTAATATGTATGTAACTTGATATAAATTTTGGGTTAGAAATGTATGTAAAATATCGAACGTTTATATTGATACATAGTTTATTTTATTACTAATAAATACATTATTATAAATAAATGATTTTTTATGTGAGGCATGTTTCTGTATATGTAAGGGTGAGTGAAATATAATATTAATTCATTTAAATTCATTTTTATTTTTTGTACTCTTTATTATTATTATCCACTAATCTCTTTTTAATTTTGTGTCTATTCATGTACTATTAAGTTTCAAAAAGACTCTTGCTTATATGATGATTATTTACTTTGTTCACATCAACTTCCTTTATTTAATTTGCAATTAGTAAATGATTAATTATTTGAAAACTTTTGGTAATTCACACAAGAGAATGAATAGACACTTTACAATCTCTCTCTCTCTCTCTCTCTCTCTCTATATATATATATATATCTTCAATCCATTAAGGTCAAAAATAACTTTCTTCTTGTTTAGAATCCTTATGTGCATGTCCAAGTCACGTTAACTGGGCAACTTTTCGTAATATATGCACTTCCATTTAGAATATATTTTTCTCAATCTCTTCTTCGAATTTGCAAGTTTGCGCATGTTCTACTCCAATGAAAAATAATGTTTCCCTATCCAAAGCTACGAAATATGTCTCAAAATTCACCTCATCATCAGAAGAAGAGGAAGTTGACAAGAGGCGAGGCAAAAGGAAGCAAATGGAGTAGGCACGCCAATTCTATATATTTGAGAAAAGATTTCAAGTATTTGTATTATATTTGACATATATTTCTTCTTTTTAACTCTGTATTTACAATCAAAAATTGATTACTATTATAATTTTTATTTTTTTTTATAAATTTGATGTTGTCACATTATAATATTTTCGGGCATTCACCGTGCAATCGCACTGTGTTCCCATCTAGCCTATCTATATATAAAAAGACAAATCCTTCTATTATACTTGCCTAAAATACTGCCATGTGGCAAGTGACACAGCATCCTAATCAGCAAGTTATTGACTACATGGAAGCCAGAGAGGCAAAGAATTTATTAAATGGAAGCCAAAGTGGCAAAGAATTTATTAATTAAATCTAATGTAATCTCTTTCTCAAATAACACAGTCGATCTCTTTGACTTCCTCATCCATTCTTCTTATTCAATTTTTTACGTTTCCGTCAATGTAGTGGAAGAAAAAACGCCAAAAAAATTACTCCGTAATTAACATGGTTTTCCCCTTGAGTTCCATCGGACAACTATGGCACCGCAATTGTTGATAATCGAAACGAATTATTCATCAGGCTCAAGTTTGAGGCTCAGGCAAGGTTTTTCTCTACCCACCATGATCACTATGGACAGTAGAGATGCTCGCTTTGTGGGGAAGGCCAACGGCGGCGGGGGGATGAAGACAATGGATATTCATCGGAAAGAGTTCGACGGCGGCGATGGAGGTTATTGTGGTTGATCCAGAAGAGGAACTGCACACATTAATATTCCATTCAATTTCACATCCTGTACGTTCTTATTTTTGGGAAAGAACAGCCATGGATTTTCTTCTTGTTCCAGGTTATTTTGTTTTTGCCTGCATCTTTTTATTTTTTGCCTTTATTTGTAAAGTTTGTCTTGTGTTGAATTGAGTTAATCAGATAGTTTGATTCAGATAATTAAGCTGTAATCTTTATTTTCTTTATATATAGCGTTTCGTTTTTATATGAATTCTTATTTGGCTATAAGAGAAATAAGTTTGCTTGCTGGATATTGATTTCTCTCTTCTAATGGTGGTTTGGAGTTTGGAAATTGATTGTTTTGGAAGAATAGATTGGCCAACCACCAAAGGCTAACAAATCCCACAAGCCTCCTGCTAGCTATATAGGACTTTGTTTACTTTGTTATCGCGTAGGATCTCTTTGTCGAAATCCAATCTTTGTAATCTCCAAGCCTCCTGTTAAGCTGTAATTGCTTAGTTCTGACTATATAAGGTTACTTTTGAAATCTTGCATATCCATTCAAAGTATTTTAATGAAATTACTAGAGGTACAACTTAGAAGGCAATACTAGTTTATATCACTAATCATACATGAATTATTTTTCTGTAAATTTGCTGATCCATATTTTTGACAATTGTACTTCATTTGCAGGTGGAGTTTTTTTTTACGGCTATAAGGTAAATCATGTGAATTATTTTGGCGTTCCTTTTACCATTGTGATCAATATTTCCCTGATTTCAATACACTCTCGTTTATCATGGCTCTAAATCTGTTCTTTGGGATGTGTAGGTGGGTGAACTCACTTCTTTATTTACCTTTGACTTGGGTTCGCTAAAGAATATTGTCAGTGAAAATGTATCAAGAGACCATGGCTTTAGAGAGCTCAATGGGGCAACCTACTCTACGTTGAGTAAATGTCAACTTATATTTATGCTCAACTGCTTTGCTCATTTTGTCTCTGGTTGAAGGGATCTGCTTGAATTATGCTTCTGTAACCACTTATGTATAATAGCCTAGATAAATATATTATTTTCATTTTATCTTTCTATGTTCCTAAATGATAATGATCTTTTTGTTTGGGAAACATTTAGTATGTAGCTTCTCTGCCTCACAACTATGCGGAACTCCTTATATATATATATATGTGTGAACCTTTTTCAATTTCTCTGATAGGCCGGTTCTTGGGACCATTTGCCTCCTGTTTGTTTTGTCTCCTCAATTTGCACCAATCCTTGGCTTCCTAATGCTTACTGTCAAAGATTTTGCTTGTTAAATTTCTAGAAATTTCACTTCTTGTGTTCTTTTGGGTCTGACATTAATGAGGCGCTTGCTTATGCTTTACAAAAAATAAATGAGGGACTTGGGCTGGCATTTGGAGGAAATGGTGAAGGATGAGGATGTTTAGAGGTCAAATGAAAATTGAATATAGGCAGGTTTCTTCATCAAGTGAAAGGCGATAATGCATAGGTCCCTTGCTGTCATGTTGATTGAGATGAGAGTTTCAAGAAAATGTCAGAGTATGTTGTTTTATAGTATATACGACTGTTATTGTAGACAATTTCAAACTACACTATATTTTCTCTCATATGTTAAACTAGGAGCAATTTGTAGATTACTGACTTGAATGGTGCATCTTTCTACAGCCTTAGGCACTTGGCTTTCAGCAGTTGAATTTGGCTAACCTGATGTGGTGTTGCGCTAAAGAATTGAAGAAATTTGCATGTGCAGAATTGTTTATTTGTTCTAGGTTATCAAAGTGTGTCAATCCACAAGATGATAACTATATTTATAATAATGAACAAAACAAAAATCTCAACCAAACAATAAACTGGGCCATCATCGCGCCTTGCGCGACCTGGCTATATATATATATATATATATATATATATATATATATATATATATATATATATATATACTAGATGTAGAAGTTTTGAGATGGATTGTAATTTATGACATGAAGTAAACTTAAACCTATAAATAGATGTTTAAGTAGTGGAGAAGGATGAATGAAATGATAGAAAGTCTACCACTTTGTCTTATCAATTTTTTATCTTATATACTACATGTTTTTTTAGTTATAGTTTGTAGTAATTTTATAACACGTTATCAGCAAGAATCTCTAACCAACTGAGGTTGGTTGATTAACGAGGAGAATTGTTAGCGGTATGAACTCATAGGATGATTCAATATGAGATTTTTCTTAAGGATTGCTAAGCAATCTTGAGGTATGTATTTATTTGAATATAACATATCTATATATATATACTAGACGGTACATCCGTGCAATGCACGACTTATGCCGAATAAAATATTAATTTGTATCATAATAATAAAAAGTTTAATTGTGCACAGGCTAGCATACAAATAAAACAACGAATATGAGAACTCGTTTAAATTTATCATCTATTAACTTAATTCAATACATTTTTAGAACAATTGGAGTCTACAGAAAAATATCCAAATCAAGGAAGAAATTTTCCATCCTTAATAGTATATAGTTACCGGTACATGACTTCCTCTGACATATTCTTATTGTTTTTGTATGTAACTTGACATCCTTCCATTAAGGATCTACTTTAGAATTGTGGAAAATTTTGAGGTTGTTGGAAAAAAAAATTGATTTTTTTTTTTTTGCATATTTAAACTTACTTCTCTACTTTTTTTAAAAACAAGAGATTAATATAACAAAAGTCTGTAAAAGAAAGGAACAGTCTAGAGAATACATCAAGAATTATAATTTTACATACATGATACATTGTGAACTAATAGGAAAGATAATTTTAACACAATAATCCTTCAACTCTTGATAACTAAAAGTTTTCACATAAAAAAAATTGCACCAACAACAAAACAATTTAAACAAAACAACAAATTAAAGTAATCAACAAAAAACTTAATGGGAAAAGAAAATTCAAGAAATGATCTATGTAAATCACATATTATTAGATGTGTAAAATGTCATAATTTTTAATAGTAAAATATAAGAATAAAATTTCTCATTTCGAGAAATTAGTTAACATATCTAGAACAGAATAACTCACTAACCTTAATGCACTTCACAACAATTTAAAAGAGAATTTCAGTGTTATTTAAGACTGAGAGAACGAAGATGGTTGAGAATATTTCAAAATGCCATTCATAGAATGGATCAAGGAAGGAAAATATACAATTATTGACTGTAACTAACAGAACGTGAAAGAAAAACAATAGTTTGTTCATATTTATAATGATAGAAGGTGATGCAAAGAGGCATACAACATATTATTTCTATTTGTAATAACTAAATGGTAAAACAAAGAGACAATAGGCTTTTCTATTCTTTAGGAGTTAAAAACTAATACTCTCAATTATCAATTGAGTAATTAATTTCATGGTGAAAATGTTTAGAAAATGTAAAGTTGTGAATTTAAGATTATAAGTCTAAAAAAGAAAAAAAATAAAGTTTTATTTTTATAAAAAAAAATTGTATGGAACCTGAAAGTTGGGATCATGCCTTTTTTTTATATATAAATAAAATCCTTAAATTATATAATTAAAGTTTAAATTTTTGTTGAAATGTTGGTGTATTTATATAATTTTTGTGAGATGTGCTTTTAATAAATATATAAAAAAATGAAGAATAAAAGTGCAATGCTCCTATAAAGGAGTGAAAGAGCCACATGTAAAAATAAATAAATAAAGAAATTATTTAATTGAATGGTAGAAAATAAAATAAGTTCACTCAATATTTAACTATTAGATATTAAGCTTATGTGACATCCACATAAATAGTTAAATTAAAATAAAACTCTATTAGACATAAATTAGAAAGATGCTTATTAAATTAAAATCTAATGTGACAACCACATGTCACTCTAATATCAAATCTATATTAGTTTATATTATATAAGGTAGATATATATATGATGTGCTCTGCACCTTTGCAGCCTGCTATGACTTCCGGTTTTGAGCAATCAATGCCTTGGCAGAATTGGAGGTTTGATGTCATGCATTAATTCCTATCATAATTTTGAATATATATCAGTAATTTAAATAAAAATAATTAAATTATGAATTTATAATAACGAACATCGTTACTTTTTAAAAAGTAAAGTAAAGTTGAAATTACTCACGAGTTAAGTTTAATTTGAAACAGAGTTCCCATGATAAATCATAAGAGTTGTCTTATATTTTTGGGAATAGAAAGAGGAAGTTGTGGGAATTAAGACACAAGCCAAGTTGCATTGACAATTCAACTATATCTATTTAATGTCATTGACTCTTCATCTTCTAGTGGTGGCAGGTTAATGGAAATCTACACTTATACTAACCAAGTTGGAAAAAAAAAAAAGAAGAAGAGAAAGAACAAGGAGGCTGCATATAATTAAGTTTATATATTTGATTTCAAATCGTATACAAGGTACTTTCCTTAAATCTTAATTCGTTGATTATAATGTGCGATAATATTCAAGACGAATTTCTTTTGGGATAAGATGATGTTGAAAGAGTGAACTGTTACACTAGATTCCTCAATCCTCAAAGACGAGCACAAAGAGTAGTGATTTTCTGATTCTTGTTAATTTGAATTCTGCAACATACAAACCCAAAGATGGCCCATTTATAGAGTTCAGGGGATTATTTCAAATGTTATGAAAGGTTATCCACTTGTTGAGTTATGGTTGTTCAAGCAAAAGTTGCATCTAATTAACTTCTTATTGTGTCATTTTAGCCAAATAACTATTCAATTACATTTTTCCTACAACTTTCTAAGGATTAAAAAATCAATTTTCTCACACAAGTCAATCTAATCTTTTATTTGTCAGGTAACTTCGATTGTTGTCACTTAATTTGAAAAAAAATTCATATACCTTCCTTAATTTTGAAAGTAATTTTTAAATTCAGACAAGATTCAAACTATACTACTGCTTAGCATGTGAGCTATTTCAAACCCAAGTTAAATGGCTAATAAAGTTATTAAACCTTTATTTTCCCCGCCTACTTCCATTATTAACGTATGTAAATCTTATGTTCTAATCGAAAATTGGTTAAATGTTGCCGAAATTTGAATTACAGACTATTTATAGATTATTTTTAAATTGAAATACCTAAACTAGACAAAAGCTCAGGTTAGGGATATACTTTTCAAGGCCACTGCATTATGCTCAATTCTGCTCATTGATCATGTTTTTTCTCCTACTCGTGGGTTCTATTATGGTTGGCGTTGCATCCGCACAGGACCTCAGTATCACCTACAATGGATCCCAACCCGGAAATCTAAGCCTTCATGGGTTCGCGGGTGTCAGGCCCGACGGCCTTTTGGAGCTAACCAACGCGACCCGGGCAGGGATGGGTCATGCCTTCTACCCGGATCCGGTCACCTTCAAGAACTCACCCAACGGCTCCGCCTTTTCCTTCTCCGCAACATTCGTCTTCGCCATACTCTCTGAATGCTCTGCTTTGAGCGGCCATGGGCTTGCTTTTGTGATTGCTCCAACCAGAGGCCTTCCGGAGTCTATTCGGAGCCAATATCTCGGTCTTTTCAACAAAAACAACACCGGAAATGTCAGCGATCACACCGTAGCCGTGGAAATCGACACCGTCCTGAGCCCTGAGCTCTCCGACATTAACGATAACAATGTCGGTATTGGCATCAACGGGTTGAAATCTGAAAAAGCAGAGCCTGCAGGGTATTATGATGACAGCAGAAACGGTTTGTTTCAGAATTTGAGTCTAGTCAGTGGAAATCCAATGCAAGTTTGGGTGGATTACAATGGAATATCTATGGAAATGAATGTGACATTAGCTCCTCTGACTGTTGCTAATAAACCAAAGATGCCTCTTTTCTCACTGACAAAAGATCTTTCCAAGATTTTAGGGCAAACCATGTATGTTGGATTTTTGGCATCTACCGGTTCAGTTCCTACATCCCATTATGTTTTTGGATGGAGTTTCAAGATGAGCGGTGTGGCTCAAGGTCTTGATCTGTCTCAACTTCCCAAGCTTCCAGGAGTTCATGAGCAGCAGCCCAATAAAAAATCCAGACTTCTCACAATCGGTTTGCCTCTGATTTTGATTCTTTCTCTTTTGATTATAATGGCAGGAGTAATTTATCAGGTGAGGATTAAAAAGAAGTTTGCAGAAGTGCTGGATGATTGGGAGGTTGAATGTGGTCCTCACAGATTGAAGTACAAGGATTTGTACATGGCCACAAAAGGGTTCAGAGACAAAGAATTTCTGGGAAGAGGGGATTTTGGCAGGGTATATCGAGGCGTGATGCCGATTTCCAAAATTGAGGTTGCAGTCAAGGGAATGTGTCATGAATCCCAGCAAGGAATGAGAGAATTTGTTGCGGAAATCGCCAGCATTGGCCAGCTACGCCACCGGAATTTAGTCCCACTTTTAGGCTTTGCCGGCGAAAAGGGGAACTGCTTTTGGTTCATGAATACATGCCCAATGGCAGCCTTGACAAGTTTCTGTACGACCAGTCAGGGCAGACCCTGAATTCGCCTTCTACATATCTTTTCCAAAAGAAACGAATAAAAGGGGACATATTTTGCAAAAGAAACGAATAAAAGGGTAACTAATCATGTCATTCTCTACATAGTTTGTATAATAAGAATTTAAAAATAAAAAACAAAGCACAAAAATTAGTACGAGGTGGGTTTACCTATATGACATGAATTTTTTGGTACTTTGGACACTCGTGTTCCTACGCCTCCATAAGTAACTTTTTTCTTCGAAGTATCAGTGTAACTATTCAAGATTAGTACACAATGGTACGTACTATTTAAAAGTATCAATAGTTTCTTTCTTTGTTGTGATATTGATACCTTTATAATTTAAGAATGATACTCTCGTACTTTAAAAGTAGTTTTTTTTTTTTTTACTTATCAATTTGTAGTGATACATTTGGAAGGTACAGGTGATCATACTTTTCAAGAGTCTTTTATTATTATTTATTATTATTACTTTTTTACTTATAAATTGATACTCTTTAAGAGTATTACTGGTACTTTTTAAAAGTCTTACTAGTACTGTTCACAAGTATGGCTCTTTAAATATCACTTTAAGGACAACAAAAACACAAAATAGAAAGAAGAAAAAAAAAAGAAGAAAGAAACTAATATTCAAGAAGAGTGGCACTAATAAAATTAGTAAGTTAAAAAAAAAAATTTGAAACTACTGACTTTAAAAAAAAAAAGAAGAAGTAACAGTGATACTTTTAAAAAGTATAAATGCTGCTCTTAAAGAGTAGCACTGCTATTATTCAAGAGTAACACTAACTATAGTCTATACTCACCCTTGAATACATATTCAGTTAAATAGTAAGTAGTTAGTAATTCCATATATTATATTCTATGTTATATTTCTTCAGTCTCATTTAAAAAGTTCGCTTTAAAAAATAATAATAATAAAATTGTCTCAATAAAATAATCAACTTTTAATTTATTTACATTGTATCAACTTATTAATATAATAATATATGGTTCTCAATTAACTATTTATTTTATATAAGTGGAGAACTATGATGTCAAATTACTTATTAAGGTGTTGTACTTTACAACTACTAATAAATTGTATATTTTAATAGCACATAACAAATTTAACTTTGGAATTAAGTTTTTAGTCATGTTCCTTGCCTTATTGTATTGATTATGCTTCTTTTTGTTAAGGGTATGTTTAGATGCATGCATTGGCGGAACTAGGCTGGGGCGAGCCGGTGCCGGTGCCCCATCTAGTTCTCAGAGATGAAGGTAGTCCTGTTACCAAATTTAGCTCATCTGCATCTTCCGTAGAGGAAGACGGCGTTGCTAACCACTAAAATCGCCCCTTCTAATATTTTGTTCTGCGTTCGTTGCTGGATGCATGTACATACGTAGATTATTATTTGTTGAGAGAACGTATAGCAATTGCTCTACTTACATATAAAGTGATTATGATAGACTCCGCCACGCGTGGTTTTACTAGTTGTGGAGAAAATTATGAGCCTGTTGTTCTCTCTCTATAGAAATAGATGAATATGATAGCTTTGGTTGGACAAATTAGTAGACTTGACCACTGCAAATTTGTGGACTTCTATGGACAAAACTAATTATAGACTTTTCAAACGTGGGGAGGAAGTCACATATTTAAAATATTTTGTTTGAATTAGTGAAATTTTATTATTTCACTTAAAATTTGTAAGTGAAATGACATAATTTTAAGGACAATTAAATCCCACATATCCACATACCCTATTACATGGTGTAAAAATATTCGTTCCAATCTTTTACTCCATGTGAGAGCAATACTGAAGATTTGATGTGATTTAAAAGTGAAACAACGTTGGTTTTATTAATTTGAACGGAATTGGACAAAATATTATTGGTAAATCAAAATGGAAGGCAGAACTTGCAGTCGCAAGTGGTTAACCAATGGAGAGCGACGGAAAACGAAATCCCTGTCAGTTTTCTAACCAAGTCAACAAAATGCATGTTTTGCGTAACTTCCTTAATTATATGTTTTACAGGGTTACAATCGCTCGTGTTATAGCAAAGATTATTAGCTTTTTTTGCAATTTGGAATCAAGAAATAGAGAAAAAAAATATATCGACCATGTTGTTCTTTCTGATTCTTGTATTCCACGCTGATTCTCTCCTACATGGATTTGCATCTGCAGATTCTTCACAGAATCTCAGTATCACTTACAACGGATTCGGTTCGACCAAGTTGGCCAGAGATGGAGTAGCCCGGGTCACGCCGGGCGGGCTCTTGGAGCTAACAGCCGGGTCCGAGACAGAGATCGGTCACGCCTTTTACCCGAACCCGGTGAACTTCAAGGACTCGGAAAACGGCTCTGCCTTTTCCTTCTCCACAACGTTCGTCATCGCTATACTCTCTAACTACCGTAGTAGTTTGGGCGGCCATGGGATGGCTTTCGTGGTTGCGCCAACGAGAGGCTTCCCGGAGTCTCTAGCCAGCACTTATCTCGGACTTTTCAACAAAAACAACTCCGGAAATGAAAGCAACCACGTTGTGGCCGTCGAATTCGACATCATCCGGAGCCCGGAGTTTGACGACATCAACGACAACCATGTCGGAATTGACATCAACGGGTTGAAGTCGGAAAAAGCAGAGCCTGCGGGATTTCATGATGATAGCAGCGGTTCGTTTCGGAACTTGAGTTTAATTAGCGGAAAGCCAATGCAAGTTTGGGTGGATTACGACGGTTTTTCGATGCAAATGGACGTCACATTATCTCCCATTAGTGTTGCTAAGCCGAAGCAGCCTCTTTTATCTTTGAAAAAAGATCTTTCCCCTGTTTTAAAACAGAGTATGTATATTGGTTTTTCATCCTCCACAGGAACGGCAGCTGCAGCTCATTATGTTCTCGGATGGAGTTTTAAGATGAACGGTGTGGCTCAGGAGCTTGATCTGTCTCAACTTCCCAAGCTTCCTCGAGTTGGGCCGAAGGAAAAATCGAAATTCCTCACCATTGGTTTGCCTGTGATTCTAATTCTTTTAGTTTCAATCGGCGTGGTGGGAGCGATTTATCATGTGAGAATGGTAAAGAAGTACGCGGAAATCCGGGAAGACTGGGAGCATGAATATAGTTCTCACAGATTCAGGTACAAGGATTTGTACATGGCTACAAAAGGGTTCAAAGACAGGGAATTGCTCGGAAGTGGGGGTTTCGGAAGGGTATATCGCGGTGTATTGCCTGGTTCTAAAATGGAGATCGCGGTGAAGAGGTTGTGTCATGAATCCAGGCAAGGATTGAAAGAATTTATCGCAGAAATCGTCAGCATTGGTCGGCTACGCCACCGGAATTTAGTCCCACTTTTAGGCTATTGCCGGCGAAAAGGAGAGCTGCTTTTAGTTTACGAATGCATGCCCAATGGCAGCCTCGACAGGTTTCTCTTTGACCAGCCCGAGCGAACCCTGAGCTGGAAACAAAGGTTTCGAATCATTAGAGGAGTAGCTTCCGGGCTGCTGTATCTCCACGAAGGGTGGGAACAGCTTGTGGTACACAGAGATGTGAAAGCCAGTAATGTCCTTCTAGACGGGGAACTAAACGGAAGATTAGGAGATTTCGGTCTCTCCAGGCTGTATCATCATGGGACAGACCCGAAAACAACCAATGTTGTCGGAACTCTCGGGTACCTAGCGCCTGAGCATACGAGAACAGGCAAGGCGACAACCAGCACCGATGTATTTGCTTTCGGCGCCTTTCTTCTTGAGGTTGCCAGCGGAAGAAGGCCGATAGAGACCGAATCGCAGGCGGCCGCGGCCGAGGATGTAATCTTGGTTGATTGGGTAGTTTCGTGCTGGAACAGAGGCGAAATTCTTGAAGCCGTGGATCCAAAAATGGGAGGTGATTATGTGAAAGAGGAGGTGGAATTAGTGATGAAGCTGGGAGTGTTGTGCTCTGATCCTGAGCCTACAATTCGACCGACCATGCGTGAGGTTGTTCTGTACTTCGATGGAGCTTTAGCATTTCCAGAGTTGTCATCCTTTGGTATTTCTGCGACGACCAATTTAACGTTTTCATCGTCGAGTCAAGATGGCTTCAGCGAATTTGTGTTGTCGTATCCATCTGTCACCACATCTATCACCACATCCCTTTCGTTTGGAGGTCGATGAATCTTGAATAACCTTGAGCTAGGGAAAGAATCCTCTATCCCAAAAGTTTTTGGGATAGATGTGTTCCATTCAATCTTAACCACAAATTCAAGGGTGGTGATGAGATGGAATTGAAATTCTATTTTTACTTTTAAGAATGTTTTGAATTTTTAGTGGCGTAAGAGTGGGGCAAATTTTTTTGAGACAAAGGATCCTTAGCCCTTGAGCTAGCGTGTACCATTGTCAAAACAACGTATTCTACTAAGTAAAACGTAGTTGTTTTGATAGCCGCACTATGTAGGAACAAGATTATCGATATATCGTGTGTGATTTGCACTTGTGTAAACAGTTCAGTCTAAATTATTTTTGTCTATCCTATAACACAATCAAAATGATGTTATTCTTATCAGAATGACAGGAATGATGGATGGAACATTTTCATCTCCATGAAATTAGTGGATACAATGTAAATTTTGTTTTGCATATAATTAATATATATTGTAGGTGGGAGAAAATAAACTGATTCTATATATACTAGCTAATTTCCAATAGAAGTAATGACAGATTAATTGTCAGAAATGACCATAGAGAAATTAATAAATTAAGAAGAACAAATTCTTCCATATTAGATGTGAAAGTCTTGCACGTGGAGTTGTGCAAAAGACTGATGTTGCTTGATGCATTCAATTAAAACCATAGCAGTAGCACTATTTATAAAGGGACATACTATTTGCAGTAATATTTTTACTATTTGCAGTAATATTTTTCTGTGAAAAGTTTATAATGTCCCTTAGGTATTTAAAAAAAAAAATTTATTTTCACTCTAATTATGGCCGATAGTCACGAGGACGATCCACAGGGGGCGCTGAAAGAAAATACCCTAAGCCTAGAAAAAAAAAATAACAAAATACCGCTCGGAGGCAGTATTTTGGCCAAATATACCTAGGGGCAGTATTTTTGGCAAAAATACCTAGGGGCGGTATTTGGCCAAATATAACGCCTCCTAGGGGAGGTATTTTGCCAAAAATAGGGGTTTTTTTTTTTTTCCTTCTTTGTAGTGCAGGAGTTGGATCCACGAAAGCTGTGATTGGATTAAGTTGGCTTTGATACCATGTTAGAATCAATGTTGTTTGGCCCGACCCAGTCGGCCCGCAGACCTTGCCGGGCCAAAAAACAGGGAAGACCCGGAAATGGGGTGACTCGGTCACGCCCGGTCAAAACCCGGGGCGACTCGGGACCCGTAATGACCCGCTCGACCCCGGGTTTTTTCTCTTTCTTTTTAAAATTTTTTTTATTTTGATTTTTTTTTTCAGCGGAGAACTAAACTTAAAATTGGGAAGGGGAAAAAAATTATGGGAAAAAAGGAAATTCAAAGCCCTAGCTCGTCTTCTCTTTCTCTCGGTTCACTGCGCCACCGCCGTGACTGCCGTTCCACTCCCGCTGCGCCACTGCCGCCCCACTCCCGCTGCGCCGCACCTTCAGTCCATCGCCGGCACTTGGTTAGATTAAGAAAGGATTCAAAGGATTTTTTTGGTTTGAATTTGGGATATAATTTCTTGAAGAAATGGGAAGTCTTGTGGCTCATAATAATGATCTGAATCTTAAGGCAATTGAGCTTAGGCTGGGCTTGCCTGGATCAGATGAATCTACATCTTCTTCTGTTAATAACAACAATAACAAGAGAAGCTTGAATGAATTGGCTGAAGAAATCACTCCCAAAAAGGGCATTCATGAAGTTGATCAGAGCAAACATGGAGACAGAGAAGAAGCTGCTCCTGCTCCTAAGTAAGTTTTTTTTCCCACAATATTTCCTCCGTTATTGTTTTAACGAAAGAGTTCTGTGACGGTTGGGTTTGACTTTGTGTTATTGCAAGGCACATATAGTTGTGTGGCCACCAGTTAGATCCCATAGGAAAATTTGTTTCCAGCAGCCAAAGAAGAGCTCAGAAACAAAGCAATCTGGGTTTTAGGTCAAAGTGAGCACGGATGGAGCCCCATATCTCAGAAAGATTGATCTCAAAGTTTACAAAGGAGATGGGGAGCTCCTCAAAGCCTTGGAGAACATGTTCAAACTCAGCATAGGTGAATACTCAGAGAGAAGGCTACAAACTGGTTGACCCGAGTTGACCCGGGTCGACCCTCTAGGTCGTGCGACCCTTTCGCCTAGCCGGGTCAGTGTCCGAGTCGGGCCAAACAACATTGGTTAGAATTTGAGAAAAGAAGAGAAGAACATGAAGAATCTAAAAAAAAAAAAACCTTGGTTACTGC
This sequence comes from Leptodermis oblonga, assembly GCA_016801395.1. Classification (NCBI taxonomy): domain Eukaryota; kingdom Viridiplantae; phylum Streptophyta; class Magnoliopsida; order Gentianales; family Rubiaceae; genus Leptodermis; species Leptodermis oblonga. The sequence goes on from CM028759.1 coordinate 35,356,545, forward strand.
AAATAACAATTTTAGACAATTTTTTTTTTTTTTGGTTAAAAAACCAATTTTACGTAAAAAAAAATTGTATAGATTGTTTACTAATCGTATAATATGGATTGTCCTCATTACTATCGGCCATAATTAGAGTGAAAAGGAAAATGTTTTTTTTTTACGACCTAAGGGGCATTATAGACTTTTCACAAAAAAATGGTACTGTGAATAGTAAAAATGTTACTGCAAATAACAATTCCGTTGATAAATTGCCACATCTTAAACCATCTCCACGTGGGTGCTATTTTTAACACCCAATTTAAAATTTTGGGTACTAAAAATAGCATCCACCTCTCTCAAAGACCAATGACGAAAGTTATTTCTCCAAATAGCACCCATCTCTCTCCAAAAGCCATTTCACAGCTAATATAATTGCGGAATTTGGCAACGGCATCGGATGCTATTTTAGCATCCGTTGAAAATGTTCTTAGGGGAAAAATTATTCCATACATCATGTCTTTAATGCAGAAAAGAAATAATAATAAACAACATCAGTTCTTAAAATTAGAAGGTTTTTCAGAGTTCAGTAACCAAAATATATTTTAAAAAAGGTTCAATGCAAAATTAAAGTTCACCATATCAAAAATTGAAAAACCCTATATGCAGTGTCATTTGTCTGACATAAGTAAGATAAGATCAATTAGACAGAATTCAAAGTAATCATTTTTAGTACATTTTGAAAAGTGTAAATAATGGTTTTGTTTTCCTATGCATGCCATAACATTATTTACTAGATTTTACATTTCTCAACCTCAATCATTGTATATATATATTTGATTAGGCATATTGTGGCATTGACTTACGGGAAAGTCATCAGACACCAAGTGAGCCTGAACCAAGTGGTTTAGTGTTATAAAACTTTTCCCTTCTAGGCGAAAACTCCTACAACGTCATCTCCCCGAGTGTCACGGTTTGCTCATCTGAATCACCAAGATGAGGGCACCATGTGGCAAGCAAGGCTCTCTAGCCAAACTTCCGTCAATTTGAGCAACGGGACTCGTTCCCGAAATACTTGTAATTAGCACATCCAAATTAATGAAAATAGACAAAGGCAAACTCATAAGCCAAAGCTTAGTTTTCATTAATAAAAAACAGAAATTACAAGAAAAAGCCAAGAGTTCAAAGGGGGTGGAAACCCTGCTCTTGCCAGCATTACACCATTCCATCTACAACTGGAAAGGCTAAAAACTAAAAGTGACCAGCTAGGCGATCAATGCGTAAATGGGTGATCTTGCTAAAGATCACTTATCTTTATGAAAACTAAACTAAAATCCCTACAATTACATTGAAACATAAACGATACAAATCAATACAAACAAAGTTGAGCGCCGTTTTGACAAGGTCGTTGTGGTGCTGGGCGCAAGGCGCGCTAAGAAGTACCGGCGCTGGTGTGGTGTGCGCGCAGTGCTATGGCAGTGAGTGCTGCTGTGTCAGGGACGCTCTTTTGAATCACCAAAATGAGTCCACCGTGTGGCAAGCAAGGCTACCGCTAGCCAAGTTTTTGCCAATTCCCGCATCTGGGACTCGTTCCCGAAGTACTTGCAATTAGGTCATCCGAATCAATGAAAATAAACAAAGGCAAACTCATAAGCATAAGCTTGGTTTTCATTAATAAAATAAGGAAATTACAAGAAGTAGCCAAGAGCTTAAATAGGTGGTGGAAATTACTCGTACTTGCATGACATCAACCCACCAATAACTAGAAAGGCTAAAAATCAAAAGAGCCTGGTCGGGGGATCAATGCGTACAAAATGGGTAATCTTGCTAAAGATCACCTGTCTAACTAAAACTCACATCCCCCAACCTTACTAACTATTACAACATGAATAACTAACACAAATTAATATATACAAGGTTGGGCGTCGTTGGATTCAGTCGTTGTGGTGCTGGGCGCTGGTGTTGTGGCGGGGCTCGCTTGTGCTGCAAGGCGTGCTGCTGCTGAGGTGCGGGGCACGCCGCTGCTGATGTGCTGGTTCTGACGAGGCGTGCTGTGAGTGGCGCGGAGCGACTGTTGGTGGCGCTGGGCACGCCTGCGTGGAATCGCAGGTCGTGTCGCGGGGTGGGTCGACGTCGCGGGACTTACGCTGGCTTTGTTGTGGCTCCAGTGCTGCTGCGAGGTGTGCTTGAGCAGCGCCATGTGCGGGGCGTTTGGGCTGCAACATGCCAGTTATGCTCATGGGGCATCGATGGTGTGGGGCAAGAGCGAGGGGTTTGACCCGTAACACGCTGGGGCGCGCTGGTGCTGAGGTGCGGGGCGTGCTCTGAGGGGCAGGTGTGGGGCGCGCGCTAATGTGTAGGGCGCTGGGCATACGCGTTGATGTGCTGCGGTGCCGAGATGTGCTGAACGCTGGGGTCTAGGCGCGCACTAAGGCGGTGTTGGGCTATACCAAGTGTTGGGCACTCAGTGCTGTCCGACATATGGTGCGATGCGACGCGTCGTGCGATTTCGCTCCGTCAGTTCTCAGCTTCGAGTACGATCTGCAACATGCCATTTTATGCTCATGGGGCATCGATGGGGTTGCGGGGCAACCACGAGAGGTGTGACCCGTAACACCGAGGCACCACACGATTCGCATAACTCTTTGCGGAATCGTATGCTAGCTCGCAAGCTAACTCGGAAGCTTGCTCGGATGCTAACTCGGACACCAAGTCGAACTAAGGCTCGAAAGCCCTAGCAATGAGGAAAGCTAACCAAGCACAACACTCAGCAATGCTTAGCAAAAACTTTGGCTCACCTTGTATTCACACTTCCCTCAAAAAATGCTATACAAGGACTTCTCTCAAAAAGGGTTGCACCTTACGATGGAGGCTTAGGATTCTTACACTCTTGCTAGATCTCCAACTTTTGGTGCCTCCACAAGTGAGCCCCTCCACCTATTTATAGGCAAATGGGATGACAACCCCATCCCTTTAGGTTCTAGAGTCTTCCCTAACCGACCTAGCCCAAGCACATTCTAGTTGCGCCTAGAATGTTCCATCGCCTAAGCATTGCCGTCTCTAGCATAGCCCAGCACCTTCGCTCCAAGCCTCGCTCATTCCAGCACCTTCCAGCGCATTCCGGGTCCTTCCAAGCGCCTCTTGCGCCTTCCAGCCACGTCCTGAAGTTTCTAAACTTCTCCCTGCTATCACCCTTGCGACTCAAAGTCCTCATGACTTCGAACCGTGCCTAGAGCGTTCTAGGAATTTTTCAACCTTCCCTTTCACCATTTAGGGCCCTCGAGACCCTTATAGAGGATTCTTCCTTAGTGCTGGCACGAGGGAAAAACCAGATTGATTGGCTTGGAGATCAAGGTTTAGGAAAATCCCAGATTTCCCTAGAACCTTCTAGATTGGTCCCGAACCTCCTAAACTCGGTTCCAAACCTTTTCCTCAAGTCTCTCCTCATGAAAGACTTTCGTTTTGGAGCCTCGTACTTCAAAACCTCACTTGGCCCTCGTGGCCAAGATTCCAGCGTGTTACGGGGCGCACCTCCCGTGCTTACCCCGCAACCCCATCAATGCCCCATGAGCATAAAATGACATGTTACAGCTTATGCTCAAAGCTGAGACCGACGGAGCAGAATCGCACGACGCGTCGCACAACTCATCGCATCATATGTCGGACAGCACTGGGTGCCCAACCCATAGTGCAGCACAACACCGCCTGAGCGCGTGCCCACGCCACAGCCTTAGAGCGCACCCAAGCCCCAGCACCAGTGGTGCGCCCCAGCGCACTAGAACCTCAGTGTGCGCTCCCCGCCCCAACGCCTCAGCGCACGCCCTGCACTCTAGCTCCTCAGCGCGCACCCGACCAGAACCTCAGCGCGCGCGTCACGCCTAGCTCCTCCGTGCGTGCCCCACCCAGGCTCAGCGCGCGCCCCAAGCCCAGCGCCTCAGAACGTGCGCCCCAGCCTCAGCGCGTCCGCGCCTCAGCATCAGCGCACCCGCGCCCAGCCTCAGCTCGCCCGCACCCCAACCTCTGCGCGCTCCCCGCGCCACAGCACCAGCGCGCCCCGCGACAAGCCCTGCGACCGCTCGCAAGCGCGCCCAGCACCAGCGCCGCCACCTCTATGCGCGCCCCACGCCCAGCACCTCAAAGACCGAGTCTAACGGCGCCCAACCTTGTAAATATTCATTTGTGTTATTTCTTCATGTGTAATAGTTAGTAAGATTGGGAGATGTTAGTTTTAGTGAGACAGGTGATCTTTTGCAATATCACCCATTTTGTACGCCTTGGTCTCCCCTCAGGGCACTTCTGATTTTTAGCCTTTCTAGTTATTGGTGGGTTGATGTAATGCAAGCAGGAGTTGGGTTCCCACCACCCATTTAAGCTCCTGGCTACTTCTTGTAATTTCTTTCTTTTATTAATGAAAACCCAACTTTGGCTTATCAATTTGCCTTTGTTTATTTTTATTGATTCGGATGGCCTAATTACAAGTACTTTGGGAACGAGTCCCAGATGCGGGAATTGGCGGAAGCTTGGCTAGCTGTAGTAGTAGTAACTTCTTTATTAAGACGCAACAGCCTAGACCTATGGAGTTTTGAGCCGACCCCCCGGACGAGTCTTGATCTTAACAACCATTTTAAACTGATAATGAACAGAAACATGACCCAAAGTTCCGAATATTGACCTATGGGAAGAAGATGGGAACTTAATGGAGGATGAAAACCAACTCCTATGGGAAAGAAGTCGCAGTGTCGAATCTCGCCGGGATAAAATTAGGGATACGGGTAAATTACGTAATAGTAATGACAAAAATAAAGAAAAATTATAGGAAGCCTTTAAAAAAATAAAAAATAAAATAAAATAAAAACCACTTGATGGTCACTCGAATCCAAAAACTCGACAGCTGCTTCGGATCAACTATGCGTAGATTGCTAGAAAATCCCCATGATGTTTACTAAATCAAGTAATAGTCTCCCTGTCAACTATATTTATTGACATTTTTTTTTTCTTTGCGTTATTTTATTTTAATAAAAGAGTAACCAATTCAATCCTTTAAATTAAAAAATAATATTAAGAAACAATTTTTAATTTATTTATAGTTTTATCCATTGAATCTTATGATATTCAAAGGATATATTTCATGGTGTTACTATCAAAAAAAATCAAGTTAACCATGTTTCTAAATATATTTATAATAAATATGTGTATATATTTTGATAAACCCGTCGTAGGACTATCAAATGCAGTAAAAATACTGTTAAAAACCTGCACCAATTTAGCTAAATAAAACGTAGCACAACAGAGTATAGGGTCGATCCACAGAGACGGCAAATTCAACACAATTTCCAAATTAACATGCAGTTTAACCAAACTTAACTAGCAGTCACCTTTTGTGTCTCCTAGAGACCTTGAATTTGTAAAAATGTGAAATAAGCAAAACCAAATATGCAAAACAAATTAAGAATCAATTAAGAAAATATTCTAGCATTATGCAATCCACCTTAACCGTATGCATGTAATCATAAACCCAGTTTACTATCTAATTATCCTATGTCGTTTCAGTTATAGATTACTGCGAGTCCTCGCAGTCATAATCCAATTCTCCCTTACTGAATCGATAACCCCCGTGAGTCTCCACAGTCAAGGTTATTTCCCTATCCAGGTTAATTAACAGGCCGCGAGTTCCCGCAATCACCGTACTAACTAAGCTAGAAGGATTAAAAATAAGAAGAATCCAAAACTAGTAACCCCTCTCGATGATGCTCAAGAGATTACTACCCAATTAAACCTGTACTATTCGGCCGGTAGTCGTGCCACTCACTGGCCCTACCAGGTCTATATTAAGGTGATCAAACTTAATACGACCTTAGTCTTTAGACATATAAACACAGGCAATTATGGAACTAGTTAATTAGACTGGAATTCATGCTTGGTTTCATACATGCAATGGTTAACGTTTCTCACATAATACTAGAATAAAAGAATTTAGCTACTCATAGAATTAAGCATCTCACGAATAAAGATTAAAGCAGCCATGAAATGAAGGCAAGTATGGAATAAGAAAAAGAAATACTTTACTGAAAATTGCTACTAGAGACTCTTCCCGTTTGGGCAATGGGTAGCCTACCAAAAGGAACTTTAAAATAAAATAGAACTACTGCTAGAATAATGTATCATGATATTCTAACTCTATCAGAACTAAAGAAAAAACTCTACGTGAATAAAGAATGAGAAACTAAAATGAATACTGAGTGTAAATCTGAATGTGAAAAACTGAATGTCTTCTACCTATCAGAGCACCCCTATTTATAGAGAGGAAAATAATTATCTCTCAGTAAAAATATCCCATCACTTAAGGAGATACAGCAATCTTTGACAAAGTTAGCACATCACTTAGATGAAGGAAACAACCGATTGATTTCTGGAGATTCTTCTAGACCTTCTGATTTCACTTTTACTGCAGTAACTATTGGATTCTTCTAGAACTTCAGCTTTTACTTCTACTACAGTAATTTCTGAATCCTTCTAGAAGTTCAGCTGCTCTAATGGGCTTCAGATTTCTCCTTCTTTTTTGGGCCACAACCTGTGTGACATTCTGCCCGAACATCTCTTGCTCCAAAATCCTTGTTTTAGTGTCTTTCCTCTTCACTTGGGCTGTTCTCTAAACCTGCCATAAAACACTAAAAACTTGGGCAAAAGCCCATGAGAACTGCCTTCAAAGATGCTAAAATAATAGTCCAAAATTGGTCAGGTCATATTTACATAAAAATAGTGACAATAACTAAGGATGACAATTCGTGTCACATTCGAGTTGGCTGGTTCTCATGTCAACACTCTCAATTCTAAACTTACCTATTTAATTATTCGTATTATTCGTGTCGATCCATTTAACTTGCTAACATTTCGGGTTCGTGTCGTGTTTTCGTGTTGTAGCACAAATTACTCTTGTTGGGTTTAGGTTGGCGGGTTTACGTGTCGATATTTTTAACCCTAACCTTACATGTTCAGTTATTCGTGTTATTCGAGCGGACCTATATAACCCGCGAACCCTCTAACACTCAACCTTAACTATTTATATCGTGTCTAGTTTTCATATTGCTTCAGTTTGTGTCCGCCCTAACATAACTGATGTGCATAAAATTGAAATCCCCATTGGGCCTAGCCCAATTAGTTAAAACAAGAAACAGTAAAGGATAAAGAAGCCCAGATCCACGTTCAGGTCGGAAAGATCGTACAAACCAAGTCTATCTGTCATAGCTTTAGATCGGATATGAAGGCTTAGCTCGGTCCTAAAGACTTAATAGACTCGTGAAGGCTTAGGTCGGAAAATGTTATAAATCAACTTGTGAATCTTAGATCGGTAAACTTTATAACCCAGCTCGGTAAGATTGGTTTAGGAAAAGTATAATTCTACTCAAGAAGCCTAGGTCGGTAAAAGCTTAGAAAAGTTAGATCAGTCAACAGTGTTAAAGCTCAGGTCGGTAAGTAACTAAAACACAGGAAAGCTCAGGTCGGTAAAGAGTAAACCGGTCTGAGATAAAGATAATATTGTCAAAACAGTTAGACATCATGGTAGGACCACAAATTTAATATATATGCAGGAACAATGATGACAAAGGAGCCATGTTAAAGCCCTTATTCCGGGAACGGCAAAAACCATCATTGCAAGAAGAATAAGTGGGAGCGTATGTCTTCATGACCCAACGGAACCATCAAGAGTAAGCTTATAAATACTCAGGCACAAGCCTCATTCAAGTAAGTTCCAATAAGCAATCTCTGGCAATCCTCACAAGCACCTCTTAAACTATTCTCTCTCATTTACAATTTCTCTGAAAACTCTTGTTCATTATTATTCTTCTCTTACATATTACTGACTTGATCGTCGGAGCCTATACAGGGGGGAAAGCCCCGCTCCTTTTCTTGATTAATCATCAGTTGGTTATCGGAGCAGTGCAAAATCTTCAAGCTTTATCTCCTTTGCAGCATTAATTCTCTCCGATCCAGGCTACTTAGTTCATCCCTCAGTTTGCTCATCCAAAGTTGGGCCATTTTGTTCCTCATTTTCTGCATAGCTTCATCTGGATTGGGTCGTTGCTGTCTTCAAGAATCTGTTGGGCCGCGAAGAAGCATCACTCCAATAGTGTAATTTTTGCGTCACATCAATAACCACTTATATTTTGATGGACTCAAACATGCAAGTGTAAAACAAAGGAGTTGGTAATTATTGGATTGTATTGTGCTGCCCACAATTGACTTTTAATACACCAAGAGTGTAATACATAGTGCAGACCATGAAGATAGTAGTGAATGTCAACCCCAAAATTAATTTGTGTAGACTTGTATTAAGGCACGTTAGACTTTTTTTTAAATTTGTTTTTAATTTTTATATAGCTACATTAGACTATTTCCTCACTAGGGATCATTCAGGACCCTTTGGCCATTAAAACACAAGAATAGTCTTAGGAAATGGACATGCATGGAAGGAATACACTACCGTTTTATATTAATATTTGCATTGACTATCAAACTTGAGTTTATATCCACATATCGATCTAGTTTGACCATGAAAGACGTGAACAAATTAGGGAAATTTATAGCTAGATGAGATTTTCTTTCCGTGTTTAATTTTTTATTATTATGACAAAGTAATAAGTGAGTGACAAAATAGCGTCATTTTACCCTAACAAGACAAAATAATGTACTCTTCTATAATGAGATCATTTAAATCCATATTTATTGTATTTTATTTTGTCCATAAAAACAAAGTGACTTACTTGTCATTTTGTCCCTGTAATTTTTGCCAAATCTATCTGCTTTCAAATAAACGGGTAAGGTCTATACCAATCCCCCCTCCAACAAGGGGCTTCCACACACAAAAAAATTTAAGGGAAAAAAATAGAAAGTCTTACTTTGTCACTCACTCATAATTGAAAAATATGCGAGTGATAAAAGTAGGCTTATTTTTGCTCTCAATGGACGGAATAAGACAATAGTCAATATATTTCACAATAAATGTCTATTTAAAGAGTTTGATTTATTTTAAAATAAGTGTTCATTTACAGAAAATGAAAGTTTATTTCTAATTTTACCCTCCCTTTTCAATAATTTGATTGAATAACTTGATTAATTGTGTTGTCTCTCATACTAATGACTATCTAATTCTCAATGTAAAAGTAAAAAAAAATGCTAGTATTTATTAAGGGTTAAATAATCATTTTTTACTATTTCTTAATGTATGTGCAAGTGTTAAAATGAATACTTGTTATGAAACAAAGAAAGTATAAGATTAGACCATCCGAAAATATGATATAATCATCTTTGTGTCATATTCATTTCCCATCTGTTCTCTAAAATTTAAAAAAAAAAAGTCATTTAAACTCCAGTTTTTTATCCTCAACTCAACATTGAAATCTGTTGCAATCTATATGACATAAAATGACCGCCGGTAGAAGTAATCAAAGAAAGAAAATCCCTGGTAGGTTCAAAGTCAACCAAAAGTTTTTATTCCTTTCATAAATATACACTCCCCGTTCTATGAGAATAGATGAAATTCAGAGACTGTACAATTTTTTTATGGGATATAAGGTATAATATCTAATATTTTTATTTTTAACTGTGAATTAATTACGATTCAACTATGTGTGTGTGTGTGTGTATATATATATATATACCTATGTTGTTCAGGGACACAACCCTCAATTCTGCTCATTTTCTTGATCTCTAGCTTTGTCTGTTTATAGCAAACTAGAGTGAAATAATCCACCAGTTTTTGAAGCAAGAAGCAGCAAATAAAACATAATAATGGCCCTGTTTTTCCCCAATCTCCTTTTCCTGGTGGTTTTTGCTCTAGTTTGCTTTGCATCCTCACAGGATCTCAGCATCACCTACAATGGATTCCATTCCCCCAAGCCGATTCTTAATGGAATAGCCCAGGTCATGCCCAACGGCCTCTTGAAGTTAACCAACACCACAAAGCAGGAAATGGGTCAGGCCTTCTACCCGGATCCGATAAACTTCAAGAACTCAGAGAACGGTTCAGCCTTTCCCTTCTCCACAACATTCGTTTTCGGCATATTGCCTGAATTTTCTGTTTTGAGCGGTCATGGGATCGCTTTTGTGATTTCACCAACCAGAGGCGGCCTCCCGGAGGCTCTGCCGAACCAATACTTTGGTCTTTTCAACGTCAAAAACGCCGGAAATGATTCCGATCACGTTGTGGCTGTGGAACTCGACACCATCTTGAATCCTGATTTTAATGACACCAACGATAACCATGTCGGAATTGACATCAACGGTTTGATCTCGGAAATAGCAGAGCCGGCGGGATATTACGACGACAGCAGCAACGGTTCATTTCGGAATTTGAGCCTAATTAGCGCCAAGCCGATGCAAGTTTGGGTGGAATACGACGGTGTTTCTATGCACATGAATGTCACTTTAGCTCCATTGGGTATTCCTAAACCAAAACAGAGTCTTTTATCTTTGAAAAAAGATCTTTCCCCTGTCTTAAAACAGAGTATGTATGTTGGTTTTTCGTCAGCTACTGGTTCATTTCTTTCATCCCATTATGTTCTTGGATGGAGTTTCAAGATGAATGCAACTGTGGCTCCAGAGCTCGATCTTTCTCGACTTCCCGAGCTTCCTAGAGTCAGTCCTAAGCCAAAATCCAAGCGCCTAAGGATTGGTTTGCTTGCTGTTTTGAATGTTTTATTGATTGCGATGTTCACGATGACTTATCGGGTGCTTATGAAAAGGAAGTTTGCAGAAGTGCTGGAAGATTGGGAGCTTGAATATGGTCCTCACCGATTCAAGTACAAGGATTTGTACATCGCCACAAAAGGGTTCAAAGACAGGGAATTGCTCGGGAGAGGGGGTTTCGGCAGGGTGTATCACGGCGTATTGCCTAGTTCAAAATTTGAGGTTGCTGTCAAGAGAATGTCTCATGAATCCCACCAAGGGATGAAAGAATTCGTTGCGGAAATTGTCAGTATAGGTCGGCTACGCCACCGGAATTTAGTCCCACTTTTAGGCTATTGCCGGCGAAAAGGGGAGCTTCTTTTGGTTTACGAATACATGCCCAATGGCAGCCTGGACAGGTTTCTCTTTGACCAGCCCGAGCAGACCCTGAGCTGGAAACAAAGGTTTCAAATCATTAGAGGAGTAGCATCTGCTCTGCTCTATCTCCACGAAGAATGGGAACAGCTCGTGATTCACAGAGATGTGAAAGCCAGCAATATCCTTTTAGACGGAGAATTAAACGGAAGATTAGGAGATTTCGGTCTTTCCAGGCTATATAACCATGGAACTTCACCGCGAACAACAAACATTGTCGGAACACTCGGGTACCTCGCGCCAGAGCATGCTAGAACAGGGAAGGCTACAACAGGCACTGATGTGTATGCTTTTGGGGCATTTTTGCTTGAGGTTGTCTGTGGAAGAAGACCAATAGAACCACAATTGAACGGGGAAGATGAAATTTTGGTTGATTGGATAGTTTCGTGCTGGAAAAGAGGCGAAATTCTGGAAACAATAGATCAAAACATGGGATTTGATTATGTAAAAGAGGAGGTGGAATTAGTGATGAAGCTGGGATTGTTGTGTTCTCATTCTGAGCCTACGATTCGACCAAGCATGCGTCAAGTTGTTCTGTTCTTGGATGGAGGTTTAGCAGCGCCAGAGTTGTCATCAGTGCTGGGAATTTCTTCAATGAATCGACGTCGTTTCGATGGAGGGTTAGCAGCGCCAGAGCTGTCATCAGTGCTGGGAATTTCTTCAATGAATCGACGTCGTTTAAGCTTTGCAAGCCAGGGAGGCTTTAGCGACTATGCACGTTCGTTTTCTATGGTGAATGATTACTCGCATGCTTTCTCCAGATCTGTTGCGTCTTCCGTTTTATCTGATGGTCGATGAATTAATGTTGTAAGAAGATAAATTCTAGTCAATTGATAAGTAATATATATGGCTAGTATGTAAATTGGGGGCTAAAGACTAGAAGTGCTCCGAAAGCTAACTTGTATTATTATTTTTTCCAAAACAAAAGTTGTATTTGATGTGTAAAACCATACGATGCTGAGGCTGTGCGTTTCTAATTTTTTATTTCTTAAGACACTCGTATTCGTTGAGTTTAAAAGTATCATGTTTATGTATTTGTAGGATATAAAAATATCATTATCGCAAAGAGATTAATGCACAAAGGAATAAACAAAACAAACAATGAAACGAACACACAATTTTAACGTGGTTCGATCTAATAAGATCTACATCCACAAATCCACTATATCATCAATCACAAGTAGGGAAGCCGAAATTGCTTTGCCTACACTGTAGAGAACTTCTGAAACCAAGCTCGAGGAGCTTGTTTGAGACCACAGAGAGCTTTTATGACTTTGCACACTTCACCAGGACAATGTGGAACACTAGGTGTGGGAGTCATTGAAATTTCCTCTTGAAGATCACCATTCATGAAGGTATTTTTGATATCCATTTAAGATGTAGCCCACCAACCAACAAGAGCAACGGAAATATGAGTGCGAATGGTCATCATTTTTGCAACATGAGCAAATGTTTCCTTGTAATTCATACCTTATTGTTGAGAAAATCCTTTAGCCACCAGACGAGCTTTATATCGCTCAACATACCTATCAGATTTTGTTTTGATCTTATACACCCAACGAGAATCAATAACACTTTTCTCTAGAGGTAGAGAGACAAGATCCAGGTATTTGTCTTGCACAAAGCAAAAAGTTTCTCTAACATAGCTGTCTGCCAAAGAGAATCAATTACAGCCTCGCGATAAAAAGAGGGCTCAAACAAATTATGAACAGAGATCAAGAATGAAGCAAATGCATGAGAATAATTTGAGTAAACAACGTTTAGCAATTAGGAGGACTTGCGATTTCGTTGTGGATAACGAGGTGGATAATCCACAATCATAGGACATTGAGGAGAGGTCATAGGGGTAGGAGAGACATCATCCAAAAAAGTGCCTACCTTATCAGACTCAATGCAAGAGTTACTAGAATCAAAAAGCACATCATGTGAGACAATATCCAAGTCTGTATGGAATGGATCAATGTGAAATGTGAATGATATCTAACTTTGTGAGATTGTAAGAATCAAGAGGAATGGAGTAGAAAGGAATATGTTCAAGAAACACAACGTGACGAGAGACATAGAGTTTTTGAACAAATGATCATAACAACGATATCCCTTTTAACATTCACCATAACTAAGAAAGACACATATTGCAGAACGAGAAAATAATTTACTACGTTCGACATGAGGACGAAGGATAAAAGAAGTAGAACTAAAAACTCTCAAGACAGAGAAATCAAGAGTGTGATCATGTATTTTTTTCAAACGGAAACAAGGCTGCACTAATAGAAGACAAGCCATGTTTTTTCACTGGCCGTGTCTAATCGACTAATTGTGTATTACGTTCATGTCGATCTTTCGTGTCAGGTCATAAGTTGGCACCCTATAATTCATGTAGTTCTTCCTACCCTTGTTAAGGAAGAACTTTGAAATAATTAGTCACACAAGTAAGGAAACAAGGCTTTAGTTGGAGATTCAATAGGATATTGTTCAACACTGAATTGTTCTTTCCTTTCAAAGACATATTCCTCCTCCGGGTCCAATACCAAACTTAGGAGAATCTGTCACTCATTGAATGAATGGTGTATGATGTGGCACAAAATGCCCTTGGATCCCGGTACCTTGTACTTTTGGAGTACTATCTTGGACGGGCCGTGATATGGCTTGGATTGGTGAAGTGATGGCTCAGCCCAAGACCAGCACTAGTGGATCTGGGAAGTAAGAGAGAAAATAAGCGGAGCTATCCCCCCTGTTCCACTTCAACGCTTAAGTTAGTAGAAGGATAGACAAAGTACTACAAGTACAAGAAATTGCGTACCTTCTTTGGTCCAAAATGCGGATATATATAGCCTCACCTTGCTATTCTGCCCGTTGCGCCTTTTTCAGGCCACCCTGATTTTCCTTCTTATTAATGTCAATCCTGCCTTTAAATGCTTTCCTAGTCTACAAAGAGAGTCCATTGGTTGATTAGCCCAAGAATAAACCAGATGGGTGTTACTGGAACCACAGGAGCTGTGTCGGCCTCCTCAGATACACCCACTGCAAGGAAATCAGAAGAACTTGTCCTTTGACCACCGCTCGGGGTTTGAAAAGAATGTCGTAACCCCCAACTCAATGGCCCATTTGGTGAGTCGTCCCGAACACCGACCTTCTGTAAAATAGCCTTTAAGGGAACATCCGTGAAAATTATGACCGGATGAGCGTCAAAGTAAGGTTAGAGGCGCCTAGTGGAATGAACAAGTGCTAAGACAAACCTCTCCAAATCTGAGTAATTGCGTTCAGTAGCCTGCAAGAGTTTACTAACAAAATAGATGGGCTTTTGCACCCCGTTATCACTACGCAACAGAACTAAGTTAATCACAGATTTAGTAGTAGCCAAATACATGTATAAATATTCTCCAGACACATGCTTGGTTAAAGAGGGTAACGAAGCAAAATAAGTTTTTAGTTAATCAAAAGTTACTTGGCATTCGGGAGTCCAAACAAAATTGTCCGCTTTTTTCAAAATATTAAAAAATGGCAAAGCCTTTTCTGCTGACTGAGACAAGAACCAATTTAAGCGGCCAAACACCCCGTTAATTGTTGAACTTTATGTACCGATTTAGAAGGATGCATTTGCAAAACAACCTATATATTTTTTGGATTAATAGAAATACCTCCCTCAGAAACCATGTATCCTAAGAATTTTCCCGAAGTAGCCTCAAAAACATTTTTTTTTGGATTCAACCTAATTTATACTGAACCAAAGTTTCCAGGGTTTCTCGTAAATCAGCTAAATAAACAGACTCGCTTTTATGTTTTACCAGTAAGTCATCAACATAAGCTTCCATATTTCGACCTAATCGTTTCTTAAAAATTTTATTAACTAACCGTTGAAAGAAGGCTCCTGCATTTTTTAAACCAAAGGGCATAGTAATAAAGCAAAAAGTACCTTTATTCGTAATAAAACGATATTTTCTCCTCGTCCTCTTTAGCCATAAAGATTTGGTGATAGCTTTTGTAAGTATCCAAAAAGTAAGAAAACAAAACCCCGCGATTGCATCGACCAGCACATCAATTAGAGGTAAATGAAACCAATCTTTTGGGCAAGCTTTATTTAAATCTGTAAAATCAACACACATCCGCCAGCTACAGTCTGGCTTAGGGACCAAGACCGGGTTAGCTAACCATTCAAAATAATCAACTTCACGAATAATTCTTACCTCAAGTAGGGCATTGACCTCGATTTTGACATACCGGTTGCATTCCCCACCAAAGTTGAGCTTCTTTTGCCTGACCGGCTTATGACTAGCATCAATGGATAACCTATGTTCAATGATGTCTCGAGAAATACCCAGCATATCCTCTGGGCTCCAGACGAATACCTCCACAAACTCACCCAATAATTGAAGCAAATCATATTCTAGTTGGGAAGAAAGGTTGGCTCCGACCTTGATTACCTTGTTTGGATCGGCGCCTAATGGAATCTCTTTAACCCCAGTGTCAGCTTCAATAAGCCGCTTCGACCTATTGGCTGGATCCTTTAGGTCGATGATGTCAATGATCCGAGATGACCCCTGAGTCGAGGTAGGTAGGGGTGGGATCTCCGAGTGTGGGGCTGCAATTTTTGCCTTGTCTAGGGCAGTTACACTGGTTGAGCTAGGATCTTTTAATGAAGCAGTATAGCACTACTGAGCCTATTTACCATCACAGCGAAGAGAAACAATCCCATCTATAATAGGGAATTTTAGCAACATATGCACAATAGAAGCTATAGCTTGGAATCAATTTAAGCCGAGTCTGCCAAGATAGACATTGTAAGGTGATGCCTCGTTGATTACTACAAAGTTTATGGTCTCTGTCCATTTTAGCTGGCCAGCTATCAAGGTGACTGGTATGCTCAACTGCCCTGTGGGTATAACATGGTGGTTGCCAAATGCAATCAAAGGTGTACGCACTGGGTCCACCCGAACGTTATGCAATTGACAACCCTTTAATGCCTTAACGGTAATAATATTGCTAGAACTACTAGAATCAACTAATGTTCCTTTAACTTGAAAATTGGAAATATAACAATCTATGACAAGGGGATCATCACTAGTATATGGCAAAAAGTGATATCTTTCTTCCCCACAAAAATAATAGAGGTGGTAGGGTCTACCTTACGCTTACCCAAAGTACCGTCCATGTATCGGTAGGCCTGTTTTCGTTGGCGGTTTGAATCTCCTAAAGTGGGTCCACTAGCAATAGCACTTACTAGCCTGAAAATTACGGGAACCAAACCAAACTTTGCCTAGGACCCGCGCGGGTTGGGTTGAGGACATTCATGGGCAAAATGGCCAGGCTCTCCACATCGATAATAGGACGGTGGTTTATCTCGATTACCTTAACTTGGGGGTTTGGGAAGGGGTCCCACTTGGGAATATTGCGGCGATTTCCCCATTTGAATTAACTTGTCAATCTCCTCCCTGCAACTGTTAGTATTATGACCAATTTCCTTATAATAATTACAATACATGTTGGGATTCAATTGATCGGTGGGTCTTGGTATAGGTCGGCCTGAAGGCAACAGCCCTTGATATTGAATAACGGCATGAATGTCGGCTTGGGATGCTGAAAAGGGCTTCATCACCTGAAAAGAATCACCACCTGTCCTGGCCCTTGGCCCGGTATCAGTAGCACCAACAAAATTCTGTCTTTTACTCCTACCCAAATGCGAAATAGGAGAAGAGGCTTTCCGTTTATTATAATTACCTTAAAGTCCATTTTCTCGTTCCATTCTAATTGCATCTATCGTTTCTACTATAGTAAAATTAGTGGTTGTAATCATCATGTCTAAATGGGTAAACGGAGGCCTAATAGAAAATGGCTAAAGGCCTCGACCTTAATCCATTCATAAAAGACCCCATCATAGTTCTATCATCTTTTTCATGGCATTGTCTAGATTTAACGTTAAACCAATCTATGTAGGCTAGTAGCCCTTCCCCCACCCGTTGAGTGATGTTCATAAGATGCAAGATTGGTTTAGATAAAATTTTGTTACCCATAAAATTGGCTAAAAATAAATTTCCAAACCAATCTAATGAATGAATAGAATTGCGAGGTAAAGAACAATATCAATTAATAGCGTGGCCCTTCAAAGTAAGGTGAAATGTCATGCATTGCTTAGCATCAGATAGATTGGTCGCATCCATGACACTCATGCATTGCCTCCAGTGAGCCGTGGGGTCGGTAGTACCATCATATTTATCTACCTTACCTATGCCTTTGTAACCCGGTGAAAATGGTGCCCTTTGTATCATCTGACTGAACGGGTGTGACACTCAAGATGTAGGTCTTACTCGTCCGTGATGCATATAACTAGAACCATGTAAGGTCCCCCTATACTGTGGATAGCCCGAAAAGTTCATGAGTGACCCATCATGCCCTGGAGGAAACCCTTGGTTCGGATAACTAGTCCCCCCTAGTATAATACCCTGGATTTATCAATGGTGGATACCCTATTGGTGGCTGGGGATTCCTATTGGTTCCCACCCACCCTATAATATTGAAGCTGATCCATACCTCTTATCTTTCTAGGAAAAGAAAAAGACTGAGATGGTCTAGATTGATATCCCTACATATTAGCTCCTACAAACCCCAGATGGATTGGCATGTTAGGGTGGACCTGACCGTGTGGAATGGTGGTGTAGACTGGGGGAGCATCAGATAACACCAGGAGATGACCTGGAACTAGGATATTGGCCCCGGGAAAACCGCGATGCACCTCCCTATGGATAGATGGCTCAGCAGTAGGCATTCCCCACCAGAAATAAGGTGGGAAAGTGGATCTAGCGACGAAACCATCCAGGAAGGGTAAAGCATTACCTGCCACGGGCCGCGAGCGTGGTCCACTTTTGGCTGTATTGGAGGGAACCCCTGCAGTCGACACAAACGATGTTAAAGGTAAACTAGTAGATCGATCTACCTACAACATAGGAGTATCCTCGATGATATTGATGATCTCTGGGCTGGAAGGCATGGCAGTGGTAACAGGAAGGCCAAAAATGGGCGAAGACCGAGAGGGGTTAAGTGAGCAAGAAACAGGAACAGTTGATAGAATTTGGTACGTTCCTTCTACTCTTACTAAGGAGTCATAACGGTAGAGGAAAACACGGCAAAAACCACGGTGGTAGGAGTGGCGGTGATGGTGGGAGCCATAGTAACGGTAGGAGCAATGGTGGCGGTTGGGGTTGTGGCAACGGAACTAACTTTAGCAACACCCTCAGGTAAAGTGATTGACAGATCGGAAGTACCAGATCCTAGAACACCTTGCATCACGGTTTCAACAAATTTCTTTGATTTGTAAAGAAAATTTGATGAAAAGATCAATCAAATCGTTTGCCACATATGGCTCTAGTTGATGTGACACAAAATGCCATTGGATCCTAGTACCTTGTACTTTTGGAGTAATATCTTGGACGGGTCGTGATATGGATTGGATTGGTGAAGTGATGGCTCGGCCCAAGCCCAGCATGAGTGAATCTGGGAAGTAAGAGAGAAAATAAGTGGGCTATCACCCCCTGTTCCACTCCGACACTCAAGTTAGTATAATATAATAAACAGAAAGTATGGACAAAGTGCTACAAGTATAAGAAATTGCTTACCTTCTTTGGTCCAAAATGTGGCTATACATAGCCTCACCTTGCTATTTTGCCCATTGCACCTTTTCCAAGCCACCCTGATTTTCCTCCTTATTAATGTCGATCCTGCCTTTAATTGGTTTCCTAGTCTACTGCCCTCTTTATGACCCGGATCCTGCTCCCTTGCTTTAAATGCCCTGCGTAATTCCTGCCCATGATAATAGTCTAAACTCCCTCCCCCTCTTTACTTTTTTACCCCTAGCAGTATGCCCACCATCCGACCTATAATCTTTTATCCCCCTGTAACGATCTGCACTGTTTTAGCCCGGTTTGTTTATCTTTTCTACCGATCTATCGTTGTTTCCTTCTTTTTGGGCATTTTCCTCTTTTCTTTCCCTTCTGGGCTTATTTTAACTTATTGGGCCAAGCTCAATATCTCACTCACTTTTAGGCACACCAATGTATGATCTAAGTTATTATTATTATTATTATTCTTTCTTTAATTTCAAAAAAACAGTCAATATAAAATAACTGTGAAGAATGATTTAATTTAATAGTAATTAGATCTATGAAAGAATTGTAAATTTAGTGAATTAAACCTAAACAAATCTAAACAATTATTCCATACCGATATAAACAATACAATAAAGAATCGCTATTATGTTCGACAGATCTCGTACTAAAACATGAACCTAGTCTCTAATTTGTCAGGCATCATTTGATGATAAACAATCGTTCTTGCGTTAGACATATTTTGTACCTAAACATAAAAGACTCTCTCGATTGTATAAAGGGATGACAGTAATTAGTAGTACAATTTACTATGTACAATTAACTCAATAGTAGTATTGAAACAAGAATATAGTCACAAATAGAATATTTCTTAATTTGTGTGAAAATGATCAAGAGGATAAACTTTTGAGAACAATGAAAGTATATAAGAGACTATAAACAATACACAATATGATTCAATCCTTATTACCAATACTTTTTTTTTTACTATAGGCGACTGGTTTATTTTTATGATTCAAACATACGATACACAAACAATTGTCATACATCAAAGGCTTATAGCGATAAGTACACACTATATATATTTCATGAGTTAGCCTCGTAACTCGTGATACATTAACAGCTACACATGACACATCAAAGGATATACGCAATACACGTACTTTCATAATATACATGTGATACTTTTGAAACTAAACTCAATACGCATGTTGCAAGAAAAAGCGTGTCATCAAACACTGTGACAGGTCAAATACAAGTTATTGTTATTACGTAAGAACAATAATAATTTTACGACGACATTCTAATCTTGAGCGCCCAATTTACATGCTACGTATATAAATATTACATATCATATCACGGGAATTAATCTTTTTTACAACATTCATCGACCACCAGACAAAACGGAAGATGAAACTGAACCAGAGAAAGCCTGTAAGTAATCATTCACAGAAAATGAATGTGAATGGTCGCTAAAGCCTCCCTGGCTTGAAAATCTTAGAGGACGATTCATTGAAGAAATTCCCAGTACTGATGACAACTCTAGCGCTGCCAAAGCGCCATCCAAGAACAGAACAATTTGACGCATGCTTGGTCGAATTGTAGGCTCAGAATGACAGCATAACAATCCCAGCTTCATCACTAATTCCACCTCCTCTTTTACACAATCATCAGCTCCCATTTTTGGATCGATGGCTTCAAGAATTTCGCCTCTGTTCCAGCATGAAACTACCCAATCAACCAAAATTACATTCTCCCCGTTTAATTGTGGTTCTATTGGTCTTCTTCCGCAGACAACCTCAAGCAAAAAAGCCCCAAATGCATACACATCAGTGCTGGTAGTAGCCTTCCCTGTTCTAGCCTGCTCCGGCGCGAGGTACCCGAGAGTTCCCACAATCTTTGTTGTTTGCGGGGCAGTTCCATGATTATATAGCCTTGAGAGACCGAAATCTCCTAATCTTCCGTTTAACTCTCCGTCTAAAAGGACATTACTGGCTTTCACGTCTCTGTGGATCACAAGCTGTTCCCATTCTTCGTGCAGATAGAGCAGAGCAGAAGCTACTCCTCTAATGATTCGAAACCTTTGTTTCCAGCTCAGGGTCCGCTCGGACTGATCAAAGAGAAACCTGTCCAGGCTGCCATTGGGCATGTATTCATAGACCAAAAGGAGCTCCCCTTTTCGGCGGCAATACCCTAAAAGTGGGACTAAATTCCGGTGGCGCAGCCGACCCATGCTGACGATTTCAGTGACAAATTCTTTCATCCCTTGGTGGGATTCATGAGACATTCTCTTTACTGCAACCTCAATTTCTGAACTAGGCAATACGCCATGATATACCCTGCCAAAACCCCCTCTTCCTAGTAATTCCTTGTCTTTGAACCCATTGGTGGCAATGTACAATTCCTTGTACTTGAATCTGTGAGGACCATATTCAAGCTCCCAATCTTCCACCACTTCTGCAAACTTCCTTTTCATTCTAATCAGATAAATCATGGCGAACATCCCAATCAATGAAACAATCAAAATAACCACCAAGCCGATCCTGAGGAACTTGGAATATTTCTTAGTCCCAACTCGAGGAAGCTTGGGAAGTTGAGAAAGATCGAGCTCTGGAGCCACAGTAGAATTCATCTTGAAACTCCATCCAAGAACATAATGGGATGATTGAAACGAACCAGTGGATGACGAAAAACCAACGTACATGGCTTGTTTGAAAACCGGGGAAAGATCCTTTTTCAAAGATAAAAGAGGCTGATTCGGTTTAGCAACACCCATTGGGGCTAACGTGACATTCATTTGCATAGATTTTCCGTCGTATTCCACCCAAACTTGCATCGGCTTGCCGCTAATTAGACTCAAGTTCTGAAATGAACCGTTGCTGCTGTCGTCATAATATCCCGCCTGCTCTGCTTTCTCCGAAATCAACCCGTTGATGTCAATGCCAACATGGTTATTGTTAATGTCTTCAAAATCAGGATTCTCGATGGTGTCGAGTTCCACCGCCACGACGTGATTGGATTCATTTCCGGTGTTGTTTTTGTTGAAAATACCAAAGTATTGGTTCGGCAGAGACTTCGGAAGGCCGCCTCTGGCTGCTGCAATCACAAAAACGATCCCATGCCCACTAAAAACAGGATCTTCAGGCAATATGGCGAAGACGAATGTTGTGGAGAAGGAAAAGGCAGAACCGTTCTCTGAGTTCTTGAAGTCTATCGGATCCGGGTGGAAGGCCTGACCCGTTGCCTGCGTTGTGGTGTTGGTTAATTTCAGGAGGCCGTTGGGCATGACCAAGGCTAATCCATCAAGGACCAGCCGGTAGGAATGGAATCCGTTGTAGGTGATGCTGAGTTCCTGTGAAGATGCAAAGCAAACTAGAGCAGAAACCACCACGAAAAGGAGATTGGGGGAAAACAGGGCCATTTTGTTGTTTGCTAATTATTGCTTCCAAAAATGCTGGATTTTTCTTACTCTAGTTTACTATGAACAGAGAAAGCTAGAGACAGAAAATGAAATAGATTGAGTTTTGTGTTCTTGTAGAATATAGGGAGATATATATAATAATAATAATAATGATGATGATGAGCAAAAGCGTATGGTCGACCTGGAACCTAACAGGGAATTTCTTTCTATGATGACTAGTACCAGCGGTCATTTTATCCGTCTTTCTCCATTAAATTTACAAGAATTTCATTTCATACCATGCCGGAAGCCACGTATTTCAATGTTGACAAAGGAAATAACTAATGAATGTGACAGGAAGGCAATAGATCATATTCTCGATCTGTCCAATCTTATATTGTCTTGTTCTGTTGAGTAAAATAAATTCACTTTTATCATTTATTACTCAAATATTTTTCAATTATGAGCGAGTGGCAAAGTAGAGTTTTTATACCACTTGTTGGGAGGTGTTTTGCATAGACGTTAACCAAAATAGATTTGGCAAAAGATGACAAGGAAATATGAGGCTTAATAACCTTTACCAGTACCACCAAAAAGAAAGAAAGAAGAAGGACGGAGTGACAAATTAAGTTACTTTTGTTTTTAATCGACAGATAAAACACATAATAAAATTGAATGAAGATGATGGCATTATAGAGTATCAATTTTCCTACTTCAAAAGATGACAATCTTGTCATGTTAGAGTAGAGTGACGTTATTTTGTCACTCACTTGTTATTTTATCATAACAATAAAGAATAAGACACGGGAAAATAGATAGATAATATGATATGTTTGGAAGGCACGGAACAAATTGTTATTTGATGGAGTAACGGCTTTACCCATGTTTATGTGTCCAGAGGCTCAACGCTTATTCTTCAATATTTTACATGCAAAACTTCTCTCTTGTACTCAAAGGGAGGGACTTTTATGGAGGCAAAAGGAGTTACTGTCTGGTTTATGAGAGCCCCGAAAGACTAGGGTGGTACCAATTGGTTGGGTAACCCTTCTGGATGGTTATAAATTGAATGGCGATGGTTCGGTTATAGGGAATTCGGGTTACATTGCAGCATGTTTTATCATTCGAAATCATAGATGGACTGTATTATCTGCGGGGTTAGCTTACTTGGAATATGGAACCAATTTTGGGTCTGAATGCCAAACACTCCTTGGAATTCAGGAATGTAAACAGTTGAGTTTAATGGGGATCTATGTTGAGTCGGATTCACTCATCTTGGTCAACATGGTTAGAATTTATACAAATGGGTAGTTGCCATCCCAGATTGTGGGTTGTTAGGTTAGATAGCTGCTATGTTCTTAATCATAGACTTGTTCCATATGTGTCATGCATGTATTCCTTCCGTTTCAATAGAAAATTTTATTTTAACAAATGAACAATTTATTATGAATGTCAAAAACCAACACTTAAATTAGTTAATTTGACACAATTTTATTCTATTGATATCCTTACTTTTTAAATAAGGGCTAATTGTGGACCATAATTATGTTAGTAAGAGTATGAGAAGTAAAAAATTTAAAAGTAGACTCTTCTATTAGAACAAAAAATATTAGTAAGAAAATTGACTCTTCTGATGGAGTAGATGAAGTAATGAGTTTAGTTCATTTGCATTTTGCATCGTGCATTCAACGGATAAGACTCATTACATCCTCGGCCTCGCTCCTTTTTTTTTTTTTATCTATTTTAGTTTTAATAAATGGTCACCATATCATTTCCCCCAAAACACTTAATCGGTTGTTCACAAATATAAATAATATATATATAAAACAAAAAAAAATAGACAATATGATCTATAAATTTCCTTGGTTCACATCTTGCATGGTCATACTTGATCGATACGTGGATTATACTCAAGTTGACTTGATTGTCGATTCAATAATATAAAATAGAAGTCTACTAGTCCTGCCATGCATGTCCATTTCGTACGCTATTCTTGCGTTTTAATGGCCATATGGCGTAGCCAGGATTTTTTTTGAAGAGGAAGCATATTTTTTTTCATCGTTTTGAAAATGATTTTGAAAATAAATTTTGAAAATTAGTTTTATAATGTAAAAAGTAAATGCTGAATAGTAAAAAGTTATATTATAAATGATGAAATATGATTAAAATATATTAAATTTACTATTGAAACCAAACCGTTTTCAAAACAGAACAAAAAGAACAGAAATTTTTTTTTTTGCGTCAATAAATAAATATAGGGCAAAACACCTCAAAATTCCCCTGAGGTTTGCGAAAGCTACACATCACCACTCTGTACAAAAAAAAACTACTCATCACCCCCCGTGCTTTTCCGAAGTCTGTAAAATGACGGAAATGACTAAAACTAACGGCGAGCTGGTTAATTGACTAATTTACCCTCACATTAACTCTCAAATTACCCAAATTACCAAAAAAAAAAAAAACTTTTTTTTTTCTTCTTCTTCTTTTTGCAAGCAGAGGGTCTTCTTTTTGCAAGCAGAGAGACCCTACTTTTTTTTTCTTCTTCTTTTTGCAAGCAGAGAGACCCTATATTCTGAATTCATGTTGACAACAACTCAAATTAAAAAGGAAATACAGACAAATCTAAAGGAGCTGGACAGCAATGTTTTAGCTTAGCAGATCTGTGTCCTCAGAAAAGCAAGGGTGGTGGAAAGTTTATCAAATTAACAATGGGGTGTCCTCAAACATTCCCGTCTGCTTTTTCTCATCACCGAAATTAACAACCCACTCAATAGATCTAAGGCTCTGTTCTCTTGTGAACTTAGTTAGGA
Source organism: Leptodermis oblonga (assembly GCA_016801395.1). Lineage (NCBI taxonomy): Eukaryota > Viridiplantae > Streptophyta > Magnoliopsida > Gentianales > Rubiaceae > Leptodermis > Leptodermis oblonga. Next base: position 35,381,417 of record CM028759.1, read on the forward strand.
AATTTTTTGGTTAGGGAAGAATTTTGTTTTGGAGGGAATTTTTTTTGGGGATTTGTGTAGGAAAGAGAAGAAAAAGTGTAATGATTATGTTTTTTTTGAATTTATGTGAGTGAGTTTTTAGAGGGAATTTTTAAATTTAAATTGTGAATTTTATAAAAATGATGTTATTTCTTTGTGTAATATTTTTGAGAAAAAAGTGATAATTTTTCTAACTATGTTCAGAAAAGAACAGAGCCTAAGTTTATCAAATTAGTGTCTGAAAAGTGCTCAAAACTAAATTAAAACGTCTCTGTCAAGTTGAATTTGGGGATCGAAATCAGGGTCTCTCTCCCTCCAGAACGTCCCGTTAAGTCGAATTTGAGGATCGAAATTCGAAAGCCCTAACAATCCCAAAACCCAGTTCTTTCGTCTTTGAATTTTGCAGTTGCGTCTGAATTCCATGTTGAGCTATGCTTCTTCCGACGAAGAAGATGAACAGAAACAAAACGGATTCAAAATCCCCCACCAAAACCCTCTTCTCTGCTCTTCCACCCCCTAAAACGGATTCACCATCGACATCCGTCTTCTTCTTCATCATAGCCAAGGAGAAATTTAGAAATTTCAATCTAAAATCGCCTCAATAATGCAAAAATAATTGAATACTTCAATGGCTTCCATAGAAACCGTCGCCAACCCAGGTCCAGATCCGCCGCCAACAAAAAATTTAGATAAGTATTGCTCAAACCCAGATCCAGATCCGCCACAAGCTTCAATGGCTTCATTGTCACCATCAGAGCCATAACCCAGATTCACCGTCAACACCATCTTTATTGTTGCGGAGAAGGAAAAGAGAACATGAATCTCAAGACTGAGTGGTAGGAGTATTTTGGTCACAAAGCCAATTACTTTGGCATCAAACTGTCAAGAGACACACGTGATGCACACGCGCAGTTAGTTTTAGTCATTTTCGTCACTTTACAGACTTCGGTAAAGCACAGGGGGTGATGAGTAGCTTTTTTTTTTTTTGTACAGAGGTAATGTGTAGCTTCCGCAAACCACAAAGGGGTATATTTAAACATATTGTATCAAAATTCATAATTTAAAAAGTGGTAAAAACTTAAGAGATAAGGTCTGTTCTTTTTTGTTTCGTTTTGAAAACGGTTTGGTTTCAACAGTAAATTTAATATATTTTAATCATATTAATCATTTCATACAATTTTTACTATTCAGCATTTACTTTTTACATTTTCAATACACTTTTTACATTATAAAACTATTTTCCAAAACTTGTTTTCAAATCGTTTTCAAATGTCCAAAAGAACAGGAATAGAGGATAGAACATCTAAAGCTAAAGCTGCAAACAGGAGAAAAAAATTAAAGTTAATGCTTAAATTTTTTTTTTTTTTGAGAAAAAAGAAGAGAGAAAATGAGAAGAATTCACAAAGCTTTTGGTGAGAGAAATGGGTTCAGCCCAAGCTGCTGGGTGAAGGGTGCTGACTGCTGATGCGAGGGGTTATGGAGAATGAAAAAAATAACGAGGAAGAGAGAGAGAAATCAAGGTTTTGGGGCTTTTTTGAATTTTTATTTTTTAAGTTTAGTGAACGACGTCGTTTGACTTCAAAAACAAAAAAAAAAAAAAAAAACCTGCGGCTTTTATGAAGCCTTTTTCTCCGACGGCCTATCGAATAATTTTAATAGTAGTATTACATTAAAATTAGGGGTTGCCGGGGGGGTGTCTTCACACCCCTCTGGATCCTCCCTAGCTCCGCCCCAGATAACATGTTCATACGGCTATTCTTGTGTTTTAAATTGTAATGGACACCTAAATACAATTTATATTGAGACATCACACCCTAGCATACTTCTTCTGTTCTTTAAAAAATACATTTGAAAACTTTAAATTTTTATTTTTTGAAAAAGGGAAAAAATGTATTTTTAGTTTATATTCTTTACTTAATTGGCAAACTAGTCCACTTTTTTTTTGAAAACTAACAAATGTAGTCCAATTTCTTTACAAACTAGCAAATATAGTCCACAATCTTTTCATATTTTTGCAATTTTAGTCCAATTGACGGATAATTAACTCTAACTAATTGGACTAAAATTGCAAAAAATTGGAAAAGATTGTGAACCACATTTGCTAGTTTTTTTAAAGAAAGTGGACTACATTTGCTAGTGTATAGAGAATATGGACTATATTTGTCACTTAGGTAAAGAATGTGGACTAAAAATATAATTTTTCCTTTTAACAAGTGTCATTTTACAACTTCAACATAAAAGATAATTAAAAAGTTTCTACTTTATCTTTGTAGAAACAAAATACTAGAGAGAAAACTTTTATTAATCAAAGACATAGATTCAGTGACGAAATCAAAAAATACATTTTAAATTTTTTTGATGGGTCCAATATATAAATAAATTCTTTTTTGACAGTTGAATACAGTATTAAAAAATTTTAATAGTTAAATATACATGAATAATAAGAGTAGAGGATGGGGTTGGAGAGGTTCGGGGACAACTTCCCTGGATCTGCCCCTGCACAAATCAATACTTTAGTAACTAAACTGAAAGAGAAGAAAAGTACAACATTAATTAGGGGTAAATATGATCATTTATATTTTTCTTTTTTTTTCTTTTTTTTTTTTGGGGCTCAAGTAACTTTTTAGAGGACAAAGGGAGTATACCAATGTTTAACAAACCGGACCGGACGACGAACCGGCCAAGCTCAGAGGTCGGGGTCAACCAGGATTCAGGGGTCGAACCGAGAGTCGAATCGGCGATATCATTATGATGTCATAAATATATTTAAAATGTTATATCTTCATTCATTTTATAATATTAAAAGGTAACTTTAAAAGGGACAGTAATAATATAAACACTTAAACATCTAATTTTACATATAAACATACTTAGCTTAATGGCCAGTCTAAGTTGCATAAGTTATTTTCTCTTCTTATAGATGCGCATTTGAATCCTCCCATGGTACAATAAATTTTTACATTTGTTTCAGATCTCACACATCCCACATTAGTTGTGGCAAGAAATAAGTTCCTTTATAAAAAGAGAAGAGCTCTGCAAAAAAAAAAATCATAAAAGCAAAGAGAAAAGACCCCCAAAAATAATAAAAAAAAAAAACCCCCCCGATTAATGATGGTTATACCAGTTTTCGGTCTATCATCACTTTGTCCTTTTTGTTCATCTCCTTCAGATTTTTCTAGTCCTCTTTTATGATAGAGTATGTATATTGGATGTGATATGTCTTTTCATAGTAATAACATTCTCAGTTATTGTAGTCGCTCGGCCGATACTCTCCAAGCATGACACTCCTCCCTTGCGAATGACTCTTCCTTCGACCATAACTCTCAACAACAACTAATGTTTCATCTTCCACATACATAATCTTCTTCCCATTATCTTCTCATTCTCCCTCAATTGTCTAACCACATCATCAAGTGTCAAACTTGTCATTCCAACAAACATTGTTTGCACAACCTATTTAGAAGATCATGGCAAGGAAGATAACAACATAAAAGTCTACTCTTCATCATCTCCGACTTCCTCTTCGGTGTTTTGAAATCAGTATGATAGCTGATTAAATGCATTCACATAGTCATGAAAATTCTCCAAGCTATTTCATGCACATCCTATTCATTAGTGACTTTGACGCATAAGTATTCTCCAACTTGTCCCAAATCCCCCTCGGTGTTGTCTCCTTTAGAATACTATATTTAATTTAAGGACTGCAAATCGAATGGTACAAACCCTCTTCTTCTCCATCATCGTTTCCCAATTGTTGTAGTCATCCCTCTGAACTTTTTATCATCAAGTGACTGATCATTATTTATTCCACACAAGTAAATCTTGAATCACATACTGTCACATCATAAAACACATTTTATTGTCAAAAATTAGAATCTCATGCCTCTTTTTAGACATATTTAAAAAAAACCAAACCGCCCTTAATTCTTAGGGCAAATGATACCAGTGGCTACCCAACTATTTGCAATATTCAGTTTTGGTCACTCAACTTTTCTGTGTGCGCGTTTGACCACCCATCTTTCTAAAACGTGTCTCTGAACCCATTATGTCTATATTGTTCTCAAATTTGATAGAATCCGTCCAAAAGTGCAGCCCACATAAGTTTTACAAGGTTGAAATTATCCATGAAGCTTGAAGCAGTCAATACAAGGATGAACCCTGCCATAGCACCATCTTAATTGAGGCCAAAGTTCCATCACTCGAAGTCCCTTTGTACACAACTCCATACCCTCCATTTCCGATCACATATGCTGCTATCTCCACCTCTTTGTAAGTAAATATTTGTACTCCCTGTTTTTTTTTTTTTTTTTTTTGGAACCATTCTACTTGAAGCACTTCCATATAAACATCCACCTTTCACATCTAAGCATCAATTAAAATTCAAATACGGCAATATATGTATATATAAAAGCAATGGAAAATCAATCAGTTAGTTAATTACCTGGGGTATAACCCATGTTTATGGAAGTACTATGAGCAATGAACATGCATGTTTGGACGGATTCCGTCAAGCTTTAGAGTAATTTGGACAAAAGGGTTCAAATGCACGTTTTAGAAAGATGAGTGACTAAACACGCACACACAAAAATATGAGTGACCAAAATTGAACATTGCGAATACTTGGGTGGCCACTGGTGTCATTTACCCTAATTCTTATGTTTGGTGAAACGTCAGCCCAGAACACAAATAATAACCTTGAATTAATTTGTTTGAGCTACCCCTCAAAATACCCAAATAAATTGATCACCTCCTTTCTTTTGTAGCCACGTACCCCACAACCAAACAAGAAACTTATTGATGCACCCTAATAAAATAAAATAATCATAAAAAGCAAACCAATTTGGATCAAATTTGATACAATTTAACTAAGGGGATGTGAGCAAACAAAACAAAATTAGGACAAAGTTATTCGTCACTCTCTTTTTTCTTTGTTGATGAAGCCGCAAGACTCTTCTTTTTTATCAATAACGGACGCCGAAAATACTCTTCTTCTCTCTCGCTTAAACCCGTGCTCGCAGCAACCGACGGATGACGAATTCTTTTTCAATCTATTTTCTTATTTCTTCTTATGACTCTTGGCCTTTGGCTCTGTTTTTCTTCTTCTGTTTCTGGCAATGTCTCTAATACCATTTTGTTAGGAAAAACTCCTGTCATAATCTTTATACCACTTTTTAATTACAAAATAACCTAACAAGAACGAAAGCAGAAAAAGAAACACATTAATTTAACGTGATTTAATTCACGAGAATACACACTATTCTCAACAAATATAGAAATTACAAAATAGAAGAGTTATGCTTGTTATATTTTTTCTCTCATAACATCCAATGCCTCTCTGTCGAAAAACACACAAGAACCAGATAAGCAAGACAATGTCACAGCTGAGAAAGGTTTGAAGGATCTGCAACAAAGTTTGTTGATCACGGTAAAGAAGAGAAAATCACTTGATCAATGATGAAGAACAATTCAACAGAGATGAAGAACAATTGAGAGAAAAGTAGGGAGAGAATTTTGTGGAAAGGGATTTTCTATTTCTGATATCTTAATTCTTTGTACACATGATCCAACCATATATATAGAGATTACAGATTTGCTAATCTAAGGTGCTAACTTATTCATGTTAATGTACACTTCATTCTTACCCTATACATTGTTCCAGCTGTAATCTTGCCCTGAGCGCGTGCTTAATGGCTTTGCATTGCATCTAGAATCAATATCAGCATTAAGTTGAGGCCTGATTGCAAAGTCAACAACAACTGTGTCATTGCTTGTAGATGGCTTGTGACACTGTGTTGTTGCTGTGGCTGTGATATTCTTCACTCTCTCTGTCTACCAATCTCAATCTAGAATGAGATCGGTCTCACATATCATAATTTATTACAAACAACATATATTTATAATAAATTTAAACTTATTGAGCCCAGTTTTTTGAGTCAGTTCAGAATTATAAAGCCCGACACAATACTAATTAGAAATTTGAGAAGATACCCTGACAAAAAATACATTAAATCCTTATATGTGTTAGAATTGGTGTAACACAGGCAGAAAGTATTGACAGAGGATCTATGCAAATGAGTAGTATTGACGTTTTGAGGAGGAGCCTCCCCCACTGAGTGTCCCTGATTCGATGGACAATATCTTCCCATATAGTGGCAGGCAGGACCAACGCTGCCTATTATGGTTGCCAATCTCCTCTGTCTTCCCTCCTGTTGTCCCTCCAATCATCCCTCCTCTCCTGACGATGCTCATTGTGACAACGCCCATCACGAGGAAGTTCATGATCGTGTGGGCAGCAACAGTGGCGTAACTTGGATACAATTATTGGAATGGCCCACTCAAAAAGAATATTACATCTTCAATGTGTAGCTCTATATTACACATTATCATCATAAGAGATTGTATTTATTTATATTTTAATTAATTTTTTTACTATTATTCTTGATTTCGACATAATAACTTTTTGGCTTAATCACTATTTACCCCGTATTATTCCCTTTTTACTACTTACTTCCCATGTTTTTAAAACTAACTATTTACCTCCCCTTTGACTAAGTCATGTGTAATAATCATTGAAATGACAATATTACCCTCATTACATGACGACATCTCCGCCACATCATGATTTCTCTCCCTCTTTGGCCACGTCAACATTCTCTCTCCTCCACGTCATCACAACCACTTGAAATAAATGGCAAAAATTTTGCTACTAACTGGGGATTGAACACGCAATTTTCAACTCCCATACGTGTGGACTAACCACTAGGCTAGGGATTTTTTTATATTAATTATAATTCTCATTATCTTTATCATTTACTCTCTGTCAACTTTCCAAATAAAAGAGCATAAGACTCTGTTCTTTTTTATTCATTTCTACAAGAATCGTTACTTTTTTCTTCCAAAACTTTACATAAAAAAAACTTACTTTTCTACTCAATTCAAAATTTTGAATTTTGAATTTAAAATTTGAATTTTGAATTTAATTTTGAATTTTAAAATTTAAATTTTGAATTTAAAATTTGAATTTAAATTTTGAATTTTGAATTAAACTTTTGAATTTAAAATTTTGAATTTAACTTTTGAATTTTAAAATTTAAATTTTGAATTTTAAATTGAGTAGAATATTAAGTTATTTTTTTATGTAAAGTTTTGAAAGAAAAAAAGTAATGATTCTTGTAGAAAGGAATAAAAAAGAATAGAGTCTTATGCTCTTTTATTTGGACAGTTGAGAGAGAGAGTAAAGGATAAAGCTAATGAGAATTAGAATTGGTATAAAAAACATCACTAGCCTAGTGGTTAGTCCACACGTATGGGAGTTGAAGGTTGTGTGTTCAATTCCCCGCTAGCACGGAGATGTCATAATTTAATGAGGGTAATATTGTCATTTCAATGATTATTAAACATGACTTAGTCACAGGGAGGGGGGGGTAAAGAATTAGTTTTAAAAACATGGGGGGATAAGTAGTGAAAAGGAAATAACACGGGGGTTAAATAGTGATTAAGCCTAACTTTTTTGACTAAAAGTCTGTATTTATTTTAAATATTTTTGATAAAAATCAGTAAAATACTATAAATTATATGAAAGTATAGAATGAATGAAAATAATAAAATTTCAATTTTAAAAATATGAAAATACAAACTAAAAGTGATTGTATTACAAAAAAACATCACAGATACGTACTCTTTTAATGAGACCAAGAGAGTAATATTTATACAAATTTATAAAAGTATAGATGGAAACACACAAAAGTATAATTAATTCTTAATCCGACAACTTTAACAATTCATATAACATAAATATATAGTGTATCAAACAATAAAACTCCACTATATATCTATTATTATTATTATCAATTTTAAAGTAAACTTTTACTATAAACTAATAAATTTAATTGGAGGGGCCAATATATTAACAGTAATATATCTTTTTACTAAAATATATGTAGGTAGTAATTTTTTGTAAAAGACTTGTGGGGGTCATGCCTCCCTTGGCCCTAGTGATGTTCTGCCATTGGGCGGCAACAAGCACCTGGACGAGAAAGGCAACAAGAGGTGGTCCGGCGGGCTAAGTATTCTTGGCGCAATGAGTCGTCATCGTCCTTGTGAGAGGATGACTTAGTCTCACGAGAATGGTTTTGTGTCTGTTGGGAAGGAGAGCGACTTGGGCGTTGCCCTCAGGACTCGGAAGTGACTTCATTGACATGATTGGGGGCATTGTGCCGCACTTGTAGCTAGGTGCCAGTCTGACGAGTATAGCCTTGAGTATCATAAGAAGAAGCGAGAACCTTCTTGCTTCTTCTTTTCTGGCCTCTTGCATTGCTCGTCATCTTGATGAGTGTTATCCTCGAGTACTTCTCGTGCCCTCTGACACTCCTCAGTGAGGGTGCGGAATTCCCCAAGATGCGCATTGATGTACTTGATTTCCTCCTTCTCATTTCGGGTCAACTCCTCTAGATTGGAGGGACCTGCTGAGAGGGGTGAATGATGGGAGGAACCTCCGTCAGGACCAACTGTTGAGGTCCCAAACGGGAGGAAATGTGCGGTCTGGAAGGTGCTGCAAATCTAAGACTTCCGGTCTTTATGGAAACAGAGTGTGTCATAACATAATTTGTAGGTTGCAAGAACTTGCAGCTAAAAGTAAGGTGTTTTGGTGGTTAGAGTTCTCACGGACAGCACTAGTTGATAAAGCATGATTTTCTAGGTGAGCCTTGGGAATTGCTTATCTCACGAACTAAGTGGGTTTATGTATAAAGTACCTGAGAGAAGTGTCTCTCGTAAGCACTTAGAAGCTCAAGTTGTATCAAGCTTTGGAGATATGGTTGTATATGAAGTGAGTAGGTAATTTAGATCGTACCTTCAAACAATGGAGGTGAGGAGGTATTTATAGAGGAGCAGTTCATTCAGCCCGTCTGCGAGTGTCAGGTTTTTCAGAACGGCTCTCGGGATTCTCTGGGTCACCCATGATCTCGTACAGCGGATCATGGTTGAATCTGTCGGGATGTGTTTGAATCTTCTAGGGTCGTGCACTTGTGACCGTGTGGCCGCAGGTGATGTGACACTAAGCTTGATGGACTCCACTTAGGAAGGAGGCGACTGACGTGTCCTGTGTCGCCGGGCTCATTGAGGACATTGGGGCTCGCTCATCTGGGTTGCTTAATGCACTAAGGCTTTGGGCTTAATTTTTGGGCCTTGGATTGGCCCTGTGCCAAACCAGGTACACCAAGAACCATTTTTAACTAATAATGAATATAGAAGGATTAAAATAATAATGAATATAGAAGTGACCCCGAAAGGCTGAATATGGAGCTTTGGGAAGAAGATGAGAACTTCATGGAGGATAAAAACCAACTCCAATCCATTCCACACAAAAAAAAAAAAAAAAAAAAGAATAGCATCATTTGTAGAACTACTTCACTTCCTCTCAAATCCATACTTGCCTCAGATCAACTATGCCAAGATTAAAATTTTTAAAAAATGCGAGTATTACCAGAAAATCCCATGATGTTCACAATATCTAGTAATAGCTTTTTTTTTTTTATTTTGCAGGGAAGAGTCGATTAAGTGGTTAGGGGGTATGGAGACCCTTTATTAATTAAAATGAGGAAAAAAACCCTATAAAAGTGTTCCAAGGGAGGGGCGTAATGAGAGTTACTTTGGGGATACAAAAAATGCAAGAATGCAAATGGAAACTAAATACAAGGAATGGAACTATATCCTAAGATAAGGAAAACTCAGAGCATCCAAAGTGATTAGGGCCGGAACATATCTAGGCAGGGAAACATGGTCAAACATGAGAGATTCGTGGGATGAAATTGCAGAACAAGTCAGAGCATCAGCAACTGCATTTGCTTCCCGGTAAATATGCGTGAATAAAGGAAGTGAAAGAAACTCGCAATTGGATTATCTTCTTTAATGCACCGGAAGCTTGCTTGCCATGACCACACATCCTTTTTTGGGCCTTGGATTGGCCCTGTGCCAAACCAGGTACACCAAGAACCATTTTTAACTAATAATGAATATAGAAGGATTAAAATAATAATGAATATAGAAGTGACCCCGAAAGGCTGAATATGGAGCTTTGGGAAGAAGATGAGAACTTCATGGAGGATAAAAACCAACTCCAATCCATTCCACACAAAAAAAAAAAAAAAAAAAGAATAGCATCATTTGTAGAACTACTTCACTTCCTCTCAAATCCATACTTGCCTCAGATCAACTATGCCAAGATTAAATTTTTAAAAAATGCGAGTATTACCAGAAAATCCCATGATGTTCACAATATCTAGTAATAGCTTTTTTTTTTTTTATTTTGCAGGGAAGAGTCGATTAAGTGGTTAGGGGGTATGGAGACCCTTTATTAATTAAAATGAGGAAAAAAACCCTATAAAAGTGTTCCAAGGGAGGGGCGTAATGAGAGTTACTTTGGGGATACAAAAAATGCAAGAATGCAAATGGAAACTAAATACAAGGAATGGAACTATATCCTAAGATAAGGAAAACTCAGAGCATCCAAAGTGATTAGGGCCCGAACATATCTAGGCAGGGAAACATGGTCAAACATGAGAGATTCGTGGGATGAAATTGCAGAACAAGTCAGAGCATCAGCAACTGCATTTGCTTCCCGGTAAATATGCGTGAATAAAGGAAGTGAAAGAAACTCGCAATTGGATTATCTTCTTTAATGCACCGGAAGCTTGCTTGCCATGACCACACATCCTTATAACTGGAGTTCCACAAGGTTTGAGAATCAGTCTCCGCTATAAGGGCCTGCACATTTTGTTGCTGGCTTGCATAATCCCAATAAAAAGCTATCACCTCCGCTTGAAAACAATTAAGATGACCAGTAAAAACGACATATCCCGCATAGTCTCGCAATACAAAACCTCCTTCAAAGGGACCCGGGTTACCCCGCGATGAGCCAGTTACATTCAATTTGAGCACCCCATCTAGTAATAGTATTCCTACGAGTGATCAGCACCTTTTAGGTGGTTTTTTTTAGCACTTGTTATGGCAATTCTCACAGGCTTTTGCCCAAGTCTTTAGTGTTTAGTTGCAGATTTGGAGAAGGGGTCAAGGAAGAAGGGAATGCGCAAAAAGAATAAGAATTGGGCCAAAAGAAGTCAGCATCCGAAAGCCCACACAAATTGTGGGCTTCGCAAGAAGGAAAGTCGAGGAAGCCGTTGCCGAGCAGCATGGAGTGCAAGAAAACGGAAATTAATTCCATTAAGGAAAATGATTCAGAGTTGGAAGAAGAAAAGGAAATTTCAAGAAGTTGCCTTATTCAAGAAGACTTCAATTGCAAGAAAGAGAATCCAATTCTCATTCCAAGATGGGAGTTTCCTTGTTTGAAGAGGTTTCCTCAATTGATAAGGATTGTGATTTTATTCCTTTTGTGATTAGATTTCTCTCCCTATATATATGGGAGATTTTCGTGCAGAAAGGCATGCAGCTTTTAGATATTTTTCAATCTTTTTCCCTTAGATAATATTCAGAGTTTAGTTTAGTTATGTTCTGTTTCAATCGCGATTGTGGATTTCCCCACGGTGCAGGCTACCATTTGGCCAAAGCGTCGGTTGCTGTATTGCGATTTCTTGCTATTCAGTACGGTTTTCTATTTTCTCTTTTAATGAAGTCTTTTATATTTATTTGTTTTACATATTTTATTATGAGTAGCTAATTTCCTAGTCTGGTATTATGTAAAGAAGTCATAATCCATGCATGAATGAAACCTACGTATGAATCTAAAGTTTGATTAATTATGTTTCTAAATTGCCTGTGTTTATATGTCTAATTGTAAAGATTTTATCAAGCCTGATCAACTTAGTTTAATCTCATAGTGAGTGGCACAACTACTGGCCGAGTAGTATAGGATTAATTGGGTGATAATTTCTAATGCATTGTCAGTAGGAATTATTAGTTTCGGGTTCTTCTAGTTCTTAATGTTTCTATTTGTTAATTAATAAGGTTTGCGCGGACTCGCAGTCTGTTAGTTAACGTAGTAAGAGTAATAATTCCTTTGAGGGGACTCGCAGAGGATTATTGAGAAACTAAGGGAGAATTGGGTTATTTGCGGGGACTCACGGTAATACTATAACTGAAACTGCGTAAGTAATTAGACAAGTTAAGAGGATTATGATGCATACATGAGATTAAGGTGGAATTACATAATACAGAAATTTCTCTCATTATTTGATATCTTTCTAAATTTGTTAATTTAAGTATTATTTTAATTGCTATTTTCTATAATCACGTGACAATTTTAGGTCTCTTAAGAGACACAAAGGTGACTGCTAGTCGAATTTTGGTTACTTTACATTAAATTGGAAATTGAATATTAATTACTGTCCCTGTGGATCGACCATGTCTATTACTGTGCTATATTTTCTTAGTATCTTAATTACAGGTTTAAAACAGTACTTTTACTGTATTTGAGAGTCTTACGACAAGGCATATCAACAAGCCTATTTGGTGGCTTTATTTCTTTGCGTTATTTCCAAAAAAAAGTGACCAGTTCCATCCTTTAATTTTATTTTTTTTATAAAAAAAATTTTAAATTTATGTTTAGTGTTATCAATTGATTTTGGTGATATTCAAAGATATATCTCAAGGTGTAACTATCAAAAAATAAAGTTCATCATATTTCTAAATATATTTATGAATATATCTTTACATAAAAAATAACCAATTATATTTTGATGGATTCAAACGTGCATTTTTTTTTTTTTTTTTTTTTTGAAGAATCATGATCATCGTGTGCATTAACAGCTGAGAAACTAAGGGGGTGCTTGGTTGGGGGTTTTGGGGGAGGGGAATGGCAATGGAAATGAAATGGAGTGTTTGGTTTTGGGGTTTCATTCCCCGGGACCCACCCCCATATCCAATTTTCTTTCATTCATCAATTCCCCTCCATTTTGAGGGGAATGGGAATCATTCCCTCATGAAATCATTTTTTTTGTGTATTTTTTATTTTTTAAAAATTTTAAGTGCTAAAATTCATCATTATAATATATTTTAACACAAATAGTTTATAATATATCAAAATTTAAATGTAAAAAAAATTAAAATAAATTTTAATCCTAAAAGTTTATTTGTGAACCAAACACCATCTATGGTAATGATAGTCATTCCTTATCACAAACCAAACAACACCAATGCTATCATTCCCTCTACTATCATTCCCCACTATTATCATTCCCATTCCCATTCCCATTCCCCTCTACGAACCAAACGGGCCCTAACTTTTCCTTAATATGCATATGAAACATAAAGGAGTTGTAATTATTGGCTTTTATTGTTCTGGCCATAGTTGACTTTTAATATATATATACAGTGTAATAAAGATTGAAGATTTTGAAAGTCGAGCCGCAATTGATTTGCATAGGCTTGTATTTTGGCACATTAGACCATTTCCTCACTAGAGATCAGGAACCTGTGGCCATTAAAACACAAGAATAGTCCTAGGAAATGGACATGCATGACAGGAGGAGTAGACCTCTGTTTAATTGATATAAGTATAGGGCTTGATCTTTTTGTTTCTTTTTTAAAATAATTTTAATTTTAATAATAAATTTAATATATTTTAATCATATTTCATCATTTTCAATATAATTTTTTACTATTTAACATTTACTTTTTATATTTTCAATACATTTTTTACATTATAAAACTATTTTTCAAAACTTATTTTCAAATCGTTTTCAAAACGCCCAAAAAGAACAGCCCATAAACCATGCAAGATGTGAACAAGGAAATCTATGGAGCATATTGTCTTTCTATTTTGATGTGTCTCTATTATTATTCACCAAATAACTTCACTTTGTTCTAGTGGCGGGACTAGAAATTTATTTTAGTGATGGTATAATATATAAGATGTGATCAAAAAAATTATATTTTATAATAGGGTTAAACTGGAGAAAAAAAAAAGCAAAAAAAATAATAAAAGAGAAAAAAAAATATATTAAGTAATTATTTACGTTTTTCGCTTTGAATGTAATTTTAGTTTTAATCAATATGAATATTACTAATACTCAAGAAAAAAAATCAAAACCTTAATACAATTTAACTATGTATTGTGTATTATTTATGTTTAATTTATAATTTGAAAAAATAGTGGGAGCACATTATATTAATTTAACAATTTTTTTAAAAAAATACTAAATATACAAGGGGCGATGGGGCCCCAGTGCCCCCAGTGTAGATCCGCCTCTGCTTTGTTCTAACACAACAAAACAGTGTCATACGAAATTTGATAGTACTCCTTTATAATGACGTCATCTACATTCAATTTTATCATATTCTGTTCATTAAAGACAAAGTAACTTAATTTGTTAATCTGTCTCAATTTTTTGTTTTCTCTTTAGAGGTAAGGAGGTGAGTGTTATTAAGTCACCATCTCTCGTAGACATTTTTTGCAAATTTTACTTTCTAACAAAAGTCCATACTTATTTTCTCACTCGCTCATAATTGAAAAACATGTAAGTGATAAACGAACTCTTATTTTGCTCTTAGTGGACTGAATAATACAATATAAGATTTGACTAATGAAGAATATGATCTAATCGCCTTTGTTTCATATTCATTTTGTTTTCCAACATTGACATGATCGGTTGCCCCATGAGATCTTATGTTTGTTTTATACTTTTTTTCCATATCTACCTTCTTACAATATTATTATAATAGGGAAATCGGTCCCATAATATAATACGTGAATCAAATCCTCTATTATGAATAGATACACATAAAAGATAAGAGTAGAATAGACAGAAGATATGATCTCGTCAGTTGCTAAATGTTGCACGAAATGAAAATCCGTGTAAATTTAATGGAGGAAGACGGGTTAGCAAAGACCGCTGGTAGATGTCATCATAGAAAGAAAATCTCTATTAGCTTCCAAGTCAACCAAACGTTTTCAATCATTTTATTTATTTATATATATAACCCCTATATTCTACAATAACACAATACTCAATTCTGCTAATTTTTCTTGGTCTCTGGCTTTTTCTGTTCGTAGCAAGAAATAGCAAAAAACATAATGGCCCTGTTTTTCCCCAATCTCGTTTTTCTTCTTGTTTCTGTTCTAGTTTGCTTTGCATCTTCACATGAACTCAGAATCACCTACAATGGATTCCATTCCAGCATGTTGATCCTCGATGGATTGTCCCAGGTCATGCCCAACGGCCTCTTGAAGTTAACCAACACCACAACGCAGGAAACGGGTCAGGCCTTCTACCCGGATCCGATAAACTTCAAGAACTCAGAGAACGGTTCAGCCTTTTCCTTCTCCACAACATTCGTCTTCGCCGTATTGCCTGAAAATCCTGTTTTTAGTGGTCATGGGATCGTTTTTGTGATTGCACCTACGAAATGTATTCCAGACGCTCTGCCGAACCAATGTCTTGGTCTTTTCAACAGAAACAACACCGGAAATGCCAGCAATCACATTGTAGCGGTGGAACTCGACACCATCGAGAAACCTGATTTCCATGACATCAACAATAACCATGTTGGCATTGACATCAACGGGTTGATTTCCGAAAAAGTAGAGCCTGCGGGATACTATGACGACAGCACCAACGGTTCATTTCGGAACTTGAGTCTAATTAGCGGAAAGCCGATGCAAGATTGGGTGGATTACAATGGGAAATCTATGCAAATGAATGTCACGTTAGCCCCAATGGGTGTTTCTAAACCGAATCAGCCTCTTTTATCTTTGGAAAAAGATCTTTCCCCTGTTTTAAAAGAGAGTATGTATGTTGGTTTTTCTTCATCCACTGGTACGTTTCAATCATCCCATTATGTTCTTGGATGGAGTTTCAAGATGAATTATACTGTGGCTCCTGAGCTCAATCTTTCTCAACTTCCCAAGCTTCCTAGAGTCGGGCCTAAGCCGAAATCCAAGAGCCTCAGGATTGGTTTGCTTGTGGTTTTATCTGTTTTATTGATTGCGATGTTCGCGATGGTTTATCGGGTGATTATGAAAAGGAAGTTTGCCGAAGTGCTGGAAGATTGGGAGCTTGAGGTCCTCACAGATTCAAGTACAAGGAATTGTACATAGCCACCAAAGGGTTCAGAGACCGGGAATTGCTGGGAAGAGGGGGTTTCGGCAGGGTGTACCGAGGCGTATTGCCTAGTTCTAAAATTGAGGTTGCAGTGAAGAGAATGTCTCATGAATCCCAACAAGGGATGAAAGAATTTGTTGCGGAAATCGTCAGCATAGGTCGGCTGCGCCCCCGGAATTTAGTCCCACTTTTAGGCTATTGCCGGCGAAAAGGGGAGCTCCTTTTGGTTTACGAATACATGCCCAATGGCAGCCTGGACAGGTTTCTCTTTGACCAGCCGGAGCGGACCCTGAGCTGGACACAAAGGTTTCGAATCATTAGAGGAGTAGCATCTGGTCTGCTCGAAGAATGGGAACAGCTCGTGATCCACAGAGATGTGAAAGCCAGCAATGTCCTTTTCGACAGAGAATTAAGCGGAAGATTAGGCGATTTCGGTCTCTTAAGGCTATATAACCCCATGGAACTGCCCCGCAAACAACCAATATTGTCGGAACTCTCGGATACCTCGAGCCGGTGCATGCTAGAACAGGGAAGGCTACAACCAGCACTGATGTGTATGCTTTCGGGGCGTTTTTGCTTGAGGTTGTCTGTGGAAGAAGACCAATAGAACCACAGTTAAACGGGGAGGATGAAATTTTGGTTGACTGGATAGTTTCGTGCTGTAAAAGAGGTGAAATTCTCGAAACGATTGATCAAAACATGGGATTTGATTATGTAAAAGAGGAGGTGGAATTAGTGATGAAGCTGGGATTGTTGTGCTCTCATTCTGAGCCTACGATTGCGACCAAGCATGCGTCAAGTTGTTCTGTTCTTGGACGGAGGTTTAGCAGCGCCAGAGTTGTCATCAGTGCTGGGAATTTCTTCAAGGAATCGACGTCGTTTAAGCTTTGCAAGCTTTAGCGACTATTCACGTTCGTTTTCTGTGGTGAATGATTACTCACATGCTTTCTCCAGATCTGTTGCCTCTTCCGTTTTATCTGATGGTCGATAAATGATTGTTGTAAGAAGATAAATTCGAGTCATTTGATACGTATATATAAATATGAAGTATGTAAATTGGCTGCTCAAGACTAGATGTGGTCGTGAAGTTATCATTAATAATGTTACGCAAAAAACTGTATGTGATCTATCGGACTATAAAATGCTGCCCCTTTTTTTTTTTTTGAAGACACGTGTATTAATGGAGTTTAGTTTTAAAAGTATTGCATTTATGTTATAAAATACATGTATTGCATATGTCTTTAATTGTTTTGCGTGTAGTTGCTTAAATATCATGTATCGATTATAGTTGCTAAAACACGTGTAATGCATCTCACATGAGTTGCTAATAAAAAAATGCTATAATTTATTGTTAAGGCTATCATTACTCAATGTGGAGAGTTCCTAATGTTATCTTATACACTGTAAGCAAATAATTTACATAAAAAATTATCTTCACAACACCCGTGTGAGTGTCTAAAATCTTCATACAGTGATATGTCCAAAATCTCCATTTGCCTACAAAGCTTCAAAACAAGATATGTGTGCAGAAGTTGTTTGGCTCAGTGTCCTTCATCATAAATACACCATCATCACACACAACATTTGCGTTTGCGGAGTTCTCAATTTTCACTTTGTCCATCTTTTCCATATCTTTCAGACTCTTCAAATCCTCTTTCATGATAGAGCAAGTATATTAGATGTGACCATTTTTCCCACAGTAATAACATTCTGGATTGCTATAGTCTCTCGGCCGATATTTTCCAGGCATGTCACTCCTCCCTTGCGAATGACTCTTCCCTCAATCAGAGCTCTACAACAGCTAGTGTTTCATCTCCCACAAACATAATCTTCTTCCCAATTATCTTCTCATTTTCCCTCGATTGTATAGCCACACCATCAAGTGTCAACCTTGTCATTCCAACAAACATTGTTTGCACAACTAGTTTATAAAATAATGGCAAGGAAGATGACAACAATAAAGCATGCTCTTCATCTTCGACTTCATCTCCAGTGTTTTGAAGTCGGCATACTAGTTGATTAAATTTATTCACATGGTCATGAAATTTCTCCCATCCATTCATATTTAAAGTGTAGAGTTCATCTTCATGCACAAATCCGCGCCTACAGCAACATACGGATAACAAATTCTTTTTCATTCCATTCCTTTATTTCTTGTTATGACTCTTGGTCTTGGCTCTATTTTTCTTCTTCTGGTTCTGGCTCTGTCTCTAGCACCACTTTGTTAGGAAAACACCTCTCATAATCTTTATACCACTTGTTTAAACGACCCAACAAAAACACCTAGCAGGAACAAAAAGCAAAAAAGAAAGTGATGCAGATGCGAGATCAAATCCCGTTGCGAAATCCCAAAACAGCTAAGTCGGAGATTAGCTTGATATTTTGCCCAAAACAGCTAAGTCGGAGATTAGCTTGATATTTTGATCTAAATCATCTTCTAAATTCACCAATGAACTAAGAAACTAATGATTTAATTGAAAATATCTCACAAATTATGTTGACACCTAACTTAATTAATATTTTCGAAAACCCCTTTTGAATCAAGCTATTTCTAGCTAAATCTATAAAAAATAATAATTCCCTAATGAATCTATCACAAGTTCACTAATGAAAAACTATAAGTTCTCACGAAACATCACCCAAACCCGAAGATCGAAAGCTCAAAGCTTGAATTGTTTTATTCTGGTTGAGGAGCACCCTTATTTCTAGTTAGGATGATCCGATTTTACAAGTAGAAATAGGATACATAAATTAAAATTGGAATCCAGTTATAATTGAAAACTTTACAAACCAAAATCCTAAAGGAACTAGGTAATTGGTATTGAGAATTCGGCGACTTAAAGAACAAGGGGTGGACGAAATTCCTCTCTAAAAAACATAAGGAAAAGGAATTAAAAACCTACTAAAGATATTAATGGGAAATCTACTTATTCCTTAAAGAAAACATGCAAGAATTCTCTTTAAAAAAATCCCAATAATAAAAATAACAAATCCAAAACAAGGAAGGAAAAGTAAAACACACACTCTCTCTTAAAAATATGCGGCTGCCCCTTGTTTAAGGAAACCCTAGGTGCTTTTTCCTCTTTTTGGCAAGTGTTCCACTTGTCTGTTTTCCTTCATTTTTTGTGAATCTTTTAGATCCTTCTCGAGTTTTCTAGAATCTTCTAAAACAAAATTAACTTAAGAATAATTAATATTAAAATCAAATGATTTAATTACGTTCAAGACTTTTATTAAATACTCAAGAATATTATTTTCAGCTAGTAACTTGGAAAATTGATTGCCATTGTATTTATTCTTGACTCCATTTTTAACGATCCATTTCTCCTTCTTTGGATCAAAATTCTCTCCAGTGAATTTGTGAGAACCCATATGTCAACTTTGAACTTTCTCAACCACTTGTTCACTTTCATCCTTCCGAGACTTCAAGTGATGGTTTCAGATGATCTCACCTGAAACATGCCAATTTAACATGGGTTAATTTACGAAAATACGCACTATTTTAAACAAATATAGAGAATCACAAAATAGAAGAGTTATGCTCGATATGTTTTTTCTCATAACATACAGTGTCTTTTTGCCTTATAGTCTCTCCGAATCTCTCCCTACAACTCTCTCTGTCTACCATCCTCTATATAGAATGAGATTGGTCTGACATGCCATAATTTATTACAAACAACATATATTTACAATAAATTTAGGGAAACCCTATTGGACCCAATTTTTTAAGTCAGTTCAGATTTATAAAGCCTGACACAATACTAATTAGAAATTTGAGGAGAT
This sequence comes from Leptodermis oblonga, assembly GCA_016801395.1. Classification (NCBI taxonomy): domain Eukaryota; kingdom Viridiplantae; phylum Streptophyta; class Magnoliopsida; order Gentianales; family Rubiaceae; genus Leptodermis; species Leptodermis oblonga. The sequence continues at coordinate 35,401,273 of CM028759.1, forward strand.
ACCCAACAAGAAATACATCGAATATTTATATATGCTAGAATTGGTGTAACACAAGCAGAAAGTATTAACAGAGGATTTATGTAAATGAGTAGTATTGGCGTTTGGAGGGGGGCCTCCCCCAAATGTGTGTCCATGATTCAGTTGACAAGATCATCCCAAATAGGCGGAGGCGGGACTAACGCTGCCTACTGTGGTTGCCCATCTCCTATGTCTTCCCTCAGTCGTCCCTGTGATCATCCTTCCTCTTCTGATGACGCTCGCTGTGATAAGGGCCATCATGAGGAAATTCATGATAGTGTGGGTGGCAACAAGCACCTGGCTGAGAAAGGTAGCAAGAGGTGGCTCGATGGGGCAACTGCTCTTGGTGCGTGATGCGAGCCTTGTCGTCCTTGTGAAAGGTGACTTACTCTCCTGAGAATGGTTATGCGCCCGTCTGGAAGGAGATCGACCTGGGCATTGCCCTCAGGACTCGGAAGTGACTTCATTAACATGATTGGGGGCATGGCCAGCGCTTCTCGCTGGGTGCGAGTCAAACTGGTATAGCCTTGACTATCATAAGAAGAAGCAGGAACTTTATGTTTTCCTGCCTCTTGCGCTCCTCGTCATCCTGACGAGTCTTATCCTCAAGTGCTTCTCATGCCCTCTGACGCTCCTCGGTGAGGGTGTGAAAGTCCCCAAGATGGGCAAATGTACTCAATTTCCACTTTCACGTTTTGGGTCAATTCTTCTGGATTGGAGGGACCTGCCTGAACGGGGTGAATGATAGGAGGAACCTCTGCCAGGATCGACGATATAGGTCCCAAACAAGAGGAAATGTGCGGTCTGGAAGGTGCCGCAAAGCTAAGACTTTTGGTATCTTCGATAACAGAGTGCATCATAAGAAAATTTGTAGGTTGCAAGAACTTGCAGCTCTAAGTAAAGTGTTCCAACGGTTAGAGTTCTTACAGATAGCGCCAGTTGATGAACCATGGTTGACCAGGCTAGCCTTGGGACTCGCTTATCTCACAAACTGAGTGTGTTTATGTATAAAACACCAGCAATGGTGAGAAAAGTATACTCCGTAAGAACTCTGAAGCTCAAGTTTGTATCAAGTTAATTGTGGAGATATGGCTGTATAAAGTGAGTAGGTAATTCAGTTCGTACTTACAACTAATGGAGGTAATGAGGTATTTATAGAGGAGCAGTTCCTTCAGCATTTGAGATCCTTGGGTTTCTTAGAACTGCTTCCGACATTCCCAGGGTCACCCATGATCGCGTACGGGCAGATCATCGGTGAATCAGAAGCGATGTGCCTGAGTCTTCCGGGGTTGTTCACTTGTGACCGCGTGGCCGGCAGTAGGTGACGTGGCACTAAGCTTGACAGAGTCCACTTACGATGGAGGCAGCTGAAGTGTCTCATTCCATCAGGGCTCGATGAGGAGCACTGGGGCTCGCTCATCTAGGCCGCTTAATGCGCTAAGGCTTTGGGCGTAGTGTTTGAGGCTCGGATTGGACCTGTGCCAAATCGAGTAAACCATGATTCATTTTAAATAACCTTTTTAAACTGATAATGAATAGAAAAGTGACCCAAAAGGCCGAATATGGAGCTTTAGGAACAAGATAAGAACTTCAATAAGGATAAAAATCAGTGTGTCTAAAAGTGAATGGGATATTGGACTTGGCTCAACAGGCAAAGAATAGGCCCAAATGGATGTGGTAGAAAGGTAAAAAGCATAAAACAGGGTTCGGGGATAGACCGGTAAAACAGTAACTGGGGTAAGAGAGAAAAGTTTAGCCGGTAGAGTTTGCTTACTGGGTTAGAAGTGGCATTAAAGGGGGAGATCCGGATCGCTCATTAGCCGGGTCCCAAGAGAAGACCCAGATCACTCGTTAACCGGTCTTGATGAGAGACCTAAATAAGTTACCAGGTTCGGTCACCTAACCCAAATGGGACATAAATGGTCTTGAATATTGTGCTGGTCATACGGAGGAGTTAAGGCAATAAGAATGGAATAAAGGTTCGTACGTCCATTACAAGAGCATCTAATCTGGTTTCCGTTACAAGAGCATTTATGGCAGTGTCCATTACACTTGTATTAAATATTGTTAATGGAGCTGGAATCATGGAGTCCCTTAATGACCATAACCGATCATAATGAGGCAGCCCAACAGACAGATTTCAAAGACAATAAATATAAACTCATCAGTCACATTCGATTGAGGTACACATTTTTTTTTTGCAGTTTTAGCAATTGGTCAATGATCTGCACATTTTAGGTGTTTTATTTTAGGACTTGTTATGGCAGTTCTTACGGGCTTTTGCCCAAGGTTTTAATGTTTATTTGCAGTTTTAGAGATCGGGCCTAAGAAGAAAAGAGAGTGCAAAAAAGTGAAAGAATTGGAGCAGATGAGTCATGCCTAAAAAGCCCACACGAATTATGGGCTAAATCAAGAAGGAGACCCGCAAGCAGAGCTGCGCACAGTTGAAGAAGAAGAAGCAAAAAAATAAATCAGCACATGGGCCGATTCCAATTCATCAAATCCAATTGGAATTTAATCCAATTCAATTGGATTTGAATCAGGTGGATGAAGACAAAAGCCGTGGGCCTTCATGCAAGTGGAGTTGATCCAATTCAAATTCAGCACATGCACGATTCCAATTAATTGAATCCAATTGGATTTTAATCCAATTCAAATTGGATTTGAATCAGCCAAATCAGTGGGCACGCGCGGAATGACGCGGAGAAAGAAATAAAAAGGAAGCAATGAAGTTTTGAGCAATTTACCAATCTAAGAAGGAATTAAAGAGAGAAGTTGGGAGTTACCAAAAAGTGAAAAGATTCCATGTGCTTAATTAACTCTCTTTCCAAGTAGAAGAAGGTTTCCTTATTCAATTAGGAGATTAGTTAATTGCTGATTTGTATCCCTATATATATGGGATTATTCTTGCACTTTTGGAGAGATTTTATTAGATAGCTTTTCTTATATAGCTTTTCTTATATTGAGTAGACAGCTTGGGAGAATCACGCAGGAACAAGTTTGGAGACAACTTTTATATAGAAGTTTATTAGATAAATTTTAGAGAGAATAGTTTCTCAGTTTTGCAAAGAATTTTCGCACAGGATACAGTTTCTCGCTATCTAGTTTTCCTCTGTTTCTCCTCTGTTCTGTTCTGTTTTATTCTGTTTCGATCGCAACTTTGGATTTTCCCGACGGGCAGTCTACCGTTTGGCCAAACCGCCGGTTACCAGATCGCGAATTCTCAATTTCCAGTACAGTATTCTTTATTCTCTTTTAATGTCTTCTTTTATAATTATGTGTTTTTCGTGTTTTATCATGAGTAGCTAAATTATTAGTTCTGGTATTATGTAAGAAGCCATAATCCATGCATGTATGAAACCCAGAAATTAATCTAAGGTCTAATTAAATTATGTTTCTAAATTGCCTGTGTTTATATGTCTAATTACTAAGATTTTATTAAGCCTGATCAACTTAGTTTAATCTGGTAGAGTCAGTGAGTGGCACAACTACCGGCCGAGTAGTACAGGATTAATTGGGTAATAATTTCTAATGCATCGTCAGTAGGAATTATTAGTTTTGGGTTCTTCTAGTTTTTAATGCTTCTATTTGTTAATTAATAAGGTTTGCGGGGACTCGCGGTCTGTTAGTTAACGTAGTTAGGGAATAATTCCTTTGCGGGAACTCGCGGGGGATTATCGAGAATCTATGGAAGAATTGGAATTATTTGCGGGGACTCGCGGTAATACTATAACTGAAACGGCATAAATAATTAGACAAGTTAAGAGGTTTATGATTGCATGCATGAGATTAAGGTGGATTTACATAATACCGGAATTTTCTCTCATTAATTGATAATTGTTTAAATCTTTTATTTAATTATTAGTTTAATTATTATTTTGCTAAATTTACGTGACAACTCTAAGGTCTCTTAAGAGACACAAAGGTGACTACTAGTCATAGTTTTGTTTTATTTGCATGTTAAATTGGAATTAGAATTAAATTACCGTCTCTGTGGATCGACCCTGTCTACTACTGTGCTATATTTTCTTAGCATATTAATTGCAGGTTTTAAGCAGTATTTTTACTGTATTTGGTAGACCCACGACAAGTCCTATCAGTCAAATATATTTCTCTCTTATCTCTTACTGACTTGGGCATCAGAGTGGAACAGGGGGGATAGCCCCGCTTTATTCTTGTTTTTGTTTCCAGGTTCAATACGTAAGGTTCGCCGGGTCGAGTAAGCTCATTCCTGGGTCATAGAATTCAGGTATCCTTCTATCGCGCCGGGTTAACTTTCCTTGGGCAAATCGTATTTCATCAAAAACCAACTCATATCCGTGCCAAAAAAAGAGCGTCATTTGTAGAACTACTTCACTCCCACTTGAATCCAAACTCAACAACGTCCTCAGATCAACTATGCCAAGATTAAATTTTGAAAAGTTCCAATATTACTGTAAAATCTCATGATGGTCACAATAACTAAGTAATATTATATATATATATATATATATATATTTAAACCTTCATAAATTAATACTCTATAAATTAATGATTCTCTAAAATAATTTATTTAGAGACCCCTTTAAGTGGTTGGGGCATGGAGACTCTTTATTCATTAAAATGGGCGAAAATCACAGAAAAGTGTTCCAAGGAGTGTTGTTTTGAAGAAACAAAAATGCAAGATTGCAATTGCAAACTAAAAAGGAGTGGAACTATATTTGAAGATAAGGAAAACTCAAAGCATACAAAGTGATCAAGCTCCGAACCTGTCTAGGCAGGGAATTGTGGTCATATATGAGAGACCAATGGGATGAAGTTGCAGAATGAGTCAGAACATCAACAACTACATTTGTTTCCCGGTAAATATGATTGAGAAGAGTAAAGGAAGTGAAACAAACCTACAATTGGACGATCTTCTTTAATACACTGGAAGCTTGCCATGACCACACACCCTTATAACAAGAATTCAACAAGGTTTGTGAATCAGTCTCCCCTATTGTTATAGTCTTCCTACAAGCTATATTTGTTGGCCTTTTATTCTTTGTATTATTTATTATTTAATTTTTTTTAAAGGTGATGAATTCCAACCTTTAAATTAAGAAAAAAAAAAGAAAGAAAAAACCTTTTAAATTTATGTATAGTGTTATCCATTGTTTTTTGTGATATTCAAAGGATATATTTCATGGTGTAACTATCAAAAAATAAAGTTAATCATAATATATATATATTTGTATAAAAAAATAACCACAAATATTTTGATGGATTCAAACATGCATATGAAACGTAAAGGAGTTGTTTAATTGTTGGCTTTTATTGTTTTGGCCACAATTGACTTCTAATATATATAGAGCGTAATACAAAGTGATGGTAGTTAAATACAGTCCAAGTTTTTACTAAACGCAGTCCAAAAATAATAATAAAAAATTAAAAAGACAAAAAAACCCTTTCAACGAAAAAACACACATACACACACACAGACACAAACAAACCACCAAGAGAGGGATCTGCTCTCTGGGGCAGGCAAAGTGCCCAGGGAACGGTTCCCTGCGGACAGCACAGTTCCCGGGGTACTTTACTGCCCCAGGGCCATTCCCTGGGGTGGCGGTTTTTTTTTCTTTTTAATTTTTTTTAATTATAAATATATTTCAAGTTTTTTTTTTTTGTTTTTTGATATTTACTATTATTGTTTTATGAAGAGGAAGATAGAGACGGGAAAGGGCTACAGTATTGGGAGATAAGAACCCAACACATAGGGGTGGCGATTCGTGTTGTTCGGGTTGGCAGGTTAATTATTCGTGTCGACCCATTTAAGCCACAAACATTTCGTGAATATTTTTTATTAGAACATGAATAATTAATTATTATTAGTGTTAAAATACAACTAGTGTGTAAAAATACTCACTTATTATAAAAATACTTATTTTCTATTATATAAATCCTAAACTTAAAAAATTCATAAATTCTAAATAAAAAATATTCATAAATGTCTAAATTAAAAATAAAAAACACTAATTTAAAATATATTTATAATTAAACAATTAAAAAACAAAAAAAAGAAGAAAAAGACATCCCCAGGCCGAGGTGGCCTGGGACAATCCGTACCCCATGCCACCTCGGCTTGGGGCATCACGGCCTGGGCTTTTTTTTAATGTTTTTTTTCAGTTTTTTTAATTATTAATGTATTTTAAATTAATATTTTTTAAATTTATATATTTATGAACATTTTTTTATTTAGAACAAGAATAATTAATAATTATTAGTGTTAAAATATAATTAATATGTAAAAATACTTATTTTTCTATTACATAAATCCTAAACTCTAAAAATTCACAAAATGAGGAAACTGAAAAAAAAAAAAAGAAAGAAGGAAAATTGGGGTTGTTTGGCTGCAGAGGGGCTGTTTGGTCATTTTAATTTTTTAATATTAAAACTTGGACTGCATTTAGTAAATGCTGGACTGCATTTAACATCTCTGTTTTAATTTTGAAAGTCAACCCGCAATTGATTTGCATAGACTTGTATTTGGGCACATTAGACTATTTCAGGAACCTGTGGCCATTAAAACACAAAAATAGTCGTAGGAAATGGACATGCATGGCAGGAGTAGCTAGACTTCTGTTTAATTGATACTATTGCATCCACAATTAATTTATGTATATATCTTCATATATTGACATAGTTTACAAAATTGCGATCTTACGTGGGATCGATTTGGATGCAGGATTGACATTAATAGGATTGGATTGCAAGATCTTACACAAAATGTGGAGATATAAAATTACTGATAAATTATAAAAATTACTCTTATTTGAGTCATTTTAGAAATTTTTTTTATAGTATCGGATAGAATTGGAAGTAGGATCGATTTAGTATTTTAGGATCGTAGAATCGTACAATCAAACGATACGTATCACAATATTACAAATTATAAGTATAACCATGCAACATGTGAACCAAACTACAAATTATAAGTATAACCATGCAACATGTGAACCAAGGAAATTTATAGTTCATATGGTCTATCTATTTATTGTGTCTTATTTTGTATTATTAAGATAAAGTCACAAAGTAATGTCACCTTACTCTAAAAATACATGATATTGTACTAGTCCGAAATAGGAAATTTGATACTCCTCAAATAATGCAATCGTCTTCATCCAATTTTATCATGTATCTTATTCTGTCAATTAAAAGAAAAATAACTTACTTTGTCATTCCCTCCCTTTGTATTTATTTATTTTTTGCTTTCTAGAGGAAAGTGATTACGTTCCCATCCCTGTAAATTTTTTGCCAATCCTACTTGCATGAAATAAAAATCCTTGTAAATTTAATGGAGGAAGACGGTTTATAAACGACCGCTGGTAGAAGTCATCATAGAAAGAAAATCCCTATAAGTTCCCAAGTCAACCAAACGTTTTCAATATATATCCCTAGATTCTTCAGCGACACAACACTCAATTCTGCTCATTTTCTTTGTCTCTGGCTTTGTTCTGTTCATAGCAAATTAGAGTAAAAACATATGATAATGGCCCTGTTTTTCCCCAATCTCGTTTTGCTTCTTGTTTCTGCTCTAGTTGGCTTTGCATCTTCACAAGAACTCAGCATCACCTACAATGGATTCCATTCCAGCAGGCTGATCCTCGATGGATTAGCCCAGGTCATGCCCAACGGCCTCTTGAAGTTAACCAACACCACAAGGAACAAAATGGGTCAGGCCTTCTACCCGTACCCGATAGACTTCAAGAACTCAGAGAACGGTTCTGCCTTTTCCTTCTCCACAGCATTTGTCTTCGCCATATTGCATGAAGATCCTGTTTTTAGTGGGCATGGGATCGTTTTTGTGATTGCACCTACGAAAGGTATTCCAGACGCTCTGCGAACCAATATCTTGGTCTTTTCAACATAAACAACAACGGAAATGCCAGCAGTCACATTGTAGCGGTGGAACTCGACACCATCGAGAATCCTGATTTCCACGACGTCAACAATAACCATGTTGGCATTGACATCAACGGGTTGATTTCCGAAAAAGTAGAGTCTGCGGGATATTATGACGACAGCACCAACGGCTCATTTCGGACCTTGAGTCTAATTAGCGGAAAGCCGATGCAAGTTTGGGTGGAATACGACCCCGTTTCTATGCAAATGTATGTCACGTTAGCCCCAATGGGTGTTTCTAAACCGAATAAGCCTCTTTTATCTTTGAAAAAAGATCTTTCCCCTGTTTTGAAACAGAGTATGTATGTTGGTTTTACTTCATCCACTGGTTCGTTTCAATCATCCCATTATGTTCTTGGATGGAGTTTCAAGATGAATGCTACTGTGGCTCCAGAGCTTGATCTTTCTCGACTTCCCGAGCTTCCTCAAGTCGGACCTAAGCCGAAATCCAAGCGCCTCAGGAATGTTTTGCTTGTGGTTTTAATTGTTTTATTGATTGCGATGTTCGCTATGGTTTATTTGGTGATTATGAAAAGGAAGTTTGCAGAAGTGCTGGAAGATTGGGAGCTTGAATATGGTCCTCACAGATTCAAGTACAAGGAATTGTACATCGCCACCAAAGGGTTCAGAGACAGGGAATTGCTGGGAAGAGGGGGTTTCGGCAGGGTGTACCGAGGCGTATTGCCTAGTTCTAAAATGGAGGTTGCAGTGAAGAGAATGTCTCATGAATCCCAGCAAGGGATGAAATAATTTGTTGCGGAAATCGTCAGCTTGGGTCGGCTGCGCCACCGGAATTTAGTCCCACTTTTAGGCTATTGCCGGCGAAAAGGGGAGCTCCTTTTGGTTTACGAACACATGCCCAATGGCAGCCTGGACAGGTTTCTCTTTGACCAGCCCGAGCGGATCCTGAGCTGGACGCAAAGGTTTCGAATCATTAGAGGAGTAGCATCAGCTCTGCTCTATCTGCACGAAGAATGGGAACAGCTCGTGATCCACAGAGATGTGAAAGCCAGCAATGTCCTTTTAGACGGAGAATTAAACGGAAGATTAGGCGATTTCGGTCTCTCAAGGCTATATAATCATGGAACTGCTCCTCAAACAACCAATATTGTCGGAACTCTCGGATACCTCGCGCCGGAGCATGCTAGAACAGGGAAGGCTACAACCAGCACTGATGTGTATGCTTTCGGGGCCTTTTTGCCTGAGGTTGTCTGTGGAAGAAGACCAATAGAACCACAGTTAAACGGGGAGGATGAAATTTTGGTTGATTGGATAGTTTCGTGCTTGGAAAGAGGCGAAATTCTGGAAACGATCGATCAAAACATGGGATTTGATTATGTAAAAGAGGAGGTGGAATTAGTGATGAAGCTGGGATTGTTATGCTCTCATTCTGAGCATACGATTCGACCAAGCATGCGTCAAGTTGTTCTGTTCTTGGATGGCGGTTTAACAGCGCCAGAGTTGTCATCAGTATTAGCTATTTCTGCAACGAGTCGTCGTGGTTTGAGCTTTTCAAGCCAGGGAGGCTTTAGCGACTATATACGTTCGTTTTCTATGGGGAATGATCACTCGCATGCTTTCTCCAGATCTGTTGCGTCTTCCGTTTTATCTGATGGTCGATGAATTAATGTTGTAAGAAGATAAATTCCAGTCATTTGATATGTAATATATACGAATGTGTAGTATGTAAATTGGGTGCTCGGGACTAGAAGTGGCAGTAAAGTTATTACTAATGTTACCCAAAACAAAAAAATTGCATTTTTTGTTTTTCTATAGCCTTATTACATTTTTGGTCCCTCTTTTTTATCTTGTTGCACTTGTAATCTCTCTTTTTCTATGTGTTGACACTTTTTGTCCCTATGATTGGTAGTAGAAGGTTTTATCGGCCATTTTGTGGATGGTTGTGGAAATTTTAAAATTGTAATTTGACCCCAAATGACTGGTAAAGCATTTTATTGTTGGTCGTAGGGATTAAAAATGCCAATACATGAAAGAAGAATCACAAGTGCAACGAGACATAAAAAATTGACTAAAAGTGTAACTAGAGTATAGAAGAGGGACTAGAAGTGTGATTTTTTCTTACCCAAAAACTCAAAAACTTGTATTTGATATGTAGATGTAGGGCATAGTGTGTTTTTTATTTTTTATTAATAGAAGACAAGCATATCGATCGAGTTATGAATACATGTGTATTGTGTATAGCCTTTTTAGTATCGTGTGTAGCTGCTAAAATATCATGTATCTTGTGTAGCTGTTGAATAATCATTCATTGGTATAACCTCTATTGTGTAGCGTATCACTTATAACCTCTGATGCAGTGGCTGAACTTGTGTTCCAAAATTGAAAGGTCAACAGTAATAAATTTCTTATGTAGGAACCAAAAATTTATAATATTTTGTTTTTACTAAAATATTATATATATATTTGCAGGGTCTGACTTACTTTATTATGATACTGCTCTAATGTATGAAGTTTACTTGTTGATATATGGTATGTTTTAAGAAAAAATCACTTATATTGAAAATAAAGTATTGAAAATAAGGGATTGAAGGATCATATATCGTTTATAGCCTCTCATGATCGCGTATCGTGTATAACTTCTGATATATTACATATTTTAAAAAGCATTGACTATTCAAAAAAAGAAGTATCCCATGCAGTTTTTTTTTAAAAAAAAAAAACAAATGATACGTTATCAGAGACCATGTTCATTTTTCGGTACGAGTCTACGAGATCTGCCCAACGCAATGACCATCTTTTATTGTGCTTTTTAGATTTGCATGGATTAATTGTTTAAATTTGTTTAAGTTTAATTCAGTAGATTTACAACTGTTTTATAGATCTAATTACTATCCAATCAAATTTGTATTCACAGTTATATTGACTGTTTTTTCAAATTAACGAAAATAAGTTTGATTCTAGAAAAATAATAGTAATAATAATAATAACTTGGATCATGCCCCATTCATTCAATAAATGACCGATTTTCTTAAGTTTGGTATTTTACTCGGAGGAGGAATATGTACTTGAAGGGAAAGAACAATTCAGCTTTGAACAATATACTATTGAATCTGCGACTAAGGCCTTGTTTCCTTACTTGTGTGACTAATTCTTTCCAAGTTCTTCTATAAGTTTGTCAATTATAACTTCGGTTGTTTGTTTAGCCACGTTGAATTGTAGGGGTGACAGTTTATGACCCGACACAAAAATTTGACACGGGTCTAACACATATTTAGCATGTAAGATACGACATGCAAAATAATCGGATTAAAATGAGGTCGAATACGAATAACACGAAAATTAAATAGTTTATGTCAGGTCAATTTGAATGACCTATTTAGCTTGTTTAACAAATTAGCAAAACCTTTACAAACATGCTCTATAACATAAAACTTTAAAAAATATTATTAATTAATTTAAAAATATTATTTAGTGTGCATGTACAATATACTTTTTTAATAAAAATATAATAATTTTTATAGGTTAAATGTGTTATTTGAGCTATATTTTAGATCGAATTCAAGTTAAAATGTTGAACCTTTAGAATAAACAGGTCCATTAGGGTTTAAATTATAAGGTTAACATGACACGACACAAAAATAAATAGGTTAGATTCGACACGACTTAAAAATAAGCAGGTTAGGGTTGAGGTATCTTAACATGCCAACCCGCCCGCGAACACGACCCGTTGCCATCTCTAGCAACGTTAAAATGTAAAAGCTTCCAATTGTGAGCCATCATTTACTGGGGACATTTTTGTAAATTCAAGGGTTTATTTGTTTGACTGATAGTCAAGAAGGGTTAGGTGTGAGTTTTTAAAACACCAAGATAAATCGGAACAGTGATAATACACCGGAGAAAAATGCAATTAAGCCTTAATTATATGACTCATCAAAATCATGTTCCTTTTCATTTGTCCCACAAAATTAATATTGAAATTGAATTGAATGCTTCGAAAAAGGAGGTTGAGGAAAGAGGCTTCAATACATTCTGCAAATTTTATGGTCTTGCCTAGCTGCAATAATTGAACGAGTGACTTTTATACATAAAAGGCCGAGCTGGCTTTCTCAAGCAAATTCTTTCTTGATGACGGAGCTATGGGGGTAATTTCCATTAAGTAGTGGTATTTGTGTATGGCGTAACGATTAAGATTTTCGGTATGGAATGGCATATGTGTCTTCGTAAGGGTAAAATATTAATTTTCTCTCATGGATGTGAGAGGATACATTATACTACTTGATATTGAAAATCTCACCACCTTATCAATTAAGATCTTTGACATCGAGTGGTTGATAGGACTTAACGTGGGTCTACCAAATACAGTAAAACTACTGCTTAAAACCTGCAATTAAGATGCTAATAAAATATAGCACAATAGTAGACAGGATCGATCCACAGAGACGACAATTTAATTCAATTTCCAATTAAAGTGCAAATAAAACTAAACTGTTGATTAGTAGTCACCTTTGTGTCTCCCAAGAGACCTTAGAGTTGTCACTTAATTTTAGCAAACTAATAATTAAATAAAAGATTTAAACAGATATCAATTAATGAGAGGAAATTCTGGTATTATGTAAATCCACCTTAATCTCATGCATGTAATCATAAACCCCTTAACTTGTCTAATTACTTATGCCGTTTCAGTTATAGTATTACCGCGAGTCCCCACAAATAATTTCAATTCTCCCATAGATTCTCGATAATCCCCCGCGAGTCCCCGTAAAGAAATTATTCTCTAACTACGTTAACTAACAGACCGCGAGTCCCCGCAAACCTTATTAATTAACAAATAGAAGCACTAAGAACTAGAAGAACCCGAAACTAATAATTCCTACTGACGATGCATTAGAAATTATTACCCAATTAATCCTATACTACTCGGCCGGTAGTTGTGCCACTCACTGACTCTACCATATTAAACTAAGATGATCAGGCTTAATAGAATCTTAGTAATTAGACATATAAACACAGGCAATTTAGAAACATAATTCATTAGACCTTAGATTAATTCTTGGGTTTCATACATGCATGGATTATGGTTTCTTATATAATACCAGAACTAATAAATTAGCTACTCATCATAAAATACAAAAAACACATAAATATAAAAGAAAACATTAAAAGAGAAAAGAGAATACTGTACTGGAATTTAAGAATTCGCGATCTGGCAACCGCTTGTTTGGCCAAACGGTAGACTGCCCGTCGGAAAAATCCAAAGTTGCGATTGAAACAGAGCAAAACAGAACAGAACAGAGAAAAACAGAGGAAAACTATACTAGCGCGAAATTGTATCTTACGTGAGAATTACTTGTAAACTAAGAAACTATTCTCTCTAAAATTTGTCTAGAAAACTCCTATCTAAAAACTTGTGTCTAAAAACTTGTGTCTAAAAATTTGTATCTAAAAGTGCAGGAATAATCCCATATATATAGGGATACAAATCAGCAATTAACCAATCTCCTAATGGAATAAGGAAACCTTCTTCTACTTAGAAAGAGAATTAATTAAGCACATGAAGTTTTCTTCAAATTTGGTAACTCCCAACTTCTCTCTTTAATTCCTTCTTAGATTGGTAACTGCCCAAAACTTCATAGCTTTTCCTTTAAGCTTTTCCGCATATTCCATCAACCTGCGCGTGGCTGCCCACCATCGGATTGCATGAAGCCGCCATTGGCTTGGATTCCAATTGGAATTTGGATTGCATCTTAACCACGATTCCAATTGGAATCCAATTGGATTATCTTTTTTTCTTCAATCAAGATTCCAATTAGAATCACTTCCACGCATGCAATTCCTTTTTCTTGCTTTGGACTTTGATTGCTCTTGCCTCTCTCTCTCTCTCGCAATTAGCATCGGCCGACCTTTTCTATGGGCTTCCTTCTTGATTTAGCCCACAATTCGTGTGGGCTTTTCAGGCGTGACTCATCTGCTCCAATTCTTTCACTTTTTTGCACATTCTTTTCTTTTTAGGCCCGATCTCTAAACTGCAAATAAACATTAAAACCTTGGGCAAAAGCCCGTGAGAACTGCCATAACAAGTGCTAAAATAATACACATAAAAGGTGCATATCAAATATCTCCACACTTGAATGACGCTTGCCCTCAAGCGTGAAGTGAAGAACTAGAGCATACCTATCAATTCAGCAATGCACTCATACTTGCTTTCTCAATTGATTAAGACAGAAAAACACAGACACAAAACAGAACAAAACACACAAGACTCTTTGGACTGACTCAAATAAAAACAACTACTATCACTTTGACTCAAAATAATACTCAAAACAAGATTCACAAATCTGCCTTTTCTCTTTTCTGGAACTTACTCACACACAAAATCAGCACTTCAATTCATATACATGTGTTCTATTTACTTCACAAAAACAGTCCCTCCATTGGCTAAATCCAAAAACACGCAATAATTCTCAAAACAGCACTCTATGGTCAGTAATGCACACAATCTCACATTTTTCAGAAAAATTAGGATAAAAGTAAATCCTAATCTAGCCAGAATCATACATGCTTGATAGTCGACCATTGCCACAGTATAGAAAAAATAGATACACAGCAGTTAAGAAACAACCTTCTAATCAAGGGACGCAATGTAAGGCTTGGGTTCGAACCTTTGGACAGATCTTAAGGGTTCTAGGCCACCTGCAAAAAAATTCAAACCCAGTGTATTCTCAAAAATTAAACTTCAACTGCTGTACCTTTCTTCAGAATTCTTCACAGCCCCTTTTTGTTTGGGCAAACTGGTGCCTGTTTCATTAAGCATTCTTGCACTTTGCGCGGATTATGGTTCACAAATTCAGCACTTTAAATTTCTACCCAGATCATCATATATCACAATTTCAGCACATTGCAGAATTCAAAACATCAACATTTATTTTCATTCTTTCTTGTTCTCTGCTTTTTTTCATTCTTTCTTTTTCTCTGCTTTTCATGAGTTTTTTAACATTGGGCACATATATACATTGCCAAATAATCCACACATGTTGTTTAAACATTGCACCACTTGACTTCATTCATAATTCAGCAACTCAACACACTGGGGGGTAGAAAGGATTTATCACAAAAATTGGCCTTGGCTTATTTACTGACTAAAAAAAAACATTTGTGTACAAGGATTCAACTTGGCTTCTAGGGATATAACAAGGTAGGTTAAGAAAGCAAACCAAAAGTGGTTAATCCTAAGAAGATTCCCCATCATCCCGCCATATACTACTCATACCATCTTGACAGTTTGACAGGTAAGCAAATGATTCTCCCTGAACAATTCAGCATTTAGGCTCAGTACAATGGCTTAAGAAAAGGGAAAACATGCATATTTCCAAATTTAACTAATTCAGGACTTCTCAGATTAATTTTTCAAAACTACAGCATGCATACTTCATGTCACACTTCATCTATGATGCATATTTCAGATCCAAATTAGATTAAAGGCGGCGACAACTTGACTCATAGACAGGACAAAAATAAAAATTTTAGGACAAATGTCCCTAAATTTCCACACTTAGACAATTGTTTGTCACCAAGCAAACACAATGAAACACAGGGGATACTCAATGACACAACAATTCAAAAAAACATTAATCAGCCCTGCAAACATCCCCACACTTAAAGAAAGCTTGTCCTCAAGCGCGAAAAAAAAAAACACAAAATGCAAGGCTAAAAACAGACAAAGAAAAACAAACATAGAAAAAATTAAAACTCAAAACAGCCTACAAGACAAACAAAACAGAAAAACTTACCTGAGGCAGACGGAAGGGAAGGTGGTGGGTTCTTTGGGCGGCGGCTAGACAGAAAACAAAAGGAAGAAGAGGAAGGATGAATTTCTTGGGAGAATTAGGTTAATTGGGGAGCTGGGTTGGGTAATTGGGTTGGTGGGCTGAATAGGAGGTTAGGGCATAAAAATCCCCAAAATTGGGTGGTCGGTTCTCAAATTTGCAACGGGGTCCCTGCAGTTTTAGGACTTCACAAGTTGGCCCCTAATTTGTAACTTATGGCCCTTCTGGCTTCAAAATTCACTCCTCCAGTCCCTGTAAAAAATAATTAAATTGTGAAAAGACTAATAAAACAAATAAAAAACAACTAAATAACTTTTTTTTTTTCATTTCTTACTTTTTCTTTTTTTTTTTTTTTACTATTTTACTAAACTATTACAATAAACTAGGTTGCCTCCTAGTAGCGCTTTTCTTTAACGTCTTGGCTAGACGCAACTTCAACTCTTATTAATGATTAGGAAAGCTCTACAGTGAATTTTGTTCCGGCCAGAATCTTTGAAATACTTCATGCCTTGCACTTGCACTGCTCCATTTGGGCAAACAGACCCCTCGCCCAGTAGCTTCACTTTATCAAATTTTGTGGGTGTACTAAGCCATGTCTTTGCATTGCTTCTGTTTCGCACCTTGGCTTTGACATACCCTTTTGTAGAATGTTGATCCTTGTGATAATCTGGAGGTTCCACCAAGTCAAGTGTTGGGGCCTTTCCTTCACTCATATTTTGGCTCTTGAAATCAATCAATCCATGAGGGAGAACCTTCTCCTCATTGTCCTGCAAAAAATTGGTCTCAAGAGATTCTTGGACAAGAGGGTTATTCAACTCAACACTATTTACATTCGTAACTACTTCTGGATTATTCATGGTATTATCGATACTAAAAGTATGCTTTTGACCACAATGATCCAAACGGATAGAACCATTATACACATCAATCACTGCCTTAGAAGTTTTCAAAAATGGGCGACCCAACAATACACTCGCAGATTCTTTAGTAGGATCATTATGCATCTTAATAACATAAAAGTCAGTAGGATAAACAAAGGAATTCACACGCACCAAAACATTCTCAAGTACACCTTCAGGGTGCACACATGATCTATCTGCTAGTTGTATTACTATCTTTGTATCCACCAACTTAACACCAGATAAAGTCTCATAAATTGACAAAGGCATAACATTAATGGCAGCACCAAGGTCACTCATAGCATGCTTTATTTTTTTATTTCCAATGATGCAAGGTAAAGAGAACATACCTGGATCCTTGCATTTGGGAGGGAGCTTTTTCTGAATTACTGCCGAGACATTCTCTCCTAACACCACCTTGCTCGCCCCTCTTGGCTACCCTGCCATGAATTCCTTTAGAAACTTCCCAACTGGGGGAAGCTTAATTGCCTTCAGGAATGGAAGGTTGACCTCCATCTTTTCGAAAACCTCCAAGTAGTCAATCGGGTCCGTTGTTATTTTCCTTGCCTTGGGCCGTAAGTTATTTGGGAATGGCGGTATAGGTGTATACACATCCTTGCTTACTGTAACTGGGGTAGGGCTCTTCTCAGGTTCAGATTCAAATCTGATAATGATTGGCTCCTCAGGTTCAAGTTGCTCTGATTTTTGAGCTTCTGGATCACCCGTCGGTTTGGGCAAACGGCACCCTGCTGACTGCGATTTTTGCACAGCTGGTTCCAGTACTTCTGCTCTTTTTATTGTACTTACATTCTCCCTGGGCAGAACCTGGACCTGAGCGAGCAGTTTACCGTGGTCAACTTTTATCTCCTTGAGAGAAATGGCTAACTGTGACATCATGTTGGCTAAACAATCAATAGTGGTCCTTTGTTCTTTCTGTTGTCCAACAAGTTTGCCAATCACATCCTCTATTGATTTACCACCCTTATGTTGTTGATTAGCATTCTAATTCTAAAAATACATCTGTTGGGGTGGCCTATAAGTTGCCCCTTGATTCTGTAGTCTAGATACTGAATTTTTCAGTTCTGGTTCAGTGACTACTATTGGTTTGGGCAAATTGTCCCCTGCAGATGGTAATTTTTGCACAGCTGGTTCCTGTTCCTTTATTCTCAGACTTATTGCACTTATATTCTCCACACGCGGAACCTGCACTTGAGAGGGTAAATGACCTTGGTTCCCTCTTAGTTCTTGCATTAAAGTGGAAACTGAGATAACACTCCGGCAATCCCATCTATGGCTGTTCACTGCTCCTTCTGTTGGGAAAATAGCTCTGCCATGGCTTCCTCCATTGGTCTGCCTCCTCTTGGATTGTTCTGATTTGGATTAAAGAAATTCCTCTAATTCGGGGACCTGTACATTGGCCCATTACGCCGATTATTGCTCCCCATATTTGGATTTGAAGCTTGTTGGTTGGGATTACCCATAATCTGAACAGGAACTTACTGATTTGCTTCTGAGGGAGAAGGAACTTGAACTCCCTCTTCTGGATTTTTCCAACCAAACGTCGGATTATCCTTCTATCCTGGATTGTATGTATTTGAGTATGGATCCCTCCTGGGTGCATTCCGCTGCCAGTTCCCATTGGAATTATTGTGCCAATTCCCCGCAACATTAGCCTGAGCTACAGTTTCCAAGAAATGGTATCAGAATTTGGAGGAAGCCAAAGAAGAGTTGAAGAAACAAGCAGGTTTGGTAGGACCTCTTGCGGTGGTTAGCTTTCTACTAAATAGCATGCAGATGATATCATTGATGTTTGTTGGGCATCTTGGAGAGCTATCTCTTTCCAGTGCTTCCATGGCCACTTCTTTCGCTGGAGTCACTGGCTTTACCCTCATGGTACGTATACGAACGTTACATTTCCTACAAGCTAGCTAGCTAGTTAGAGATTATGGTTATTTTATCTCGGAATAATGTTTAATGTTATCAATAAGTCCATTATCAAATGATTGAATGATTATATAACCTTTTCCTGTTTTCATATGTTTTCTTTCTGAAGAGACGCTGAAACTTTTGTATACAATAAGTTTGGATAACAACAGTATGTATGAAACAAAAATGTTGATTTAAGCTTTCGTTTTGATCAGAAAGTGTGGTAGATATATTAGAGAAATTTAACCATGACAAGTCTGGTTTGTTCGAGGGGAGAGTTTATTAGTAATTAAGCACATAGTACAATGAAACAGTTGTTACACTTGAACTTTGTGTTACTATTCTTCGGTTCAAATAGAAGAGTTTTGTTTAGAATTATATACTTTAACTCATAAATAGTTTTACTACTTGATTCTTCCATTTAGGACGGAGTCCGTATTTTTACCTCATTTTTACAAAGACATTGTTTCATCTTATAAACAAACATAACATGATATTTTCTTGCAATTGAACTCAATCTTAAATGGAACTCTCTCTGTCCCCTCTAAAAAGTCATATTTCTAATATTGAATAATATTTTTACAAACTTGACTATTTTAAAGTTTAAATGAATAATTAGTTTAACTACGTATTTTTTTATATTTTTAATACACTTTTCACAGTTAAAAATTCGTTATTCAAAACATAATACCATAGAGGGACTGATATATTATGTTTTTGTTGAAATTAGCTGCGCAAAGTGTCCTGGATTGCCATAACATACACACACAACCTCCTCTTTGTTACTGCTGTTCGAGGTTGCAAGTTTCGCTACTAGTGCAGTCAATTTCTCTACATTAGCAGTAAGCTGATTTAATTTTTCCTCCCCAGAATCATCAATAAACCGGACTTCAGCCTGCCGTTTGCCCAAACGAGAGGGTTCCCCGAATTGGCTTCTTGATTCGATGGTGTCTTCAATCATCTTCCTGGCCTTGGCTACTGTATTGTTTTGGAAGGCCCCATTGCTAGATGAATCCATGTGATTTTGATCATTGGTGCACATCCTATGGTAGAAATATTGTAGTAATTAAGCCTCTGAATACTTATGATTTGGGCAGCTCTCCACCAATTCATTAAATCTCATCCAGTAGCTACTGAGGGACTCATCTACATCTTGTTGAATGCAGCTGATCTCCTTCATAACCAAGTTGGTTTTTGTTGGAGGAAAGTATATCTTCAAGAACAAATTTTTCATCTGCTGCCAGGTGGTGATAGAATTTGGTGGCAATGATGAAAACCACCTGTTTACTGGACCTGTAAGGACATATGGGAAGGCCATCAATTTTAGCTGGTCGAGGGTGGCACTTGTGGGTAGGCGCCCCACCTTGCAATTCTTCACATACTCAGCAAGAAAGTTGTGTGGATCATCTCTAGCACCCCCATGAAACTTTGGGATGCCATTCAGCCAGCCACTCTTCAATGGAAATTCATTGGGCAGTGTTGGAGTGATTACTGCTGAAACTCTATCATCTGTATCATGGCTGCAGAGATCTTTTAGCGTGGGCTCTTTTTCTGGGCCCTCTACACGTTCTTTATCACCCATTGGATCTGATACAGAGTCAGGATGTGAAAACTCTGTTTCGGAGCTACCGGCCGTTTGGGCAAACGTCCCACTGACAGATTCTGTTTCTGCGAGTTTTCATAACTGTGTCTCCTTGGCTAAGCGTTTGCAGGTCTCTCGATCTCTGGATTACTAAGTAATTTAGTACCTAAAGATCTGGTCATACACAACACAGGGAAACACCAATGCACATTAAATAGGAAAAAGAATAAAAATTGTAACCGTCCCCGGCAACGGCGCCAATTTGATAGGACTTGTCGTGGGTCTACCAAATACAGTAAAAATACTGCTTAAAACCTGCAATTAAGATGCTAATAAAATATAGCATAGTAGTAGACATGATCGATCTACAGAGATGGCAATTTAATTCAATTTCCAATTAAAGTGCAAATAAAACTAAACTGTTGACTAGTAGTCACCTTTGTGTCTCCCAAGAGACCTTAGAGTTATCACTTAATTTTAGCAAACTAATAATTAAATAAAAGACTTAAACATAAATCAATTAATGAGAGGAAATTTCGATATTATGTAAATCCACCTTAATCTCATGCATGCAACCATAAACCCCTTAACTTGTCTAATTACTTATGCCGTTTCAGTTATAGTATTACCGCGAGTCCCCGCAAATAATCCCAATTCTCTCATAGATTCTCGATAATCCCCCGCGAGTCCCCGTAAAGAAATTATTCTCTAACTATGTTAACTAACAGACCGTGAGTCCCCGCAAACCTTATTAATTAGCAAATAGAAGCATTAAGAACTAGAAGAACCCGAAACTAATAATTCCTATTGACGATGGATTAGAAATTATTACCCAATTAATCCTGTACTACTCGGCCGGTAGTTGTGCCACTCACTGACTCTACCAGATTAAACTAAGATGATCAGGCTTAATAGAATCTTAGTAATTAGACATATAAACACAGGCAATTTAGAAACATAATTCATTAGACCTTAGATTAATTCTTGAGTTTCATACATGCATGGATTATGGCTTCTTATATAATACCAGAACTAATAAATTAGCTACTCATCATAAAATATGAAAAACACATAAATATAAAAGAAGAAATCAAAAGAGAAAAGAGAATACTGTACTGGAATTTAAGAATTCGCGATCTGGTAAACGCCGGTTTGGCCAAACGGTAGACTGCCCGTCGGAAAAATCCAAAGTTGCGATTGAAACAGAGCAAAACAGAACAGAATAGAGAAAAACTATACTAGCGCGAAATTGTATCTTACGTGAGAATTACTTGTAAACTAAGAAACTATTCTCTATAAAATTTGTCTAGAAAACTCCTATCTAAAAACTTGTATCTAAAAATTTGTGTCTAAAAACTTGTATCTAAAAGTGTAGGAATAATCCCATATATATAGGGATACAAATCAGTAATTAACCAATCTCCTAATGGAATAAGGAAATCTTTTTCTACTTGAAAAGAGAATTAATTAAGCACATGGAGTTTCTTCAAATTTGGTAACTCCCAACTTCTCTCTTTAATTCCTTCTTAGATTGATAACTGCCCAAAACTTCATAGCTTTTCCTTTAAGCTTTTCCGCATATTCCATCAACCTGCGCGTGGCTGCCCACCATCGGATTGCATGAAGCCGCCATTGGCTTGGATTCCAATTGGAATTTGGATTGCATCTTAACCACGATTCCAATTGGAATCCAATTGGATTATCTTTTTTTCTTCAATCAAGATTCCAATTAGAATCACTTCCACGCATGCAATTCCTTTTTCTTGCTTTGGACTTTGATTGCTCTTGCCTCTCTCTCTCGCAATTAGCATCGGCCGACCTTTTCTATGGGCTTCCTTCTTGATTTAGCCCACAATTCGTGTGGGCTTTTCAGGCGTGACTTATCTGTTCTAATTTTTTTACTTTTTTGCACATTCTTTTCTTTTTAGGCCCGATCTCTAAAACTGCAAATAAACATTAAAACCTTACGCAAAAGCCCGTGAGAACTGCCATAACAAGTGCTAAAATAATACACCTAAAATGTGCAGATCAGTGGTACATGTGCTCTCTCACATTCATAAGAGTAGAGTAGTTTCACTTTATGGATGTGAAAGAGTACATTGTGCTGCTTGATCGATTAAGATCCTTTTAAAGGTAGTTCCATTATGAGAAATATTTTGGCTCTGTTTTACTTTTATTTTTATTTTTCACCACACATTTGATATTTTCTAGTAAATTTTCATTATTCTCATTATGCATTTTTACTATTTAAATACATGTTTTTACAAAATTCAATATATTTTTTAAATTTAATATTTTTTTTTTCAAAAATATCCTTAGAATCAGCTAATATATAAACCCTTAATTTATCATATCATAAATCTATAAAAATAAAGGTAATATAAATTAAAGGGTAAATTACTTTGTTGGTCGCTTAGTTTGAGGGAACGGTTTCATATAGTTTCTTATCGTAAAAAAGTTTATTTTCTATCCCTTAACTTGGAAGGTCAATTTTATAAATAATTATTTTGAACAATGGTACTATATAGTTAAGGACCATTTAAACTCCAAATGCAAGATCGATGAAGTAAATTTCATTTAATAGAATGGTCCCTAAATTAAATTTAATAGAGCAATGGAAAACCACTAATGCATTGAATAAATTAAACAAAATATAGTATTCCTTTCATGATTGGTAATTAATTCCATATCTAAATTATTAAACATGAAATACATATATTTTCATTCTCATTAGATCTCACACAAACCAAGGTCTTAAATGTCTTTGAAGATATCACGAGCTCAAACTCAATACTTATGAAAAGTCTTTGGTAGACTATAAAAGTACTTAGGAAGATAAATCAATGAACCAAACTCATAAACTAGCTCATTTAAACTACGTAAAACTTAGTAAAAGGTCATCCGGATGTCCCTTATTATAATCTTTTATAAGGTTAGCCAAGTTTCTCGGCCAATTTTATTTATTTATTTTAATAAAAGGAGTAACTGTTCTCCCAATTTTGACTTTGTTGGCTCAAAACAATTGACTTTTCATAGATGAAGAACTGAATACAAACTGAAGATCATGAAATAGGGGAGCAGATCCCGTCAACCTCTATCATGTATCGCCAGTGTGGATACATGGACAAACATATGGTACATATCTAGGATATCTGAGCCATGAAATAATGACGTGCAGTTGAAAATTAGACAATTTGGTCCATGATTAAACCATGCAACTAATTTGGATAGACTAGTAACCCTACAAACACAAACGGAAGATCATGACTAGTCGTAGTAAATGGACACGGCAAGACTACGCTAGTTTCTACTCTTAGATATTTCTAGATTGACATTTTCAGTATAAACGATCCAAGATGAACAAAAGGAAATTTTATACTCTTCTAGATTGACATCGCCTTCCAATCATATTCACTACAATTTCCTCCCTCAGCATTCAATTCCATTCCTACTTGCATTACACGTTCAAGTGTATGGACCAATGGCGAAGGGAAGCGACATCCGATCCAGATTATTTGTTCAATTTGTCTTATTTTATTCGATCAAATTACAACAGAGCTAACAAAATAAGACAAAACAAATTGGAAAAAATATATAAAAATTAATAGAATAAACAATCTGTATTTATTCCGTTACATATAGATTGATATACTTACCGTCAATGAAACTCGGGATGGGCTGTTTCAAGTCAAGCAAATGTGTAAATTGGGTAATATATTGTCTAAATTGTGCTGGAGTTTTGGAAGAAAGGAAAGCAGCAAAAATATCAACCATGGTCATCTTCAAGCTACTATCCCTCCGGTTTCTTTTCTCGTTAGCTTTGCATCTTCACGGGATCTCAACTTCACCTACAATGGATTCCATTCCAGCGAGCTAACCCTAGATGGAATAGCCCAGATGATGCCCAACGGCCTGCTCCGGCTAACCAACGCGACGGAGCAAGCGAAAGGCTACGCCTTTTACCCGGTACCGGTCAATTTGAAGAACTCCTCAACCGACGTCGGCTCCGCCTTCTCCTTCTCCACAGCATTCGTCTTCGCCATGGTGCCTGAACCTCCTCATTTGAGCGGCCACGGCATCGCTTTCGTGATTTCCCCGAACAGAGACTTTATTAGTCCAGCAGAGTCTCTTCCCGGCCCGTATTTCGGCATTTTCAACGTAACCAACGGGAGAAATGGAAGCAATGGCGTTGTGGCTGTGGAACTCGACGCCATTGAGGATCCTGTATTTAATGATACTAAAGAAGACCATGTCGGAATTGACATTAATTCGTTGGTTTCAGTCAAATCAAGGTCTGCGGGCTATTTTGCTGACGACAACAGTGGTTCGTTTCAGAGCATGGCTCTTACGAGTGGGAAGCCGATGCAAGTTTGGGTGGAATACGATGGTATTTCTACGGAAATGAATATCACTTTAGCTCCATTGGGTATTCCTAAACCAAAGCAGCCTCTTTTATCTTTGACAAGAGATCTTTCCCCTGTTTTAAAACAGAGTATGTATGTTGGTTTTTCAAACTCCACTGGCACAGCAGTTGCCTCCCATTATGTTCTGGGATGGAGCTTCAGGATCAATGGTGTGGCTGAAGGGCTTGATCTGTCTCGACTTTCCGAGCTTTTGCAAGTTGGGACTAAGAAAAAATCCAAGTTTCTGACAATTGGTTTGCCGGTTATTTTGATTGTTTCATTGATTGGAATGGCTGGGGTAATTTATCAGGTGAGGGTTAGAATGATGTTTGAGGAAGTGTTGGAAGATTGGGAGCTTGAATATGGTCTTCACAGATTCAAGTACAAGAATTTGTACATGGCTACAAGAGGGTTCAGAGACAAGGAATTGCTTGGAAGAGGGGGTTTCGGCAGGGTGTATCGCGGCGTATTGCCAAGTTCTAAAATGGAGGTTGCAGTGAAGAGAATGTCTCATGGATCCCAGCAAGGAATGAAAGAATTTGTAGCGGAAATTGTCAGCATTGGCCGCCTACGTCACCGGAATTTAGTCTCACTTTTAGGCTATTGCCGGCGAAAAGGAGAGCTGCTTTTGGTTTATGAATACATGCCTAATGAAAGCCTTGGCAGGTTTCTGTACCACCAGCCAGAGCAACCCCTGAACTGGAAACAAAGGTTTCGAATCATTAGAGGAGTTGCTTCCGGACTGTTGTATCTGCACGAAGGGTGGGAACAGCTTGTGATTCACAGAGATGTGAAAGCCAGCAATGTCCTTTTAGACGAAGAATTCAATGGGAGGCTAGGAGATTTTGGTCTCTCAAGGCTGTATGATCATGGGACAGACCCTCAATCAACCAACATTGTTGGAACTTTCGGGTACCTCGCGCCAGAGCATACTAGAACAGGCAAGGCTACAACCTGCACTGATGTGTATGCTTTCGGGGCCTTTCTGCTTGAGGTGAGGTCGTCTGTGGCAGAAGACCAATCGAGCCTCGACCAGAGGCCGAGGATGTGATTGTTTTGGTTGATTGGGAATTTTCGTGCTGGAACAGAGGCGAAATTCTTGAAGCCATGGATCCAAAAATAGGACCTGGTGATTATGTAAAAGAGGAAGTTGAATTAGTGATGAAGCTGGGATTGTTATGCTCTAATTCTGAGCCTAAAATTAGACCCAGCATGCATCAAATTGTTCTGTACTTGGATGGCGCTTTAGCACTACCAGAGTTGTCATCACTGAGTCTTTCTGCAACAAGTTTAACCATTTCAATCCATGGTGAAGGCTTCAGCAAGCTTTCATTTCCATCTTCTTTCGGAAATGCATCTGCTACTTCATCCCTTTTGTCAGATAGTCGATGAATTTGTATGAAGATTGATGTAATTATCAAAGTATAATACTTTCCACCCGTGCCACTAAAAAAGTCCAGTTTGAAAAATGTATAATTTATTAAGGGTCCAATTTAAAACATGACTCTTTATGGGACCGAAGGTGTATAAATTTGTTGTGTAAATGGCCACCAATCCTAATTCTTAGCTTGCAATAGTGAATAATGTACAGGAATCCAAACCCTTCACACAAAAAAAAAAAAGTAAAACAACGACAAAACATTTATCCCTGGTGAAGTACTACTCGATTGCAAAGATCATACCTTGTTATAGTATTTGGTCGAGACAAGTGACCGAAACTAAGTTGTTATCGGCTAGCTGCTGAACTTATTCCAATTCCAAGAGCCCGGATCGGATCGGATCGGAATCGGTATTGACTAAAATCAACTACAGAGTTAACTTTGAATCTTTGATGAATATAACATTAAATGACAGTGTATTGAACTGGTAGTTAACTGAACACACAGGGATGAGCTAAACATGAAGGCCACAAGGTCTAATTACAGTACAACTGCTGCAAATGCATGGCAACCACAGCTTCAAATAATAAGCACACTTTCTGCATTTCAAATGCCTAATTGCACATTTTTCCAGAAATTTGCCGCACACACTCTGCAGACCTGAAATAGAGTACATTTCAGTTGAATCATCAAAATACAATACAAAACCTACAGATAACCACACCATTCCCCATTCTAGTGCCTCATAAACATGGGGGAAAAAAGAACCGAAACATGAGTTAATGGCAATGAGTAAAAACATTTTAAAACAACATGAATGAAATTAAATGCAAAAATAGGGGAAGTTACTCACTGCGGATTGTGATCTCAAACAAGAACATTTTCAAGTTCAACTGATGATGACTTTGATTCCCTCAGTTTGTCCAATTTCCCGGACTGACTCTTCAACAGATCGTTTGCATCCTTGAACTTCAATCATCTGCAATGTAGGAATTCCTGAAAAGTCAGATGGGACTTCCTGAAGATTCTTACAATTCCGTATCACTAGTTGCTCAAGTTGAGGAAGGTGCTCGTAAGAGGCATTCCATTGAACAATGTTCAGCGTGTCAAACTTCAAGAATTTGAGTGTGCAAAATTCCTCTTCTCCCATCTCCCACATTTCCCCCTCAAATGCTCCAAAAAGTAATTTGAGAACCTCAAGGTTTGGTAATCTCCCAATAGCACACATCTGATTCCATGGCAAGCGGAAATTTGACAGAGTCAGTTTCTTTAGATTCAAAGGGAAACTGAATGCACCCGGATTGAGAGGCCTGCCAAAATAGATAATCTTGAGTGATTCCAACTCTGTTAAACACTCCAATCTAGGAAACTGGTTGCAATTCAAAGAGGAATCCCACGATTCAAGAAATATGCATCTCAATTTACGAAGATTTGGCAGCTGTCTTACTATTTTCTCTGCATCTTTTCCATGAGAAAGAGATGGCAAGGATAAACTAACCAAATTATCAAGCTGAAGGGAACATTCTGAATTGCCACCTTGCAAGTTGAAAACAGCATAATTACTCACATGGAGATGCCTTAACCTTGTCATGGACCATATGGTTTCTGGCAATACCACCTTGCCGCTTAGTCCCTTCACAATAAAAGTTTCCAGCTTCCTGAGGTTGGCTATTGATCTTGGAATAGAGTCCATATCTCCACTAATCGCCAAGTATCTGAGCTGAAGCAGTAACTCTATTTCAGAGGGAAAATACATACCCGCATTGATGCATTCCAAATCCAACACCCTAAGCAATTTGAAGTGGTGACATATGAATGAGACATTGTAGGGGCGTCGGGGGTATGTATCACTATAGGCCAAGAATATCAAAGAACGGGTGCATGGACCAGAAGGCTTTGAATAAACAAAATGCTTTCTTTTCAAGAAAATGCAGAGTCGGTGGCAACTATATGTTATAGGATCTGAAGGATAAAATTCATAAAAGTCATAACCATAATCAGAAAGATCAAACGAAGCATATGGTTCATTATGCCTAGTTATCAGCTGCAGAAAATTCTCCTCTTGTGCTTTTGAAAGGCACAAATCACGCAACAGATCATGAATGGAACATGCTTTGACCTTCCCATTGGATCTTCTTGTGGATATCATCACTAAGCTTCTGTCTATTAGTTCCATCAAGTAACTCTCTGCCACATCTTCTAAGCTCTTTGCCTCGTTGTTCTCAATAAATCCCTCAGCTATCCATAAGCGCATCAATTTGGTTACTGAAACTTCTTTGTCCTCTGAAAACGATCCAAAATACAGAAAACACGCTTTTAAGTGACAAGGTAAGTGCATGTAACTCAACTCTAAGATGTCCTTGCACCGAGCTTCTGGATCGGCGATTATCCTTGAACTTAAACTCTCAGCAATGTTTTCCCATTGACTTCGTTTCTTTTCAGTCCTGTCAAGGATACCAGATATTGCAACAACTGCAAGAGGTAATCCTTTACACTGATGAGCAATTTCCTTTCCGATTTCCACCAGTTCCGCAGGACAGCCACATCCTTTAGGAAATGACTTCATTTCTAACAAGTTCCAACTCTCATTATCAGACAGTGGACGAAGGATATGAGGATTACTACCAGGTTTAGCTTCCAATGCCACATTACGAAAACGACTCGTTATCAAAATTCTACTCCCAGCTCCATCATCTGGGAGTGATCTTTCCAAGCCATTCCATGCCTCAATGTCCCACACATCATCCATAACTATAAGGTATCTAATTTTCTT
This sequence comes from Leptodermis oblonga, assembly GCA_016801395.1. Classification (NCBI taxonomy): domain Eukaryota; kingdom Viridiplantae; phylum Streptophyta; class Magnoliopsida; order Gentianales; family Rubiaceae; genus Leptodermis; species Leptodermis oblonga. Next base: position 35,429,957 of record CM028759.1, read on the forward strand.
CAATTGCCTATACAATTTCAATTCAAGATCTTCATCGGTCATTTGATGAATCTCATCAGGAAGCCCATGAATGTCCTTTATAATGTTCAGAAGCATTTCCCTTTTACAATACACTTGTGAAACTGAACACCATGCACGACGGTGAAAGTGACATGCAATCTTAGGATCATTGTACAACTTCTTGGCTAGAGTTGTCTTGCCAATTCCAGCCATGCCAACAATTGAGACAAGATCTCTTTGAGATGATCCTCTCAAAAGCCGACATCTGATAGCTTCTTCCTCGTCGTTAAGACTGACAACTGCTTCACCCATTTCAGGAGAAGTAGTTAGTGATATCCGACGGCTTGAAATGTGAGGCAAACTGTCAACTCCGGAAATACAGATCTTCTCATGAAGATTAATGGCCTGCAACTTGATATGCCTAATCTCATCTAGGAGATCATAAAACCACAACAAGTGTCCCCAATTAGTGCCAACCTCAATCATGTCAATGACATATTCGAATTTATATGCCACAAGTATGACCTGTTCACCCAGATTTTTCAATTCTAGAGTATCTGACTTCAGAATATGACTCAGGAATGGTCTGAAAAACTCTAGATGCAATTGAATCTCTTTGATATGAAGCTTCAGTGGTGAAATCGAGTTGGAGTCGTAATTTAGCAACTCCGACAGGTTTTGCAAGAGATAATCCATAAAGCCAAGCTCATTAATCTTGGGGAAACATGAAACTGGGAATTCTGAGGAGATCTTCATCTTTATCTTGACAAGTTTCATTTTATCAAGCGAATCTGTGAATGAAGGCATCAGGTTCTTGATCATTTGTTCTGTCATTTCATTGGCAACAAATAAGTAAGATAAAGATGCTAATTTCCGAGCAACTGCTTCAATACTCAGAAAGATTGATTCCAAGCCCTCCGAGTCTCCAATCTCCACTAGCTGACTTCTGACCATATTTGAAAAGAGTTTAAGATTCAAAAGAAGGGCCTCAATCAGATCTTTCCCACTAATTGTTAAACATGCACTACTGTTTAGCAACTCCATCAAAAACATCTCTGACTTGAAAAGCACAATCCTAATAAGCAACACCAAAAGAGAAATCTTTACCCTATAACTTGTGATTTTCTTGGCTTGAAAGGACTGATAAAGCAACGGTACCTCCATTGTCACTTCCTGGATGAGTGCCAAAGCCAGCTTCCCATTCTCTAACTTCTCCTCCGGTAATTCGAGAGAAATGTCAGTCAAATCATTCAAAACCTCAAAAAGTTCACCAATTTGGTTTTTGTTGGACTGCATGAAAAACGAGCTATTGAGTTGCTCCGTGAGGGAAGCCTCTGCCTTGAGAAGACAAATCTTCATGAGCAACTCAGTAGATAGAGGAGGATCAATTCTACTTCCAATGGGTACTCGTTCAAGCAGAAATCCCAACCCCAACAGCATTGCTTTAATCTCTGTGACAACACTTTGAACATCTTCACCAGACTCCTGTTGCCTACTGATCACAAAAGTGACCAGGTAAATCAGTTGCTTGTCAAGATCATTTCCCCATTTCAAAAGGTAAATCAGAAACGAACGCACTAAATCCCTCATTTGATCATGGTTGGATTTACTAATAGCAGTCATAAATTTGAGAATGAACTCCAAGAAACCTGGATTAGTAAGATCGATCTCATATTGTATATCCACAAGTGCAGTAATCCTACTCCTTACCAAGATTGGGTCTTTCATGAGCCAGCAAAGACAAGACTGATATGCTGTCCTTACAACCACATTAGCAGCATACTGGAAGAACCCCTCTCTCACACAATGAAAATAACCAACACTTTTGACTGCAATCCCAAGAAAAGTCTGCAAAAACTGCAGCTTGTGAATAAAAGCATCCAATTGTTGACCAAGATGGGGATATTCATCACTTACCTTTTCCTTGATTATATATCTTATATTATGTTGAACAGATTTCTCCAATTTTGCCCAAACAACCCAATCAGAATGGTTGGAATCAGAATAATCATCGCATAGAAAATGCAATTTAAAAGGGCAGCCTGCTAAACAATCAGGAAAATCTTCAAGACCCAGATTCAAAAGCTCAATTTCTTGTTTCGAATTGTCAAGAAATTGAAGCAATTTGAAGGGCCTCATCAACATATGATTGTTTTCAGTATGTATGGCAAGATCTCGGGAGATCTGACCCACAACAGCACCAACTCTTCCATTGAATGATTCCAAACCCTGCATAACATCAGCTGCATTAGTCCACCTGCTTGTGGAATCCAGAAATGTTCCAAGAAACCTGTTGTCAATGTTCCAAGAAACCAGACAGAGGTATTTATGCATGCATGGGTGATAATCCAAATTAGTTCATTATGTATTTTCGGCAGTTTATGATAGTTAATACATTAAAACTAATTCCTAATCCGTGTTTGCTTTTTATATAAGATGTGCGTTCATAGAATGGAGTTACTATAGCAATCCTTAATTCGATTCTGAAACGAAGAAACAAAGTGCAATTTTACTAAAGAATAATGAATACATAAATGAATAAGGTCATGCATCTAAAGGCATCATTAACATATAACTATAAAAGATTTCGAAGACTCGTTTCAAGATCAGAATTCTTCTACTCTGATGGCGTCCCGGGGCATTTCATATGCATCTTTAGGCCTGGATTTCTTCACCCCTGCTGTGAACCATACCTTATCAGACTTGTAGCCTTCAACATTGATGCTGGTAACTTTGACCCACACCAAGACTTTTGTCTTCATTCCTTCAATCCCGGTGAGCTTCCCCCTTGACAATGTTCCTTTGATGCGCGTAGCATATCTCAAAACAGAAGAGTCCTTGAAGCAAACTTCACAGGTAGAGGGTAGGTAAACGATGAGCTTGCCCTTTGATTCATCAAATTCATGACATATTATGTTCTGGGGAAAGAGGCCGGGAGGTAGGTTGAATTCTCGCAGGAGGTCTGGTAAGGATTTCAGCGGCTTACCTGAGGACGAGTGTGGAAAATAAGAAAGCATATCATCCATTAAGTTCATTCAGCATGTCATTAGGTTGCCAGGGCAACAAACTTGAGGATGTTGATTCCCACGGTGGACGGGATAGCTAGTTGTGACAAACTAATCCAGGTAATGCATATAGATGTGTAATCAGAATGTGAATGGTAAGTACACACAAATCATAGATGCCTAACAAGCTGTCATTTTAAAGCATTTTCCTAAGCATTTTAAAGCACATTGCATAAAACATTTGCTCCACATACCTTTTAGCTTGTTGAAGATCCATTTTGCCTTTTCTTCAACTGTACTAGAGAAAGTCTGAAAGAATAAAACAAAGTCAATCGAAGAGTAATTTTTGTGCATTAAAAAGGAAAAGAAACTAAATTTTTGCAAAGAACAAAAGGAAAATAAAAGAATCCCTTAAAAAAAGTAAAAAATAAAAAAGATTTCACAGAGAAGGGTAGAGGCAAATTCTTCTGTATTGAAGAGTTCATGAGGAGAATTCTCTAACTCTGCACAGTAGTGCAATAGACTAAGATACTTGATGCATGGAACAAAAGCAATAGTATTGGTTGCCACAGGTAATGCATCCAAGTGATATGTGTTTCGACCAAAAACGATGGATAGATATGATCCATATATATAGCGAACCACACACAATGGGATAAAAGTTTTGTTGTCGTCATTGTTATTCTACACCACACTTGTGTTTAGCACAAATACTCCATACAGTTCCAAAAATAAAGACTAGATGGTGGTAAAGTCCAAGAAAACAACTTTCAGTTTTGCTTTGTCTTAATTATTTGTCCTATTTTGAAAAATGCAGGAGTTCGAGAAGTAGGGTGGAGTTCAATTTGATTGGAAGCTAAATACAACAATAATAACAACTATGCCTTTATCCCCCTATATGGGTTCAGCTATATATGCCATTGTCGTCATAGTATTGCCATTTCAGTTTAAACAGATCATCTCTTTAAATTAGTTGGAAGCTCACAAAGAAGGAAAAATGAGAAGGACACAGAAAATCTTCCAAACAAAGTATAAAAAGGGCATCGCACACAATCAGGGGAGAACTAAATTAAAACCATCATACCAGAATCATCCACAAATTCATGATAAGCAAAGGAATGCAATGCATGAGATTACAAAAACGAAATTTCTGCAAATTTCACTTAGCAAAATATTTAGTTCAAGACCAGTGTTGAGTTCTGGTATGCACATTCATGTTAGGCAATAGGCATAAGTCAACAAAAAGAAACTTTGGATCTTACTGTAAAGAAATTTTTACCCTTTCAAAGTTCCCTGAAAAGCCAGAAATATACAGCCTCTAAAAATTTCATATGCAAGGAATAATCCACATTTGAATGCAAATAATGGCAAGGACGAATCAACATGATTTTGTTACTTCATCATTAGTCACCAATCCTGAGTCCCTATGCATCCAAATTATAAGGCATTTTATTGTCATCTATCTGAAAGTGAAACAAATCCAAAGAAAATAGAGTCACGTCTAAATTCACATTTCAAAACACCTCTCAACTAATAAATCCTACAGATCTTGATATGGCATTGTCCTAAACAACAATCACAATTAAGGGTTCAATTTTATTTGTGCCAACTAATTACAAAAGAACATAAGATGCAAAGAAGAACCAAAACAGAACAAGATTCAATTCAACTGCAGAATTGGCATGACTGAAATGGAAAGGGGAAAAGGGACATACAGAGAGGTCTTGAGAAATGTTGGAGATCTCTTCCTTGGCTTTCTTGGATACCCAAAATGTGCTGGCTTTCAAGCTCCCTACTTTTATCAGAGCTTTCTCCATTTGCAGATTCAATAATGAAGCTTTTGTTTGGGGGATTAACAAGCCATAAACCTCTTTCCACCCTTCGCTCTGCGATTCAATTATCACTACACTGTGAGACTCTGTGTGGAGTGTATGATGTATATGGAAGGAAGGAGTAGATTCTGTCCACTTCCATCGCTGTCAACACAGAGTGTGGCACAATTCATCTACTACTATGCGCACCAAATCTAAAGACAAAAATAAATTTTAATAAACCCCAAAAAATTATTTAAGGGACAAACAAAAAATATAAAATAAAATAAAACTGTAGGCTAAAAATGTTACAATTATTTTTTTAACATTTTAACTATTACGAGGTTCATATTTCTCTATTACATGGATGGCAAGGGCTTGGGAAGGGGAAAAAAAAAAAGATGAGAAGTAGGAATTGGACTCACAATCGTGCTCAATCCTAATGTGTTTTTCAAGTAGGGAATGTGATTTTTTTCTTCTTTCTTTTTAACTATCAGTAAAGCAGTAAAATTATATATATATATATATAGCAATTTGTGACACCATATGGCATCAACCTAAATGTATTATTATAAATTAAAATATTATATTTCACGAGGTAACTTTATATCATTTTTGGGCACATAATTACAATTTATGTTTGGATATTACATATCTAAGAGAACATATCCTAATTTAATTGCTTACTACGAATAAGGCATTGGAGGTATCTCTACGCTATGTCAGGAGCCAAACACCACTATCGAAAACTTTCACATCGCACATTAACACACCAGCATAAGAGAGTGGCTTCTAAAATCCTTTCTAGAGGTACAATTTGAAACCTAATCTTGTGGTCTATATACTAAATGTTTTACCACTTGAGTTATGAATGATTTACGTCAAGCTAAATGTATTTAATAGACATAGCAAAATAACATGCAAAACCAATATATTATGCTAAGTCAATTTATTTAAGATCCTATAACTTAAGTGACAAAATATTTGATGCACAAATCTCTTCTTTTTTTTTTTTTTTGCTGACAATCAATTTTTAAACTATACTTTACTGACATATATAGTGTCTAATGTGGCAAAATTATGAAATTCTAACACAAATTAGTGGGTGAGAAGTGAATTAAATTGCAAGCATGCATGATAGAACTGGGAAAGACACCTCACCAACTCTATATAAATTTTTTTTAAAAATTTTACAAAAAGTAAAGTGAGTGATTTTATTTCACAACTTCTGAATCTGAACCAACAATTGACATTATGAAGCTAAAAATAGTAAATACATTAAAAAGGATAAAAGAAAAGAAGAAAACAAAGTTATTCATTGGCTGATGATGCCCAAATGCAAAGTTGTCAACCACATTGTTGTCACTTCTTTGTTAAGACTAATCATGTGGATTGTCTTTTACTCATATGCATTATGAGGCTATCATGTGGAATGCCTTTACTTTTTGGGTCACTAACCTTTTATTCACATTAAATTTAAACTTTTAGTTAATCATTCCTTATTAGAAAAAATTGAGTAAATCTACAAAATTTTATCAAACAAATATTTAAATGTATTTTTTTTATTTTTTATATCACTCATAGAAAAAGAAAAAAAAAAAGGAAAAGTTGGTTCATCACTCTTATCGTTTGAATGCTTCCAATCTTCCAAGGAGAAAAGCTTTTTTTTTTTTTTTTTTGTCCAAATCAAATTATCAAAAGAGTTCTAAGATTTGCTGGACTGGAAAGGGTTGAGGATCATCCTATTGCAATGAAATTTTATTGGACCATCTTTAATCACTTGCAGGATGCTATAATGGATTGAGTCGTTCGCCTTTTTCGATTAATCTAGCCTCCTCGGGACCAACAAAGTAGTACCGGAATAGTCGGATGCAGACTCAAACAAAGGGAGAAAAATGAGGAGATAAATGTAGGTTTTGGGCCCATAAGGGGACCCAACTTAAAAAACCAAAAAAGAGTGTTATGGGTTGTTAGGCCCATTGGACTTAGATGGTGTCATAAAGCCCTTATAAGTTATAACTTAGCCCATTTACTGATTTTGCAAATCATCATCAACATTAGCTAACCTTTGGATCAAGTTTTAATTAAAGAATTATCACACTCAATTATGTGATAGAAATAAATAGATATATTTATATTGTTAAATTTTTTAAAGTACATTATTATTTTATCTTTTTGTACATATATATACCATAATATTTTATTGGATAATTTCACTTAAAGTACTATTATTTGTAAAATACAGTGCTAAAAATTGGTCAGGTAAGATTTTAGGCCATTAATTTAGCATCACATAGCTGCCACTTAACCTTTTTTTCTCATTTAAAATTGTGAAGTACGAAAACACAAGATCGGCATTTTACTGTAATTAATAAAAAGACTAATGGATTTTATTGTATCTTTTATATTTTTTTCATTTTAGGGAAGTAGGAAGTCTTGTTTTATCCTGCCTCAGCTAGGTACTTTAATTAATTAGTGTAAAATGAGCTTATATAAAATCCAAACTCATTTCTCAGCAGCCACTTTTTACATCTAAGAGTATGATGATATATAAATGTGCATGTGTAGGCTATGGCGGACAATTTCTAATAAGATATAAACGAGTTAAGGTTGAATTTAGAAGATTTCATAAATTAAATGTATCGACATGAATAATTAAACAATTAAAGTTAATATTGGGGATCTCAACACTTGAACCTATATAATACAAAAGTACGACATGAACTGGCATGATATTAACGAGTTAGGGTTGAGGTTTTATGGGTTCGCGTGCTAAATTGATTGACACAAACAATATGAACAGTTAAACAACTATTATTTGGGTTGGAAAGTGTCGACTCAAAAACCCGCGAATTTAAACAAAATACCAACTTTCACCCTATTACGAGCAACTGTAACATGCAATTTCCTATGAGTTTTTATTTTTTATTTTTATAATTCAACACTATTTTATGGTCATACCATCTATTACATTGAAGGCTGTGGGAAAGGATAGAAGTGACAAACTATAGAAATCGAACCCTCGAGTTTTGAGTGATTCACTACGCATTACAACCGTTGGAGCACTATCTCGTTTTTCTCATAGTGTAAACTAATTTAGTATGGGGAAACTCTCTCCTCTCTGGTACACACGCTAAGAACAAAGACAGAGGATAGAATCATAAACTTCATAGATACAGAATATTTTTGGGAAAAAAATATTAAAGAAACAAAAGCTGGAGCCAAAGTTGTTGCCAAATGCATCTGCATATATCCCTACGTAGCCAGCCTAGACCTTCTGATATTTTTGTAGTATCCCATTTGGATTTAGGAGGTCAAGATGACACTAAGTTGCTGTTTATTTTTATCCATTATTTTCAATACAACTTTTTAATATATTTTCAATACATCTTTTACACTTAAATTTTTTATCATCAAAACATGCTTTTAAAATCATGTCAAAACCAACTGGATAGATACCAATATTTACATTACCTTTCTTTTCAATTGTTAACAAGAAGAAGACGATCCCAAGTTTCATTAAGGGCTTAAGGAGCCAAAAACATGAAAAAAAAAAAAAAAAAAAAGAAAAAATGTTGTTTTTAAAGAAGAAAGAAGACAAGAAGTTGGGCATAAGATTCAGCATATATATACAGAAACAGAAGTTGCTCCTTGGACGATTACTACAAAGATTTCTTGTTGATGTGCTGATCCCTCCATTGATTGATCTTGTGTTTGTGACAGCATATTTATGTTTGGAGTTTTGGATTTTCCCATGAATACAAAAGGTCGGCAAATTTCGATTCCACCAACATATACGAGGGACAACGATTTCACAGTTCTGGTAAGCCTAATAATTGGATCTTTATTGCATATGCTTTGCCCCAAAATTTCCAGAATTTCAGTTCTTCAATCTCTCATTTACAGGTTGAAGCTTTTTCTCTGTGTGCATTTTGATCATGCATATTTTGCTTTTTGAGTACATTTTTTTTTAATGAAAATCCCATTAGGAAAGTTGCAAGATGTGCCAATTATATGCTTGATTTTGACATTCTTTTTTTCAGGATTTGAGAGGGCTGAGAAACTCTTTCTTTGGAGGACTAAAAAAATGGCTGAGATTGACACAACCTCCATTGAATCAGTCCAAGCTGCCATTTCTTTTTTTGGGGAGAAGGATGACCAGAAGAAGATAAAGTTTATCAGCAGAGAAGCAAGTCCTGTAAGTATATCTCACTCAGAATTTTCTAGCATGTTTCATGTAAACAGCTTTTGGTGGTGGTGGGGGGGGGAAATGGCCTCAGGTTTGTGAAAAATACCAATACCCCGGCTTAGATTTGCATGAAAAGATAAAAATACCCTTCAAGTTGCGTTTGGCGTGCAGAAATAGAAATGGGAATGAGGGGCATCTCATATGCGAAAATAGATGAATCTCTTATTAAAGGAATTTTAAATCGCCTTTTAGGAAATATAATAGTTTAAATTATTAGGGTGTGTTTGGTACGTGGGTTTGGGAATCAATGAATGGAATGAAAGAAAACATAAATGTTTGGTTAGTGGGTTCGGAAATGAAGATTTGGTAATGAAATCCAAAATAATTAACAATCAGCCGAACCCACCAGGGGTGGGTCTCAATCTCAATAATTAACAATAGTAAAGAATAGGGACCACAAGTTCAACGACACAAAAAAGAAGAATCAAAAGTGTAATGAAGGTAAATAACAGGGACCAAAAGTGCGTTTTTCCCTTATTTATTTCCTAAGTTTTGGTTTCATCCCATGATTATACTTATGCATAGTTATGCCTGAAATATTTTCATGAAGAACAGGATTCATATTTGAAATGAATTTGAGAAGCTGGGGAAAATCAAGAATATCCTTATGATCAGTTTGATGACTTTATTCTTTTCATTTCCAGGAGTCAGATAAGGAAAAGGAGATTGATGAGAAGCTAATGAAAGACTTGGCAAATTTGAAAGTTCAGTTGGAGGTAAAGGATTCTGCCCACAAGCAAGATCTTCTAAAGCTTGATCACTACCAGAAAACAGCTGATGAGCTTTCTACTCTCCTGAACGCCTCTGAGGTTGAGAAAGATGCACTCATGAATGATTGCCAAGAATCCAGGGCTAGTGTCCGTGAACTGGAAGCCGCGATTGAGAAGATGACTAATCAGTTAGCAGAATGTATAAATGTAAAGGAACAGCTTTCTCATGTGTTGAGAGAGTTGAAGGACACACAAGGACAACTTCTTCAATTGGATATAGAACTTTCAGCTGCAAAAGATGCCGAATTTGATTCCATGACTAAAGCTGAAGCAATGGAAAATGCCTTAAGCTTGGAAAAGGTAAAGACTGAGGAGCTTGTGAGGCATGTTGAAGAGCTAAATGAAACAATTATGCATCTAAAGATGACTGTTACAGAGAATGAGAAAGAAAAAGAGGTGCAAATTGAACTGGCAGAAGCAGCAGCATCCGAAGCGCAAGAACAACTAGAAATGATGCAATCTTTAGAGAACCAACTGTTGGACAAGTCCGCACAGATTGATGCACTCCAAAAGGATCTTCATAAGGCGAATTCCCTTAGCGAATCTTCTGAGCAAGTTGCATATGATGCCCTGAGTGAATCGAATCAACTGAAAGCGGATTTAGAACTGAGCGAAAAGAGTTACTCTGATCAGGCTGCTTGGATTAGCTTATTAGAGACTGAGCTCCAGGAGATGAAGCTGGAACTTCGTAGCGCTAATGAAGAGAAGGATATGCTGATCAGGAATGCTGAAGAAATGAGAATGGAATTAGAGAAGACAAGTAGTGAAATTACTGAGGCTAGAGAAAAGGAGAATGCAGCAGAAATTGAGATAGCAATGCTAAAATCTGAAATCCACAAGGGTAGATCAAAATTTGTTGCTGCTGAGGCTGCTGAAGAAAGGGCAAAGATTGAGAAATCTGCAGTCTATGCTGCACTTCAGCAACTAGCAGTAGAGGCCGAAGAAGCGAAGGAGGAGTGCCGAAACTTGAAAGAAACTACAAGCACAGATGAAAGTTCTAGTCAATGTAATGAGGATTTGGCTGAAAACAAGAACTCTTTAGCCCAAGTCACAATTCCAAAGGAAGAATATGACATTCTGGTCATGAAGGCTGGGCAGGAAGGTGTCCTTGAGTCAGAGAAGTTAAAGAAAGAGCTAGAGATTGCCGCATCGAAAACTGCAGAGTTCAGGGCGCGAGCAGAACAGGCGATAAGCCGAGCAGAGGTTGCAGAGAGAGGTAAAGCAGAACTAGAGGAACAGATAAAGAAGTGGAAGGAGCATAAGGCAAGGAGGAAGGCTGCATTAGCAGCACTGCATGAGGCATCAATTTCGAATGAGATTGTCGAAGCCTCGGGCTCCAAAGATGCCAATTACTATAGTTATGAGAGTGATACTAAAGTTTATCAACCTCTTAGTAAGATGCTGAATATGAAATTCTAGGGGAAAATAGGAAAACAAAAATGTGAACCCTTCAATTCATGGGGAGTAAATTTTGTCTAAGGTAGTCCATTTCAAAAGGTTTGTTATTCATCTTTCTCAAAAGTGCTTCATGTTTAAAGTTGCTTCAAATATTATAAGCACTCAATCATTCAATAATAGACTTGAAATTACTGTCAATAGTTGAAAGAAGGTAGCAATTAATGCTTTTTACTGAGTCCTCTTTGGCTACTTCTTTTGTGTGATCATGTCATTAATACAGTAGACTCCATAATGCAGAACATGTTTGATTTCCATAATGCATCATCATGAGCATTTGTGGGTGAGACTACAATCCCGCTAAAGGAATTATTCAGTTAATAGATTTGACCTATGCAATTGCATATGCAATCACATTAATAATGCATCCAAGGCCACATCCTATGACTAAATGGTTCCTAAATGGGACTCTAGTTTTTCCGTGAAAACCATCTTCTCTTCCAAATTTTGCATGGAATGTGAGGCATTACTGTGGTGGTTAGTATTCTCTTCTGAATTCAATTTCTGGACTAAAATCTGTGGAAATTCAATGATTGAAAATTGGAAGTGATGTCGCGAGTGAGGAAAACTGCAGAAGAAAGTTCTGTCTTAACGATTTCAACCGACACATCTCTAGTGACAGCTGAACACTAAAACCCGAAGAGAAGTGTTTGATGTGATTTGAAGAATATTTGGTTGTTGACAGAATTGAAGTTCTGTTTTGTTTCTTAACACTTTCCTTCGTAGTTTCCTGTCATTTTGCAGGTCTTTTGTAGAAATACCAACAAAATCAATTAAATGTAGTCAAGAAAGATGATTAGAAAAACCAAAATGAGTTGAATGGCTTAACTATGATATGATTGTTAGTCATTCAGAATGCTCAGTTGCAAGCATTTGAGGTAAGAGAACAGTTCTTGTCACAATCAAAGGAATCTTAGCATTTGAGGCTTCAAATTAGAGGGTTTATAATCTGAGAATGTGAAGAAGCCCACTAGCTAGTTATTCCTTTAGAATTTGTTCAATGCAAAAGTTGCTTATAGCCACAGATTATGAGCAAGCTGAGCTGACTGCTTTTGCTTTGAAAAGCAATGGTCCTGAGGAACTGAACTCAAACCTTTAGCTTTTACAAAATGTAAATTGAATCTTCTTAGATGCTGCTCTTAATCCCTCATTAGTTGTAGTGCCTATGGTGATATTCATAGGTTACATTCTTTTTGCATCATTAAAGAAAGAAGGTTGGCTAATTTTGAAGGGTCCTTGCCTTTTTTTTTTTGGTGTGGTCTAAGGATAAACATACACATGCACTCATGCACACGCAATAGCTCTCAACTGCAACAGATAAGAATATACACGCGCATACACACACGGGCTTTGAAGAGTCCAATCCAAATGATATATAGTTTCTTTACTTCTAGTATGGTCAATGAAAAATCTACCCAAAAGTGGTTAAGCCATCTCCAAAATGGTTGCTGGTCAAATTTGCTGTTATTCCTAGAGGAGCTGGTGACAAATATGCATTAATTGGTGACAACTAATGGAGATTCAAACTTCAAAGTCAAATTTGTGAAGTCTGCAATAAAATAATATCCAATAAAGTTTGGTTTGACAAAGAATGCCAAAACCGAAAGGCATCCAAAACAACAAAAACAGATTAATACTTGATCTTTCTGCTTCTATTATTATTATTATTTTTTTTTTCCTTTTTGTGGGATGGAGATTGTTATGTTGGGTCACATTGGAAAGAGGAGAAGCTGATACCTCAGGCCAACTTTAAATCACCCAAAACACAAATGAGTCCAAGAAAAGATACATAGAATAGAAATATGCAAGATGCTACATTTTTCTAGGGTTAATTTCAATAAAACCCCTCAAACTTTACTTAGATTGTAAACTGAAACAATTTGAACTTTCAATTTGTTGCAATGTAAGGTAACGTTAGTTTTAATTTTAGAAATTTTTCATAAAAATAGCTAATTATTCACGTAATAACAATTATAATATATAAATTTTGCTGAAGGATTAGGTGAGTAATTATATATTTTAATGAAGAATTTTTAAAATTAAGATTAATATTACCCTACATTGTAATAAATTAAAAGTTCAAGGGATTAATTACAAAAAGCAAAATTTAGGAGGCAATTTACAATGAAGTAAAGTTTAAGGAGTTTTTTAAAAATTAACTCTTTTTATTTTTATTTTATGCAGAACATGACAAAAAGGGGAACTTTCATCACATCAACTCATGAACAAATAATCAAAATTTCTAACTGAAGCAGGCCAGCCCACAATTAGAGATCCCAGATAGTCCATGTATGGCTCCTATGGTTTTGTCAGTTTTGGCATACTACATCTACAACTTGTATAATAGCCAAATTATATGTCACTAATTTTATACTCCCTCCATTTCATTCTGATAGAAGAATCCACTTGAAAAATATTTTTTTGTTTTAATAGAAGATTTCACTTTTAAATTTTTTACACCTTTTATCCTTACTAATATAATAATGTGTGGTGCACAATTATCACATACTTAATAAGTAAGGATATAAATTAAATAAAGAGTGTCAAATTAAATTAACTATTTTAGATGTTGCAACTTCACATTCATAATAAGTTATGCATTGATGAATGTGGATCGAGGGAGTACCAATCGGGTACCATTGCAATTTATCTGTCCCATTAAGTATTGTGTATCAATCATATACCGCAATTTAAAAACTCACATGTCTTAACGTATTTTATATTAGTGAAATAGAAGATTCGGACTCATATAACATATTATGCACTATTAACCTCGTACCATCATGTATCACAACAACGACAATTAAAAGTAAGTTTGTATACTTTTCCGGTGAGTTACAGGCTTGTATATATGTTAAGCCGTTTGAAGAATATTACACATTTTCTTGATATGCTTGTTTGACAAGTAATTAATTCTCCTTCCAGAAGGGTAAATGAAAATTCTCTGAAAGTGGAAATTAATTAATTAATTAAGCATATATCTTCCAAAATTGTGTGCTGGTCAAATTTGCAGTTGTTTTCTCACGTGAAGTAGTGATGAAATTGGCCATGCAATGGATAGATATTTCTCTCAAAGATATTATTTGATTTGATGGAGATTGAAAGGCTGCTATGCCTAATTTTCTGAGGTGTAAGTTCGTGCAACATTTTCCTTAAGAATATTACTGATTATAACTCTCAAACTGATACTCAAAAGGAAATAAGCAAAAATACAAAAACAACATTAATGGGCATGAACACTAGTAGAGGTGGTTGCACACGTATACCCAGAAAACCACCTTTTTTTTAATTCATTAGGGAATGTTGTATTTTTGCAACATATAAAGAGCCTGTTCTTTTTCATCGTTTTGAAAACGATTTTGAAAATAAGTTTTAAAAATTAGTTTTATAATGTAAAAAGTGTATTGAAAATGTAAAAAGTGGATGCTGAATAGTAAAAAATTATATTAAAAATGATGAAATATGTTTAAAATATATTAAATTTACTGTTAAAACCAAAACCGTTTTCAAAACAGAACAAAAAGAACAGACCCAAAGTTGTAAAATTCTAACCGTATAAAGTACGGTTGTCGCACCGTCGTTTTAGTTTGAAAAATTGACCTCCACGTATGTTTTGAGTTGGATCACATAATAATATCGGAAGTGAGATCACCATATATTAGACTACTACAGTAATTAATCTTCCTATTTGCATTTTGGCCATTTGGATACATCTCATATATTTAATTGAAGTTTAATTAATTAATTAATAAATTGTGCACGTGTGTCAGCATGACTGGATAACAAGGATGAGCATTTTCTGATCAAAATCTTAACCAAAAGTAAATTCTATTATTAACTACAAAAAATCAATAATCAAAATAACTATTTAAACAAAAAATTTTAAAAAAAAAATGACCAAGTGATCCAACCGTTATAATATATAGACAGCCACATAGAAGGTGAGGATTTGATTCCTCTTATTCTTTTTTCCCTTCTTCTAAAGTCTCTGCCTTCAGTGTAATAGTGATTATTTCAAAAATATATATATATATATATATAACTACATAGGTAAATTAAAATTTTTTCTAATTTGAATATTTGAATATCTAAATGATTTCATTGTCCATTTAAAGTAAAATTTGATTGTAAAGAATTTCTAATGTTATATAATAAAAAAAACTCCCTTTAAATAAAAACTCCACATGCTCATTGAAAATAATATTCCCTTCTAAAAGAAAATAAGAAAAAAGGAAACAGGAAACAAACATAGCCTATTCTTTTGTCTTAAATAGTGAACTTTTATTGAGTCAGCGTGGCTTGCCTAGTTGTAGAAAAATTCACTATTTTTCAGAAAATTATGATGCTTCACAAATATTTATCGAGTCATGGATCGAATCCTAACAACTCTCAAGTGCAGTAGCACTATTTTCATGTAAGTACAAGTGGTAGTAGCACGAAGGCAATCCTCCCCAATTCAGTCTTTCTCCTCTCCAGTGGCCCCCCAATTATATTATTGTATTGTCGAGAGTCTCACGCCGCATTGTGTGAGACAATTAAAGCCGGACGAATTGCAATGCATTTCCTTCAAAAAAAAATTATATATATATATATATATATTCGATATAGATAGCCATATAATATGTATAAAATGAGGATGACGTACTAATGAAATAATTTATAATCTTTGGTTGGAAATTAATTATAAGCCGACCTTTATTATTATAATTATTATTAATAGTTGAAATTGACTGGATTTAATTAATTAGCTAGCCAAATATTTTGTCGTCTAATATTTGTATTAATGTAGGAGAATATCCAAGGTGACAAATCATTCCTTGAGAATGAGTCACGTACTGGTGCATTTTCTTGATTATTTTTATTTTCTCCAAATAAGTGTTGCATTTAAAATAGCCATACAAATTAATGAGGTAAGCAATTAATTTTCTCTTTTACCTTAATTTATATTTTTTTATTCTATTACATATTAAATGAAAATTTGTGTTATATATGTGTATTTTGAAAAGATATTATACTATTAAATGTAATCAATTAAATAAAAAATAAAATTACTACTTTATTATAGTGAAGTGCATAATTAACTAGTCAACGTAACTTTGTAGAAATTGCAGAAATAATCACGCAACTTTGAAAAGCCGATTTTTAATCACTTAACTTTCAAAAACGTGCATAAATAGTCATTCCGTGAATTCCAGCCGTTAACTCCCTAATGGAAGTTAATTTTTTTGGGCAAAATCGTCCAATTTCATTTTCTTTTACCTTATCTTTCAATTATTTTACTTTTATTAGCAAATAAACCCCTAAATTTTATTTTTTTACATATTCGACCAAAAATAAAGTTTACTGCATAATAAAAATTTATTATAAAATTTAAATTATTTTTAAAAATTTTTAAAATAAAAAATAAAATATTAAACTATTTTAAATTATAAATATCATAATAGGTCCCAACTTATACTTTAATTAGGGCGGCAACAAATTTAAATTATTCTTGTAAAAATTAAATATGAAAAATGAAATATTAAACTATCTTAAATTAAAAATACTATAATTTCAAAAATATATATTCATATCAATTTGTAAATATATTATAATATTAAGAATAATTACTATTTTAGTAATATCATTATGCAGTAAAATTTATTTTTGGTCGAAGATGTAAAAAAAAAAAGATTAGGGGTTTATTTGTTAATAAAAGTAAAATAATTGAAAGATAAGACAAAGAAAAAGGAAATTGGACAATTTTGCCCTAAAAAATTAGCTTTCGTTAGGGAGTTAATGGCTGCCCCTGACGCAAAGACCTTTTTCAGCTTTTGAAAATTGCGTGATCATTTTTGCACTTTTGCAAAATTGCATGATAAGTTATGCACTTCACTCTTAATTTTTTATATTCAAATGTGTAAAATGACATTTATTTGAAGATGAAAATATTTCTCCAATGGAAGATTTATTTGGAGACGAGGGATTATATGTTATGTATAGGGAGCGTTTTTACTGTTTTCTTTCTTTCTTTCTTCTTTTTGTTGTCAATTTTTAGGTAACTGTAATATTTTATTTAATTGTGAATTTGAAAATTTGACTCACTACATGAGACCGATGGAATAATAACACTAATAATAATATACGTCCTCAACATATTTATTTTTACTAATATGATTAAATAATGTCTATATTTTAAACTTAAAAAAGGTATAAGTGAATTATAAATAAATGAATCATTTAAGTGTTGTATATAATTTATTTAATGTGTTTTATTTTAATTATAAAAAAAATCAATTAAGTGAAATCTTGTGTCTGGCAATATTTAAATTACTTCATGTACATCTCCTAATGTATTTGAAGCACCACTTTTCGAGAACTCCATTGGTGCTACCATGGGCACTACATTGGAGATGTTGCGCCCCATATCGGGGCAGCGCACTATCACTAAAGATTTGTACATTGCCGCCGAGTTAGATATATTACCCATCAACACACCAGTGAGTGACCCCTTAAGTTTTGGTAATAAAATTTCACAAATCTTAGTGATGCGATTTAAACCCAAAATTTATGATGGTTGCAAAGTGTTTTACTATTTGAAAACTGGATAGATATTAATTAATGATTGAATCATTATTCCATTGTTTAATCTCATAATAAGCAGACTTATATTATGATTCAGTTTCACGTACATGAACTATTAAAATACAATACATAAACCTTTTCTACTAATTGTCGTGAAATTGTTAGAAACTCATATATTATACAATAAATTTGATGTAATATAAACTTTAGAGGTGATTTCTGTGAAATTAATTTACGGTGTGACCATCTCTTTTGATATCTTTTTAGAAAAACATGATGCTCTTCAATAAAAGTAACACTCAGTGTAATCATTGGTATTGCTAGAGAGCATTTTAAAAAAATAAAAGGAAAATGATTTGGAGAGTGTAAATATTGAGAGACAAACTTCAAAAAATGACGTGGTATGCATCACGTCCGTGATCGTTATTGCTTAGCAACTTTAATTTTAGATACCCAATAGCTTTTTGCCACGTAAATGCTACGTTACTCCCTATAAATTTTCTCTAAATTTATCATCCCTTAAAATAAAATATTGCTCTGGAATGTTATTTTATTATTATTATTATTTTAATTGCCAAGAGAAAATTAGAGGACAGCCAACTACCAATTAACTGCCAATGCAGAAAAAATGGAACTTGAAAGAATAGTAAACATGAAGAGATTTAGGTATCCTTTCATAATCTGATTGGATTCCTCTCCTTTTGACTTTTCATCAATAATGTGAGATATATATATAGTTAATTAATTAGTTATGAAATGAAAGCTTGTTTGATTAATTGTCCAATGTCCATTCATTTTATTAAACACAAAACCTAATGCTAACCACTCCTAATTAACCCCTAAGTACTCCTATGTTTGTATTTAGTATATTAATTACTAATATATTAAGGTTCATGAATTTGTACTTATTCTTCTCAGGTAACCAATTAACAAGTTACTAATTAAGTAAGACTAATTAATTAAGATTTAAGAGTTAAGACAAACCAGAAAAACAGACAAACGCACGGACACCATATTCATACAAAAAGATTAATAATAATAATAATAATAATAAAAGCTTTGACTTTGGCGCATAGTACTACACGTGAGTACAAAGCTAGCTATATTAATTATAATTATAAATATAAATATATACATACTAAATTAAATAATTATTTGTGCAGGCTTGTACGTTTTTCTTGGTTGGTGGGGTGTCTGTACTTGGAGAAGGACACTAACTAATTAACTACTCTTTTGAAGATAAATAATACTTCATCGTTAACGGACAGAGTATCTAATTTTTTTTTTTTTAAATCTCAAATATTTATCCCAATTTTTGCATAGCAACTCATGTGACATGCATTCATGGGTTATATATTTTTTTATGAAATAATCATTAATATCACATTATTCGACAAATAAATATATGGCACGTGAGTTGTTATGCAAAAGTTTATTAAAATAATATTGGTTTCTTTGTTGACCATTTTGTTGAATTTTGATACAACCTACGTACGTCATGTGAAAGTTACACAATAGTTATGCATTTTAGTTCCATCCCCTCTTCTGTTATAATTAAGGATTAAAAATTTTAAAATATTTATGTGAAAGTGACTACAAGAAATGTTAGAATTTAGAACGTATCTATATAAAAAAGTGACGAAACCAAACCTCTTATATTTGGTGGACAAAATATCTAAAAATTTTCTAATCAAATATTAATTTAATATAACTTTACATTTGCCCCTATTTTTCCAATTTTGGTTAGAGGAAAATTCACAATCTTTATAAATTTTACATAACATTCAGAATATCTTCTAAAAAATGAGGTGAGACAATTGTCTCACCAGATTAATTTCTATACGTGTTGTACTTTAACATTCATTAAAAGTCATACATTTGTAAAATTAGATTCTTATCGTGGAATAGACGGAGTACTTTATATCTAGCTCTCTCAATGAATGGGGATCACCATCCTAACAAATAAATGAGAGTTTTACGATCTTCATATGAAGATTTAGACGATTGGAGGTTTTTATCCCCTGATTAGTGACACATTAGAGATCGGTGTCTTGATTCAATACGAGATATATATTGTATGTCCAACTCAATGACTGACTTTTTATTGTACCGTTTAGATAGGTATGAATTAATATTGTTTATTTCAATTCAAATATTTACAACGACTTTATAAATTTGACTATTATCATATCAAATTTATGCTCACAGTTATATTAGCTATTTTTTTAAAAAATTAATTAATACTAATTTGACTTAAAAATGAATAAATAAATAAACATAAACATAAACACAATTGTCAACTTCTGTCAGCTAATTGAAAGAAAGAAGAAAGAATATGGTAATGCTTTGCCCGTTCACTTAGACAACATATATAGAACCATATATGATAATGTAAATTACTAATCGTTGTACCCTTTTTTTCTTTTTCTTTTATTTATTTATTTATTTTACATTACGGTGCTGTTATTGGGTCCCACACCTAGATTCCTCCTCTATTTGTCCTGAATAAAATTTAAGCTCGTAATATCTGTGATGAATTCATTTGTGATTAATCACTCACTCGATTAATGCTAAGTCAACTCCATTACTCCTCCCATCTGCAATATTATATTCATATACATAGACATTAATTGCATGCATATGTCAACGTTTGTATGGAAAATGGGATGTCAATTAATGGAAATGTTTATAGTAGAATCTCTCCATAACAAATAAATTAAGCTTTATAGACAACTAACATTCTTGGTGAGATTTTAACTAGCATATTTCTTATTGGCGAGAATGAAACGATGTCGCAATAAGTGAAACTGCATCATTTTAACTTTTGATTGGCCTGCATTTGGCTGGAGGCTGTGTGGTGTGGGCAAGTCAGGAGTTTTTAATCATAGATCCTCCGTCCGCGTAGTTTGTAGATTATCACGAGCATGGTTTAAAATGTGTATTATTAATAATGAGAAAAATTATTGTAATATATATATATGCGGTAGAAACCCAAAACAATATCAAAATAAAAATATGGGTCGAATAACGAACGAAGCCTTTGCGTGAATAAAATTTACTGACAGAATTTGAAAAAAAAAAAAAAAGTAAAGTAAAACCTTAATTTGATATAATTAGCATTCAGGCTCCTGATTAGTCTTGTGTTTTTTTTTTTTTTTTTTTTTTGAGCAAACACCCTTAAAACAGGTTGGGGAACATAAGGACCTTTATTAAAATATCCGGTGAATAAAAAATAGGAAGGGGACGTTAACTAAACCCTACCTTACAATTAAAAGGGATTAGCCCCTCGGGTAGCGAAAACTCCTCCCATCTGAAACTATCAAACCCCTCACTTCCCATAAAAGTGTGGAATGCATATAAAACGCCGAAATAGTGAAAGAAAGAGTATCCTATGCTGATGATTTCATTATGCTATGTTGGAGACAGCAAGATATTCAAATCCCTACCTAAACAGACAAGGATGCCTATGTAAGAAAAAGAAAATTCATGATCTTAAGCATAAGTAATAAAATATGAAAGTGATCATCTTTATAGGCATTTTGATGTTCTTTGAATTTTTTCTTTTTTTTTTCTTTTTTGAACTTTTACTTTGAAGAGTACAATTAGAATTACATAATTAATGTGATAAACATTTCATATGAGAACAGCTATAAATGCTAGGAAAAAAATATCTCAGATCTTTGATACCTCTAGTTGAAAATTAACATGACAATTAGAATACAGGGCCTTTCCTACTAAAAAAAGGTCATGTTCTAAAATATAAATTTGGGCCTTTATATATTATCGTAAATGTAAAATAATATATATTGTTTTACATTTACGATAATATAAAAGAACCCAAATTTATATTTTCGAATTGGCCCTTTTTTTAATACTCTACATGTTCCTTCAGAAAAGTGTACTTTTAATTTATTTTATTTTTTTTAGTAGAAGAGTCTACTTATAAATTATTTACTCTGCTTACCCTTACTAATATAATAATTTGCAATCTATAATTAACTCACGTGTAAAAAGTAAATACATAATTAAAATAAAATGTGGCAAATTAACTATTTTAGCTTGTTTATCTTGAGCTCTATTAATATGTTGTATATTTGAGATCGGATTTTTCTGATAGAATGCTTACTCGATAGAGTTTGGGTACGACACAACTCTTAGAAAGCTTTCACTCCCCGGGGGGGGGGGGGGGGGGGGGGGGGGAATTCATTAATAATCAAAATTAAAATATTTCAACAAAAAAAAAGAATTAAGTCACAAAACAATTCTAAATAATATATATACATATATATATATATATATCTACCCAATATAATAGAAATTAACATAGGTTTGATGTTAAACTGTCACGTGGCTGTCACATATACTTAATATTTAATTATGTTAATGTTGACAAGGCTGCCACAGATAATTTAATTTAACTATTGATATGAATGCCACATAAGATTAACATGGTTATTAAATACATAAATTTTATTTTATCTCATTTAACTAGATAATATTTTTCATTACCTCTTCAACTTCTTAAGTTAATTTTCAAATTTTCATATTAAATTAATCTCCAAATTTAAGAGCATTGGACTCTCTATATTATATAATTTATATAGAACTTAAGTTAAGTATATTTGTAAACTATCAAACGTTTATAATGAAAAAAAGTTTATTTGTTATTAGTAAATGTAGCATTACTAATAAATAATTTTTTAAGTAAGACATGCTTATAGTGAGTGCGAACTAAAATAATTATTATTGTCATTTACTAATTTATTTTTAATTTATGCCTTTTCATATACTATAAATTTCAAATATCATTAAAATCTATTGATTATATTATAATTATTTACATTGTTCACATCAACTTCCTTATTAATATGCTATTAGTAAATGATTAATTATATGAAAATTTTTGGTAATCCTCACCAAATAAAATGAATAAACACTTTATTTATCACTTTGCAATCTATATATATGTCCAGTCCCCTGAAAATAAAAATTCACACAACTTTCTTATTGTTTAGACTCCTTATATGCATGCAGTCTAATTCACTTTAATGGTGAAACTTTTCGTAATGTATATACATTCTTTTAAAACATATTTTTTGTATAGAGAAATTTCAAAATGCATTTTTTTTTCCTGAATTTTCTCAATTTATTCAAATTTGTAGGTTGTTACTCCAATGAAAAACAAGATTTCTCTATCCAACGTTATAAAATGTCTCCATGCATGTTTACCTCTTTTAACAATGGAGCTTCTCATGTTGTCGGCATCTACATACAACACGCCTCGAATTCATTCAACAACTTAGTTTTTTTTAGAGAATAAGAAGAAGGCTAAAGAAGTTGACAGGGGCTAATATGAGGATATGAGAAAAAATGAAGAGAATAGAGTAGGCATGCCAATTCTATATTTGGGAAAAAATTTCAAGTGTTTGTGTGATATTTATCATATATTTCTTGTTTTTAAATATGTATTTGTAATAAATCGATTACTATTAATAATTTTATTTATATATATATATATATGAGCACATAATAATATTATTTGGCATTCACCGTGCAAATGCACGGTGCTCACTTCTAGTATATATATAATCTCACAAAAAATAAAGGTGAGTGAATGACGGTGAATTTACATTTAGTTAATAGAGTAATTAAAGTAAATATTATAATACATATATTTAATAAATTACTAATAATAATAATTTATGGGGCCTAGGGCCCCATAAAATCCAGGGCCCTGCAAGAATATCACTGTGAAAATAAAAATGAAAATAAAAATATACCAATTTAATGCGGATTAATTTTCGTGAATACACACTGTTTCAATTAAAATAGAAAATTACTAGAACAGAAGAGTTTTGCTTGCCCTCTATTTTATGCTTCTTCTGCCATTTGACTGGGATTCTTCTACCAACACTCTCGAGCACACCCATTACATTAACGTCAGAGGCATAAGTAGAAAGACGCATCTTTTTATGAGCTCACAAGAACACACATAGCCGAAAAAGTAACTCCCTTAATCCCAAAATAAGTGTCACTTACTTTTCACACAAGTTAAGAAAATGACTAAAATGTCTATAATAACCTTAGTTAATTTAACTTATTATGTTCAATAAAATAATATTTTACTATCCCAGACTTTAATTTGGTGATGGACATCGGCTAACTGTAGTCCGTGGTAGTTATAGTAGTAGTACTGCTAATAAAAATTAATGATAAAAAAGAGAATAATAGTGTTCTCATATTTCTAGGATATTGCATTATTTTCAAAACACATTAAAAATGTAGTAGTAGAAGGTATTAAATAAGAGTAAATTTTAAATAAATCAGTACAATTTAGTCTTGAAATGTGAGAACAACACTTATTTTGGGACAAATTTTTAAGACTTAAATGACACTTATATTTGGGACGGAGGGAGGGCTCCGTATGGCACAAAATTTTTCCATCTCATTTCACTCTCACTTTCATTTTATAATAATTTATCATCAATTTCAATACACCTTTTACATTTTTCAAATACTTTTTTACATTTTCAATATAATTTTAATAATTTTAAAATTCAAAACACTTTTCAAAATACCTTTCAAAAGACATACATACGAGCTCACACACCAACAAAGCCAGAAAGCTATCTCATGCTATGTAGGCAAACAGCCGTGAGACTTGCACTCTACTTCTCTGACTTCTGCTGAAAACTGTACTATTCTCCATGAATTCTTTATATAGAATAATATTCTCTATATTAATATACCTGAAAAGTACTACAGCTTAATGAGACTCTTTAGAGATAATACCTATTGTAGTGGATCTAGTCTTTACTAGAGAGTGTGAGTGCGGTCTAATACTCTGGGTCGTGGCGAGGCTTGCTACCTTAAAATCCTGCTTTATATTTGGTGCTACCAATATATTATGCCCATCTCAAGCTCGAGGGACTACTGGATTTTCGTAGGACTAAACGTTGCTTGGGAATAGACAATGTTAGAACAAACAAAACACTGGTAAACTTGGCTTGGGGATAGACAATGTTAGCAAAAATGTCTTAACCTATAACCCTATTACAAAAATGTCTGACCCTATTATCCTAAACTATAAGGGAGAATACGGTGAATTTGTATACTCGTTTCAGATATTACACTCGCTCCTCTATCTCTTATTTTTGAAAAGTAAGCAAAGGTTGGAAAATTACATAAGAGATAGGAAAGTTCCACACGCGGAAGAAGCGAGGTAGAGGAATTGGTCAACTCATCAGGCTCATGACCTGAAGATCACAGGTTCGAATCCTGTCCCCTCATAAACAAGCAGAAAAATCATTTCCATTTCTGCTTCGCTGTGAACAAATCCTCTATATTAATATACCTGTATGGCAACAAATTCTCATTTCCATTTCACTCTCACTTTTAATTTTATAATAATTTTTCATCAATTCTAATAACCCTTTTTACATTTCCCAAATACCTTTTTACATTTTTAATATAATTTTAATAATTTTAAAATCCAAAACACCTTTCAAAAGGCATATCATACAGGGCTTTTCCCTAAATCTTTCTCAAAATCAATTAAAAATAATTAAACAAGTAATTATAAAATCTTACCACAAATAAAATTTACTAATTATGTTTGATTTATTTTTCAACAATAAATTTAGTGAATCAAATATATATACATCTATCGTCTCAAAAAAAAAAAAAAAAAATATATATATATATATATATACACATCTAAACAAATTTTGCATATATATGAATCTAGTTAATGTACAATTAACTATCACAAACCTCCAAATGACTGAATTTCTAAATGAATCAAAGGAAACTTTCACTTGTTTATATGGATGAGTAAATGGTACTATAGTATTCTCTAAACTTGATCTCTCAATTCATTTTAATTATTTTCTAAACTTGAAAATTACTTATGTTGTCCATAAACTTAATTTTACAGTTTTATTTTGGTCCCCAACACCTTTTTAGTCCATTTAAAAGCAGTCAGCTACTAGGGCATTTAAATAAAATAAAAATTCTTTCTTTGAATACTAATTTGTTTGGGCAAAATTTGGAGGGGTACAAAGGGAAAGACAAACAAGGTCCTTCAAAATTTCTTTTACTTTTTGCCCCATACATGGAAGGTCTTATGGGAATGCAGCTTGCGTTTCCTACTAGACTTTCAAAAGATAAATTGAGCCACACATTATTAATTTAATAGGGAATATACAGTACATTATATACTGTAGAAATATATAAATGACTTTTTCGTTGGGACAAAAGAAAATGACTATTTATACTCCCTCGTTCCAATAGAACAGTTTAATTTTGAAAATATACAACTTTTATAAATAACAAAGTACATAACACTTCAAAAAAAAAAAAAAGGAATTTGTCATAGTTATTTACCATCATTGTTTTTACTTTTGAAATGTGGGGTAGTTTTGAAGCATACACGATTATATTAGTATAAGAGGATAAGAAGTAAAAAAAAACTTTTAAAATGTACTTTTCTAATAGAACTAAATAATAGTAAAAGGAAATTAAAAAAAAAACTAGAAACTAAATTTTTCTAATAGAGCAAAGGGAGTAAATGATATCATATTTTTCAAATCTAATTTTCTTTAGTTTTTTTTAATTTATTCAGAACGTAAATATATTGCAAGAAATAGAAACTACACACATGACACACATCCATAGAAGCGGTGCTTTATTATGATTATAATATTATTGTTTATTCAAAAAATAAAAAATAAAAAGAATACATTATGAACCACTCCAAGCAAGGGGAATACTTTTTTACGTTAAGCTTCAACTTTGAATTTTCGTCAACCTTTTAACCTAATTAAGCTAACCCCCGAAAAAGTAAGTACAAAGTAGGGCAAATTACATTTATCTCCCCGAAATTTGATTAAATTACAAATAAGTTCTTCTGGTTCAGAAAATTACAAATATCTCCCTGAAAATTCAAAACTTTTTTTTTTTTTTTTTTCTGTTTTGTGTTCATTCTTTCATCAACAGTAAGAGTGATGTGAAGTTGAGCCACACCGAGATTTGGAGCGCTCAAATTTTGACGTTTATTAACTAATCGAGTCTAGAATTCCTTTCATGTTTGTTAATTTATTAAATAAATGAGTTTGATGTGAATTTCTCCCAAGCCAATCCTGAACTTATTCGTGAAAGTTTGTGTTCGTTCTCAGCCATAAATAAAAAAGATTTATTCGTCAATTATGACCAAATCTCAAGGAAGTATTTGTAATTTCTAGAACCAAAGAAACTTATTTATAATTTAAACAAATCTCAAAGAGATAAATGTAATTGGCCCTACAAAGTAAGTGAAATAAAGGGATCAAAATTGTAAAGGGTAAGTCCTTTTCTCATGTCTTTCCTTTAGGATTCAAAGGTATCAAAACAACCAACCATTAGGCCAAAAATTTTCCAAATTTAACAGTTCACCAAACAGATGTGAAAAGGTGGAAACTGGAGACTGCACACAAAGAGTCTCTTTCTGACCATTTAATATCAACACAATATTCAAACCCAAAAGCCGGTTTCAAATACAAACAAAATGGTCAACTTGGGCGGCCCTCAACTTTGCTTCTGTGCCTTCTACAATTACAACTTCCACTCCCCAAAAAATGATGAACAAATTACAATTAGTTAGGTCAAGACCTATCCGGGTCGATTCCATATTTTCTGTCTAACTATTCTGTGTATCATAACTTGAAAATATTTTCGTTTAACTTTGAGAAAGTCTCATATCAGATCGTCTGGGGGTCCAACGACAAGTGATATTTTCGATCCTACAATTGCTCAGGACTGCAGATCTTCTGTCTCACTGATTGTGTACTACAAATTAAAAACACGCTTGTTTTAACATTTTTAGTTTTGTTTCCGTTACTCAAACATACATGCGTATTTTTAAGTTATGATATACGATTGGTACACAATTACTTCTACTTAGAACTTAGGAGGGGTAGCATTTTCTTCCTCCCACACATAACAATATCTCAATTCCAACTTCGACCCTAAAATTGAATAACAAATTACAATTGGTCAGGTCAGGCCTGACGAGTCAAGTTCAGATCCTCTATCTCGTGTACCATAACTTAAAAAGATGCCCATTTTAACGGTTCTTTCTGCTTTTTCCGTTAAAACTCGTGTACTTTTAAATTGTGATACACAATTGGTCGAATCTGGACTCCGGAGGGGTCATGGAGTGGTAACCAGCGATGTGGTATTTTCTTCCTCCAACATATAACAAAACAAGACATGTATGCCTGCCTAAACAACCAAAGTAGATTATAGTTTATTTAAAATAAGTTCATTGTCCCACATCAAGAAAAAAAAGAAAAAAAAAATTGGGTGGAAAGCAAAACTAACAAAGTGAAAAATTATTAAATTGTAGCGTACGTGCATTCCCTGTAAGTTTGTTGGGTTTGGTCCAAGTTGATTTTCCATCAATTTTCAATCTGCAGGCGCTCCTTTCATCTTCGGATTATAGTATTCTATTCTTACAGAAAATACTAAAATGTTTTGCCTCTTTCAACAACTCTGTCCGTCTCGCTGTGTTTCGCTAAACATGATCATCAACAGAAGAAGAATTCAACAGAGTTAGCCCAGAAAAAAAAGATAAGAACACAAGAAAAAACGGGATCCAGAGGAGAAAAATAGGGAAATTTTTAGCATTGATCATGCAGGAAGAGGAAACTGAACTTCTCTTTTTTGTAGCATTTTTCGGTTTCTTGATCTTGATTTCAGGTAAATTATGGGAACTGTTCCTTTTTGGGTCTTTTGGGTTTGAATTCTTTGATATGATATGGGATTTTGCATGGTTTTTTTAGTTTTCCATGGATGATTCTGAGTTGACTTCTTGAAATTACAGGGCAGCTTGTTGCTGGAGACTCTCAGGAAATAGACAGAGAAGTGTTATTGAAGCTGAAGTCGTCTCTTGAAAGGCAGAATCCTGTGAACCAAGGAAGCTATTCTCAGTGGAATATCACAGGTTCTAACCCCTGCAAATGGGCTGGAATTTCATGTGATGATGCCACAAGAAGTCGGGTGACCCGAATTGAATTGTCCGGAAACAGCATAGCTGGAGATTTCTTTGGGAACTTTTCAGAGCTGTCTGAGCTAACTTACCTGGATCTTTCCAACAACACCATCGGTGGCGGTGTTCCGGATGATTTAGCCCGGTGCAAGAACCTCAAGTTCCTCAATTTATCGCATAATCTGATCGATGAGGCCTTAAACTTGTCAGGGCTATCGAGTTTGGAAGTTCTTGATCTGTCCCTGAATAGAATTAAGGGCCCTGTCAGGTCAGCAATCCCTGGAAATTGCAACAATTTGGTGGTTGCAAATCTTTCGAATAATGAATTTTCGGGAGATATTGAGACTACTTTTAGCAGATGCTGGAACCTGAAGAATCTTGATTTGAGCACCAACAACTTGACTGGGGGTTTGTGGGATGGATTTGACAGGCTTAAGGTGTTATCCCTTTCGGGAAACAATTTTTCGGGTCCTGTTTCTCCATCGTTTCTCACAGGGAATTGCAGTTTGCAGACTTTGGACTTCTCAGAGAATCAATTCTTTGGATCATTTCCGATGGAAATCTCAAATTGCAAGAATATGCTGATTTTGAATCTTTGGGGGAATGCTTTTTCAGGGCCAATTCCTAATGAGCTTGGTTCACTTTCAGGCCTCCAGGCACTTTATTTGGGAAGTAATCATTTTTTCAGGGATATTCCAGATTCTCTTGTAAGTCTTAGCAACCTTACCTTTCTAGACTTGAGTGATAACAACTTTGGAGGAGATATGCAGACCATTCTTGGGGAATTTAAGCAGGTAAGGTTCTTTGTTTTACATGGAAATTCGTACACAGGTGGTTTGTACACATCAGGGATTCTTAGTTTACGCAACATTTATCGGTTGGATTTGAGTAACAACAGTTTGTCTGGTCCTTTGCCAGTGCAAGTTACTCAGATGCCAAACTTGAAATTCTTGATTCTTGCCTACAACCAGTTTACAGGGCAGATTCCTCCTGAATATGGAAATTTCCAGGGAATTCAAGCCATTGATCTTTCCTTCAACAAGTTAAATGGTTCCATCCCTTCAAGCTTGGGAAAATTGAGCTCATTATTGTGGTTGATGCTTGCAAACAATGAATTGTCCAGCGAAATTCCTCCCGAGTTGGGAAATTGCAGCAGCTTATTGTGGTTGAACCTCGCAAACAATCAACTTTCTGGTCCAATTCCTCCCGAGCTGACAAAGATTGGCACTGATCCAACGCCAACATTCCAGTTCAACAGGGAAAATTATCAGACCAGTGCTGGCACAGGCGAATGCTTGGCGATGAGACGGTGGATACCTGCTGATTATGCTCCATTTAGTTTTGTCTATAAACTCCTGACAAGGAAGAAATGCAGCAGTTTATGGGATATGTTACTTACTGGATATGGCCTGTTTCAAGTCTGTGCTCCTGGTTCTAATGTCAGAACTACCGACATCTCAGGCTACCTTCAACTGAGTGGTAATCAATTATCTGGTGTTGTCCCTCCTGAAATAGGTAATATGCATAGCTTCAGTATGCTGCATTTTGGGATCAATGAGTTTTATGGTCAACTTCCTCCTCAACTTGGACAGCTGGGATTAGTGGTATTCAACCTTACGCGGAATCATTTTACTGGTGAAATCCCCACTGAGATTGGAGGCATCAAGTGCTTACAGAATCTTGATCTCTCATACAACAACTTCTCTGGAAATTTTCCTGCTAGCTTTAACAACTTGAGTGATCTGAGCAAGTTCAATATTTCTTACAATCCATTGATCTCTGGCGTGATTCCGAGCACTGGACAGTTGGCTACATTTGAGAAATGGTCATTCCTTGGTGACCCCCTTTTACACCTTCCACCCTTCATTGATAACAGTACTAATGGCTCTCAGGCAGGCCAAATGGACAACCATAAAAAGCCTTCAAAGTTGGGAGCTTTTCTGGTGTTCTTGGCTCTGTTAATGGCTTTTTTAGTATGTGGAGTCATGACTCTCATAGCTTGCCTTGTACTAAAAAGTCCAATGGAAACTCAAGGTTATCTCCTTGAAGAATCAAAGGGAATGCATGAATTGGTGTCAACTTCAAGTTTTTCTTCTCCTTGGCTGTCAGATAGCGTAAAGGTGATTCGCCTGGATAAAACAGCCTTCACTCACGCAGACATTCTCCAAGCAACCTGTAACTTTTCCAATGACAGGGTCATTGGAAGAGGAGGATACGGAATAGTCTATCGCGGGGTTTTGCAAGATGGAATAGAAATAGCTGTGAAGAAGCTGCAGAGAGAAGGCCCTGAGGGGGAAAGGGAATTCCAGGCGGAAATGGAGGTTCTGAGCGGAAATGGATTCGGTTGGCCTCACCCAAACTTGGTACCACTTTATGGATGGTGCCTTGATGGATCAGAGAAGTTGTTGGTTTATGAATACATGGAAGGAGGCAGTTTAGAGGATCATATCACTGATAGAACAAAGTTCAACTGGAAAAGGCGGGTTGAGGTTGCAATCGATGTGGCGCGCGCTCTAGTGTATTTACACCATGAGTGTTACCCTCCTATTGTGCACAGAGATGTCAAGGCTAGCAATGTACTTCTTGATAAACATGGCAAGGCAAGAGTCACAGATTTTGGACTTGCTAGAGTCATAAATGCAGAAGGAAGTCATGTTAGCACAATGGTGGCAGGTACAGTGGGCTATGTTGCACCTGAATATGGCCAGATATGGCACGCGACAACTAAGGGCGACGTGTACAGCTATGGGGTGCTAATCATGGAGCTAGCAACAGGGAGGCGCGCCGTGGATGGAGGTGAAGAATGCCTTCTTGACTGGGCAAGAAGGGTGATGGGAGATGGGCGCCAAGGATTCACTAGATCCCTGATTCCAGTTGCTCTTTTGGTTTCCGGGCTGGAAAAGGGGGCAGAACATATGTGTGAGTTACTACGGATTGGAATAAGATGTACAGCCGAGACGCCACACATGAGGCCGAACATGAAGGAAGTGCAGGCTATGCTTTTTGAAATTTCAGGCAAATCAGGAAGCAGAAGGCATCAGAGTAGCAATGAATCTTCTCCTCCAACAAGTTGAATTGCCAAGGCCTTCTCAAGTGTTGATGTTTAATTTTAAGCATTCAGATATGTAGTTGACATACAAATATGAGGAAAGATAGGTTCCCCAAAGCTGTAATTCTTCATGTAAACATGCATATACCCAACATTCATTGTTTCTAAATTATTTACAATTTTGGCTGCAATGTAAATATGTACAAGATCAGTTTACAGATTAATGATACATTGTTGGATCTTTCTTCAACAAACTTGTCAAATATCTTAAAAGGGCAGTTTGGTGCATAGAAACTCACGCATGCGCAAGGTCCAGAAAGAGCCGGGCCCACTTAGGCACGATATATCTTGATTGATCCATACTTTTTTATTGAATTGAGAGACTTCTGCAATATTGGAAGTTGGAAGTCAACTGAAACAAGATTGACAAACATTAGAAGAAATGTGATTTATTCTCTAAAATATTTTCCTACAACTCTAAAGAAATGTGATTTGTTCTGTAAAAAATTGGAATCTTTTAACAATATTTTCTACACTATATAGTACAATGCTCAATCACAGCTCATTTATCACCTCTACAAACAAGTGTACCCTTTGATTGAGTTACACACATGATCAAGCAACAGATGTCAAACTTCAGTGAAAAGCAAGGAATCTGATAGTACTCAAGAATAGAAAGAAATGGCTCTTCATAGATTTCTCATTTCTCAACTCACTCAGAAAGTGTCTCACACAGTCACACAGGGAGTGGACTAACTGCTGGGCAAGAACTTCTGTAAAATCTCTTCTTTCTTTTCTCTCTGACTTCTTTGTTTTTCATCTCTATTACTTAAAGTTGATGGGATTTCCTTATTGCTTTGTTTTAATTCCTATTTTCCTTATGTAGTTCTTTCTTCCTAGATCTGTTGTCACATGTTATTTTGAATCCACTAGTACTCTACGGAAGCATCGATACGGTTTATCTTTTCTTTTCTTTTTTTTCTTTTTTTCTGTTGTTGTTTGTGTAATTTACAGTTTTGGCACCTATGTTAGAAGGGAAATGGCTGAAGAAAGGGAGGTGAAAATCATGCCTGTGGAGCTTGCAATTCAGAGAGAATTAGCGTACCGAAAACAGGTTGCCCGCTTCTTGTCTGAAACAGAAATAGCAAACCTTTTACCTTTGAAGGTGAGAAACTCAGATCTTCCCATCTTTTATGTAATTTTTTGTACTCAAAAATTAACACAACATTAGTATAACAATAGAGAAACACAGTGGCTTGTGAGTTGAAAACTTGGAAAGTTCAGTTTCTTTAGAATCTGTACAATGTAAACTGATCCTATATATCTAACTTAACCAATTTACATTTGATTATAGCCTACAAATGCCACAAACAACAGTTCACAAGCTGCATCACATCTCGAATCGGACGGTTGGAAACTTGTAAGGATTGAGAAAGAGGAAGAAAGGGTACGTTTTCTTGCTACAATTGGTCTAGAATTTCATGTTATGTGTCTCCACAGTACAAGATGGCGAGATATGACCTATATCGCCAACCCCAGGTAGTTGGAAAAAAGGCTCATCTGTTAACTTGCCTATACTTTGTGTGTAGATTCCATATCCAACTAGGAACAGTAATCAAATATCATTGCCAGCATTGGAGGGTCCAAAACTTGGAATGCAAGCAGAGAAGAGAGTAGGGGTCAGTCTACGTACACTTTTGCACAATTTATTCTTGCAAATGTGCAACATTTCCTAACTTTTGCTTGCCTTGATTGAACGTAGATTCCAAATTCAACAGCCAAAAGCATTCAAGCGCCGCGAAACGCATTAGATAGCTCAAAACATGAAATGCATGGGAAGAAGGGAAAAGGGGTGGGTTTTATTGCACTTGGATTTCAACCTGTAGCAGAGAAGTTTATATTGGTGACACAATGAAACCTATAAGTTTAATGAGCTGTTCTTTAGATTTCTCCTTCCTTTTCGCTTTTTTACTGTCTATCATGCCATGTCAAACACTAACTGAATCGTAACTCATATCCTCTCTTCGTCCCACTAAAATAATCGTGTTTCTAATATTGTTTTCAGTATTAAAAATCGGGATAGAGAGACTAGTATGATTCCTTTGATTTGATACATATTTTCTCAGATTTCTCCTTGCTTTGATATTAAATTCATGTTTATATTTTCTGCTAAATTAATTAGGTCCAACATTCAAGCACATTTAGAAATCCAGATCCAAGATCAACACATATTACAGGGCAAAGCTCAATGTCACTTCCACCAAAGACAATCACTAAGCCTTATTCAATCTCAAACCAAACCACTTCTGCAGTGATTGGATCCCCCATTTCAGCTCAAAATCAGCTCAAATCATCACCTTTTCCAACTCAAGAGAACCAAAGAGCATCAAATCCATACATTCCTCCTCCGAATGGACTCGGCGTGTTCTGCCATGTCTGCAAAATTGACTGCACAAGTAAGTTCAACTACAAGCAACACCTGAAAGGACATAAGCACAGGGCTAAACTGCAGTACAGGCAACAGAGTTACAACGCCGCGGCTGATCCACCGGGGAAGAAGAAGAGAAACCAAAAACCAAGATGTGAGGTGTGTGAAATTTGGTGCTCGGATGAGAATAGTTTAAGGCTACACTTCAATGGTAAAAAGCACAAGGCGAACTTGGTTGGCGTTCAAGATGATCGGAACAGGAAACCGGCGGAACATCATTGGTGTGGTTTATGTGAAATTCTTTGTCCAAATGGAGAGTCATATGAGCAGCACTTGAAGGGAAAAACTCATGCAGCTCTCCTCTCCTGTGTTCCTTAGGGGAAAAGCGAATGGTCAACTTAAGATGTTGTATTTTGGAATTATATTTTATCGTTAGTAACTACTATGTTGGAATCGGAGCACTTAAAAATTTTTAGTGGGATCATATATATATAATACTAATGGTGTATTTAAGAAATTAACATTTATATATCTATAAATTAGTGGGAGAAAGTAAGAAATTTTAAAATTTGATAAACGATAATCTAATTTTTATTGGAATGAACGCCATGATATATTTTATTAATTAAAAAATTTTAAAATTTGTATTTTGAGAAAAGAAATAAAAATTTCTAAAAGTTAATTAATGGGGACACAAATGAAATTTTTAAAATTTTATTGAGACAAAAAGTAATTTTTGCCAAGTCAGTGGGGCCCGTGCCGCCAGAGCCCTCATCCTAGCTCCACCTACTGTTGAAACCGCAATGTTTGGCACGACACAAATCTGACAAGTTAAAGTGATCGTCATCAACACATATGAAAGTGCTTTTGATAATCTCTGACGCGATTTGAAATCAATATATTAAAACTGACTCCTCAACCTATACATCACCCGAATTTCCACACCTCCGTTCAAAAGTCTCTACGTTAGTTCGATCAAACAAGCGAATTTTAAAAATATTACTTAGATTTATGATGTTCTAAAAATCTTGAAACTCTTATCTTAATGATGAATTGGAGAGTGGCAAAATTTTGGGCACGCCCGACAGTCGTCCACATCGGAGCCGCACAACAGGGGATTTATCACACTTGGAGTTGGAAGCAACTGTAATCATTTTTCTGCTTTTCTTTGTCAATTTTTTCCCCAGCAAAAAGGCTTTTTTTTCTTTTTCTTCCATAAAATTCGAGAATTTTATTATTCTACTTTTTAAAAAATATAATTGATAATTTTATATATGTATATATATATGAATATAGTTCCGTTCACTATATTTAAATGGATGTATGAACACACTAAGTTAATTAGTGTGAATGCGTTCAAAAATAAAGTATGAAAACTTTTGTAAAAGAAAAATTTTAAGTAAGAGTTTTGGGTAAAGTAAAAACACCTACAAGCAAATTAACAATTGATGATGTTTATATCCTCCAGTGACGGCCCGCGAACGTTGGAAAAAGACGAACAGGTCTCATACAGTATTAAAAATTAACATACAAATATTTTTAAATTTGTATAAAAATGTAAAAATATATTTAAACTAATTTCGTTAATATTAAGAAATTAAAAGATATTTTTGTCTTTTCTTGTAAATTTTTAAGGTATTGATATTTTTTTGCCAAACCTCTAATGATTTTTTAAATTGATTGGCTTCTTAAGAAAATATATATTATAGTTTCTATGTTTAAAATAATGAAAGAGACACATGATCACACTATCATTTGGAATCAGATCAAATTTTTTGAAAAGACGCATTTTCTCTCTTTTTCCAATGACGTGCTATGGTGGCATTGACGTGTTTCAAGCCTTCATTAGAGACTGTATTTTTAAGGGGGGAAAAAAGCCTTAATACAAATACCTTAAAAGTGTGCTTAGTGCACGGTGAAGGGAATGAGAATGAGGACATTTCATATTCGAGAATAGATGAGTCCTTCATTACTGATATTTTAGATTCTCTTTGAGCTATTTGACAAATATCATATAATCATGCAAATGGGCATCAATTTCCCATTCCCATATTTGATTTTGCACAATATGTATGGGAATTACAAAGTTACTCCCTACAAAGTAGTTGCTATAAAAACATGTAAAAATAAAATAAAAAATAATTTATCAGAAAAGAAGGAAAAGATATGCTTTGAATTTTTTGTTTACTGTCACTTTTTTTTTTTTTTTTTAATCTAAGAAGTGGAAAAAAAAAACTATAATTTATGGATAAAAATGACAGGGGGTAATTTATCATCCGCATAGGGATATCAGATATCCTAATTAAAAGGATCTAATTGCTTAAGTGATCAGATTCATTTTCTTATTTATGCCACCAAGAATGGACATCTTAATTCTAGAAATCAGATGTTCATTCTCTTCATTCCCGCGCGCCAATCGCATGTTTTTGGTACGTGGAAATGAGAATGGGAGAATGAACATATGTTTCCTAAGATTCAAATTCCTATGTTTGGTATGTACATGAATTTAATAATTTTAACAATTATATTATCTAATGCAATCTAAGATTCCTTTAATGAGTGATTATTCCATTCTCCCCCCCCCCCATGTTATCTCCTCTCATTAATCTCTCACATATAACTCTCATATCTCACTATTGATATTATGACAATTATTAACATTATTGTTGTTATGTCCGTTATTAACATTGTTGCTTTATGCCTGTTATTAACATTATTGTTGTTATAATTGTTATCTCATTATGTCCATAACGATTCACATTCAATTGTCCTCCATTATAACTTGAGACGAATTACTTATAAATAGTAAGGGCAAATGCTATTTAAAAAGTACACCATTCTACCCTTATTATACTAAATTTAGAAAATATTACTCTTGCTAACTTGAGCCTTAGAGTGATACATGGGGATAGCCTTGCATTTGTAGGTTACTTCCGGAATCCAGAGGTGCATCCTAGATCGACAAGGAGAAGAGTTGGATTCCATTGCCACTTGCTAGATCGTGTCTCACCACTGTTATTTGCACATATTTTACAAAAATTTGTATTTGACATGTATAACATCGCATGTATCATAGTCTAGTGTATTGCGTATTAAGTTGAAGTTTTGGTGTAGTGAGTTTAACTGCTAGTGTATCTGGGTTATAAGTTTAGTTGATGAAATATCGCTAATCGAGTTTACCTTTTAATTATTGTATCGCATTTTGAATTTAGCATATGGTGTATCGACTTTAGTTTCTATTGTATCGTAGTTATAAGATTAGGTCATGAGCCAAAGTATCGTGTATTGAGTTTAGTCTCTTATGTATCGAGTTTAGTCTTTAACATATTGCATTTATGTTAAAACATAAGTATTGTCATAATACACTTATTAAATTTAACTGTTGAAATATTACGCGTCGAACCAAGACGGTCTCTCAGGAAATTCGTCTATGTATTTCGCCCTCATGAAAATTTTCCTCTTATCTGGAATAAAAATTGGATTACCTTAAGAGCAAAACAATAGGAAAAATCGCAACTTTGGTCTCTCATCTTTACTCTCGTTACACTTTTGGTCCCTCTTCTATGTAACTCGCACTTTTGGTTTACTCTTCTTTCACGTTCTGGCATTTTTTGTCCAACTTACTTTTTGACCTATGAAGTCAACGGTAATTTGGACCGTTTTGAAAAGGTTATAAATTTATTGGGTCAAATAAGAATTACTCAAACCTTTAAAGGGTTTAGTTTTTCACAATTTACAAAGAAGGGTCCAAATTTCCCCAAGAAGAGTCGATGTTGTCGTATAAAAAACAAGCTTGGGTGATTATTTTCAGACTTCTAAAGCGTTTAATTTTTCACAGTTTATAAAAGAAGGGTCGTAATTTTTAAAAATGTTCATTATGACCCCAAATGACTAGTGAGAGGACAAAAAATGCCAATATGTGAAATAAGAGAGACCAAAAGTGTGAGTTTGCACTGAAGAGGGACCAAAAGTGTGACGAGGGTAAAGAAGATGGACCAAAAGTGTGACGATGGTAAAGAAGAGGAACCAAAACTGCGATTTTTCCAAAACAATAGAAACACTAATCAACTTTGGAGAGGTATTTGATTAGTGTTATTATAATATATAAATTATAGTTCAAATCTTGGTCTAAGTAAAAGGTCGAAATTTAAGAGTAAAATATATTCCGTGTTAATTAATCTAAAGGACCAAATTTAAACAAGGGTAAAAATTTCAATCATGCCTTTCGAGAGGATATTAAATTAAGAAATTTTAAAAAGGGTCTTAGATAATGAATTAGAGAATGCAAAAGCTTGTATATGATGCTATTGATAATTCAACAAAATACGTATCAAGTTTAGTTTAAAAAATATTGCGTGAATGTTATAAAAATACGGAAATCGATTTTAGTTGATAATGTATCGCTATTAAATTTAGTCTCTAATGTATCGAATTTAGTGTTGATGTATTATGGTTATGAGTTAATTGTTGAAGTAATGTGTACCTCTTATGTATCACGTATTGAGTTTAGTCTCAATGTATCACGTATTGAGTTTTGTTTATAATTGTATCGATCGTTTCGCTTATCATGTGCCGCATAGTGAGCTTAGTTTCATGTATCGCGTACTGATAAGTTTAGCCTTTAATATATAGCATATTGACAAAAATACGCAGATTGAGTTTAGGTGGCGAAGTATCATTGTTGGACGTTAGAAAGTCGGACAGAGCACTCTTTTCCTCCTAAATTTTGGACTCAAATTTAAATATAAAAGTTTTTATTCAAAACATAATTAAAATGAAAACATAAACAACAATACTATTGAAGCAAACATAAACCTTTAGGCAAAATCACTAGAACAGATCAGCTTTATAGTCTCTAGACACCAATCAACTTTCTCTTTTGTTTCCTTTTTTTTTCTCCTCAAAAAAAGAAAAAAAAAAAACAGGACACCACTCAACTTGGAAATTGGAATAATGTATTCCAATCAAACGATTTTATATCAAATAATTAACGAAAAATTCATCCTAGGGACCACTACCTGGCTCTACTTAGCTAGGCAGAAATTGGTTGTTTTCAACTAATAAACATTACAAATCTTAGAGGTAGCACGTCTAACGACCAAATGGCAGAGCACTATAGTTTTTTTTTTTTTTGGCATTTTTTCATAATTTGCTAGCATTAAAAAAAGTTAGAAGGTGTATTATGTCCGGCCGCCTGACAATCCGACATCTAAACTCGATGCATTTGTTTTATTAAATACACAATACATCATAGGCTAAATTAAATATGCGATACATGAAGCTAAACTCCTTGCACGATACATAGGCTAATTATTGCTCTAACTAGGGGTGGGCACGAATTGGTTTCCTCGAATTGTGGTTTCCTCGAATTGGTTTCCTCGAATTTTAAATTTTTTTTGGCCAATTCGAAAACCAAACCTAATTCGATTTTAAACTGAAGAAACCAATTCGAATTTGTAATTCGAATTCGGTTCGAATTCGGTTTTAAACCATGGAAACCAAATTCACAAAATTAATTCCATAATCAAAATTTTACAATCTAGTAACTAGTTTGAACAAATAAATCCAGTAGCAAACTCTTCTAAAAAATAAATCTAAGTTCACCCTCTCAATCACATGCATCCTATAAGCCTTAAAATCATCCTGTAAGCATAGTTTTGGTAACCAATGCAGCTGATCATTGGCCCAACTGTATCCGCACATGATATTAATATAAAGAAAATAAAAGTAAAAATTAAGAAACAACACCAGGAGAACCGTGAAAATCGATGTCATGTAGAAAGCAAAGCAAGGAGGAGAAGTATACTTTGAGTTCTGCAATCCATTGCAGAATTGAAGCGCAAAACCTTCCGCAAAGACGGCACCGGCGGAAGGAGCAGGGGATCGCGGCGGCGAGAAGATCTGATCTAGAGCAAACGTGAACGTACGACGGCGAGAGAACGGAAATTGCAGCATGTCGTCGGAATCGGTGATGTTTGTCTGCTGGGTTATCTTCCTTGGCGAACTGCAAAAATGGAGGAGGACAAGAATATAAAGAAAAACGGAGAGGGAGGAGAGGTGGGAGGGAACTGAACTCGGGGAGGCGGCGGTTGTGTGATAATACTTTAGAGATTAGGTTTTAGTTTTACTCATTAGGTAAGCTTTAGCCTTTAACTTTATGACATCTTTATCAATTTAAAATATTAGCTTTTAACTTTATGACATCTTTATCAAAAAGCCTTTAGGTGAAAAAAAAAACTAATAAATATTAATAATAAAACTAATTCGAATTCGGTTTGGTATTTGGTTTGAATACCCAATTCGAAAACCAATTCGAAAACCAATTTCATAATTCGAATTCGGTTTCAAACCAAACCTAATTCGAATTCAAAATTCGAATTAAGTTTTTTCGAATTCGGTAAATTCGAATTCGGTTCGAATTTCGAATTGGCCCAAACCATGCCCACCCCTAGCTCTAACAATAACATCAACATTTTCAAATTGATAACATCAAAAAAATTTGGAAGAAGTTTTATGTCCGACCGTTTGACAATCCGATAACAATATCTAGAGAGCTAAACTCAATACGTCTGTTTTTTATCAAATATACGATACATTAGAGGTTAAACTTAATATGCGTTTCATGATGCTAAACTTACAACACAACATATATGCTATACGCAATACATCATATGTTTAACTTGATCATACGCTATATATGCAGTGGCAGATCCAAATGGGGGTGGGGTGGTCCCCGGACCCTTCCAACCCCCTCATTCACTCTTATTAGCCATATATATTTAACTATGAATCTTTTTTTTTATAGTGTATTTAATTCTCAAAATAATTTTTATTCATATTTTGATCCCTTCCGAAATTTTTAAAATGTATTTTCTGTCTTCGCCACTGGATACATGAGACCAAACTCAATATACGATAGATAGAGGCTAAACGCAATACATCAAAAGTTTAACTTAATACACAATACATTAGACGTTGAACTCAATATACAGTAATTCAACAACAAAAGATACATCAGCATCTAAAAAATTTAATAAGCGAACCATGACGAGTGTCAGAATATAAGTTTTTGCGAAAATTTTGTCTTGCTAGTTTATTGAATATGTCGAATGCCTCTTTTATCCAAAACCTATCTAATGCACTATCAAAAGGAAGGAGAAAATCGTCTGAAGTTCACCTCACTACATATTGCAACTAACAATATACTGTATTTAATAAATTGAACAGAGAATTTCAACCGTAAAAAGTCAAAAAGAAAAATAATTAAGTAAGAAGCATTTTTGTCTCTCTTTTTTTGACATGTAAAGAGGAACGAAGTAGTGCCCCAACTATTAGTGCGTAGAGCGGGCCACCTAAATATTGGGGGTTCGATTCTTACTTCTGTATGAATACAACACTTAATTAAATTTCCAACAAAGGATTGTCAAAAGTTGTATGATGAAATACATTCTTTGTTGGTGAGTATTGAGGGTGATCCCAGAGTTGTGGTGACACAGACCAATTGCAGCCACTAATATTCCTTCTGTCTCGATATGAATTTAAAAATATATAACTTATTATGAATGATAAAGTATAATTCATAAAATAAGTAATTTGGCACTATATTTTTTATTTATTCCTTTACTTTGTAAGTAAATGCTAATTATGGATTCTACATTATCATATTAATAAGGATATGTTGTATAAACAAATTTAAACTATAATTATTTAGGGGAACATTTTTTTTTCTTTTGTTTATTAGACTCTTTATACAGTACGGGAGAGTATATTATTATCAATTACGAAGAGAGCTAATACTACTCATATTGGAGTGTTTAGATACACTTAGAAAAGGAAAATGCACAATTGGTTCCTTTTATTTGGACATGTTACACTTTTGGTCTTTTATGTTTCACTGGTACAAAAATGGTCTTTTATGGTTGCATGTTTTGCAATTTTGACCCATGTTACTGGTTATAGCTAATTTTAAGTAGTCAAATGATAGTTCGACAAGTTTTTGGAAGCTTTTTGAAATGAAAAAACAGAAGTAGGTGTACCAGAGCACTCAAATTGGATTTAACATATTAATTTTGCTTAAATCGTCAAAATTATATTTTCTTCTAAAATTATATTTCTACTTGCTTTATCAAACACTTTATTTCGGAGGCGGGTAACAATTATTATTCGGGCCACTAAAGATATGAAAATCACGAGAAAGACTCGGCATTTTTTTCCATTTCATAAAACCCCAAGAAATCGTTGACTTCCCTCTTTGACTGCTTAAAATTGGTCATAATCACTCACGTAGACCAAAATTGC
Organism: Leptodermis oblonga; assembly: GCA_016801395.1. Taxonomy (NCBI): domain Eukaryota; kingdom Viridiplantae; phylum Streptophyta; class Magnoliopsida; order Gentianales; family Rubiaceae; genus Leptodermis; species Leptodermis oblonga. The sequence continues at coordinate 35,472,612 of CM028759.1, forward strand.
AACAACATGCAAATGTAAGGGACTATTTTCGTACCAATAAAATAGAAAATGTCAACAGTGCAATAAGTTCAAACAAAAGGGATCAAAATTACAATTTTCCCTACTAGAAGATGCGTTCTAATAAAATTGAAACATCACTTTGAGAAAACCATATTTTTGTTATGAACACTACATTGGAGATTTTGCTAGAATTTGATTAAAAATACACAAATATTGTTATTACAAAAAAGAAAAAGAAAAAAAAAGAAGACAATATTGTTACTTAACCTCAGGATCTATAGCACTTATAGTGCGCGTTATCCCTTCAATTAGAGTTATTATGCAATTGCACCATATATTATTCCTACCGACAAAATGAAAATGAGTAAATATCTTCGGTGGTCCTTAAAATTGGACCATAAATTCCATTTCGTCTCTAAACTTGAATTTAACTCTAAATTTGATAAAGTATTTTTCACTAGTTTCTATCTCATAATCCACCAAGTATTGAATTTTTTGGAGAAATTGATAGTCTTTTTTTACCCTAAACTTGCGTTCATAGCGTGTTGCTGTTTGAATTTTATATATATATATACCTTTTTTAGTAACTAAACTTAGACCCTAAACTTGAAAATCACTCATAATAGTCTATCTCATAATTATATCAAATAATGACTTGTTTTTAGAAACTGATAGTCTAATAATAGTCATTAAATTTGTTAGATTAAGAAATTATTGTTTTGCGACTTACTTTTTATCTTTTCCAACAATACCTTTAATTGCTCCTACTTTTTATCTTTTCCAACAATACCTTTAATTGCTCCTACACACACAACGAGTGTGCATCCTTGATGTGTTTGATTTGGATTGGATATGAGATAAAGACAGATTAAATCGTTCTATAAAATTTTTAGACATTTTTTTTCATACTTGCATCTTTAAAATTCGAATCCATGACCTCAGAATTATAAGACCCTCCCGCATTTCATTCAAAATTTGTGGATTATTCTAAGTGATTTCTAGAGGTGAAATTCATAAGTGGTACTACAAAAAAATTTAATTCATTTTTGTTGTAGGAAAGAGTTAATGTATTTAGTTTTAAGTGGTATCAAGTCATGGATATTCAATGCAATTCCACATGTGGTTGCTGCAACGGCGGGAGGGGGTGTGGTTAGGAAACATAAATGAAATAGTCCCTCCACTAATTTTGCTTTTTTTCATCCAATTTTATGGTTTATAAAAAGGAATAGAATGAATGAATGAATGGATACACACACAAAAAAAAGAAAAAAATGGGAGGAGGAAAGATGGAGGTTTCTCATGGAGTTCCCAAGAAGTCCAATGGGGATGTTTCACTTCAAGAACTAAGAGATAAGCTTGCAGAGTTTGCTAAGGTTAGAGGCTGGGAGAAATACCACAGTCCCAGGAATCTACTTCTAGCATTGGTAAGTCTCACAACAAATTTAATTTTTACCTGGCTAGTATTCTCTCTGTTTTCACTAAAAGAATCCGATTTCTAATATTCAAAACAATATTAGAATGTTGACTCTTGTAATAGAACATAGGAAGTAACAAATTCCACATCAGATTAGCCTTAAAAACAAAGAACAATATGCTAACTCGTGATTAACAAATTCAAGAGTTGGAAGTTAGAACTCATTCTTATTATATATGAGTAATATTGCTAAATGGGATTATATTGTATCATTATTAATGCATTTTTAAAATCAAATTAGAAAAAAATATTATAACCTCGCATGAATTTGGATGAGACTTGCGCAATACAAATTCGTATGTAATTAGAAAGAAAGAAATTCAAGGATGGACAATATTATGGGGAGAGTGGACTCAGATGGTAAACGCTCCTGGCATGCTCGTCTAAGGCGAGTTGGTTAATGCATACTTCTTCTATTCTTTAAAAAGTGTTGTTTTAAAGAAGTTTACTGTCAATATTAATTGCAATACATGTTTTTTTTCTCTCAATATTTAATATTACACTTATTTGTGTTCTGTTTATTGAAATCTTAATCTCTTTCTCTTTATTAGGATAAAGCTAAAACATTTATATTTTTGTATTGAAATTTGTATCAAGACATTTACTTGATAACAATAATTTTAAGATTAAATGATACTATTAAGAGAGCAGAGAGAGTATATATCATGAATTATGTATTGTGTAAATTATTTACTAAATTTTGGAATTTATATATAGGTTGGGGAGGTGGGAGAGCTATCAGAGATATTTCAATGGAAAGGAGAAGTGGCAAAAGGACTGCCAAATTGGAGCCCTAATGAGAAGGAACACTTGGAGGAAGAGCTCTCAGATGTTTTGCTCTACCTGGTCCAACTGGCTGATGTTTGTGGGATTGACCTAGGACAGGCTGCCCTAACCAAGATACACAAAAATGCTCAGAAGTATCCTGTTCCTGTTGGTGTTGTTGGTCATCAAAGTTCCACTTCTAGCAACTAATTATTAGAACCTTCGTCCGGAGCGAGGATTACATGTTTAAATTATTTTGTTTTGTTCTGTCCAAACATCAAAATTACATTATTTTACTTAAAATATTTAGTAAAATAACATCATTTCATTAATTTGAACGAAACAAAGCAGAATAATTTGAACTTGCGATCTTCTTCGGTGAGTTATGTAGGCACGAGGCTTCCCAATATTGCATGAATAACTTCACTATGTGATGGCCCTTTTTGCTTTTTTGTTTTTGGCGTTTGGTAAGGCCTTGAGAATTTTTTTTTTTTTTTTTTGGGTCCATTGTCTCATCCATGTGAGATTAAATGGACTGTACAACTTTTTGCAGAATTCCTCTGTTTTGAGTTAGATATGCTTGTTCTTTACACCTGGTTACTAAAGTTATGATTTTCTTTTTTACTGTACAATATTTATATATCTTTACTAATATAATTATATGTAGTATATAATTAATTTGAGCTTAAAATGTGAGAATATGAGTGGAAAAAATGATAACAAATTAGCTCTTTTAAATATGATACCTTCAAATCTATAAAAAGTTATACATTTTTTACATATAAATCTTTCATCGGGACAAAATGAACAGGGGCAAAGCCACACTTGTGGCAGGTGAAGCAATTGCCCCAGCTAAACTTTTTGAAAGTACCCCTGGTACTGTATAAGAATTACAAAAATATCTGACTTTGCCCTACCAGAAATTTAAATAATTAGGGACAAAAATAAAAAGACAACAATTTTATGAGAATCGATGTAACCTATTTTCTTATATCAATTTAAATATTCTCTATTCCACTTTCAAGACAAATGAACTCCACTTTTTAGTACAAATTTATGACAAAACACAACAATTTTATGAGAATCGATGTAACCTATTTTCTTATATCAAAATTTTAACTGATTTGAATATCTTGTCTCTCCGGACCTTAGTGGCTTGGATCCGCATCTGAAAATGAATATCAATATTGTATTACAATAATAAAGGGTATGCTTATTTTGATGAGTTTTGAAAATATATTTTCAAAACTTGATTTTGTAAATATACAAAGTGTATTGAAAATATAAAAATGTATAATTAAGTTTTTTTAAAAAAAATGTATTGAAAATGATGAAAAATTAGTATAATATTCAAAATTACAAAAACATATTTTTGAAAACATAGTCAAAAAACAGGTTTGACGTGAGTGATGCCAGAATAAGTAAACATTCACAATGAATTCTCACAATGACATACGCATATGTGATGCTTGAAATCAAAATCACTAAATGGTAACTAGCATATGATGTCATGTTAATTACTAATTTTTTTCACTTATTAATATTTTTACCCTCCTAATTATTTTAGTTTTACTATTTGATATATAGGATTTGTAGCATGGTTGTTTGGACAGGACCGGCCGGTCCGGCCGCGAACCGGCAAGCTAAATGAGAAAAATCGGAAGGTTAAGAAATCGGTCAAAATCGGTCAAAAACCGGGTTTGACCGTGAACCGGATGGAACTGGAGGAACCGGATTTTTCATTTATTTTGAATTAATGGCCTTTTTCGTTAATTAACAAACAGAAAAGGGAACAAAAAAAATCAAAAATTGGCTTGACTCTCAAATCCTCATCCTCAATTGAAAACCCTAAGAGACGCCTACGCCAACTCCAACGCCGGTGCCGGCGCCGAAGCCGACGGTACGAGTGCTCTTCGAGTCTTCTCTCTCTTTCGCACTTCGTTCGCAGTCGCACCGACGGTTTTTCCTAGCTCAGGTAACTAGACTTCTTTCATTTGCTTGATAATAGTATGACTAAGGGTTATCATGCACGGGTCCTGAAGGGAATGCATCAACTTAGGTTTGATGACATGGAGCTTGTTATGTACAACAGAAACAAAGAAGTTACCAATTATAATGGGGATATGGTTGACCGTCTTGCTATCTGATTTAATATGTAGACTTTGTTCCTCATTTATCTGATTTAATATGTAGTAATTGATAGTTGGTTAAAGAATGAGATGATACATTCTCTGCTGAGATCCTGCCGTATTGACTGTCGAGTTCTTACCAGATCTAGGTGTAATCTTTATGGTAAAACTCAGTGGCTATCTTGGCTGATTTGAGAAAGATTCATTCATAATTACTTCATAGTTCATATATGCATACTTAGTTGTTGTAATTGAGTTCGAGATTTTTCATGAGAATATTTTTTGTGCTTTGTTTCTTTTCATTCTTCATTTTTCTTTTGCTACTGCGTTGTTTCTGCTATCGCTCTATAAAAAAACTGAAGTTACTACTCTATTGTTTAGAGAATTATTGCTTTGTCAAAAAGTCAAGCTCAAATTTTTGTCATATGTAGCACACATAAGGACTCTTTTGCTTTGTTTTGCTCATTGTAGTTTGATTGTGTTTCCATTGGAGCAAATGGGTTGTGGAGAAGCTGCTCATACCATTGAATAGGTGGCTCTATAGGTAAACCGTAGTGACCGGAGGTGTGAGAAACATGATTTGTTAAGATTCTTTTTGTGTCGTCCATGCCTTCATGACTGGAGTGTTCACAAAACTGGCACTTCAAGGAGAAATTTAAGATGGCACTATTGGATTATGAAGGCTTTTGGTTGATTTGCTGTCGTTTTATTTCTTCAACAGAAAAAAATGCTAGTTCCACATGCATTCTGATTGTAATAGACTTGTAATAAAAATGTACTACTAGTGATTAATGCCATGAGAAGTGCTTAATATTTTGTATATTTGTATCTTTGTAGAATGACATCAATGGAAGGCATAGGTTCACCTTCCACACCATCTTCCACACAATCTACAAATCAGAACAGTGAAGGATCTCCTTCTAAATCTCATTCGCTAAAAAGAGATGAAGCATGGAGATATGCTATAGAAGGAGTTGATGAAAATGGTGCAAAGTGCATAATTTGCTATTTTTGCAATCGTAAAATCAAAGGTGGAGGGATTCATAGAGTCAAGCAGCACCTTGGTGGAAAGACGGGTAATATACATCCTTGTTTGAAGGTGCCTAATGAAATTCGTCTATTGTTTAAAAATATTTTGGCAGAGACGGCTATTAAATCGAAAGAGAAGAAGGGCAATTTTGAAGCTTAGCGAAGGGGGCCCATGGGATCAAAGTGATGATGTTATAGAGGTCTCAAATCTTCATGGGAAACAAATTAGCAGTAAAAGGAAAAAGCCATCACAAGGTATCCAAGCTTTCATGCCAGGTAAAGGTCCAGATTTCCCTCAGCCAGGCATAAAATCTTGTATGCAAATTAAGTAAGGCAAAATGGCATGATACTGATTTGGCCTTTGCCCTTTGGTTTTATGATGCTTGCATTCCATTTAATGCTTCCAATTCTCCCTTTTATCAACCTGCAATTGCAAAAGCAACTGCAATGGGTTTGGGATATAAAGGTCCAACTTATCATTCACTTAGGGTCAATTTGTTAAAAGATGCAAAGAAGCATGTTGAGTTGATTATTGATAGTTTTTGTGAGATATGTGTTGATAAGGGCTGCACAATCATGGGTGAGGGGTGGAAAGACAATAGATCTAGAAGTTTGATTAATTTTCTTGTTTATTATCCTGATGGAATTACATTTCTAAAATATGTTGATGCTTCGGATGTGGTAACCAGTGCTGAGACATTGTGTAATTTATTTTCTGAGATTGTTGAAATTCTTGGACCAAAGAATGTAGTTCACTTAGTCACAGACAATGCTGCCAATTATAAGCGTGCTGGAACATTGCTTTCTGAAAAATATCCAACTATTTACTGGTCTCCTTGTGCTGCACATTGTATCAATCTAATCATGAAAGATATTGGAGAAATGCCTGATATTGCATCTTTGATTATGCTTGCATCTAGAGTCACAGTATATGTTTGCAATCGCAAATGGATCCTTAGTTGGTTGAGAAAGCAGCCTGGTTGGACAAAAATTCATCGTCCTGCTGAGACTAGATTTGGCACAACATTCATTGCATTGAATAGTCTCTATGATCACAAAGAGCACTTAATATGTTTAGTCACATGCGCACAATTTAAGCAGGAGTTGAAAACTGAAAAAGGAAAAGAGTTGAGACAAATTGTTTTTGATGAAAACTTTTGGAATAGATGTTTGATGACAGTGAAGATTATGGGACCTTTGATACGCTTGTTACGAATTTGTGATTCGGATGAAGCACCTTCATTGGGGTATGTGTATGACGGTATGTGGAGGGTGATTAATGGAATCAAAGAATTGTTTAAGCAAAGAAAGAGGTTGTATGCGCCCTACGTTAAGATTATTGACTCAAGGTGGGATAATATGTTGAAAAAAGATCTTCATGCTGCAGCATTTTGGTTGAATCTTGTGTTTCAGTATGAAAAAAATACTCGTACTCAACAAAATGAAATCATGACTAGTTTGTTTCTTGTGATGGAAAGGCTCAAAATTGATGATAATGGTGACTCTATAATGAATGAAATAGTAGCCTTTACTGAAAACTTTGGATTCTCTTTTGCTGTGAAATATGTTGCAACTAGTACTCCAGGTTTGAAATTTTATAATGCTTATTGTTTCTTTTTTGTCTGCTTTAATACTCATGTAAATAACTTGTGTCTATTTTGTTTTCTGATGCATCATTGATAAATTTGGGCATAGATTTATGGTGGAAAACTTTTGGAACTGCTGCTCCAAACTTACAAAAGTTGGCAGTGAGGCTTTTGAGCCAAACAGCTTCATCTTCAGGGTGTGACCGCAATTGGTGTAACGCCCCAACCCGACCCCCTATCCAATACGGGGACCCGGCCGGACGCCTGCCTGGTTCGCACCAGGACTCAGTAGTGCAATCAGAACAATAGAAACTAAATTATAATTAATGCGGAAGCTTTTAAATTTTAAGTCATAGAATTACAACTTATTGGTCCCGGTTTCGTAGCCTAACAATCTATTACTTAAGTGGCGCGCAGGCCAATTATTAATTCTTAAGTAAATACTTAATAAGATTATTCATAAAATTCACCAGCTATCCAATCTAACTCAGCTCGTCATCATGCGGCCCATACTGCCACTGCGAACTGGGGTTGGGTTTTAAAAACATGCAACACCTATGAGCTTTTTTGCTCAGTGATATTCTCCGTTTAAAATAATTAAAGCAGTAAAATATGCAATTCACATAAAGCAATCAATATATATATAATACAATTAGGAAAGCAGTAAAGCAAGTCGTAAAGGATACTCGCGAGTTCAGGTGGAACTATAGAGGTGATTTTCATCACTTATTTCCAGTGAACTTTTGCGCCCACACAGGGCTTCGGCAACAACGCCCCAGTAATATGACACCAGTACGTGGACCCGCCCACTCAGTATGGGTCTCTAGAGTTGCCCGACATACCAAGTCACTATTTCGCCAAATGCCCATGCCCCGGCTGGCACATTTGACTACGTAGATCATGGCTCATGGGATCCCATTCAGTAATGCACAGTTAACAGTATCATTCAGTCAATCAGTAATATTCAGTTTATCAGTATCATACAGTTCACAGTAATATCAAACATACGTACAAGTAGTTAGTCTCACATTTTCATACATGCGTAAATCAGTACATTTTCATGCTATGATAGTTCAAACATTGAGTCGGCGCGAAAAGTAGTCGGCCGCTCCTTAAACAGTATAATTAAATAAAAATAATAATTACGATCTATAACAAATCAACTAATCATATATATACATTATATATTTTCAGCAATTTAAACACATAATACACATTGTCAATCACACACTAATCAAAAATAGGTTTTCAGTGAGAATACTCACCTGAATCAAATGAAGTGGAATAAACCGAATCGATAAAATCTGAAAAGTAAAATTATTCATAGTTCTTTAGTATTTAATTAATCCTACTATCTACAAAGAAAATGATATGTTTCTACCTAACTTTACCTCAAATTATGATTAATTATGAGTAATGTTGTTCATTATTATATTAATTATTATTGTCATTATTATCCTATTATTTTAATATCTATGATTATACTATCACTTTCTCTTATTTTACTTTTTCCTTCTCCTCTCCTTCTGGTTGCACCGTTTCTCCTTTCTACTTTCTTTATTTATTATTATTATTTTGTAATGGTTATTATGATCATTGTCATCCCTTTAATATCCATTTAATATCCCTTTAATTATGATCATTGTCATCCCTTTAATATTTTATTATATATATCTATATGAATCAAAAGTGCACTACGGATTGCTTTCTACTTTTTCTTTCTTTTATCTATTACTTATTATTTTTATTTTATTTTTATTTTTTTTTTTATCTTTCCTTCTTCTTGTTCTCTGTTTTTGCTTTGTTGCTCTGTTTCTGCTCCGTCTTCCTCATTGCTCATTTCTCCTTTCTTTTCATTCTCTTTTCTTTGTTCTAGCAATCTGTTTTCTCCCCCCTTTCCCCCCTTTCCTCCCTCCCCCCCCCCTTTTTGTTTTTTCTCACCCGTAGCACCCTTATATTTCCTTCTCCCTTCTATCTTCTACCATTAAACAATACTGTGAATCACTATTCTAAAACTAGTATTCTTAGCCTGCTCATGAACTTACAAACCAATGGTAGAACCAAAGCATGCAGGATACAGTACACATTAAATGCTTCAGGAAGAAATAGTTGCTTAAAAGGAATTTGCATGGCAACCTATGGTTTCATAAACCCTTTTCTGCAACTAACTTTTTGATATTTGTTATATGCTTCTAGATATTTGTTAAAGGGTATTTCAAATTCTTCATATCAGCATAGCATGTTTCATTTCTGGAGAACTAAAGCATGGTTCATAAGATTAAAGATGACTTTTATGGCATGTTTTCTGTTTCTTACAGCATACTTAAGCATGAAATCTAATGGTTACGGAGGGTGTTCAAGGCTTACCTAAGCAGCGTAATCAAAGGTGAGATTGAGATGATCAAGCGTACGATTTTTGGATGATCTCCTCCTTTCTTCCTTTCTTTCCTAGCGTCTCTTTTCTGCCTCCCCTGTTTCCTTCTTCTTCCTCTGTTTTCTTCTTCCTCTTCTTCTGTTTGAACTTTCTTATCCTCTTCTAAGACTTCAAGTACCTCTTTTGTCCCTCAGAAATCACTCGAAGAATCTATCTTTTGATTTCTTCTTCAAGTTTTGTTTCTTTTACTTTAGTTTGGTTTTTCGTTTCTACTGTTTTCTTGCTTCTGCGCGAGAACCTTCTCTGCGTTGCTATTTAAAGAGAAGCTTTGTCTTCCCTATTGCTTGTACGAGACGCACGTTGCCTACTCCATGCGAAGGCGAGCCGGACTGCAAACACCATGACGATTTCTTCAAGATGTCTCCTCGGTGCAGCGAACTTGGTCGCCAAGTTTTCTTTTACTTTAGCTAGACTCTTCCAGTCTGCTTGTACGAGACGCACGTTGCTCCTCTTTGCTCTTTTATTTCATTTATTTATTTACTTTTATTTATTTATATATTTATTAATTATTATTATTATTATTATTATTTCACATTTATTTCCTATTTATCTTTATTTGACAATTGTTCTTATTTTATTTTTATAACAGAATTTGTTCAATAGTTGATAACTACAAGAGATAAAATTAATTATTTTAGAATAAATTACATGAAATTCGAGTTCTCTATTCGATTACAAGTTAACTTTTTATTTGAGTTTTCGGGGCCTCACATTCTTCCCCCCTTAAGGGAATTCCGTCCTCGGAATTCTTTGTTTAGGTCTCAAACAAGTGTGGGTAAGCCTGCTTCATGCTTTCTTCGGTCTCCCAAGTTGTTTCTTCCAACCCATGGTGCTTCCATGAGACCAACACTAAAGGAATAGTCTTTCTCCTCAAGTGTTTAATTCTTCGATCTAGTATCTTCACTGGTTCCTCTTCGAAAGTCATTTTATCATCGATCCTCAACTCTTCAAGTGTTAATACATGTTCGGGGCTAGGATGATACTTTTTGAGTAAGGATACGTGGAACACATCGTGCATTCGTTCCAATTGACTGGGTAAAGCAAGGCGATACGCAACTTTGCCTACTCGTTGAGTGATTTCGAAGGGCCCTACATACCTTGGGCTGAGCTTCCCTCTTTTTCCGTGCCTAAGGGGTCCTCTTTGTGGTGAGATTTTCAAGAACACTTTATCTCCAACTTCGAATTCTAAATCCTTGCGCCTCATGTCCGCGTAACTCTTTTGACGACTTTGAGCTGTCTGGAGTCGTTGGCGAATGAGTTTAATTTTCTTGTACGCTTCTTCCACTAAGGGTACATGCTCTACCGGTAAGGATCTACGTTCGCCAATTTCGTCCCAATAAAGTGGAGATCGACACTTTTGCCCGTACAAGGCTTCATAGGGTGCCATCTGTATCGATGCTTGATAACTGTTGTTATACGAAAACTCCACTAATGAAAGGTGACTATCCCAGCTTCCCCCAAAGTCTAGTACACAAGCTCGTAACATGTCTTCCAATATTTGAATTGTACGCTCCGATTGACCATCGATCTGGGGATGGGAAGCAGTACTAAAATTTAGCTGCGTGCCTAACGTTTGCTGTAGTTGATGCCAAAATCGGGAAGTGAATCTCGGATCCCTATCAGACACGATGCTCAAAGGCACTCCGTGTAATCTGACTATCTCGTTCATATATAATTGCGCGAGACGGTCAAGAGAATACCTGATATTCATCGGAAGGAAATGAGCTGACTTGGTTAGACGGTCCACTATAACCCAAATAGTGTCGTGATTTCGTTGTGTCCTAGGTAACCCGGTAACGAAAAATCCATAGTAATATGTTCCCCAAGGCGAGGTACTCGGTCGGATACATCCACGAGATAGCAAGTCTTGGAGCTGTTGTTTTAATTCCTTCAACTCTACGGGCGCCATTCTATAAGGGGATCTGGAAATAGGGTTGGTTCCTGGAATCAAGTCAATGGTAAATTCGATTTCCCTGTTGGGAGGTAGAGATTCTAACTCCTCAGGAAAAACGTCAGGGTAATTACTAATGATGGGTATGTTTTCAAGTTTGACTTTGTCTTTGGGTTGGTTGATGAGATTGGCTAAGTATCCGGTTGCCCCCTTGTGTAATAGTTTTCTAGCTTTCAGCCCCGAAATGAGTGCTGAAGACGCCAATCTACCCTTGAATTTAACCTCGAGTTCGGGTTCTCCTGGTATACACAGTCGGACGGTTTTGTTCCTACAATTTAGCTGAGCGTGATACTTGGCTAACCAATCCATACCCAAGATTAATTCGCAATCTCGGATAGGCAGTACTACCAAGTCTACAGGAAAACTTTTATTGGATATTTCGACCTTACAGTTTCGGTACACTTTATCAGCAATTATATGAGTTTTTGTGGTAGGGGTACTAACTTCTAACACAGTGGTGAGGTATTCTGATGAGGTATTTGTTGTTGAATTCAGAGAGAAAATTTCTCTAGGTTCGGACAGTGCGTTGCTCTGCCCATTTAGTTTCAACCAAATCCCACCAAGCTGCTGCAGCTCCAGTTAATTGGAAACTGGCGAAATTCACCTTGCGTTCATCAGAGTATCGAAGGATTTTGAAAATTTTAGAGATTTCTTCCAACCAGGACTCGGCCATATCTGGGTTCAAGTCCCCTTGGAATTTGGGTGGATGGAATTTCTGAAATCGCTCTAAAGCAACATCATCATTATTAGGAGGTGGATTCTGGCTGGTACTAGCATGATGATTATTGTTATTGGCTTGATGATAGAGAACTTGAGAGATGCGATCGAGAGCAGTAACCATATGAATGTTAAGATCACTGGACTCCCTCTCAGACTAAGTTTCAGAAGTAGCTTCTACAGGGCGAATTGGATCCATCTATGATGGATATATATATGTAAAATGTTTAGATTGTTTTATTGGGAAGATAATGATTATTTAAAAAGAAATACATAAAGCAAAATAAAGTAAAGCACGACAACAGTAGAAATACATAACACATAATTTACATATAAAGTCATTAGTAATACAGAGAAATGCAATAACACTTTCCGAACTACTCATCCTAAGGAAAATTGGGCCTACATTACAAAATTGCCCCTGAGTAGTCATATTAATTTTATTTTATTTTTATTATTTTATTATTTTTTTTTTAAATTTTTGACGAGTCTACGCCCGTTGTGCCGAGGTTAACCTATCAACTAATATATTAGTCTATCAACTAATATAATAGCCTACCAACTAATATAATACAACCATTAGACTTTTTAGATTTAAGATCACATGATAGGTAGTAATAACAAGGTAATCTGCCCCTCTAATGCCTGTAGGATGGTTCTAAGTAATTTTCAAATGAGATATTCTAAAACAAACAACTCAAATGGATATCTTTCGCAGAATAAAACTATAATCCAATAAAATGGTTCTAGAGGTAACTCAAACGATATGTTCAAGTATAAGTTTCTAAGGCTTATCTTTATATTCTGTCAAATGTGGCTACTTCCCACTATTGGTTATTGTTCACCCGAGGCTTACTCTTTTGACTCTTCTTTACTTAATATTTTATTTAGATATCATTCAACTCAAGTTCTGGATGTATGGTTTCATTATTTATTTGTTTTATCCATTTATCTTATTATGTCTTTAAAAAAAATCTCAATTAATAGTTTAATACTTTTTTTTTATTTATAAATATTTTACTATATTACCGAATTTTAAAATCTTACCAATTTCGTGATGTAATTAGATTCGATATTAATTAATTGAAGCAATCTTTTGGTTTGTAACTTGTCCGGGAATTGAAATCTCAATCTATGTCCAGTCATTTGTGGCAAAAAAAAAATAAATAAAAAAATGAACGTTTTGTCTTTATATTCATGAATAAATATGTAACTATTATTATCACTTAGCGAATTTTATTCACTAATCTCACATCTATATATATATATATGTATATACATATATATATTCCTACTTCTAATATTTAAGCTTTCTTGGTCTTTTCATTTATTTATTATTATTATTATATTCATTATTATTGTTATAATTATTATTTATTATTATTATTTTAAAGTTTAATATTTAAGCCTAAGGTAAAATAATATCGATATTGACAATGTGTATTATCTTTTTGATTGCACCACTACGGGAATGTTGAGTGCGTCCACCTAAGATAAACTTTACTATTGGACATAATTATTTCATTAAGCTTGAGTGCGTCCGTCTGGCCGGCCGCATGATTACACTACTTAAGTTTCAATCACACAATTTATTATTATTATTTTATTTATTTATTTATTTATTTTTTTTTTTTTTTTTGGCCGCATGATTGCACTACTTCACAATGTGTATTATCTTTTTCATTGCACTACTTAAGTTTCAATCTCACAATTTATTATTATTATTTTATTTTATTTTATTTTATTTTATTTATTTATTTATTATTATTATTTTTTTTATAGTTTCATAATTAAGCCTAAGGGCTCTGATACCACTTCTGTAACGCCCCAACCCGACCCCCTATCCAATACGGGGACCCGGCCGGACGCCTGCCTGGTTCGCACCAGGACTCAGTAGTGCAATCAGAACAATAGAAACTAAATTATAATTAATGCGGAAGCTTTTAAATTTTAAGTCATAGAATTACAACTTATTGGTCCCGGTCCCGGTTTCGTAGCCTAACAATCTATTACTTAAGTGGCGCGCAGGCCAATTATTAATTCTTAAGTAAATACTTAATAATTATTCCAAAATTCACCAGCTATCCAATCTAACTCAGCTCGTCATCATGCGGCCCATACTGCCACTGCGAACCTGGGGTTGGGTTTTAAAAACATGCAACACCTATGAGCTTTTTTGCTCAGTGATATTCTCCGTTTAAAATAATTAAAGCAGTAAAATATGCAATTCACATAAAGCAATCAATATATATATAATACAATTAGGAAAGCAGTAAAGCAAGTCGTAAAGGATACTCGCGAGTTCAGGTGGAACTATAGAGGTGATTTTCATCACTTATTTCCAGTGAACTTTTGCGCCCACACAGGGCTTCGGCAACAACGCCCCAGTAATATGACACCAGTACGTGGACCCGCCCACTCAGTATGGGTCTCTAGAGTTGCCCGACATACCAAGTCACTATTTCGCCAAATGCCCATGCCCCGGCTGGCACATTTGACTACGTAGATCATGGCTCATGGGATCCCATTCAGTAATGCACAGTTAACAGTATCATTCAGTCATCAGTAATATTCAGTTTATCAGTATCATACAGTTCACAGTAATATCAAACATATGTACAAGTAGTTAGTCTCACATTTTCATACATGCGTAAATCAGTACATTTTCATGCTTATAGTTCAAACATTGAGTCGGCGCGAAAAGTAGTCGGCCGCTCCTTAAACAGTATAATTAAATACAAATAATAATTACGATCTATAACAAATCAACTAATCATATATATACATTATATATTTTCAGCAATTTAAACACATAATACACATTGTCAATCACACACTAATCAAAAATAGGTTTTCAGTGAGAATCACTCCCTGAAACCGGATCGATAAAATCTGAAAAGTAAAATTATTCATAGTTCTTTAGTATTTAATTAATCCTACTATCTACAAAGAAAATGATATGTTTCTACCTAACTTTACCTCAAATTATGATTAATTATGAGTAATGTTGTTCATTATTATATTAATTATTATTGTCATTATTATCCTATTATTTTAATATCTATGATTATACTATCACTTTTTCTTATTTTACTTTTTTCCTTCTCCTCTCCTTCTGGTTGCACCGTTTCTCCTTTCTACTTTCTTTATTATATTATTATTTTGTAATGGTTATTATGA
The DNA here is from genome assembly GCA_016801395.1 of Leptodermis oblonga. Lineage (NCBI taxonomy): Eukaryota > Viridiplantae > Streptophyta > Magnoliopsida > Gentianales > Rubiaceae > Leptodermis > Leptodermis oblonga. The sequence continues at coordinate 35,487,877 of CM028759.1, forward strand.
TCATTGTCATCCCTTTAATATCCATTTAATATCCCTTTAATTATGATCATTGTCATCCCTTTAATATTTTATTATATATATCTATATGAATCAAAAGTGCACTACGGATTGCTTTCTACTTTTTCTTTCTTTTATCTATTTACTTATTATTTTTATTTTTATTTTTATTTTTTTTTTTATCTTTCCTTCTTCTTGTTCTCTGTTTTTGCTTTGTTGCTCTGTTTCCTGCGTCTTCCTCATTGCTCATTTCTCCTTTCTTTTCATTCTCTTTTCTTTGTTCTAGCAATCTGTTTTCTCCCCCCCCCCCCCCTTTTTGTTTTCTCACCCGTAGCACCCTTATATTTCCTTCTCCCTTCTATCTTCTTCTACCATTAACAACTACTGTGAATCACTAATTCTAAAACTAGTATTCTTAGCCTGCTCATGAACTTACAAACCAATGGTAGACATATAAGCATGCAGGATACAGTACACATTAATGCTTCAGGAAGGAAGATAGTTGCTTAAAAGGAATTTGCATGGCAACCGTATGGTTTCATAAACCATTTTCTGCAACTAACTTTTTGATATTTGTTTATGCTTCTAGATATTTGTTAAAGGGTATTTCAAATTCTTCATATCAAGCATAGCATGTTTCATTTCTGGAGAACTAAAGCATGGTTCATAAGATTAAAAGATTACTTTTATGGCATGTTTTCAGTTTCTTACAGCATACTTAAGCATGAAATCTAATGGTTACGGAGGGTGTTCAAGGCTTACCTAAGCAGCGTAAATCAAAGGTGAGATTGAGATGATCAAGCGTACGATTTTTGGATGATCCTCCTCCTTTCTTCTTTCTTTCCTAGCGTCTCTTTTCTGCCTCCCCTGTTTCCTTCTTCTTCCTCTGTTTTCTTCTTCCTCTTCTTCTGTTTGAACTTTCTTATCCTCTTCTAAGACTTCAAGTACCTCTTTTGTCCACTCAGAAATCACTCGAAGAATCCTATCTTTTGATTTCTTCTTCAAGTTTTGTTTCTTTTACTTTAGTTTGGTTTTTCGTTTCTACTGTTTTCTTGCTTCTGCGCGAGAACCTTCTCTGCGTTGCTATTGAAAGAGAAGCTTTGTCTTCCCTATTGCTTGTACGAGACGCACGTTGCCTACTCCATGCGAAGGTGAGCCGGACTGCAAACACCATGACGATTTCTTCAAGATGTCTCCTCGGTGCAGCGAACTTGGTCGCCAAGTTTTCTTTTACTTTAGCTAGACTCTTCCAGTCTGCTTGTACGAGACGCACGTTGCTCCTCTTTGCTCTTTTATTTCATTTATTTATTTACTTTTATTTATTTATTTATATATTTATTAATTATTATTATTATTATTATTTCACATTTATTTCCTATTTATCTTTATTTGACAATTGTTCTTATTTTATTTTTATAACAGAATTTGTTCAATAGTTGATAACTACAAGAGATAAAATTAATTATTTTAGAATAAATTACATGAAATTCGAGTTCTCTATTCGATTACAAGTTAACTTTTTATTTGAGTTTTCGGGGCCTCACAATTGGAGTGTGTTTGAACGCATCCATACTAAGAAAAGGAATAGATTGGAACATCAAAGGCTTAATGACCTTGTTTATGTTCATTATAACCTTCGTTTAAAAAACAGGTATGAAACTATCTTTATTTATAATTTTAAGTGTGGCTATGTTTCTTTTGGTTCATTTTTTGTATCTGTAATTTGTTTTGTAGGCTCAATTACAAGAAGATATCTTATGATCCAATTGATTACGAATCTATTGATAGAACAGACTTTTGGGTAATTGAAGATGTACTGGAGGGAGAGCTTACTTTAGAGGAAATAGATGGTATGATAGAAGAGGAGTTACCTAAAGAAGGTGAAAGAACCTCTAAATTTGAGGATTTTGATTATTTTTATTTTGAGTTTTGAGCATTTTGACTGATATTTACGTTCTCATTTTGAGTTAGTAATAGTGTAATTGGTTTAAATTTGTATTTTTAAACTCATTTTAGATGACAACAATGATGTTATTCCAATTGATGGTCAAGATGATGATAATCCCATTGTTTTGCCCAATATTGATGAAGATGAAGAAGAAGAAGATGATGACAATGGTGATGGAGATGATGACAATGGTGGTGGACATGATGTTGTTAGGGGGCCACTCATTGGCTCTGAATATGATATTGGTCTTCAATGGAACTAAAACTTTTTATAATGTGTGTGTTTTGTTTTTCATTTGACGGATGTTAGAGTTATTATTATGAAGTTTTGATTGCTTTGGATGATAAGATTTGGGAAACTTGGCTTGCCGTATTTTGATGTGTGTGTAAGACTATAAGTTGTGTAACTGTGTAAGAAACAAGAATTGCTTTTAGATCTTGCATTGTCCGATTGTGATTTTGATTTTGGATTGATTTTGGATTTTGCATTGCCATATCTATTGACTTGCAGAGGAACTGTTAGAGTCCTGCTGGTTGGCACAGGAATTGTGATAGCTAAATTGGCACAAGGCAGCATCGCAGCGCCAAAATTGTTTCCTGGGCCTGTTCTTTTTGTTTCGTTTTAAAAACGGTTTTGGTTTCAACAGTAAATTTAATATATTTTAATCATATTTCATCATTTTCAATACAACTTTTTACTATTCAGCATCTACTTTTTACATTTTCAATACACTTTTTACATTATAAAATTATTTTCCAAAACTTGTTTTCAAAATCGTTTTCAAAACGCCCAAAAAGAACAGGCCCCTGATGTTGCTAATGTTCATTCAGCTTGGAAACTCTTCACTGTAGTCCCTATCCTCGTAATCTATTTCTCATGTCACTTTAGTGTTTCTTTTAGTTAACTTAATTAATTGTGATATAGAAAAACTAGCTTTTTTATAGAAAATAATTTTCAAGTCTAGAATATTCAAATTTTGAAGAAAATATGAATTATAAAAATATATATTATTTTAAATATATTTATTACGTCACAATGACGTCATTCGGGTGAACCCGGCTCAACTGGTCGATCCCCCGGTTCGAGCGACCCTTAGACCTCGCCGGTTCACCGTCCGGTTCGGCCCAGATAACCTTGATTTGTAGTGAATAGACGATGAAGGACATTATTTGGTTTTATCATAAATGCCTGTCAAGTCCATTTTGTTGGAGAAAAGATTTTTGATGGATCTCCACCATAATATTCCTGCAATTTGAATCAACAATCTTCTAGGGAAAGATCACCAATTAGTACGCACGTGCACAATACAACTGCTCCGAAATCAACAATCTTCCTCTCCGAAATTTAATCTAATTACAAATCAGTTATTATAGTTTTAATAATTACAATTATATTCCTTTAGTTGGATCATAATTACAAAATTGAACTCTACTAATTATGATTGAGAACAACATGAACTTTAAAGAACAAGAATAAATCAACATGGACCGAATTTTAGAGTTTGAACACTTTGAATATTGAATCGGATAGATTAGATACCATCCTTTACTGTTAGCCAAAATAAGAAACACAAACAAAAAAACTTTTGAATAGTTCATAGAGGTTTATGTAATTTTCTAAATCACAAGGACTACTGTTCATGATTATTTTTATTGTATAATTAAGAAATTATAACTTCTTATAACTAAATATAAATATAAAAATTAATTAAATTGGGAAGATGAAAAAATTAGAATTAGTTTTGTATAAAATGAGTTTATATATGTGACCACTATTCACTTATACAATGCATGTTTTTATTTTCTTTTTCATTTTTAGACTGATACAAAAAAATTGATACTTGTGAACAGTTCAGTTGTACTGTTCACGAGAATAGTACTCTTCAAGAGTATCACTATAAATATAAATTTAAAAAAAAAAATTAAGTGAAAAAAACTGATATAATGGTACCAACCGTACTTTTCACGAGTATTAAATACTTTTGATGAGTCACTACAAGGATGAAAAAACAAAGCAATTTTTTCTTTATTAATAAAATGCTATTTATCATGAAAGTAGTAGTAATACTCTTATAAAATACACATGCTACTCGAACTATTATTGAGTAGCGCCAAGAAAATTAATAAGTTTAAAAAAAAAAGCTATTCAAGAAAAAGTAGAAGTATCAAGAGTACAAGTGCTGCTTTTAAAAGTAGCACTAAAAATAAAAAGAAAAAAAAGTTCTATTCATACTCAAGAAAAGTAGCATACTACTCTTGAAGGAATAACATATTACTGCTACTCGTTTGTTAAAAGAAAATAAATAAATAAAGGCAACTATTGGACTCAAACTACAAGAATGATGTATCACTCTCACGCCAATGCAATATCACTACTCTTCATAGAATATAAAATAAAATAAAAAAGCTATAGGGATGCGCGTCATTTACATGCCATCTCTTATACTCCCCTCATTCGCAAATAAGTAACCATTATAGAAAAATCATATAAATTAAAGAGATGAGTGAAATTCTTCTATTACCCTTATTTATGTTTTTTAGTTTAACTACATTTTATATGAAAATTTGTGTAATGTATGTGAACTCAAAATGACATTACAATTAATACCATTAAATGAGATCAATTAAATAAGGGGTAATATTGGAACTTTTTAAAATTTTCGTATTGAAATGTGTAAAGGGACACTTATTTGAAAATTATTTTTTATTTTATTTATAATGACCACTTATTTGGGAACGGAGGGAGTATAAATCAAGTTTTATACATAAATCCGTTTCATGCGAGTTTTTTCGGAAAAAACTAAGTTTATAAGGTAAATAATTGAACTTGGAATAGACATGAAAATATTGGAAGTGTAAGATAACAATATTAAATTTCAAACCAAGGGAGAAATCATACAAAATGTTTCAGATTTCATTATTTACTTTTAAAAACTCAAACTAGGATAAAACCGACAAAAACTACAATCAAAACTCAAACCATTCACAAACCTGAATCGCTTTTTCTTGTGAACCGGCCCAAAACTGTCTCTACCACGAGTTAGATTCAGTTTAAAGAAATAATGGATCGTGAACCAAAATAAAGTAGTTTGGGTTAAGTTGACGGTTTATAGGAAATCGTGTACTTGAAACAATATATCTCCATCGATCATAATAGTAAGATATGATTTATATAATCTACCATAAATAGCAAAATAAATAGTTTATCGTGTATATTTTGACAATCAATTGTATGTTACTATCATTTTAATCTTTGAAAACACAAATTTTGTTTTATAATAACTTTTTATCATTCTCAATCTATTTATAAGGTTTGATAACAGTGTTTAATGTTGAAAACTATTTGATAATAGTATTAATGCTTAAAAGTTAGCTTATTGTTTATCATTTAATGCTCCACCCAACAATTTTATTCATAATTTATATTTTTATTTATGAAACTACCCTTATATTTAACACATATTGATTTAATTAAAAATAAATTTATTTGAATAAATTATTATTTTAATTTTTTATTTATTTATTAGCATACCATATAATTTTTTCATCTTTAAATAAAATTTAATTAATTATTTTTAAAAATATATATTTGATAAGTTTGATATTTTCTTAGTTTTACAAACACCATTCAATAATATATTTTTTGCTAACCCTGATTCGCATTTTAATGTAAAATCTTTTTTTTTTTTTTGTTTTGTTGATGATGTTACTAAAAATTAATGCAATGACATAATTGTGTATCTTTAATACTTCAAATGCATCATATTAAACAAGAACAAATAATTAAGTGATTTCATGACTTGAGTTAAAAAATGTAAAAAAAAAAATAATAATTTTGAACTCATTCTTGTGGATACTAATTCTGTAGATATTACTCATATCCCAGATAAAAACAATCCAGATCGTATTTCTTACTCAAAATTTATGATAAAAAACGTTCGTCATCGTAGAGAATTTGATTCAATTCATACACGACACTCATTCTCGGTTAATTATATTCCATATGGGTTTAACTACTTTGATTACATTCTAGCCTGGTCTCCGGCTCTTTATTATAGGGGTTTTGATCACTCATGGTTCATCAATTTTACTTCAAATTGTGATAAAACTAATTTTCCTGATTGGTTTTATGACTGGTGGGATTACTTTGGTCCTACTAATCAAATTTATACTCCAATGGCGGAAAAAGGCTTAGAAATCTACGCGAGAAATATGTCTTCTCGTCTAGGTTTTCGTACTCCAATTGCTTTCCATGCAGAGTTCAGGGTTCCTTGGATTTTTGCTTGGAGTTTTCAGATAAAGCCAATCACTCAAGGACGGCCATGTGCACTTATCCGTGATTTCCGCATCAAATGGTGGCCAAACTACAACAGCGATAATTGTGGACCTGATTTGGTTCTCAGTTATCTTCAATCCATTCCAACACTCAAAAAGGCAGTCAAAGATGCTTCAAAGGCAAATCCATCACCATCAATTACTCATGATACTCCAGCTAAGGCTCAATCTAGCACTCCAATTCCAGACAAGCTGCTGCAACAACACCTTACTCAAATAACTCAATCCTCTCAAGACTCAACTGCTCGCACTCCAGAAAAAAACTCAAAAAGAAAATGATGATGAAGATTTTAAAAAATTTTATCAAATGTATAAAACAATGAAACAACTTGAAAAAGAAGAAAAACTACCAGTAACTAATCTTTCGGATCCAGATGATCCTTTTGGGGGTCCTTTAGCCCAGGATCCTTTTGAAATGTAAAAAAAAAAAAAAAAAAGGACAAAAGACCCACAAAAATAATTAAAGGGGCATTTTGGTAAATTTACAGGTACTAAGTGACGCATGCAGTGACACACTCAATGACGTAGGGCGGCGGACTCATGATCCCGGACTTCAAATGAAAGTGGACTCAAAACAAAAATCAAATAGAGCTTACCCATCACCTCTATAAAAGGAAAGATCTCCATCACTCCAAGGCATCGGTTGAAATCCTTAAGCGAAAAACCACTCTCAATCTCTTGTAAACATTTTCCTTCTTCCATACTTCCAATTGTATTCTACTACTTCATTTGTTTCCTTCTCCACTCATTAATATAAGGTTCTAATTTACTCCTCTATTTCCTTTGATTTTCCTGGGTCTATTTTGGTATCAGAGCCATTAACTCAAAAATTTTCAAACGCGATTTCAAAATTTTTAAAGGTTGTTTTGATTAAAGAGGGTTCATACTGCATCACGACTGCATTCAACCTATTGTTGGTCAGCGTTGGTAAGCCGTAAGTCCGTTGGTAAGCCTTAAGTGGTGTTCCCGATAGGTGTTCCCGTGGTCCCTGTAGCTGTCTGCATTCATCCTGCATTATGCATCTGCATTAATCAAGTAAGTTTTAAAAATGGCAAATAGTGTAAGAAGATTTTTGTTTGGTGACTCAAGAGCTACTTCATCCAGGACTAGAAATAGTAGAGTACTCCAAAGTCATGAAGTCCAACAATTAGATATTCCAATTAATCAAATAATTCCATCGCACTCATTTAGATCTATTTATCATATTGGAATTTTAGAATTTTCAAAAGCATACTCAATTAAAGTTCATGAAGAAGTTCTTCCATTACACGAAAGAAAAGCAACCATTCCACTTCTTTCGAGAATGGCTATAAATAATTATTTAAATCAAGGTTTTAATTATTTACATTTTGGTTTAATACAAGTAGCAGTTCATCCTCTTCAACGAAAAGGAATTGATGTTCCAGTTTTTCTTGCTTTAAGAGATGATAGAATGATAACTTATGATGATTCACTGCTTGCTATGATCCAAACTAATGCATGCAATGGGACGATAAGAGTTGAATGTACACCAGACTACTCAATTTGTCTATTTGATCCAAAAATAATAAAATCATTAATTTTAGATATTCATTTAGATAGAAGAAAGATTGAACAAGAATCAATGAATTTTACACTTGTTTATCGAATTTACTTCAAGTTAATGAAATATATGATACAAACCGCCTTGAGATTACCGACTTCAGATCGAAATCAATCAATCTTTGTGACTACAAACTCGGACAATACTTTGACAAGGACTCAAACTCCTCATCTTTTACCATGGGATCAAATAACAATCCCACAGGAATTCCTTATTGACAGACCAGAACCAAAACAAGAACCAGTCGAACAAACAAGGGAGTCCGGACTAGTAATAATTGAAGAATACTCAGATACTCAACTTTTAGTTTGTTTTCCTAACACTATTCATGTCTATCCTTCTTCTTCAAATTTTTACAGGTCAGCATATTCCAGGTTTCCTCAAGATGAAGATGTTCCTTCCTCATCTAGAGCTCCTCCTCCTAGGTACTCCTTTTCAGGAAGGTCAAGGTACTCCTTTTCTGATCCTTCTACTAGTTCACAGGATCCTATTTCTAATCATCAGGATACTCAACTTAAATTCAAAGCTCCTATGCCAGATATAGTACCCCCACCTCGTAGGCCTTCTTCACCAGAATCTCCAACTCAATCCCAAATGAAAATGTCAGAAATTTTGGTTTTGAATAAAGAATTTAAAATAAATTTTGATTTATTAAAAGAAGATTTTCAAAATGAAAATTATGAAAGTGAAAAATTATGGTTTCAGAATTTAGATCAAAGATGTCAAGATATATTAATTTCAGAATGGGTAAAAGAAGTTGAAAAATTAAGATTCAATTTTCCTTTCTTTAAGTGGTTAGATTACTTTTTGCAAAAAGAAAAATTGAAAAAATTTAATGAAACTCCAACTATTGAAGTTCAAACAAATCTATATAAAAAATGGAATTTAATTTCAGGACAAGTTGTTACTTCAATACATCCTCCATTATCAGCTTTTACTATCTCAACTACGGAAGGTAATGTTACTGCTTATCCATTTAAACAAGGAAAAGAAAGAACTGAAAAAATTGATTCAGATGATTTTAAAAAGGTTTACCAGCAAAACAATTAGACAAATCAGATTCTACATACGATAGCAAACCAGGTTGATTTGATTTCTACAAAACTAGAAACGATAAAACCAAAAGAGAAATTTCCAGTAGAAACGGCAAAACCAGTTTTTCAAGTTTCCAATTTATCACGAGAATTTGAAAAAAATCCTTCTTTAGCTCCTAAGTATTCTGATCCAAGTTCTTCAAAATGAATTTCGACTATAGAGCAAACTACTCCATATTTAGATTCTCAGTCCGATGATTCAAGTTCTTTATCATCTTCTGATGAAGAACTAGAAAATCAAATAAATCTGGTAGAAAAACAGTTCGATAGTCAAGTTCCATTAGAACTCAACAAGATCTATGGGAAATCAAATAGATATAACACAAATACTAATAAAAAATGGCAATCCGGCCCAACTAGGAATTACTACTCTCGTCCAAGTCCTCCAGATATCCTTTGGGAAGAAAGATCTCAATTTATAGCAAAAAATTATGATGGTAGTTCTTTATATGAATGGAATATAGATGTTAAGTTCGAATATGAAATTCTTAATACACTCCAAGAAATGGGCATGGCAAGGTTAGCCTATAAAGCAAAAATCAATGCTGAAGAATCTCATATTGCTTTTTGTTTAATTTCTGGATTTACAGGTCAATTAAAAGGTTGGTAGGATAATGCCTTAACTAATGATGAAAAATTAACAGTTATTAATCATACCACTGAACAAATAGATGAAAATGATGAATATATTCAAGTTCCAGATGGTAGTGAATTTCTTATTTACGCTATTTCGGTTCATTTTATTGGAAATCCAAAAGAAGAATTAGCTAGTACAAAAATTTTCCTTACTAATTTACGTTGTCCAACTTTGACAGATTTCAGATGGTATAAAGATATGTTTTTAACTCAAGTCATGAGACGGCCAGATTGCGGTTCTGCTTTCTGGAAAGAAAAGTTTATTACTGGATTACCAACTTTATTTTCAAAAAGAGTAATGACAAATCTTCAAAAAGAAATTGGAACATATCATATTGACTTTTCTAATGTTTCTTTTGGTCAATTATTTGCTTTTATTAAAAAATAAAGATTACAGTTATGTCAGGATCTCAAAATTCAGAACAAATATGGCTCGGAATGTAAAGAGATGGGCCCTTTCTGTCAAGCATTCGGCATCACAGGTATAAAATCTCATTCAAAAGAAAATAGGAAATTTAGAAAATACAAAGGCAATTATAAAAGACCTAGATACTCACGAAATTATAAAAATAATGATTTTATTATTTTTGGATCAAATAGACAAATTGAGTAGTCTGGTGTACATTCAACTCTTATCGTCCCATTGCATGCATTAGTTTGGATCATAGCAAGCAGTGAATCATCATAAGTTATCATTCTATCATCTCTTAAAGCAAGAAAAACTGGAACATCAATTCCTTTTCGTTGAAGAGGATGAACTGCTACTTGTATTAAACCAAAATGTAAATAATTAAAACCTTGATTTAAATAATTATTTATAGCCATTCTCGAAAGAAGTGGAATGGTTGCTTTTCTTTCGTGTAATGGAAGAACTTCTTCATGAACTTTAATTGAGTATGCTTTTGAAAATTCTAAAATTCCAATATGATAAATAGATCTAAATGAGTGCGATGGAATTATTTGATTAATTGGAATATCTAATTGTTGGACTTCATGACTTTGGAGTACTCTACTATTTCTAGTCCTGGATGAAGTAGCTCTTGAGTCACCAAACAAAAATCTTCTTAAACCTGGCTCTGATACCAAAATAGACCCAGGAAAATCAAAGGAAATAGAGGAGTAAATTCGAACCTTATATTAATGGTGGAGAAAGAAACAAATGAAGTAGTAGAATACAATTGGAAGTATGGAAGAAGGAAAATGTTTACAAGAGATTGAGAGTGGTTTTTCGCTTAAGGATTTCAACCGATGCCTTGGAGTGATGGAGATCTTTCCTTTTATAGAGGTGATGAGTAAGCTCTATTTGATTTTTGTTTTGAGTCCGCTTTCATTTGAAGTCCGGGATCATGAGTCCGCCGCCCTACGTCATTGAGTGTGTCACTGCATGCGTCACTTAGTACCTGTAAATTTACCAAAATGCCCCTTGAATTATTTTTGCGGGTCTTTTGTCCTTTTTTATTTATATATATATATATATATATATTTTACATTTCAAAAGGATCCTGGGTTTCTATGTGGCATTTGTATTCATCAGCTTCTGTGTGGTGTTGACAATTTTACCTTTATAATTGATGATGTCAGCAGAATTTTATGGGATAAAATTGTCCAAAAGGGGGACAGAGCGCCTATTTTAAAAGACAGAGGAGCAAACGATAAAAGTGATGATAATTCAGGCGCCTTTAAATATTTGTAGCGAGCCCTCATTCTCACAGATGTTCTTTCTGTCAAACATTCTGCATCACAGGTATAAAAACTCCTTCAAAAGAAAATAAGAAATTTAGAAAATACAAAGGCAATTATAAAAGACCCAGATACTCACGAAATTATAAAAATAATGATTTCCAAGACAATAAAAAGTTTTATAAAAAGAAAAAACGATTTTCAAATAAAAAAAAATTAAAATGTTTTAAATGTGGTAAAATAGGTCATATCAGTCCAAATTGTAAAACAGAAAAGAAAATTAATTCTTTATTTTCTGAAGAACAAGAGTTAAGAAATAAATTAATGTCTTTAATGATTAATAGCTCGGATGATGAAAATATTCAATTCTTCTGATTCGTCCTTTACGGAAGACGAAAAAGATTTTTGTGAATGTAAACAAAAAACTATTAATATGATGACTACTCCAAAGAAATCAAATAATAAAGGTTTAAAGGCGCCCCTATTGAGTTACGTCTTCAATACGTTTTGTTCAATTGTGTCCAAATCAGCAAAATGAGGTACTTTCACTTTAAAATATTAAAGAGAATGATGTTTTCTTACTATTTGATTTCTTACATAAATAAAAACTCTCTCTCTCTCTCTCTCTATATATATATATATATATTGCTTAAGAGGAAATTCAAAATTTAAATTCAGTGAAAAATATGAGTGTTTGGATATAATTTTTTTTTTAATAAGATGCACATAGTAGAAATTAAAATCCATTTGTCTTCGAAAAAAATCAGACTATTATAAATAAATTACTCCATATATTACATTTGATGAGTTTGAACTTACACTATTCGCCATTTTTAAAACTTACTTGATTAATGCAGATGCATAATGCATGATGAATGCAGACAGCTACAGGGACCACGGGAACACCTACCGGGAACACCACTTAAGACAGTCCCCCTCTCCAAGATTTCCCCATCAAAAAAAAAAAAAAAAAAAAAAATGAGCAAGTTGGACATCATCAGCCCCCACTTGTCTTGTGATTATAGTACTAATTACTTAAAAATTTGTCTTTGGGTGGCCTAATTTGTTTTTAAGGATTGGGAAATGTTCTTGTATAAAGAATAATTATCATATAATTGGGCATGGAGTCCTAACATTTATATATATATATATATATTAATACATATTTATCATTCTCAATCTATTTATAAGGTTTGATAACAGTGTTTAATGTTGAAAACTATTTGATAATAGTATTAATGCTTAAAAGTTAGCTTATTGTTTATCATTTAATGCTCCACCCAACAATTTTATTCATAATTTATATTTTTATTTATGAAACTACCCTTATATTTAACACATATTGATTTAATTAAAAATAAATTTATTTGAATAAATTATTATTTTAATTATTTATTTATTTATTAGCATACCATATAATTTTTTCATCTTTAAATAAAATTTAATTAATTATTTTTAAAAATATATATATTTGATAAGTTTGATATTTTCTTAGTTTTACAAACACCATTCAATAATATATTTTTTGCTAACCCTGATTCGCATTTTAATGTAAAATCTTTTTTTTTTGTTTTGTTGATGATGTTACTAAAAATTAATGCAATGACATAATTGTGTATCTTTAATACTTCAAATGCATCATATTAAACAAGAACAAATAATTAAGCATTTAATTCAGATAGATAAAACTGACTTTGAAGTATTCAGACTTAAGTTATTTAATCAATTCAATATGATAGTTTCAGCATTCAGATATAAATATTACTCCCCTAAAATCTCTTACTCCCCTGTATAATTAGAATAGTCAATTTTTATTTATTTTTTTGGGTTCTAATAGAGGGGTTCACTTTCAAAATTTTTACTTTTTCTACCCTTGATATATTTTTTTACCCTTATTATATAATGATATGTGGTTCACATTTAATTCACCTTTAAAAAATAAAGATATTAATGAAATAGTTGTACCTAGACATCCATCAAAAGTTACACCTGTTAAATTTGACTCTTCTAGTAAATAGTTTGACTCTTCTAGTAAAACCGATAGAGTAATTTTATCAAACCAGCTCTTATTTTATTTCATTTTACATTTTTTCAAAGGACATTTGAATACCATAGATAAATAGGCCCCGTATGGCATGTAAATTTTCCATCTCATCTCATTTCACTTTTACTTTTATTTTATAATAATTTCTCATCAATTTTAATACAGCTTTTTATATTTCTCAAATACCTTTTTACATTTTCCAAACACCTTTTTACATTTATAATATAATTTTAATAATTTTAAAATTTAAAACACCTTTCAAAAGACATACCATATAAGCCATGGTATTTTGTTAACTTCAATAGAGTACCATTTTCGTTTTCCGGAAGGGATGGGTCATTTCTGTGGCACTACAGCGAAAAGATCTTCAGAGAATTCATCAAAAAAGTCCAAAAAAGGTACACGATATGGTAATGGTGTAGTGTAAGATGATATGAAGTTGGAGTGGAAATTGGAAAGAAAACGAAATGAAAGATAAAGCCATAAAGGAAGGAGAAGAAGGATCCTATCATCAAATCCAGACACAGAAAGAGAGATGTGGACCGACCCTATCTGTTGACAAATCCTATGTCTCTTCCAACGTAAGTTTCTCTTCTCTCTCCATCATCTTTACAATGGGGGTGAACCCCACCGGATCCAAAAACTCCATTGTTTTTTTTCTCTCACAGCACGCTACATGACAATCGAACTCGAACCCTCTCGCAACTTTTCTTTTTCTTTTTGTTTGATTTTTCCCCTTAACTTTCCTTTCAAGTCTGGCATTAATATTCTTGCCTTGCCTATTTTCAGCATTAAGTTCTCAAAAGGTGGGAGGGAGGAAAAAGAAAAGCAGCACACTGGGATACTAGAAAGAGAGAGCTCCTTTTCCTTTTTTTTTTTTCTCTTCTTTCTTTTGGGTTTCATCTGAGCTTTGGTTTCTGGGTTTGAAAAACATTTTTATTTTTCATCCAGTGGATTTCTGTTTCCTTCGGTTGTTTTGGTACTTTCTCTGAGTTTAGTGGAGATATCATTCGAACTTCGGTTGTTTTGGTACTTTCTCTGAGTTTAGTGGAGATATCATTCGAATTTCAAGAGGGTTCTTCAAAATGAGTGATTCTGAGCTGTAATTTGGGGTAAAGATTCTGTCATAGGTTTGGATTATTCTTTTTTCAGTTCCTCTTCTGGGTAATTCTGCTGCTTTTCTTGAGTGTTTCTGTATATGTGGCCACCTGTTCTTGTTTGATTGCTGTGTTTTTGTCAATCCAGATTGTTGCATGTGTCAGTCATGGAGATTATGGGTTTGTTCGTTTCATTTTAATGAAACAGTCTGTTGGTAGGATTGGAATTAAGGTTTGTAATGACGTTTTTCTTTCAGTTCTTCTCTTTCCTTTTGAATAATTTTTACATCAATGTATACTCTTTTAACGATGTTATAGGGTTCTTGGCTATTTTCAAAATCATCATTTAATGAAATGATCTATTATTGATACGGTTGTTTGTCATTTTAAAATCTTTGTTCTTGTCATTTTCACCTCAAAACTGAATTTCTTGAAGAAAGCTTTTAATTTGTGTTATGATGCATATGTTATTTATCTCCTATCCCTGGATTGTGAGCAAACAGCTTTTACATGTATGTAAGGGTTACTTCTGCATTTACAGAGTGTCTTGACATTCATATAATATTATCTGAAGTGGGGTTTGGACAGGGAAGAAAGGCATTTGCATCCTTCCATTTGCTTTCGACTTTCCTCGTTTTTCTTCATATCCTTGTCTGGTTTCTGAGCCTGCAAACTGGTTCAATTCAATGAGCTTCCAGTCTATGAGCCATTATTAGCTTAATGCTAATAACCATTCTCCCATACTCTGGATCTACGGGTAGAATACTGAATGAATCTGCTATATGTTTGGTGCTGCTTTGCTTGTTTTTAACTTTTTTCCCCTTTCGTCTACCCTGGATATGATTGAGTCGCGACAATGAAGATCGCTAGCATATTATTAATTTGTTTTCTTTTTATTACAAGGTGATTACCAGACTTTTTATTGCTGTAACTCTTTAATAATTTTCTGTTTAAGTTTCTTGGTTGAATATGAGTTAATTGTTACCTGTTAGCTTCACTTGTCATATTGTATTTTTACATTTCTTCATTTCCAGTTAATTCTGAAGAATTAGAATGCTTACCTTGACATTCTCTCTGCATCACATGATCAATGTGAATCTTAACATTCTGGAAAGTTACTTTCAAATAGAGGAGTCTTTAATCACGACTTCCAGTACGCCATCTATGTAAATGACTTATTTCAAATATCTTTGAACATCTTTGTTGAAGAAATTCAGTGCAATATGCTAAACTTTAATGCGGCAAAATAAAAAATAATAAATGCTACCGTATCTGATTCATGTTTGCTTGAATTGCCTGCATTAATAATCTCTCTCCCTCTATGTTCTACCACTTTATTGTTTTGTAGGTTATTCATTCTGATTTCTCAGTGAATAATATCTAACAGGGTTATATTTTATATTCCTTCCATGTTTATAGGAATTGGAGGGATAATGCAGTATACAAGTTATCATTCTGGACATCACTACTCTGGAGATCAAGCCGTAGCTGCTAGTGGAAGCTTATCGCCACAAATTGACAATGGTGTTTCTTGTAGAGGTAGCAAGGACTGTAATGTTTTGTTCCAGCCTCCTAAGGTTAACCAGTGTCTAATTTATTACAAGGATTTTTTAAGGGAAACAATGCTAAAGCATGAAGCCATATTCAAGTATCAGGTATAAGCATTTCCAGTATCAAATTTTAAATGAATTGTGTTGCCTTGTGTTCGTTAGGATTGTTACTACAAGGGTGATGTTTGTTGTTGATTAAAAAATGTTTTTCCATGCAATGGGAATAATTTTTATCTGAATGCTTTTGGAATTGGATTATTTTTCTTCTTTTTTTCCCGTATCTTTGATTTTGACTGTGGCTGCTTTTATCACTGAGTTCATTGGTGGTCTTTGAAGTAGTGCAGGGAACTAAATGTAATATGTCTCTTTTCCAGATCTATGAACTGCATCGTTTGTATGGGAGGCAAAGAGAATTGATGGATGAAATGCAAATGAAAAAACTGTCTGCAAACTGTTTCGTGTCTCAAATGCAACGTGATATTTCTCAGAAGGGTATGCAACAGATACCATACTGGCTATTGTCAAACCCTAGAGATGATAAGTCTCAAGGAGTGGAAAACTTTCAAAAGCCCTCAACTTTTGTTTCAGGGAAAAGCATTAATGTCAGTTCTGACCATTATACTGTAGAAAATGATTTCAAACAACTTGAAGCATCGTCGACTAGGAGGAACAAGTTCAGGAAAAGATTGTTGGATCTGGAACTCCCAGCTGAACTATACATGGACTCTGATAACTGGGAGCAATTAGAAGAGCAAAAGATTACTGAAATACATCCAGTTCTGCATACTTCATTGATGGGCATTTCAAACTCTTCCAAGGAGAGTAATGTGGTGGTACCCAGTGAAGGAACTTCTATCAGTTCTAATTCGAACTACCAGAGAATGAGTGTTTTCGATTTGAATGAACCTGTACAGGAAGATAAACAGAAAATGTCCACAAGTTCAATGTACTCTAATTTGTGCAGCAGAGAGACCATACACCAGAATCAAGATGTATCTGGGAGTCCTAGATCAAAGCCCTCTGTTTCAAATGAGATTATCCTGGAGAAGGAAGGTAATGATTAAATGCTTGCTTGTTTTTCATTCACCCTCTAACAAAACCAAAATGAAATCACATGATGCATTCCTAATTGTGTCCTTCGGTTGCCATAGACATTATACTAATGTATTTTTCTGTGATTTCTTACGGTCTCTCACTGGTTAATACACCTTTTTACTCTTCAACTACATCTTTTGTATATTTCCAATACACTTTTCATATATAGAAATCATTCTTGAAAAAAAGTTTTCAGAATATGTTTTTGAAAATCTTCCAACAGGATGCAGCTTCACCTCCAGCCATCAAATTTCATTTTCTGGAAATTAGCCCCTTTCATTTGATGATAGAGGTGGCTTAGGTTTGGAATTTGCCCTAAATGAACAAGACTTCATTGATTCTAGCAAACAGAGATTTTTTACCATGACCACCGCTTCATCCTCACTTCTTCCGCCTTCTAGTGATACCAATGCCATAGGATCATTTAATAAACCAAGGATGTTCCTATAGTTGTTCAAGCATTCGCTTGCTTCAATACTCCAGAACTAAATGGTACTTCTAGATCTAGAGTATTTACTGGAAGTTAAAGCAGATAATTTATATTCAAAGTTAAATGGTGCAGGTAATCCAAGTCTGGGAAGTACTAGCTCCCATGCTAGCTGTGCTACTGAAAATCAATCCCCTGACGAACATGACTATGCTGCAAGGTGTTCCTTGGATTCTGACGATACAAAAACAATGGTCGACCTGAATCTGAATGATATGCCTTCCATCTTTTTGCCAGAAACAGAAGCTTGTCAAGAGAATGTCGAGTTTACTGATGGAGTGGTGAATCTGGATCTAAATGTAACGCCATTTAGCTCTTTGTCTGAAACAGAAGTTTCTCAAGAAAAGGTTGAAAGTATGGATGGTAGAAATGGCCTGGATCAGTCAGATTATGTCAGTAAGATAGGTTTAAATACAACATTGTCGGGGCCTCATAGTTCCAGTAGCCAGTTTTCTGCTCTTACTTCCGTTACTTCACCCTCAAGTTCATCTGAGAATGAACACATCCGGAACTGTGAAAAGACTGAAATCGCTGCCAGAGTTATGCCTTGTAATTCATCACCTGACTTGGATAACTGTTGCAACGATGAAGCTTACCTAGGTACTGAAAGTGTGAAAGAAATCTGTGTGTCTGAGAAATGTATTGACAAGTCTTTCACCCTTGGGGAAGATAATCTGTCCGAGGGGCCTACTGTTCCAGATGGAGTAGGAACAGGTTTTGAGGCACCTGATAGTCCAGACAAAAAGGAATGTTTTCCGCCCAAAGAAGAGTCAGAGGAAAACCAATCTGAACAGCTAGAGGATTCGAACAAGGGCCTCGACAGTACTGCAGCAGAGACTATTATTTCAATTTCGTTATCTAGAGGACAGCAATGCCTCAAGACTTGCATCAATTTCCCGGTTCATGCCTCTTTTAACTGCCTAAATTGGTTTGCTGGGATTGCTTCTTCTGCCGCAGGTTATGTGGAGGACGAGTTCAATGATATTCTGAGTGATGCACCTGGTGGTGACCATCAACCAGACATTCAAGTCAAGAAATTCAAGGTTGAATCTACTTTTTGTGAGACCATCAGCCAGAAAAACATTATTCCAGGTGATACTGCACTTCCAACTCTACAACGAAGGGGGCGTCGAGCTAGAAATGCAGGTGAGCGAAAAGATATCCATGCAGAAGTTGCACCCAAAGATCGAAGAGTGGGCATAAGGAATGCTTCTAAAACTGTCAAAGGCAGGAGAAAGGTTGGTAAGATCGGTTGTGCCAGAGGAAAGAAGCTTTCTTCGAAACCTCTTCCAAATAAAGCAGGCAGAAGGGCTGGTTCAGTCTCCAAGCAGCAGCAGCAGCAGCATAGTCAAGAAAGTGAGCAGAGCTGGTTATTTGGATGGGGAAAGAAAAGTAGGAGGCAAAAGCACAAGAGGGCTCAACAGAACTGATGATCATATTGGTTTTATCTGACTTTTGCTTCTTTCTGTTAGATAAGAGGGTGTGGTGTATGTGTAGTTTAAGCCTCAAGGAAAATGATTAGTAGAAAGAGGAGATGTTAATATTTTGTGCAAAAAGTTTAGTGATAGAACAGGGCAACAGTGCTAGTCGTTTATTGAACTCTAGCAAGTTAGAGATATGCTATCTTTTGTCTAGGCTAGTAATTAAACATAGATATTTTCAGAAAATATCTATAAAGCATGCATAAATTAATGTAGCCTTTATTGGCTTTCCTTTGAAAAAATGAAAAAAGAAAAAACCTTTCTAAAATTCCCTGTTCTATCAAAAGGGGGTTTGGAGGATGGTACATTTGGGGATCTTACTTCTATGTTGGGCTTCCTGTTTGTTGATACTCAGATCAAAGGAAAGGGAATTTAAGGGTAGAATTTACTAGGGGTTCATAATATAATAATAAAGTTTGGGTTTCAAGTGGCTATTTTTGGGAGGTTCATTTACAATTTACATCATAATGAAGAAAAAAGAACTTGTTTTGAGGCCAAAAGGAGTTTAGATAGAGTAAATAATAATTGATTGGAGAGAACACTGTATATCTGTTTTTAGATGCGCAAATATCATGTTTATAAGTGACATAATTTTTGTGTTCAAATAGGATTCGCATTCCTTACATGGAAGGAGTGTGCCTCATGCAATTGTCATGACGATTAAGATGACCAATTCGAGACTGCTAAATGCAATACATAACAACTCTTTATGTATTTAAAACACCAGTCATTGTAGATACGGGAGAATACTACATTGGGGGTATATGTGTGCCACGTTGGAGGTCTAAACATTATGTTAGAGAGTTCTCTAGGGTTTTGAGAACAACTTATATGAGATGTTATCCATTGAGCCTGCCTTGAATAATCTCCCTTTTGTCGAATTATTTTCAATATAATCATAAAAAGCTAATTTTTTAGGAATTTTAGACCACACTTTTGATAATTAAACTTTAATTTTTGGATAGTCCAGCGTTAACCCTTATATATATATATATATGTATGTATGTATATTGCTGAAAGTCCCCCTGACCCCATTGATAACGAATAGGCCCAAATA
Organism: Leptodermis oblonga; assembly: GCA_016801395.1. Lineage (NCBI taxonomy): Eukaryota > Viridiplantae > Streptophyta > Magnoliopsida > Gentianales > Rubiaceae > Leptodermis > Leptodermis oblonga. The sequence continues at coordinate 35,507,959 of CM028759.1, forward strand.
ATTTGATCGGAGTAGTTGTTGAACCATAACACATCGTTTTGGCAATAACAAAAATATTGACAAAATATTGTTATTCCAACTTTAATGCTACTCGAACTTTAAGCCTATTACTTGCAATGATAAACCTGCTATTGCTTGAGTTATTTATATATTTTTTGCTCAATATTCTTATCTAACGTTTTAGAAAAAGTTTCAATCATTTTCATTGGAGTGTTGAACATTTTAACTATTTAACTAGACTTCATATTCGTAACAAAATAGTATCGGAATTGAGTCTGCACTTTTTATATAGGGCAAAATACAAATTACCCTTGAGATTTTAAGAAAGAAGAAAACAAATCATGTAATTTCAAAATTAACAAAATAAACTCTTGATCGATAGTTAACTGTGCTATTTTTTTTTCTCTAAATACCTTGCCATTACACAAAAAAAGCCCACAAGTATAAAGATTTTTTTTTGGTCATTTCACAAAAGAGTAATGATACACAACTCAACTAATTTCCTCAATTTTCTCATAGCAAGTGAGGTATCATGTATTCATTAGCTACACTTTACATTATTGACCAATGAATACATGACAGCTCACTTGCTATGAGAAAGTTGAGGAGATTAGTTGAGTTGTGTATCATTACTCTTCATGAAAATTGTAAAATGACAAAGATATTTTGAAAAAAATAGCATAGTTGACTATGAGTCAAAGATTCTAGAGGCTGAATTTAAAACTTTAACACATAAAAACATTATGCGATACTTCAACACTTAAATTCAATACACGCGATACTTAAGATTATAAACTCAATACTTCAACATATAAAAATAGTACGCGATACTTTAGTACATAAACTCAACACACATGATAATTGTTATTTTAACATACTTGCGATACTTCAAAGGTTAAACTTAATACTTCAACATATAAAAATGTTATGCAATACTTTAACACTTGAATTCAATACATAGCATGCACGCGATATTTCAAAAGCTCAACTTGATATAAGCGCCATTGTACCTTTAGTCGCATCAGATACAAGTTTTGTGTAATAATTAATCAATCATAAATCCGGAAAAAAAAGAGAAGAGATTGACTATACTATAAGAGAGGTAGGGGACGTGGGAGGGAAAGAAAGAAGTTGCAAGTTTTTGCGCATAAGTGATCTGTTATATATCTTACAAACTGGCCGATGCAAGAATCAAACTCCCCAACTTTTAGGTGGTCCGTCATGCATCACAACTGTTATGACACTGACTATGATTAATATTGATTCGTTTCACACACACACACACCACACACACACACACATGCATGAATGACATGAACCGAAGTGCACGATGCAGAAATTACAAAGAAAAGTTAGACGAGTTGGTAGCTCATTTGAGATCTCCTCATTCTTACCTTGCAGTCTAGCAGACTTGGACACACAATTTTGAACCAAGTAAAGAATAAGAAGTTGAAACACCACAATTCAAGTGGAGCAATAACTTGAATTGATAAAGTTTCAAATTTATGAAAATGATTACAAGTAATAATACATAAGTTCAATGAGAAATTCTAAAGTATAAAAAAATAAAGCCTACACCAAAATATAATTTATATTCTAAATTCACTAATAATAGAGGGTTGGCCATGCCTTATTTATAGGGTAAACATGGACGAATTCCTGCAACAAAAGGAAAAGAAATAAGAATTCAACTAGAGTTGGATTTTCTTACAAACTAACTGGGTCTCAGAACATGTTCTCAGCCCAACTGGGTCTCAGCCCATTTTTAAGAAACAAGGTTCTGAGAACTGTGTTATAACCCAGTTCACAGCCCAAGGTAAAGAACATGTGGTTCAACACAATATTTTTTTCCAAAATTTTTAATTTTATTAGCAGATAAAACCCCAATATTTCATTTTTTACATATTCAACCAAAAACTAATTTTTACATTATAATAATATTTCAGCCCATAGTAATTGTTCTTAATGTTAATGATATATTTAAGTTTACACAATACTTTTAGTTTAAGATAGTTTAATATTTAATTTTTCCTATTTAATTAAAAAAAAAATAAGTTGGGGCTGTTATTTAAGAAACAAAAAATAGCAGGGGCCTATTTATAAAAACTTTGATGAATAGTGTCGGTGACACTGTTCATCTTCTTCCCCAACATTTTTTTTTTCCTTTCAGTTTTTTTCCTTCCCTTTTTTCCAGTTCTCACCCTTGCTCACAGGAGGGAGTACAACGACATCAGTGAATTCTTCGGAGAAGAAGAAGAAGAGGTCGCGGTACGGAAAATAATTTGAACGAACTTACTGTTCATTGTCTTCTTCATCGCATCTTCCTCAAAATTTTTTTTTTCTCTCTTCTTTCTTCTTCCTCCCTTCTTCCCCGATTCCGGAGGATCTGCAAATTGCAGAACCAAAGTTCGGCAATTTGCAGAACTTTGGTTTTGCAATTGTTGCAGACCAAAAAAAAAAAAAAAAGTAAAGCTTTGCAGGAACAAAAAATGGCAACTCTTCGGCGCGAATCGAAGGGAGGAGGTCGAAGGACATCGAGAATGAAGAAGACGACGGACGCGGGGGAGATGACAACCGGGAAGGAAGTAGACAACGGGCGCGAAGGAGGAAGAAGAAAGAAGAGGGGAAAAAAACTGAGACCTGAAACGTGGTCATTTTTTTTGTCTCAACCCAAAAACTGAGACCCGGTTTCAGTCCTCTTTTGCGAAACATGGGGTTCAGCACATTTTGGAGAAATTTTGGGTCTCAACCCCAAAAATTGGCCAGAACCTGTTCTTAACCCAGTGTAAAGAACAGGCCCTTAAAACCTTGAAAAACTAGATTTTTGGCAATCATGAATTCGGTCACTTCAATGGTAAGTGATGGCCGAATTTCCTTCAATAAAAAACAAACAATAAATTGTAAATCCTAGTTTAAGAGGGAGATCAAGAATTAATCCCTTTTGGAAATTATTAAACTAGTCTAGTTGTAATAAACTTGTAACAAATTAAATAACTCTTAACAAATTAGGAATATGAGTAGATTGCCAAAAATGTCATCGTACATTACCAGAATCTCCCGTTTGGTCACTAAACTTTTTTTTCCCTAGAAATGTTACCATACTTTTGAAAAGGGGCCAGAAATGTCATTTTGTTAGATTTTTCCATCAAAGCTAACAAAATAGTCAACATGTGCCTCTCACATGTTTTTTTTTCAGGGGTATTTTTGCCTTTTTACTGTTAATTTCTTTTTCTCTTTTTTTCTTTTCTTTCTTTCTTCTTCGCCGATGGTTCAGAACATCTTCTTTGTTTTTTTTTCTTTCTTTTTCTCCTACTATTCAGATCAGCTTCTCATTTTTTTTTCCTTTCTTTTTCTCCGATGGTTTAGACCGTCTTCTTCGTGTTGCCGCAACTTCCAGCCACACTCGCTTGTTGTACGCCCGAGGGGGGGAGGAGCGGCGGAGGCAGAGGGAGTGGGAGGGGAGGCGGACAAAAGCGGAGAAAGGAGGAGGGATTTGGGGAAGAAGATAAATAGTAAAAATGGGGAAGAAGGAAAAAAAAAAAAACAGTAAAGAGACAAAAATACCCTTGAAAAAAGGATGTTGACTTGATCTAATTATAGTTCACTTGATAATTCGGTTAGGCTTGCTTGCGGCTGGTCGAAATTATTGATGACATGGCAAGTAGGGTTTCAGCCTTACTGATGATGTGGCATTCGGCCACGAGGATGATGCCATTTTCATGGTTTTCTTCAGGGAACATTCTGGAACCTTCTCAAAATGTCAGAAATCAAGATTTTTCAAGATATGAAATTTCATCATTTTTCAGTACTTCAAGAAACATCAAGAAATGTTTTCCTTAAAGTTCAAGAACCTTCAACATTCTTCAAGAACTTCAAGAAAAAGACTTCGAATAGAATGCGATTTTACGTTTCCTTCACTATTCTTAAAAGTTTTGCATTTTCAATCACTTGGGCTTGCTTGGCGCATAGTTGGACAAGATGATCAAGAACTTCCTTTGATGCCATTGATCCGTGTCATTAGCCCAATGATGTCAACCAATTAATGAATCTTTTTTATATGGACTTGGATCATGAATCATTGTTGGGCTTTTGTGTTATACTTTGTCAGGAACTTGGATAGAACTCACCCTCAAAAGCTAACTCAACAGGAGAGGATACCCAAGTTCATTTTATATCACACATTGGAGGTGAATACATGATTTCATAACAACCACCACACTTAACATTTGTCAGGAACTTGGGGTGAACTCACCCTCAAAAGCTAGCTCAAGAGGGGAGGGTGCCCAAGTTCCTTTTATATCACACATTGTAGTCTCATACCTTCAATGTGGGATACATGATTTCATGACATACTTTTACCTCATCGGCTTCACTCGAACCATCTTTAGAGTTGATTTGTATTTTGTACTGTTAGTTGTTGACCTGACGATGAGTTAGGAATGACCTCATCAAAAAATATATACACACACATATATATATATATACACATATTAATTTTTCTTGTACTAGTAGAACAAACAATATAATTAGCAGTTTGTTTTTCTAATTTCCTTTTTTTTATTTATTTTTATAGCTTATATTGATGAGTGTTAACAAGTTGGGTCTTTTTTACCAAAAAAATGGTTGGTTCTTTGTCTTTGGGCAAAGCAAATAATAATAGTAGGACAGAGTACACTACAGCTTTCCGGAAAAAATAACATTTCCCTCAATTACAAACATGCCCTTCAATTTTCTCTAATTTTCTTGACTTTTTCTTCCCCAATTTCTTTGCCCTAATTCCCAATCTCCATTGCCCTGCATCTTCTCCGGCCATCGGCCACCACCTCCGCCCTGCCTGCATCCCCATTGAATCTCGCTACTGCTCCAATTTCGATTGTATAGTTGGCTTTTTCAGTTTCTAATAAATCGCTTCATCTACTCAGGTAATTCTTCGTATTTATTTATACTTTTAAAAACTTCATTATTATTATTATTATTATTATTTGTTTTCTATGCTGCTTCTGCGAACTCGATGAACTTCTGCAGATGTACTATGAGGTAGTTATTGTGAAAATCCTCTGCAAAATTTTTTTTCTTTTTATTCGTTCGCTGTAATACATGAATTTTGAATTTTTTGTTTTGGGATTCGGGAACTTAGTTTTGGATCGAATTTGAATGATTGAGTTGGAATTGAACCTGGTTAGGGCGTGAAGTATTTCTGTTCAGTCGCATTACGTATAATGAAATTTTGCATTTCGAAGAATTTTGTTTGCGTACTTGGGCGTGTACTGCAGGCATTATGTTAGTGTCCTGACAGTGGTTTGAGCTAAACATGTGTGATTGGTCTTGTTTCAATATTTTGTTCATGGCTGGAACTTGTCTCTGTCGGGTGTCGGGCTGCTGATGGGGTTTGCAAGTTTTTGCAGTCCTTGTATGGCTTCTCTTCAGCTGGAATCTGATGATTAAATGAATTAGTTGTGTTTTCATATTAAGTGATGAGTAATCTATCTACAATATCCATCTGGGTCTTTTGATTTCTTTTAGAGATATTATTCTTGGTAATTTGACGCAAGGAACGGATTAAGTGCAATTTTTTTCATCAGAAAAATGTGGGTGTCTGAATTCATTAATCACTACATCTGCTTGTTCATCTCTTATTTTCTTTCCATTATTGCATATTGTTTGGTAACTAACATTTTGAGGCAGCACAAGCGTGGGATAAAATAGAACAGATCGTAGGGTAATATTTATAGCTTAAAAATGCATGAAAACTGTACTTGTGAGTCAAATGAACTGAAAACGTCAAGCAAGCAATAAAAGAATTGAAACTTCTATAGGAATCACTCCTAGAACCCTTAGGCGTTGCAGAACCCCCCCAAAAAAGGACAAAACTGTCGCAGGAATTTTTATTGAATCCAAATCTGATTTCTCCTCGTGTGGAGGTTTACATTATTATATACTAAGACCAAATCCAATTCAAAATATAATACTGCTTTTTTACTTTCCTAAAATGACTCTTATTTCCTCTCATCAGTCATATCATAACAATCAAAATAACATTCCAAGGTAGCTAACCAATGAGGGAGATGTTATTTGCAAGTACCACTTAAAAATTTTAGGGAGTGAAAATACCAAAACATCCTCCCGCTAACGAAAAATCTTTCACTTAATTTTTTTTATTTATAAAAAACACCATTTCTGCCTGCGAAGGTTTTCGTCAACCTTCGCCGGAGGCCGGCGAAGGTCTTCTTCAACCTTCGCTGGCCTGTGAAGCAGGTTCCAGTTCCGTCCCTGCAAAGTGAGAGAACGGTAAGGTTTCTCACAAACCGTCTTCTTCTTCCCGTTTCTCTTTTTCTTTTTCTTCCTGCAATTCTGGTGATGCCATCGCCGATCAACACCTCCCAACCGCCACCGGCCGCCTTTTCTCTCTTTGTATTAGTGCAGGGCTATCTTTGTATTTTCACTCTTAAGTGGTACCTGCATTTAGTAAAATTGTACCTACAAATAACAATTTTCATGAGAAAAAACTTTGGGATCAATTCTGCCATCAAAATCTGGAATGTCCACTCGTACTTCTTTTGTAATATCTCCAGCAGTATCAGATGGTTCTCTTCTCAGTTCAAGGAGTTCTTTAAGTGAAACTTGTGATGTCGGCTGGTATTGAATATCTTTAGCGTAATTCTATGTTGGATGCGAAGCTGTTGCAACTTAATGACGAATTTCCTTGGCTACACCTTTTTCCGTTAGCTTTTGGAGCAGCACTAGATGCTCCTGTATCACCTGAGGCTGTATCAAGAATTTTAGCTTCTAAGTCATCTAGTCTTTCTCCAATAATGCTTAGAAGATCATTTGCGATCTTTATCTGTATCCTCTATAGTTGTCAACTCCTTGTAGCCATAGATTAAACCTCTCTGATACCAAAAACTGATGCAGCACAAGTGTGGGATAAAATAGAACAGATCGGAGGGTAATCTTTATGGCTTCAAAAACGCAAGAAAACTGTAGTCTAATGAACTGAAGACATCAATTAAGCAATAAAAGAACTGAAATTTCTCTAGGAATCTCTCCTAGAACCCATGGGCATTGCACCAAGGGACCCTTGGGCGTCACACCGAAGGCAAGTTGCGTCACTCAACCCCGAAAAAGGACAAAACCGTCGCAGGAATTTTTATTTAATCCAAATCTCATTTCTCCTTTTCAGGGGGTACATTATTTATAGACTATAAGACCAAATCCAATTCAAAGTACGATTCTCCTTTTTATTTTCCTAAACATGACTTGTATCGAAATCCAATAACAGAAAGGTAATACTTAACTGAATAAAATTTAGAATCAAAACTCAAATATGGAAATATAAAATCTAACCGAAATCTGAAAATTCCTGCAAAACAGGAAGTTACTAAAATACTCTTGGCAACAAAAAAAGTAAAATTACTAAGAGATTCTGGAAATTATTAATATCTTAATTTCCTGCAGTCATTGAAGTTCCAAAATTGGATCTTTGTCATCCAAATGATGCCAAATCAAGGTTTGGGTGTTTGAATCCTATTTACCCCGCCTCTGGAATCATCTAAATGATGCCAAATCACATTTTCTCGTCAAGTGCCGACCAGTAACTAGGGCCACTAGCTGACACAGCTGGAATTGATTAAACGGTTGAGTGTTAAATGAAGTCTACCCCCCTCCTTTTTACTATTTGTGCCCACATTTATGAGACTGTTTATGAGATGAAATATGTTTGTTGATGAACTCCGTAGATGGTGAATATTCTGATCTACAGCTAGAGGATCTTCTTGACTTTTATGTACTCTCTCTTCTATGGGTTCTCTAATTATTTTACTTGCTATTCCTAGATGTTGTGCAGTTACCCCTCAAAACCTAATGTTGAATATGTTAACATCGGCTGTTTTGCAGATGAGAGAACACGGAAATCAGATGTTCCCTTGATGACTTTGATGTTGCTATGGAGTCACTGATCTCCTTAGATCACAATTCATGTCTCCAGAATCAAGTAAACAGAGAGGGAGGTTCTGGTTTAATCATCCCTTTGCAAGCCAATGCTGCAGCAAAGAAACCAGGTTGGTTATTTTCTGATTTATATATCTTGGCAACAATGCCACTGTTTCTCCACTTAAAATGATTCATGACTTCACTGATCAGATACCTGCACACCTTCTCATCACTTAATAGGTTTTTTGAGGTTCCAAATTTTTGTTTAACTGTTTCATATGTTCTTTAAGTTATATGTATATCTATTTACTGTATTTTGGTTAAGCTTAGTGCCAGATCTTTTCTGAATCTCGCATTTTTGTTATTTGCAAAGTCTATAATCTCTTTCCATTATATCTTAATACCAGATTCTCTAACTTATTTTATTCATTGCTAATGCTTCTAACATCTCCATTTAGGTCCTCTTCATTTTCATTTTAGCAATGATATTTTAACATATTGAGTTTCACAAGCCTTTTACCTTCTAATGCAGTGAAAAAGCCCACGCGTCAATGGGCTGCTTGGACCCATCAAGAGGAAGAAAGTTTCTTTTCTGCACTTCGACAAGTTGGCAAGGCAATCTACTAGTCTATATAACATTTGTACAATATTGTTGATATACTTAGCTACTATCTGCACTAATTTTCTAATATTCGTTTGAAACCATTGTTGGTGCAGAATTTCGAAAAAATCACTTGTCGAGTTCAGAGTAAAAACAAAGATCAGGTAAGCTAGCTGCTAAGTCTTTGAGTTTTTTACATTATAATGTTTGAGAAGCTAAGTCTTCTTACCGTTACGATTTCTTTGTTGCTGGAATTTCAGGTCAGGCACTATTATTATCGTCTTGTGAGGCGAATGAACAAAATGTTGGGTCCTGATCTTTGCCTGGATGCCAAAAACTCTAAAGAAACTAATGCTGCAATGCTCAGATGGTATTCTCACTTCATTTGATTGTTATCTTTGTTTTTGATTTCTTAATCTTGTGGTTTGCATATCTGATTTTCGTTTTCAATCTTACTAATTTATGTTATTTTATGGAGCTAGATTTTTGTAGGCTGAAAAGTGACATTAGTAGTTGAATCTTTTAGTAGCATTCCTTTAAACTGTGAAGCAATTCTAGAGAAAATATTGTATTTTGAATGGGTTTCAAGGTGCATAGGGATCTTCTACACACTTTTGGTGTAAATTGTAATAGTTGAGAGTAAAATCTTTGTTGAGTTTTGAAAGGATCATATGTGGTTCATATTCAGCTATCTGTTGTTCCAAATAAAATATTTTTACAGCTACTCGACATATTTCATCTCTCTGTACCTTTTATTGGAAAAAGCTTGGTTTCAAGTGGATGAACAAGAAATGGAGACTGATGATTGAGCTGGTACATCCTAGAAAATTGTACTGAAACTTGAGCTTATTTGCCTTTTCAAGGTCTTTACTTCTGAATTGCTTAGGGGACTGCTAGTGGCCCCTGTTACCCTTTGCCCCAAAAAATAACCAATGCCTAGCTTCAGCTCCTGTGTAATTATTTCAACATTAGAGAATGTCACCATATCTCAAATTGAAAACTGATTTTAGTTAAGCATACATTAGCAAGTTATTCATCTCTCTGAACAACTTGATTCTAGAAGTCTGTTAGTTACATGTTTAAAAGTGCTAGTGTACTTCGATTTATTTGTTTATTCAGTGATGAGGCAAAATGTATGAATTTCTACTTGAGTTATACTTTGTGTTGCAAAAGAACTCTATATTCAAACCTTTCCAAATAATATGTATTATAGATGCATCTTTTCTGTCTTTACCTCTGCTGTAGGTGGTCTTTACTGGAGAAATACAGCTGTAAAGCATCAAAGCTTCACTTGAAGCCTCGAAGGTTCAAGTTATTTGTAGAAACCTTGGTAAGTCTCAATGAAACTTAAGATGAATTTCTATAAATTTTTGGTTTTGGATTATCACAATTCAGGAATTACTTGATTAACTTTATTCATCTGACTGCATTATTTGTTTTTGAAGGAGAGCCAACTCTTGAAAGATAGGAAAAAGAATGTTAGAAGACGAGCTTCTCAGGGAGAAAGCAGTTCTATAATTTCTCCAACTAGTGTCTCAAACCCAGGCAGAGTTTCTGGACCTGATAGTCGTATGGTTAAAGCAGTGCTTGTTGATAACCAGAACATTCAAAAATTTGGAACTGCAAAAGGGCCTTCTTTGAATCGCAATCTAAGCTTAGGTATCAATCGAGGCAACACTAAAGCACGCTCTTCAACTCTAAAAAGTGCAAAGCATCAGCAGAAAACTGGTTAGTTGTATTTTATTACTCCTTTGTCCCATTAAAAGATCCTAGTGGTACAATTATTTATGAGTCACAAGGCACAACTCAAAACAAGACTTTATATGGGACTGAGGAAATATTTTTTTATGGAGATGCATTAATTTCATTTGGTTTTGATTTGTTTGTGGGTTTCTTCAAATATGTTGCAGGTGTTGTTTCAAAAGCTGCCTATAAGAGATGGGAGAAGGCCGCTATTGCTGGGGTGTCACTGGTTGCTGATGCTGCTGAGCATATAGAACGAGCGAACATTGATAAAGAGGTTGAGCATGTGCAAGATAGTCCTGGTTAGTTGTCAGTAATGCATTTCAAATGTTGCAACTGAATTTTTTACTTTATTCATTTTCATCTGAACTTGCCTTTTCACTTCGCAGCACAAATTGGTTTTGAGTATTGTATAAAAGATGTTCCCTCTACGTTAGACATTATACATAGTTCAGGAAAGCTTAAGCTGCAGTTGTTCCCATTTGATGAAGCTACCCGAAGAGCCTTAGAATTGGTGGGTGTCTGGCAACTATGTGTATGGATTATACTTAAGCAGATTTAATTAAAGTTGGATACAGCAAATTTTTTAAAACCATGGGTTTTCATCTTTTTTACAGGATAGTCATAATCCATACCTAGAGCTCACACTGAGTACACGAAAGAAGATATCATCTGTACTGGAACACCTTCACCGTAAATGGGGTCATTCAAGCATCGCGTGTGGAGAACTAATGCTCTTGCCATACTCTCTGCAACCATCGAACCTGGCTGACTATCACAAGTGGACAAAAGATTCTTCTGTTAGTGCAGCAGATGTATATTTGCTTATTGGAAAGCCTCCAGTTTTCCGCCTTAGGTACAAATTTTCAACCTTACCTCATTGGAAGAATGTTTGAGGATAACATATTTTCTTTGAAAATTTCTCTCTCATTTAGGTATGGATGGTTTTCTCATGCTGAACGCATATTGGTGACATCTCAAGCTCCATTATCATGTGCGACTGAGAAAGTTACAGATACCAGTGTTCTGAACGAAAAGATTCTGGAGAAAACGCCTAATTCTAGCCCCCTGTCTTGTCATGTACCCCAGAAACTTTTGAATAGCAGAGAAGATTTGCTCTCTAGCGAAAATATTACCACTGTGACATCCTCCTCCGCAATGGCTGGTGTAACCTCCAGCAGTTCTGGAACAAGTCCTGAAATTAATAACATTGCGAATCCTGTGATCATGCTTCAGCTGTCATGTTGAAGGGTAGGGAAATGGCAACCTGCACAACTGTGGAAGAAGATCACATTCGGGTAAATAAACCTTAGGGTCCTAGTGTTAGAATTGACTGTACTAGTATGTTCCAATCACCTGTCCTGCATCTCTCTTTACTCTATTGATATTTTTTGTTATACAAACCTTCTTTCAGTTGGTTATGAGGGTACTTGCTTGACATTTTGCCTTGATGTGGAGTGTAGTATCTGGGAAGTTGTTTGAAATACCTCTGATGAAACTGCATATAGTTTGAGATGTTGCAAATGGTAAAATAGTGTTTGGCTAATCGCAGTTCTAAATGCTAATGAGTCTGCTGAAATTGGTGGAGAAACTACTCTGTAATATTTACAAAAAAATCCCCACTAATTAATCCTCACTTAAACTATTTAGCATATAGATGTTTACTGATTATGTGATCGTGAAATTTGGTTTAATTTTTATTTTTTGGAAAGAGGAGAAGGTCGTATTTCCGATTCATGTTGGGCAACTTTTCCTTAATGGTAATGCACATTATCTATGCCTAGTTCATCATTATATTATATAATTTCTTGATTTGCATTGGTTTAGGATGATCTGAGGAGACACAAGGCTGTATTGTCGGCTGGGGATTGGGCTGATAGCCCCACGAACATTAGTGTTGGGGATCTACTCTCAGAATTACCTCAAAACAGTGAACCAGATTGCATTGACTCGGCTGAACAAAGGAACTTTCACTGCCTTCAGCAGATTTCACATAGTTGTGACTCTTTTGATGCAGCAATTGCTGCTCATATTTTCAAACAGCAAAGCATGTATAGCTGTCAGCCAACTCTTATGTCTCATGCATCTTCAATATGGGACGCTGAGGACACATGTGATGCGTTCGCATTTCATAAGTCAGGAGTTTTATCTGAAGAAATGCAATATGCATTCCAAAATGCTTCTCCAGAGATGTCTGAAGGGATCGCTAAGACAAGCTCTGCTGCACCTGACCGACCTGAGGAGGTTAATTTGCCAAAGATATTCTTGCCTGCTCTTAGTAATACTAATACTATCACTATTTGCACTTCGTGTTGGGATCTAACATCTTGGTAATTTGTTTTTGGATCAGCCTAATCCTGAGGAACCCCTAACCCACAATCCTATGCAAGGTGCTGACTTTGTTGATAAATGTCAATCTGATCAACATACTTCTGACAACGCCTCGAGGGACCTCGCTGGGCTAACTGACATTTACTGGGTAAACTCCTTGAACTTTGTTTTCTTTGTTTGTTAGTTTTTCTGCTGGGTTTTGTTTCTTTAGTAACCGCTGTTACTTGCTAATTTTGTATCAGTACACAACTTGTTCACAAAATTTGCAGAGAACTTATTTAATCTTTGTGTTGGCTTCTTGCCTATGACCTAATTGCATGTTTCCAACTTTGCAGCCTGATTCTTTAGGCCCACTAGATCTGGACTTGTCTTCTTGTAGATACCGTAGTGATGATCTGATCTTAAGCGATAGTCTTGGTGGTCTGAACCGCCTCATAGCAAGCAGTCTGGATGCCTTTCAGAGTTGCTCCTTTTTCGGGACAGACAAGAAAGAATCACCATCAACCGTTGAAGTTGGAGAAATTGCTTCCGACCTGAAAATCAGCACTGAAGTTTAAAATATCACCGACCTTCTGGGAAATGTCGTGCTGGTGTAGGAGGGTGAGAGCTTTAAGGTCCACTCCAATGCTTCAGTATGAAGATTTTTTCCTAGTTCAGCTGATGGAGTGACCTTAGCCGAAGAGCGTTAATACCGAAACCGAAGTGTTCCAGGTGAAAAGATGGAGTCTCATCCAGCCCTGTTAAGTTGTTGATATAAAAGCTTTGTAGAATATGGTTTCTCTAGGTAGTAATGTGCATAAAATACATGGAACTTGATCCACTCTCTTTTCATAATTGATCAAAGTGACTAATCTGGGAGATAGTTATGTATATCACGCCATGTTTTGTACACCAAGCGGTTGCCTTATTGGCATTATGTTCAATGCAATGAGCCTTCATCTGCATCGTTTACCGACTTAATTAGGGGAAGTAACTGAATATTCTCTTCACTTTTGTGAAGGAAAAATGAAAAAGGAATATTGATTTGAGACTATGAAAGCAATCTTTGTAATAATATTGACATTACAGACAACAATATGTCTTATCGTTGCCTTTCAGATATGCATCTGTTCATTTTATTTTGAGTGAAGAGCATACGTCATGGAATCGTGCACTAGAGCAAAAATGATCACGAGTTTTCGAAAAACAAATTTTTGGTCACGCAACTTTTATTTTCGAGCGAAAATGGTCATTCCGTTAAATTGTCCTGCTAATCCCCTAACAATTTTGCCCTCAAAAGTTTTCTTCCATTAGAGATTAACGGAGCACTTCATGGAATGACCATTTTCGCTCGAAAATAAAAGTGGCGTGACCAGAAATCTGCTTTGCAAAAATTCGTGATCATTTTTGCTCCAATGCATAGTTTCGTGATGTGTTATATTCTTCACTCTTTTATTTTTGTTTTCTTGGATAAAACTAATGATTCTGGGAAAATTAACAACGTTGCTTGTTAGTTTGTTACCTTGTTTTATGTATAGTATTGCGCAGGTAGATGCATCTTTTTTGGTGGGGGCATGTTATTTGTATGACACATTTTACTAAATATAGGACACATTTTAAGTTTTTAAGTGGAAAAAAGACATAAATATCCTTACCTCTAACAAAATATTTATTACTTCAAAATTCTTTTTTTTTAATTTTAAAATTAACCATTGTTGCCGGCGAGAAGAAAACCTAATGGCGACCTTCGCCAGGGGCAGCCAAGGTTTTCCGGACCTTCGAAATTTTTCCGGACCTTCGAAGGTTTTCCGAACCTTCGCCGTCCTATGGAGAAGGTTTCAAAACCTTCGTCACAGGACGGCGAAGGTTTCCCGGACCTTCGCCGTCCTGTGGCGAAGGTGCATATATTTTTTTTTCCTCTCTGTCTTCTCCAATCGTCTCCGTCTCCGTATAAACTGCAACTTCTGTTTTGCTTCAACTCCGACCGGATGACGAGGAAAACGAGATGACGAGGACGGAGACGAGGAAGACAAGATGACAAGAGGAGGCAATTTCTTTCACAAAGCAATAGAGGGCTAATTCAGCCTTTTCACTAGAGAGAAATTTAAAAAGTGTCTTATGTTTAGTAAAATGGGTCATTTGAATAACAATTTTCTTAATTAATTAATTTGATGAGTCGGTCTTAGTAACTACTTCAAAAACATTTTTATAACATGTTTTTGAAGAATTTTTTTAAAAAAAAAACATGCATCTGAGCAAGTATTCTACACAACGGTTTTTATAATGAAAAATAGTTTAAAAGGTGTTTGTATTAATATAAAAAAAAAAAATTAAGCCTTCGTTTCATTATGTGGAGGCGAACATGTGATTCACATCTTGCTATTGGTTATGTTCGAAACATATTTATGAAAGTTGTTTGAATTAATATATAAAATATATATAAAAAAAGACATTTTTACATTTAAAAATATGTTTTTCTATAAAAACAGTTAAATAAATTTTTTTAATACAATTAATTATGTAAATTAGGATAGCTATTTATACTGTCGTAAAAGAATTAGAACTATTTTATTTGTATTTCTGAAAAAAAAGGAAAATAAAAATTTTCATATGTCTTTTGATAAGGCTGTAGTTCCAATCGCTGATCAGATTATTTTTCTAGGGAGGAGAAGCTGCGGTAATAATATATCTACCAACCCTGCGGTATATTACCACAGGATTTTTGCAATTTGCAAGGTGAAAGAAACTAACAGAAAATTTGCAATATCTTTCTTTTTTTTTTTAATAAAGTTTTTTAATAGTTTTTGTAAATTTCAAATTGGTCCTTTTATTTTATTTTTACCGTAGTCTAATATTTTACCATAGTTTTTATCATTTTATAGTTTAATTATTATTATTATTTTATTTTATTAATCTAATTGATATGTTTTGATTTCTAAATTATAATCAATTTATTATAAAAAAATTAAATGCAATGCATTTTTCTTAATTAAAGTACTTAGTTAAGCTTTAAAATGTATTAGAAAACTATGTGAAAATTTGACTTAAATTTAAAACCAACACAACATAATATTAAAAATACTTATATTTATAACAATACAATATTACATAATACTAAAAACATCACATCCTTAATAATACATCATTACATAATATTAAAAAACAGCACGCAAAACGAAAAAAAAAATACCAGTTGCAAGGAAAGATTTGAGGAAAACGAGTAACATTGAACATGCAAATGTTGGCCGTTAATAAGGTGGTAGATCATATCCATATCTACCAATGTTGTTGAAAACTTTCTCAAATTCATCATTTCTACCTTGTGAGGGTCCTTGTTCCAATTGCTTAGATATTTTTGTAATAGCTTGAGTTATCTCAACTTTGATAGATTCATACAATTTTGGATATGTAATAGTACTCAAGTCCAGTAACAACAACTTATCTTTGTCTTTTTTGTTTGAGTAACAAGTTTTGTTGTTGGATTTCAAATTGAAGCTGCATTTGAGTCCTATTATCCTCCAACACTTCATCATGAGGAATAATTTTGTATTTTATAGAGTCAGAGTATGTTGAACAATCCTTCTGGAAAATTTTTTTTTCTTTTTGAAGTTTTTCACTCCCATTGAATGTTTAGAACCTAAACTACTAGCTAGAACTATCATCTAGGTTAATAGGAATGGTCTCCAACTAAGAATAGTTTGAGATTGGAGAATGTGGAGTGGGATTCTTTGACTGACACATGTTGGGAAGAAAAAGTACTTAGGGCATGCTTGGTTGATGGTTTTGGAGGTTTGGGAATGGGAATGAAATGAAAGTTGTTGTTTGGTTAGGTTGAGGTATGGGTTTGATTCCCTCCTTTGAGGCAATCCTCCATATCTTAGCATATTGGGGGATATGGGTTTGATTCCCTCATTTTGTGTGTATTTTTTATTTTTTAAAAATTTTAAGTGCTAAAATTCATCATTATAATATATTTTAACACAAATAGTTTATAATATATCAAAATTTAAATGTAAAAAAAATTAAAATAAATTTTAATCCTAAAAGTTTATTTGTGAACCAAACACCATCTATGGTAATGATAGTCATTCCCTATCACAAACCAAACAACACCAATGCTATCATTCCCTCTACTATCATTCCCCACTATTATCATTCTCATTCCCATTCCCATTCCCCTCTACGAACCAAGCGGCCCCTTATTTTTTCTTCTTGATAGTATGAAGTTAGAGTTAACTTCTCAAAATCTTTGAAAATATTCCACACACGGCCAAATTTGAAACCACTCTTGTAGTTCTCATCTTGCCGAAGTAACCTATTTACCTCACGCATCTGCAACAAATTTATAAAATTAAAATGCAAATCTCATATATACATATAAGTTAATGGACAAAAAATTACTGAAAAATATACTCACATATCTATATCTGAGGTACCACTAGGATGTCTATCATTAAGTTGGGAACGCAATCCTTCAATTTTTGCACAAATCTCTATCGTCTAGAATCGTGATTGAAATGTTCTATATGTGCGAGCTTTGGATCGCTCATCTTTTGCAGTATTGTAAGTTTCTTCCACGTGTTTTCAAAATGCATCTCCCTTCTAATTTAATTTGACAATAGCATCTTATTATGATATTTTCATGTACACTTGACAGAGAAGCCCATCCTCCCATTCACCATAATTCATTCTCCTACTAAGAAGCCAATTTTTTTTTGTTAAAAAGTGATATTGGTATCACCACTTTATGAGATTCATACTTATGGTATCGTTTTATTGAGAGCATGTTAATTTAAACAAAATCACCTCTATTGCATAAACGGAAAACACAACAATGAAACCTTTAAGTCCATAGAAAAATATTTTTATTTTTTGTTTTTTGGCTAATAATTTGCTACCCATGTAAAAATTACAGCATTCTTATGAATATTGAAACTTCTATTACCTTTAACTAGGGGTGAGCACGAATTGGTTTTCTCGAATTGTGGTTTCCTCGAATTGGTTTTCTCGAATTTTAAATTTTTTTGGCCAATTCGAAAACCGAACCTAATTTGTTTTAAAACTGAAGAAACCAAATCGAATTCGTAATTTGAATTCGGTTCGAATTCGGTTTGGACCGTGGAAACCAAATTTACAAATTTGTTTCTAGAATTAATAGTTTAACACAGTAAGGCTTTGAAGAAAATGAAAGAGAGATGAGAGAAGGAAATAGGAAGAGTAAAGAAAGAAAGATAATGAAGAGAAGAAAGAAAATAGATTAAGAAAAGAAGCACCGTCCAGTTCTAGATCCACTATTGCCGTCCCTTCCCCATATACACAACCTCCACCATCCAACAAACAACAATCAACACCACCATAACCTTCTTCCAAAAACTTGATGGCTAATAGAAGAAAATGAAAGAAAGATGAAAGAAGGAAATAGGAAGAGTAAAATGAGAAATATAAAATTAAAAAAATATAAATCATATATCCCAATTCGATTTTCGAATCGGTTTTCGAATTGGATACTAAATTCGAAAACCAATTCTAAAACCGAATTCATAATTTGAATTTGGTTTCAAACCAAACCTAATTCGAATACTGAATTAAAATTGGGTTATTCGAATTCGGTAAATTCGAATTCGGTTCGATTTTCGAATTGGACTAAACCATGCCCACTCCTACCTTTAACAAAAACTTTTCTTCAAAAATTTCTTGACGACAATAAAAAAGAGAGACCAGAGCTCAACTCGGATTGGACTCTGCAAATTCAGCAGCCCACAATACATCAATTCCTCTCTTTCTTCCCCACAACTTTGCTCCTCATCACACCAATTTCCTGCAAGTAACACCATCCTCCAGTGCAGATAATACTCAAAATAAGCAAACATCCCTCAATAAAGAACAACAAAATCCCTCAGCAAGCATTTCTATCAATAATAATAATAAGGTGAATATGGGAATAATGAATTAAGGCATTATTATTAACTCTAAAGTTTTACATTATTATATTCAAAATAAAATTGAGCTCATCAAAATGAGGCCAACTAGGCAGAGAACATGGAATGGGTTTTTAGGAGAGCTCAGAAGGAACCTAGCATGCAGCAAATCTCCAAGGTGAATGATGTTATGATAAGGCACCTGGACAACTGGGATAGTAAAGCTTATGGATCGATAGAAAAGAAAATAAATTACTTGATGAGTGTTCTGGAAACAATACATGCCCAACCAAAAGAAACTAGGAGGTTGGCAGATTCACTAAGACAACATTTGAAGTATCTAATGGACTGTCAACAAGATTTTTGGGAGCAGAGATCCAGAATCAAATGGAGCATGGAAGGAGATAGAACCACAAAATTTTATCATAAATGGGACACAAGAAAAAGGGAGAAACTGAATTATTGGACTCTTGAATGATAATAATGAATGGGTTACCGAAGAAGAGCAAATGCAAAAGTTGATGGTGCATCACTTGAAGGCAGTCTTTGTTCAGGAAGATAATCTTCCCCGGGATGTTAGCCGAGTTGATGTTCTTCGAACATTGATGCAAAACAGCAAATACAAACTCACATCACAACATGTTTTATCTTTGAAGACTCAGTCAAGGCAGATGAAATCAAAGCAGCATTCATTTTGTTGCCTTTTATCAGAAATTCTGGGACATTGTAGGAGGTCAGATCACTCAATCAATTCTTAAGTTTTTTGATAATCCACATATAGAGCGTTCATGGAATGAGACTAGGATTGTGCTTATTCTAAAAAAGCACAATCCAAGGGAGCCGAGTGATTTCAGACCCATTAGCCTTAGCAATGCGATATACAAAATAATAGCAAAGGTTTTGGGTAATAAGATTAAGAAAGTAGTGGCATCCTTAATATCCCCCAATCAAAACGGTTTTGTTCCAGGGATATAGATTACAGACTATTTTGGTGGGGCTCATGAACTCATAGAATATATTAGGAAAAAGAAAGGTGGAAGGGAAGGGTGTATGACAGTCAAATTAGATATGACTAAAACTTATGATAGAATGTCTTGGAGTACGTTTTCTTGTTGGAATTTTGAAAGGAGTTGGTTTCCCGTACATATGAATTGAATATGTTTTTCAATATGTTTCAACCGTATCTTTCAAAGTGGCCTTTAATGGATTGGAATAAGAATCATTTCTCCCAAAGAGAGATTTAAGACAAGGATGCCCTTTATCACCGTTTTTGTTGATAATATGTCAACAAATTTTCTCAGAGATGATAGAAGAGTTACATAGAAAATATAAAGGCCTAGGAATTTCTATTTGGAGAGGTGCTCCTAAGATAACACATTTGATGTTTGTTCATGATAGTATTTTATTTATGAAACCTAAATAGAAGGAAGTGTATGAAATTGCATGGATACTGAACTCTTACATGGCAGTGTTGAGATAGATGATTAATTTTGGAAATCTCCTATTTTGTTTAGCCCAAACATAATTTGGTACTTGATATCAAACATGAGCAAGATTGAAGAAGGCTTTGTAGCTAGTACTTATTTGGTGTTAAATCTTGATTTTACTCAATCAAAGAGAAAATTGTTTGGTGGGATAAAAGGGAAAATCCAAAGAAAGATCATGGGATGGAAGAAAAATGCTCTTTCTCTGATGGGAAGGGTGGCGATGGCAAAACAAGACTCAGAGTTTGAGCATGATTTTCAGAGCAAAAGACAGTAGAAAAATAGATTTGCAAGTTACTGCAAGTCACAAGATACGTGGGGATGGAAGAGTATATTGTGGGGGAGGGATATGATAAAACCTCCTTTGAAATGGAAGAGAACAGTGGGGAAGAGAATCAACATTCAAGGTGAATGGATTCCGGGGATGTATAATCCATTACAGAGCAACCAGTTAGTCACGTCCTCTTAAAATTTAAAGGTTGCTCACTTGATTGATAAGGATAGAAATCGAAAAGAAGCTCTGTTGTATTTGTTCTTCCCTTAGTAGTTAGTAGATCAAATACTAACAACTCATCTTAGTAGTTAGGAAAAGAAGGCAAGTGGAAAATATTCTGTAAAGTCAGATTTCAGGACTGCTCAAGAGAATGATATTAGAATGAAAGCGTCCACTTCAAGAAATTCAAGGGTTGGATACCCAGAGGAGTTCTGGAAGAAAGTGAACCTGCACGGGTCAGTATGTTTATTTGGAGAGCTGTGCAGAATGCACTCCCTACAGCAGCTAAACTTTATGACATTGGCATAATAGAGTCTCCAAGTTGCCCAGAGTGTCTAAAGCATACAGAAATTGTAGAACACATATTGCTGGAATGTGAGAAAGATGAAAGAATATGAGAGTATCTTTTTTGGGTGTTAGTGTGAAAACTTGAAATGAGATCAGTAGATTTCAGAGAAAAGGAATACCAAGAAACTGATTTGGGGAAATTTTTTCTGATTTCTGATAACTCAACTTTGTACGATGGTGATCATCACCTTATATACATTCCATCATAGCTTAACTAATCACCTACTATATCTAGTTAATTAACTAATACAGCTGTACAATGGTTAACTAACTAGAGTCTAATCTTGACTTTTGTGATCTTGGAGAATTTTGGAGGATCTTGCAAGTTGATAGCTGTAGTGAAAGTTGTGTTGCTGGGCTGCTGCAACATTCTTCACATCCCCCCCTCAAGATGAGGCTTGAGAAATGTCCCAAAACTCATCTTGGACAGAATGCGAGAGAAGGAATGAACAGGTAAAGACTTGGTGAGGACATCAGTAAGCTGCTGAGTGGTGGAAACATGTTTTGGACTAATGAACCCTTCAAGATACTGATCCCGAACCAGATGACAATCAATATCCTAGTGCTTAGTCCGTTCATGGAAGACTGCATTCTCTATGATGTGAATTGCAGCTTGGTTATCACACTAGAGAGGGATTGGAAGCTGTAGGGGAATAGAAAGATCTTGGAGGAGATAAGATATCCATTTGAGCTCACATACAGTGGAAGCAAGGCTTCAGTATTCAGCTTCAGCTGAGGAGAGGGATACAGTAGTTTGCTTCTTTGTTTTCCAGGAAATCAAGGCATCCCGAAAAAAAATGACAGATCTTCTGGTTTTCTTATACAAGTAGCCCAATCGGCATCAGAAAAGGATGTAACTCTGAGATTGTTGTTGGATGGATAAAACAGACCCTGAGAAGGACATCCTTTTAGGTATCAGACCACATATAGAGCAGTATTCCAATGAACCTCAGTTAGTTGTTGAATGTGCTGACTGAGTTGCTGAACAGCAAAGTCAAGTTAGGTCTGGTGAAACCCAAATAGAGTAGCCTGCCTATGAGTCTTCTGTAGGGGCCAGGATCCTGAAGAACAATGGAATCAGAATTCAAATTGCTGCAACTAGGAAAAGGAGTAGCTGCTGGTTTAGCATCAGTCATGCCTACATCAGAAATGATATCATGAGCATATTTCTGTTGATTAAGAAACATCCCAGCATTAGACTGAATGATTTCAATTCCAAGGAAGTATCTGGCATAACCCAAATCCTTGATGGTAAACTCTTGATGCAGAAAATCCTTGACAGCAGAAATGGCTAACTCAGAATTTCCTGTGATTAGGACATCATCCACATACACAACTAGAGCAAGACTGATATCAGAAGTAGTCTTTAGAAAAAGGCAATGAATGTGTTTGGACTGAATGAAACCATAACCAACCAATTTTTGAGTAAACTCCTGATTCCACATTTTGGATGCTTGTTTTAAGCCATATAAGGACCTGATCAACTTACAGACCTCCTGGGAATTGGCCTTAAGATAGCCCTCAGGTGGGATCATATATACTTCTTCATCCAAAGAGCCATGGAGAAATGCATTATTGATATCCAATTGATGTAGAGACCAATTTTTAGCTGCAACAATGACTGACAGTGACAAATTTAGCCACTGGGGAAAAACTGTCAAAGTAATCCACTCTTTCTACCTAATTATATCCCTTTGCAACAAGTCTAGCTTTATACCTGTCAATACTCCCATCAGGTTTACACTTGACCTTGTATACCCATTTGCACCCTATGACCCTTTTCCCTTTAGGCAATTATGTGAGTTCCCAAGTCTGATTCTCCTCCAAGGCTTGGAGCTCAGTTTTCATTGCTTGAACCCACTCCTTTGACATTCTAGCCTGCTTATAAGAATATGGTTCCCGGATTTTTGACATGTTAGCAACAAAAGAAACATATGCAGTGGAAAAGGGGCTAACTGTCTGATGAGTATGGGCCATATTTGTGACAAAATCAAGCAACCAGGCTGGTTTCTTTCTTTCTCTGAGAGGATAGACATGAGGAGGTGAGGAATTGGGTGTTGGTTCTGAATGAGTCGGAGACTCATTTCTATGTAAAGAGTCTTGCAAGGGAACATGTGAATCAGTGAATAGATGATCACTAATGGGTGAGTTTCCAACAGGAGTATTTAGGATAGAGTTGTTTGAGGTAGAGTGCATTTCATACTGATCTGAAGTAGGAAGTAAGGGTGTAGGAGTTGGGTCAGATGCAGGGTAAGGTAATGGACCTGTAGGTGAAGGAGATGACACATTTGGTTGTTTGATTAAGTGAAATACAAAAGCTTTGTAAGGGAATATCTCTTCTTGAAACACAACATCCCTGGCTATCACTTGTTTTCTGTGGGATAGATAATAGACCTTATAGGCCTTTTGATGGGGTGGATAGCCTAGAAATATGGCTGGAAAGGCTTTAGGGGCAAGCTTATCTTTGAGTGGAGAGGTGTTGGTAAAGTAACACAAACAACCAAAGGTTTTGAGGTTCTAGTTAGGATTTCATAAGGGGTCTTCCAGTTTAGGATAGGAGTAGGTAGTCTATTTATGAGGTAAGTGGCAGTGAGAATAGAATCCCCCCAGAAAATCTTTGGTAATCTGGAATGAATCATGAGGCTCCTAGCTACTGTAAGTAGATGTCTGTGCTTTCTTTCTACAAGGTCATTTTATTGAGGAGTGTAGGGTACTGATTTTTGGTGGATGATGCCAAAATTTGTATGCATTTCTGAACATGCAAGGTTAAGGAATTCAGAGCCATTATCTGTTCTTAGGCATTTTACTGTGGCTTGATACTGAGTTTGCACCATAAGGATGAAATGGTGCAAAGTTTTGGTTGTTTGAGATTTATGGGTGAGCATGAAGGGCCATGTGCACCTACTGTAGTTATCTACTAAGGTTAATAAGTATTTGTTTCCATTGAGATTTGGAGTTCTATAAGGCTCCCATATATCCCCATGAATCAATTGAAAGCAAGCAGTGGTATTATGTTCACTTAAAGGGAATGGTAATCTGCATTGTTTGGCCATATGACAGACATCACGAATTTAAGAGAAATCAACAGAAACATCTTTATTTAGAGGATATAAATGCTTCATTACAGTGGCAGAAGGATGTCCCAACCTAATATGCCAAATTCTAGAATTAGGAATATCTACAGCATTGGCATTATGAGAAGATACAGAGTTTGTAATGAGGTTTTTGCTAATGGCATGAGAGTGTTTCTGCAATTGGTCTTTATGAAAGGAATTTGATCTCAGAATGTAGAGTCCCTTGCATGCCTGTGCCACTCCCAGGACTCTATTAGTCACTAGGTCTTGTTTGAGGGAAAAATCAGAGAAGGAATCAACATGAACTCTTCTTGTCTTGGCTAGTTTATTCACAGATAGCATATTGTACTTAAAAGTAGGCATATGGAGGCAGTCTATCAAGGTTATGGAATCAGACAGTCGTACATTTCCAGTGTTTTTGACCAGTTTTATGGATCCATTAGGTAAACAAACAGGTGTAGGAAATTGAACTAGTTTTAAGGCTTGGAGCAATTTAGAATTACTGCACATGTGACTTGAGGCACCACTATCAACTATCCAAGAATCAAGTTCTAATGAAACAGCGGAATGACTAAATTGAGTAAGAACACTACCTGCAAAGTCACCAAAGTAGGCATAGTTCACCATATTTGAGTCCTGCATGTTGTCTTTCATCTTTCATCTTTCCTTTTAATGCCTTTCCAAGCTCCATCTGGATCAAGTTAGAAACCATTGTTTGCAGATTTCCTCCTTGCATTTGACTTCCTTCCATGTCAAATGGTGTATCCATTATATTGTGAGGCATAGCATTGACAGCATTTGCAGAACTAGAAGAACTCTTTTCTGAGTGGATTTTTAGCCTATTCAAATTTCCTACATCCATGGGACCTTTCCACCAATCCGAATATCCTTTAAGCTTGAAGCAGGTATCATTTGTATGTCCTTCATTGTTACAAAAATCACATTTCAGGTATGGCCTCTTCATAGGCCTCCTTTTAGGAGTTCCTGTTCTTGCAGCATGTGTTCTATCTGTCCTCACAGCCAATGCACTGTTTTCATTTGCTTTAGCATAATTGTTCTGAACCAGCCTTTGCTTTTCCACTGAAATGATCATTGAGTATGCCTTGTTAATTGTAGGAAATGGATCCATGAGAAGGATTTGGTTTCTGCTTGCATCATATTCTTCATTTAGCCCCATGAGAAACTGCATTAGTTTGTCTTCATTATCATCTGACACAGAGAGGCTGTAATAACCACATTTGCAGCAAGCACACTGCCTTCATGGCTTCAGACATGCCAATTCAACCCAAAACCTTGTAAGTTTGGTGTAGTAAGCAGCAACAGATGAGCTGCTTGAGTAAGAGTCCTCATGTCTCTCTTGAGTTCATACAATTGAGGACCATTGCATGCTCCATATCTCTCTCCCAGTTCCTTCCACAGAGTTTTTGCATCCTTGACAAACAGGAAACCATGCGCAATTTCTGTGCATAAGGAGTTCAGAATCCATGATACAACAGTGGAATTCACTCTATTCCACTGTTTGTATCCAGGTGAACCTTCAGCTGGCATTCTGATCTCTCCGGTTATGAATCCTAGCTTATCTCTGGATTGAAGAGCAATCAACATAGCTCTATTCCAACCGATGTAGTTTTTCTCAGTCAGAAGTTCAGAAACTAAGACAATTCCAGAGTGATCAGAGCTATGAAGATAGAGAGGATCTTCATTGTCATATCTGTATGAGTGATCTTCAAATCTTTGTGATGAATTTCCTTCAGTTCTCTGAGAATTCTCCATTCTTGACAGCTAATCTTCAGGATCGAGTTCGATTAATGAATTATAGATTGTAGAGGACCACATTAATCGGTGGTGATTCAATCTCCTAGCTCTGATACCATGTAAAACTTGAAATGAGATCAGTAGATTTCAGAGAAAAGGAAGAACAAGAAATTTTTTTTCTAATTTCTGATAACTCAACTCTGTACGATGGTGATCATCACCTTATATATATATATTCCATCACAGCTTAACTAATCACCTACTATATCTAGTTAATTAACTAATACAGCTGTACAATGGTTAACTAACTAGAGTCTAATCTTGACTTTTGTGATCTTGGAGAATCTTGGAGGATCTTGCAAGTTGACAGCTGTGTTGCTGGGCTGCTACAACATTATTCACAGTTAGTGTGATTCAACAAGCACCAAACCTACAGCTGATTAATTTGTCATGCTGCATATATGAGAAATATGGGCAGCAAGGAATAATGTGTATTGGGAGCAAAAAACTTCTGAACCAAAGTGGTCCTTCCAAAAAACTCATCCCCCTTCGGGCAAAGTCAAAGAATGGTGCACCAAGCAATGAAGGTGGATGGAATAGGATGATTTAAGGGTTAATGGAAGATAGGAAGACCCTAGTGGAATCTCTTTGGAATTGAAGATCAAATAATAATAGATGGGGGCGTACATGCATGAATCTACGAAGGGTGCAGTGGATTGGATTTTAAAAGACTCAGCAACAACAATCCAACAAGAGATAATAGCAGCTCACTCACCCTTGAAATGCAGAAGCATTTGCATGTTTACATGCAATTAAATAGGAGCTGGAGGCAGGAAGAATGTGTTGTAGCATAGAAACTGACTCTCAAGTGTTGGTAGATTCAATAATATTGTTAAATCAAACACCTTTAGAGATCTAGCAAGATGTAATGGATATTAGACATTTAGTAGAAAGATTTACCATCTGAACGATACGAAAAGTAGCTAGGCAATGTGTAAGCCCTGCCCACAATCAAGATAGACAAAGACTTTTCAATATTGTAGTAAACTCTAAAAAAAAAAAAAAAAAATCATTTACAGTTTACAACACTATGCACAAATATTAAACTGCTCAAATTTTGGCCAGTGATTGTATAGCAGTAGTTTTAGTGTGGAGTTGCAACTAATTAGAAAAAGAGTAATGATACACTCCTCAAATATTTTCTCAGCTTTTTTAACTCAAGTGAGGTGTCATGCATTCATTGTCTACACTTTTATAAAATAATTATTAATACTACATTATTGACCAATGAATACAAGACACCTCACTTGAGTTAAGAAAGTTGAGAAGATTATTTGAGTGTATCATTACTCTTAGAAAAATATAATTTGTTTCTCCTCTACCTCTCTTTGTTCTTTGAAGTAAGTAAAACTCACCAACTATAATAATAAAATATGGGACATGTTATTTGCAGGACGATTTTTACTATTCACAGGATATTTTTTTTAATTTTAGATGTGAAAAGACAAAATACCCTTCACCACCAAATTACCAACATAAAAGATTTTACCTCATCTATTTACTCACTTTTACTTTCATATATTTCACAACACCAAATAGTAAAATTCTCTCACTCAAACTCTCTTTCATTAATCTTTTTCTCACATTGAATACAAGTTCAAAAAATTTATTGACTACAATAATGAATGATAGCCACGTTAACGAACCCTCTTCCAGTGTGAATGAAATTTTTTACACATCTCTTTTGCTTAAAATAGAATTTTGTTTTACTTTTACTGACCTGCTACGGGTACGCCTACCCTAGGCGAAATTTACAGCTTGTTTCGTCCACAACAGGCCAAAATTCTACATATATAGCCTGAACATGGCAAAACTTTTAAGGAGTTCCGCCTGGGTTAGGCGAAAAAATTGGAAAACTTCACCCGGACCAAGCGAAATTCCGTAATTGTTCCGCTAAGCTCAGGCGTAAATACTGGAATATTTTGCCACAGGACGCACAAGATATCATAATTTTTTTCCCAACTCGGGTGAAACTTTGTATTATTTTCGCTTCGCCAGGGCGAAAGTTCTTTAGAGTTTCACCCTCTTTGGGCGAAACTTACTGAAAATGATATTTTGACCCTTAATTCTTTATTTTATACTGACTTATCTTTTTGTATGGATAGGAAGGTCGTGCTCAGACTGAGAAGATATATTCCGATTACACTCATGTATTTCAGACAGATGAGGAGTTCACCAATAGAGATGAGTTGATATATTGGGTGCGAACTAGAGCCCAAGAGAATAATATGACTACTAAAATTACATCCTTTAAGAAATGGAAAGGGCTTTTCCTAAAAGGGAGAAAATGGCGAGTGGATATCGGTTGCGAGAATCTTGAGAAGTTAGAAGCAAGCCACCCCTTGCCGAAGGGCAAAAAGTCACAACAATACCAGTAGTAAACTGAATAAATGTCCCTTTTGAACTCGTAGGTCGTGAAACTGCTCGGGGGACATGGAAGCTGAAGGCCATAAATTGTCAGCACAATCATGAACTTGCTCTGGTTAGAAATTGGCATTTATTGAACTCTAGGTTAACTGAACCAGAAAAGGAGAAGATTGGAGAAATGATGAAGATAAATATGAGGCCGAGGTAGATGTTGTCACAATTGCGAGCTGATGATACAGAGAATGTCAGTCGTATTAGACAAGTGTATAATGAAACAACAAACGTTATAAGGGAGGAGAGAGGGATTTAAGTCCCATACAGTATTTCTTCAAACTGATGCATGATTACAAATACCACTATTGGTACACAGTTGAAGAAGAGCGTAATGCAATTGGAAGTGTCTTCTTTGCTCACGAGGGTGTGCCTGATCTACTTCGTTTGTTTCCGTACGTACTGTATATGGATACGACATATAAGACAAACATGTATAACATGCCTCTATTTCAGATAGTCAGTCATTTACCCTCAGATCAGTACTTTCACGTTGCTTTTGCATTCACGAAAGATGAGACTTACGAAAGCTATTCCTAGGCAATGACTCGATTGAGACAGTTATTTGAGCCCGAAAAATACTCATTGGCTGTCTTGACTGATAGAGAGTCCTTACTGAAAGTTGTGCACAATGTATTTCCACATGCTAAACAATTACTGTGTAGGAGGCATATTTCTATGGATGTGAAGAAAAAGGCACTAGATGTTAATAAAAGTATAAGGACATCAGATGGGTTGCTATATCGGTGGGGTGAACTAGTGAGTGCCTTGACAGAGAAGGAGTTCAGGAAAGCTGTGGAGTATATTGAGACGAACTATGGCACATATAGATCAGTGATTAGTTATTTGCATAAAACATGGTTGGATCCCCACAAGTCCAAGTTTGTATCCGTCTAGACTAAAGACATAAAGCATTATGGAGGACATACCAGAAACATGTGAGAACCTTAAATTTTCTTCGTTTAATTTTTATTTATGAATTGCCATAAAGTGTATTTTTTTGATTTCAATGCTATATTTTTGTTGTTGTATCTGAATTTCAGGGTGGAGAGTGCACATTTAATGTTCAAGACTCATTTAGAGACTGACAGGGGTTCCTTTCCTACTATTTTCAAGGGAATTAATAATATGATAAAAGAGCATTTGCATGCAATTCGGTCTGAATTGGAGGCTTCTTGGAGCACAGGGTTGCGTGAAAGCAACTATTTATTGTATAGTAGGTTGAACGGTCTAGTCTCGCACCCTGGTATAAAATTGATAATAGACGAATATACAAAAACAAGCAGGCTTATGCGGTCTAAATAGAGAGTTGTGTGGTTGCGAATTGAGAACTAGTTTCGGCCTTCCTTGCACACATGAGATGGTAAAAATGGACCAAAACCATCGGCCGATTGATCCTCTAGATGTAAACATGTTCTAGAAGATTCTGTATTTGGAAGGTCCGAGTATTTGCATCGAGGAGGAGGAGAGACAAACTGCAGAGGCCATTTGCATGAAGTGTATATGGAGACATTACTACGTCCATCTGTGAAAATATATAGAGTAGCAGGAATCATGCACAACCAACTTTGGCCAGGGACTGTTGATCTAACTGATCCAATACACAGGCCACGCAAGGGTCGGCCGAAATACAATCCAACACAGCGAGATCGATCAGGATGGGAGCATTCTGAGAGGAATGTAAGATGAGGTACATATACTTTCACATATTATCACATTTGTTCTGCTAATGGTGTTTGTTTATATTTTGATGGTGTATTAACTATGATTTACATATGCAGGCCACAGATCTACAAGAAAATCGAAAAAAAAAAGAAAGGGTTGAAGCCTAGTGATACCGCTTAGCCTTTCAACCTTCCTTAACTTGTGAAACAGTTCATGTTCGATTACGTCGTAGATTATCGCGATGTAATGCAGGATGGACATTGTGGATTCAGAGTAATTGCGCCCTCCACAATGATGAGTCGAAATGGTCCCAAGTGAGGGCTGAGCTGTTAGAAGAACTCCAACAACATTCTGCTTTGTACAATAGCATTCTTGGGGAAATTGAGGACAACTTG
The DNA here is from genome assembly GCA_016801395.1 of Leptodermis oblonga. Taxonomy (NCBI): domain Eukaryota; kingdom Viridiplantae; phylum Streptophyta; class Magnoliopsida; order Gentianales; family Rubiaceae; genus Leptodermis; species Leptodermis oblonga. Next base: position 35,538,152 of record CM028759.1, read on the forward strand.
GCCTGTTCTGTAGTGGATTGTCATATATCTTGTAGAATTTTGGTTTGATAGTTACCTATTTGGACTAGTCGTTGCAACGAGGTACAGAGGGTTTTTACCTTTTATGGACGGGAATCTTGTAATTTCCTTCCACTAGAGTGGTGGGGTTCCGGTGTAGGGGTGACCACGGTTCCAGTTAGAACCAGAACCAAACCAGTGGTTCTGGTTCCAAAACCGTAACTGTGGAGGACGATTCTTGGAACCGTAACCAAAACCGTGACTTGAGATTCGGTTTAGGTTCTTAATTTTTAGGAACCGAAACCGTAACCGGCGGTTCGGAACCGTCCAAATATAATATTTATTTATAAATATAATTTATATTTCTAATTTATATATATATAATATTTAGTGAATGTATTAAAATTTGCTTGTTCAACAAATTATTATTAATATAATTTATTTTTAAAATGAGAATCTTGTGAACATTAATATTATTTTCTCTTTAAACCACATTTTGTAAATAAAATTTATATAAAATAAATATAAAGTATTACTAATATTGAAATTGGAACATTCATAAATCATAACCGTAACCGAAACCGGAATCGTTTGGAACCGGAACCATCTAGAACAGTTATATAAAGGTTCGGTTACGGTTCCATCTATTTTGGAACCGGGAACTGGTGGTTCTAGAACCGTAACCGGCTATTTTGGAATCGTGGTCACCTCTATTCCGGCGTCTCCGATGAACCGAACACTTACATCAGTATGGGACATATATTTAACAATCATTTTATTTATTTGTTTACGATAGGCGTAGTATTGTTACCCCCAATTGCTTACTTATGGCGTTCTCATAGGTCAGCTATGATGAAAGATTGGGCAGAACATTTAAAAAATCGATTAGATGAGTACCAAAAACTGTATATTAAAGAGTCTTAGTCTTAGATGTTTTGTAATGACACTATGGATTAATATTGAATGAAGTTCTTAAGAGTCTGTCTTTTCTTATGTCTTTTTTATTTTTTGAGGTGAAGCAAAACTACTTTAAAAAGTTCTAAGTTTCTTATGTGTTTTTTATTTGAAAAATTTTTGCCAGAATCTCCCTTATAAAATGACTAGTCTCATCCCTGTTAACAACTCAAAAAAATCATAACTATTCAAAACTATTCCAAAATCTCAATAACTACTCCAGAACATCAACATCGATACAAAAATCTCAATATTTACATAAAAATCTCACCAACTACTCCAAAATATCGAAACTACCATATCTTAATACATTAAATAGGAATATAAATAAATCAACTGCCGCAAACATGAAATTCATTAATGTGTTGTGCTCCAAAAATAACATACTAGAACGATCATGAATGCTCATAAGGCGGTCTTGCCGCAATTTCTTCTAGCCCCGGCATCCAATCCTCCATATGCACAGCCATATCATCAAGAGCGTTCTAACGCACCTCAGGGTTGAAGGCATGCCTAGTCCTTGGATGAAGAAGAACAAGCCGAGATGCTAAGAATTGCATGCGCTACAACGACAATAAAAACATAATAAATAAACATACAATACTTGTGATACTATTAAAACTAACAAAGAATGACCTAACGTAAATATCTCTTACCGCAGCCATTGATAGCTGGTTGGGTACAACATTGTCCTCTTCTTCCACCGCGTCTATACTAACACGAATATGAGATCGTGACCGGAAGTACTCAAGGTACTCGTGGCATGCTTCATCAGCTACATCTGCCCTCTTCATCCCTCTCAAAAGTCTCATATGATAGACTTGCCAACCCATGAGATCAGGTTCGTAATGATAGACATATTTTCTATTTTTCTGGCCTCTGTAACAATTTTTGGGCGCAAAAACTGGATAAAGAATCGTCTGCGTGTACCCAAGCTGTCGCACGACACGATCCGGCATATATGGCTCTTCAATACTACAGCAATGGATAAGGCCCCTATAAAGTGAAAGCTGCAAGGACCATTGCAGGATTTGGCTCAAAAGGTATCCAATTAACCTGTTTGTTATTAAAAAAGTCAACTACTAATAGTCCGAAAGACAGTACACAAAAGAAACAACACACAAACAATGAAGGGGAAAATATTACCTCATCCAACCTCAATGCATCTAGGGCGCGCCTGTAGGAAAGCAAGTCCCTGTCTGGAATATGCTTCTTGCCGGTACCAACGTGCCAATTCATTGCACAAGGGAGACTGTTATTCCATAACCTCATCTTTGGAGGACTGAAAGTGGAAAGTACTCATATATCTAGCTCTAATAAGAACAAAGCAAAAATAAAAAGAAATTATTGAGATTTTTTGTATTGATGTTGATATTTTGGAGTAGTTATTGAGATTTTGGAATAGTTTTGAATAGTTATGATTTTTTTGAGTTGTTAACAGGGATGAGACTAGTCATTTTATAGGGGAGATTCTGGCAAAATTTTTTCAAATAAAAAACACATAAGAAACTTAGAACTTTTTAAAGTAGTTTTGCTTCACCTCAAAAAATAAAAAAGACATAAGTAAAGACAGACTCTTAAGAACTTCATTCAATATTAATCCATAGTGTCATTACAAAACATCTAAGACTAAGACTCTTCAACATACAGTTTTTGGTACTCATCTAATTGATTTTTTAAATGTTCCGCCCAATCTTTCATCATAGCTGACCTATGAGAACGCCATAAGTAAGCAATTGGGGGTAACAATACTACGCCTATCGTAAACAAATAAATAAAATGATTGTTAAATATATGTCCCATACTGATGTAAGTGTTCGGATCATCGGAGACGCCGGAATAGAGGTGACCACGGTTCCAAAATAGCCGGTTACGGTTCTAGAACCACCGGTTCCCGGTTCCAAAATAGATGGAACCGTAACCGAACCTTTATATGACTATTCTAGATGGTTCTGGTTCCAAACGATTCCGGTTTCGGTTACGGTTATGATTTACGAATGTTCCAATTTCAATATTAGTAATACTTTATATTTATTTTATATAAATTTTATTTACAAAATGTGGTTTAAAGAGAAAATAATATTAATGTTCACAAGATTCTCATCTTAAAAATAAATTATATTAATAATAATTGCAGGATTTGGCTCAAAAGGTATCCAATTAACCTGTTTGTTATTAAAAAAGTCAACTACTAATAGTCCGAAAGACAGTACACAAAAGAAACAACACACAAACAAGGAAGGGGAAAATATTACCTCATCCGACCTCAATGCATCTAGGGCACGCCTGTAGGAAAGCAAGTCCCTGTCTGGAATATGCTTCTTGCCGGTACCAACGTGCCAATTCATTGCACAAGGGAGACTGTTATTCCATAACCTCATCTTTGGAGGACTGAAAGTGGAAAGTACTCATATATCCAGCTCTAATAAGAACAAAGCAAAAATAAAAAGAAATTATCAATTAATTGAATAATAAAGCCTTAAATAGTTATTCAAAATAAAAAAGAATCAACAAACTTGTAATAATGTCAAACAACCCCCAAGCTAAGCACTATCGGCCCTATATGCCTTTCCAAGCTGGCGATTCAAGTTTGCCAAGAAGGCGCCGCCCCAAGCATGTCTAACTACCTTCCCCATATCATGGAGGAAAGGCAGAAAATTTCCAGATACGTTGGTTTTTGACTGACAAAAATGGTATTTCCTAACAACCACAGTAAATACCTAGCGGCAGCATTCACAGGATCCCTAGGTCTATCTGTACAATGTGATTGAATGGTGAACACCTTCACATTACAAAAATCTTTCTCCATCTCATCAGGATCTATTCCCAACACAACTGAAAGCTCTACTTCTAATGAAACAAGCTTCAATTTCCCATAAATGGGAATTCCGACAATCGAAACGCCCAAGATATACGCCACATCATGCAAGGTGATGATCATCTCTCCAAAAGAAGGAATTGGTTTCAGGGTGCCATCTCTCGACGAATGCGCAAAGTAATGCAGCGTCTAACTCAGCATGCATGCAGTAAGCTAACTGCCACAAACCCGATCCTTTAACTAGGCTTCTCATTGGCCCCAATTTAACATTCTACTTTGACACATGATCGGCTCCATTGTGACACGTCAATACATCACGTTCCTATCACATAATACCCAAAACCAATATAAATAAACTATAACATAATAATGAAATATAAAAAATGTACTTTATATACAAATTTTAAATGAAGCATATTTCAAAATAAATATAAATGCAATAATCTATAGTAAAAAAAAAAATTACCTGTCCAAGCCATATGTAATACGCAACATGTCCCCTAAAACTCTGCAACAACTCGGGATTTGTAGGGCTACCTGCAACCGAATGATCTAGTAACTTGTATGTCTTCCACCCTTCATCACTTGATCTGCCCTCACTGATCATGAATAACCTACTCTCACTAACCATTAATCCTTTCCCTCGCCCGCTCCTAGTGGGTTCTAAGCTGGTATTTGGCTCCTCATTGTTATTGTCTAATTGACTTTCATAATGATCGGAGGTCCATTCCATCTCCCCGTATGCAAGGGCCCTCTCAACATTTTCAGCATTCTCCCGGGCCTCGCCATCACCTGCATTTCCAGAAATTAGGGGTACAAACTCTGCATAAGTCTCATCACCCTTCCCTAAACCCTTAACAGTAGTATTGTTTGAAGAACCACGGGATCTTTCTACCACCCTTCTCTACCGCTCAGATGTTGTGGGTCAGATTTCACCCTCAGATGTTGTGGGCCGGATTTCACGCTCAGATACTATGGGTCGGTTATCCTTATTAAGTTTATATTTAAGGCTTTTCAATCTTCCAGCCATCTGAAATAATAACAAGATCAATAATGAAATTAGTAAAAAAGGATGAATAATAGTATATCAAAATGTAATTAACCTACAAAGTTTAAAAAAAAAAAAAAAAAAGCCTAGTTTAAATAACTTTCGCTTGTTGGAGGCTAAAGTTCCGTAAACTTTCGCCTAACAGAGGTCCAAGTTTCGTAAACTTTCGCCTGATAAAGACGAAAGTTTACAGAACCTTCACCTCCAACAAGCGAAAGTTATCTAATTTTTCGCAGATTGGAAGCGAAGGTTTTGTAAACTTTTACCGACATCAAACGAGAGTTTACAAAACTTTTGCGTTCTGGAGGCGAAAATTTGTTACTTTCGCCTGCTCTGGTTGAAGGTTTCCAGAAGTTCTACCATGGTGGCGAGGAATATCTGGAAACTTCCGCCCAATCCGAGCAAAGCTTTTAAAAACTTTCGCCACAATCCAAAACATTTGGCGTCCTGTGGCGTAATTATTTGGAAGTTTCACCCGGATAGGGCGAAAGTTTCTGGGGATTCCGACGGGAATTCCATGGAATTTCTCTGCGCTAACTGAAAATTAAGATTTTCGAAACCATAATTCACCCAACAAACGTTATAATCGCCAAAATATGCAACTAATTCATTCTATGAACTAAACCCATACAAAATTTGAATCAAAATTCGAAAGAAACGAAAAATGGGACGGAATGGGAAAACCAACCTACTGCAATTTGCTTCTCCTTCGCTGTCGATCGACCGGTTTCTGTCGAGCTCGGCAGGCTTCTCCTGCGCCATCGATCAATTTCAGTCAAGCTCTTCAAGGCGTCGTCGATCGACCTGTTTCGCCGTCGTTCAATTCCCGTCGTAGAAGACGAACTGAAGCATGAAGAAAGGAGGCAAAATTCACAAAAATTTAGTACTGAAGGGTATTTTAGTAATTTCACAACAAAAATTTTTTAGAAAATGTCCTTTGAATAGTAATTTTCGGCCTACATATAACATTTTCGTTAAAATATGAACTAATTAATCCCTCAATTGCTAATAGTAACAGAATCCGATAAATTAGGGGGTAAATTTGTCAATAAATTTTTCTCCTCCCAAAGCCATTAATGAGGTAAATCAATCTCGCAAGGCTTCTTCTCTCTCCCAAAAAAAAAAAAAAAAAGAAGAAGAAGAAGAAAAAGTTGCAGACCATTCTCCCATATCTATATCAGATATTAATATCTTCACTCTCGTCAAATCTCATGTGAAGAGGAACATGGTTTCTTATGTTCTGCTCACCTGCTTCTGCTGTCCATTGATTATTTTTGTTAAAGAAACTGAGAAATCTATGACTTCGAAATAATAATGCTCTTGGAACCTTTAAATTTAAGCTAGAGAGATTGCAAAAAAGAAAGTAGTTGTCATACTTTCACACACCCAGATAGGTAGCCAAAAGGAGAAATCACATCCTGGAGGCCTTCTGTTTACGAAGCTTTCCAGCAATAAAAAATCTCAAGCTCTGCTCATTCTTGAATTCGTAGCATTATTTCTTTTTTTTTTTTTTTTTTTTTTTTTTTTTTTTGGGTCCATCTTTAAACAAAATATCAAGCAAGATGCATCCAAGAAGATCATATGGGCTATGGCGGTGTTCATTCCAAAATGGCATCTTTTGCTTTAATTTCTTCCTTCTGTTTTGTTCTAAACCTCTCCCTTGAAATTTCTCTCTTCAATGTGTCTATTGCTTCAAAAAATAATCCATGGCAGAGCATTGTTCCAATCTGAAGACCAGCAATTCCAGATAGATATAACAAAGGTCCACTCTTTACTGGAAACATTTTACTCCATCTGTCTTCAAAAGAGTGTCGTTGGAGAGTAAAAAAAATTTCCTTTAAAGAGTGTCACCTCACAATTTCCAATACAGAAAACAAATAAAGTTTCATTTTTACCCTTTATCCAAACTTTCACAATTCTGATAATTAATGACAATAAGCACAAATAGAGATAAACACAAATTTTCCTATTTTCTCTCCTCTCTCCTCTCTCCTCCTCTTCTTCTTCCGATGGTGTTAATTTTACTTCCTCTTCCCCTTTCTTCTTCTATTTCTTTCTTTCTTTTTCTTCTCTGATCTAAGTTATGTCTCTCACTCCCTTCTCTCTTCATCTTATTTTATTTTCTTTCTGCCGTCTCTTTCTATCTGTATTCAAAGCCTACCATTTTATTTTTCGCAAGAGAAAAAATTATGGGTTTCATAATTCAAAACCTACCAATTTTCTGTTTCCTCTTCTTAATTCTTCATTTTGTTAATTTTTTCGGTAGATTTATGGCGCATGTGTGTTGTTTGTGCTTGTATTGTTTAAAATGACAGTGATAGTGGGGGTAATGAGGGTAGTGGTTGTAATTGCTAATGCTGAGAATTTGTGGGAGTAATTAATGGCATAAAGTAATAAATTTTGAGCTATCAATTGTGTTTGTTACCATTTAATAAGGGTAAGTATGTAAACTTTATGTTTTCTTAATTTGTGAGCTTTCTTCCCCAGCGACATTCTTTTGAGGACAGAGGGAGTAGTAAATTTGATCGGGTATGGCAATTTTAAGGAATCCCAGAGAGCCATTATTGCTAATTTCATTTCCTCATCACTTTTTTCATCATCTTCTAAGTCGGCTCATACCCAAGAAATCATCTATCTAGGCAAGCCGATTCTGGACTCCCTCGGAAAATACTCTCCCAGAAACAAATCGAGCAATAGGCATCAAAAGGTGAACCAACGCCTTCAATGTCCTTGACTACCGCCGACAGCAGCTTCCATGGGTTTTGCCGGAATAAATACCGCGGTGCTAGTCGCAGGCTCAGCCGCTTGCGTTTTCTCAAGAGAAAAAATTTGTATGACCAATTTACCTTAAGTTTACAAGGCAGATGAGGGTCAATTTACCAAAATTGGAGTTTACTCAACTATAAAGTATATACTTTAGAAATGATTTATCCGAACAGTCTTCTTAAAATTAATAATAATAATACATATAAAGAAAATTTTAAGTACTCTCTCTGTCCAATAGAACCTTCAACTTTCCGAATGGAATCAAATTAACTATTTTAGACGTTGTACCTTGACATCCATAAAGTTGTACATATGTGAAAATGAACTTTTATAATGACATAGATGAAGTAACTTTTAGTAATACAATAACAATTACTATATTCCACGACCTAAACGTCAAATTAATAATAGTGCATAAATATGAAAACCAAGTTAGTGTCAAAGCTAATTATGTGAGAAGTGCAACACAATCACACAGCCTGTTCGAAAATTTGTTGAGCAGATATTACGCTTGATAAAATCACTAAGCAGCCAACAAGAATGAAGAGTGCAATAAAGCAGATTCGCTGGAATTTTACAATATAACTACTGATATGAATATGATCCCTACATCAGGAAAATCTACCGTCTCATTTTGCTCTGGAAAGGATGCGACTTTTGCTTCCATCTTTTATCTGCAATTCAGTAAACACATATTTTAATGACGCATCAAGGTGCCAAAATGCTCAACAAAAATAATGAATGCTACTTCATCATTCATCAGTCCCATAAAAAGAGTTTGTTTAATGGTACAATCATTTATAAGTCACTAGGTATAATATAAAACATGACTTTTTTATATAGTATGGAGGGAGTATATTAAAAGCACATGCTACCATGTCCAACTTCAACATGTGAAAATATAAAAAACCTAGTAGAATCTAACTAAAAAGAGTAGCATAGATTATAACTAAAAGAGTAAATTAAAAGCACACGCTACCATATTTCGACATGCAGAGATTCTAAAACTGAAACCAATATTAGTAACAGGACTTTATTAGTGAGACGGAGAGAGTAGCATACAAATACTTCAATCCTTTTCTAATTGTAGGATTTAATAGATTCTACTAAAACAAAATTCTACTTCAACAATGCTAATCTCAACTCAAGAGAATAATCACCCAACAACCCCACCTCACATCACAGGTTGACTTCTATATACTTGACGTTTAATCCCTCACACATGAAAGCTTAAATTTTTATTTACCACTATCCATCCATATTTCCACTGAAAATGATTCTGAGGCAGCAATGCGTCAGATGAAGTTTTGGTTCATGTTAGTGCATGTTTTTGGCTGTTACTTCTAGATGCAATAATTAACATTTTGGTATGTACTTGTTCGTTTTTGTAATGGAAAAAGTAAAACTGATCTTACACCATAAATTTAGCTTTAGAATGACAAGATTGGTTATGTTTCAATAAAAGGACAGATCTGCAATAAATGTAAATTTTGATTTAAAGTCATACTGTCATCAAGGAGCCACTAGTCACCATCACTTAATAATGTTGACCTGCAGCTGGAATTGGCCGCTACAAAAGCATCCCTTGGCCTTTAAAACACATAATTTTCCAATCACTTGATCATTAAACATAAAATCCCGGTCCTTCTGACATTAGCAAATTAACTAACGCCAGTTAGTAAAAAAGACTGGATGTATTTTCTGAAATCAGGGACGATCGGATGTAACTTAACCCAAATCTGGATAAGCACTATGTAATTTGTCAAAAAATAAAAAAAAATTGTACAGATTGAACTTGGAAGGGTACATGAAATTTTCCATGGAATTACAAGTGGAAAATGACATTTTTTTTTTCTTTTTTTTAAAGAGATACCCTTTAAAGAACATAAGTGGAAAATGACATATTAGAAAAAAGCATCCTTTTTATTTGTAAGGGACCATTTCTCGTACTCCCTATGCGAAATACTAACAAAATCAAAATGCCAGATATGAATGATTTTTATCACAGTTTCTCCTCAACAAGTCTGGAAACAGATTTTCTGCCCTGTAAACTATGCAGGTATAGCAGAAACAACGAGGGGGAAGTTGGGGTCATGAAGAAAGAGGAATAACAATGGAAAAAGGAGAATAAATATCAGAGAAAATAGCACATCTTGTAAATGTTATGGTTTCAAACTAAAGATCATGTACACTCATTCGTCAATTAACTTTGCATATCCAATCCAATTTTGGCTTCTCTTGGCACATGCAAACAACCTAATGCAAGTTTCAATAGAAACAATATATATGACCAAAAAGCACAATGAGCTCTTGCTTGGTATGGGTGTTCTTCCCAAACTTCCATGTAGCAATAGAGATGACTCTGTTCATTTAATACTCCTACAGGAGATGTTCAGTTCACGAGTACTTTCAGAATTACAGAAGTATGTGAATTTCTTTCCAGACAAATTCAATTTTCTCAATAGAACTTGGTTGGCCACTAAAACCGCTAAAAATTGAACTGACGTGCACTCACAAAAGGATAACCTTCATACGACAACAACAAACCCTTTATCCCACAAGGGACACTACATGATAAACCTTCATACGCCAGACCAAACCTAATCATTAAAAATAAGGGTAAATGAAGAAATTCAGGAAGGGAAAAACTGGAATTCTTAATCATTCACTCCAATGGCAACATACAGATTTATAGTCTTTAACCCTATAAAGAAGGTATAATGCTAATCAGAAATTCTATGAATCAGGGAACCTACAATTTAGGACTTCATTCCTATTCTACTTTAATTTTCATACTGATTTAAGGAAATAACTTGAGTAACACTCCTTGTCCTATTCTAGAAGATTTTTCTGATTCTTTTAACACTCCCCCTCAAGTTGGTGCAAAGATGTCTATCATGCCCCACTTGCAAATTTGATCTTCAAACTGTTTCTTCACTAGTCCCTTAGTCAGCACATCAGCAACTTGCTGAGATGAGAGCACGAATGGTGTACAAATTATCCCTGCCTCCAACTTTTCCCTTATGAAGTGTCTATCTATCTCAATATGTTTGGTCCTATCATGTTGTACTGGATTTTGAGCTATACTTATAGATGATTTGTTATCACAGTATAACCTCATAGGAAATTTGACTGACAACTTCAGGTCCTGCATCACCTTTTTGAGCCATAACACCTCATCTATTCCTTTAGCCATAGATCTAAACTCTACTTCAGCATTGCTTCTTGCCACCACACTTTGCTTTTTGCTTCTCCAAGATACTAGGTTACCCCAAACATAGGTACAATAACCTGAAGTGGATCTTCTGTCAAGAGTAGATCCTGCCCAGTCTGCATCCGTATAGATTTCAATATCTCTCCTTTCATTTTTCTTGAAGAAAATTCCTTTACCTAGGGCACCCTTCAGATACCTAAGTATCCTGTATGCAGCTTCCATATGCTCTTTATATGGAGATTGCATGAATTGGCTTATCATACTGACAGCAAAGGCTATATCAGGCCGAGTATGAGATGAGTAGATCAGTCTTCCTACAAGTCTTTGGTATCTTCCCCTATCAACTGGAACACCATCTTTAATATCCCCAAGTTTCAGGTTCACATCAATTGGGGTGTCAGATGGTTTGCAGCCGCTCATTCCAGTTTCTGCCAAAAGATCAAGAACATGCTTCCTCTGTGAAATCATGATTCCTTCCTTTGATCTTGCGACTTCCATTCCAAGGAAGTATTTAAGATGCCCCAAATCTTTAATTTCAAACTCCTTAGCCAGATTCTGCTTCAGCCTGTTCATCTCATCAAAATCATTTCCAATCAAAATTATATCATCAACATACACAATTAGTACTGACACTTTACCCTGGATACTCCTTATGAAGAGAGTATGGTCAGAGTGTCCTTGACTGTATCCCTGGCCTTTTACAAACTTTGTAAATCTGTGAAACCAGGCCCGAGGGGACTGTTTGAGGCCATAAATAGATCTCTTCAGTTTGCATACCTTTCCACAAAACTTCTTTGAATACCCTGGTGAGAAATCCATAAATACCTCTTCTTTCAAGTCACCATTCAGAAATGCATTCTTTACATCTAGTTGGAGTAGTGGCCAATCAAGGTTTGTTGCAACTGATAGGAGTACCCGAATGGTGTTTGGTTTAGCTACTGGGGAGAAAGTTTCATAGTAGTCTACACCATAGGTTTGAGTGAAGCCTTTGGCTACTAGTCGAGTCTTGTATCTTTCCAGGGTCCCATCAAAGTGATACTTTATAGTGAATACCCATTTGCAGCCTACTGTCTTCTTCCCTTTAGGTAGATCAACCACTTCCCAGGTAGAATTTTTCTCCAACGCCGTCATTTCCTCTTCAACAGCTTCCCTCCACTTAGGAGCCTCTAGAACTTCCTGAATATTGTTAGGAAAAGCTACACTTGATAATTGTGAGACAAAAGAGTAAAATTGAGGTGAGAGATTTTCATAGGACACATAATTGGACATAGGGTGTTTGGTACAGGTTCGAGCACCTTTCCTAAGGGCAATAGGAAGATCACTTTGACCAAAAGAATTTGAATTACCTGAAGGAGATTTTCCAGATTTCGAATCACTGTCCTGGATTTCAGAATCTAACCTTGGAGTAGATGTTTGGTTCTTTCTTTCAGCTACCCCATTTTGTTGGGGAGTATGAATGCAAGAACTTTGGTGGACAATCCCATGTTCAAAAAAAAATGTTCCCAATATTTTATTAAAAAATTCTTTTCCATTATCACTTCTAAAAATTTGGATGTCAGTGTGGAATTGAGTTTTGACCATGGCACAAAAGCTTTTAAACACAGAAGCAACCTCAGATCTTTCCTTGAGTAAAAATACCCAAATGACTCTAGTGTGATCATCAATAAAGGTCACAAACCAACGTTTTTCAGATTGAGTTGGGACTCTAGAAGGTCCCCAAACATCACTATGTATTGGAGTGAATGGAGCTGATTTTTTATGTGGTTGGGGGGAAAAAGTTGTGCGATGGTGCTTTGCCATTTCACATGATTCACATTGTAAACCAGAAACTTCTTTATTCAAAAACAGCTTGGGGAATAACAACTTCAAGTACTGAAAACTACGATGTCCTAATCTATAATGCCATAACAGAATATCATTATTGCCTAAAACCTTCATGGAATTGAAACATGTTGGTATACCAAAAGATTTGGTGTTTAGGTAGTACAGTCCTTCATCCTGTTTAGCATCTCCAATCATCTTTCCGGAGGTTAAATCCTAAAAAACACATTGAGATGAACTAAATTTAGCAGTACAGTGGTGGTCATGAGTGAATTTACTGATTGACAATAAATTGTAGTCTAGAATAGGAATATGAAGGACATCATTTAAAGAAATGGAAGGAGAGATAGGTATTGGGCCTTTTCCAGCAACTGTGGCATAAGAGCCATCTACAATTTTTTACTTTTGTATTTCCTACACAAGGTTTATAAGACGAGAAAAAACGAGAAGTGCCAGTCATATGATCTGTGGCTCCTGAATCTAAGATCCAGAAGCCATTTGATTGAGTACAGGCTATGAAGCCTATAAGGATGATACCTAACTTGGCCAAAGAACATGACGGAGAAGGGTTGGCTACTATGGATTGGGATTGAAGGAGCCTCTGTAGCTGCTCTATTTGCTCCTGAGTGAAGGACGAGCTGGGATTCTGGACTGATTCATAACTACCAGCTTGAAGAGCATGGCCTTCTCCCCCTGATTTGTTGTAGTTGCCCTACTTTCTTTGTGTGTTGGCAGGTTTGCCATGTAACTTCCAACAGTTCTCCCTTGTGTGCCATGGTTTTCTACAGTGATCACACCATGGCCTGGTTTTCCCTTGTTTCTCCTCATCAAAACCTTTTACAGCGAGTGCTGAACCTTCAGGTTCTGATTTAGGCTCACTGTGGTTTGAAAGCATCACCTTTCGCCTTGCTTCTTCACGTCGGACTTCTGAAAAAACTTCTCTAATAGGAGGGAAAGGTTTCCGACCTACAATTCTCCCCCGGACCTCATCCAGATCTTGGTTTAGCCCTGCAAGGAAGACAAACACACGACTTCTGTCTACCTTGTTCCTGTATCGGGCACTATCATTTGGATTTTCCCAGGCTTCTACCTCAAAGAGGTCCAACTCCTGCCATGCTGTCATCATCTCATTGTAATATTCTGTCACACCCCGACTACCTTGCTGCATCTTCCAGACTTTGGCATTAAGCTCATATAATTGTGAATAATTTTCCAAATCATAGTAGGTTGCTTGCACAGCTTCCCATACTGCCTTTGCAGTAGGCAAGTAAATGAACGGTTTACCGATGGCTGGATCCATGGAATTGACCAACCAGGCAGTAACCATGGAGTTTTCAGACCGCCATTATCTGAACTTGGGGTCAGTTTCAGCTGGGGGTTTCACTTCTCCATTCAGAAAACCTAATTTCCCTTTGCCGTCAATGACCAGTCGCACAGTTTGGGACCACTCAAGGTAGTTTTCCCCATTCAGTTTGTGAGGGGTAGCCAAAAGGAGGTTATCAGAAGAAGCGTTGTTCATAGGCTGGGAATTTAGGTCTGGGCAATTCCCCCCACTACTAGCATCGGAAGATGCTGACGCAGAGCCAACCATGGCTGCCTTGAAATTCATATTTTGACTGTGAAAAGCTCTGATACCATGAAGAAATTCAGAAAGGGAAAAACTGGGATTCTTGATCATTCACTCCAATGGTAACATACAGATTTATAGTCTTTAACCCTATAAAGAAGGTATAATGCTAATCAGAAATTCTAAGAATCACGGAACCTACAATTTAGGACTTCATTCCTATTCTACTTTAATTTCCATACTGATTTAAGGAAATAACTTGAGTAACACTCCTTGCCCTATTCTAGAAGATTTTTCTGATTCTTTTAATAGTAAAAATAACCCCCTAGGTTTGAAAAACATCAAAATACCCCCTCCCCGAATTTGTATGAAATTCCCAAACTACACTTCTTTGGGGAGCATTTTTGTCAAAAAATTGAGGACGGTATTTTGATTTTGTACCAACCCTTGGGGTTATTTTGAAATTTACCCTAGAAATAACTCAGACCCAAAAAAAAAAATTAAAAAAAATAAAATAAAATTGTAGAACAAAATCAGTCAAGAAGACAAAAGTGAACTATCTCAAATTTTTTCAAACACTTAAAATTCGAAAGAGCATAAAAATATAAAAGACAACTTACCTTTTGCTCAGAGATCTAAGGAGCTTCTGTGGTTGTAGGCAAAGAAGAGGCAGAGGTTGAAACACCAGAAAGTGATTCTCTACGGAGCTCCTTAACAACTGCAGCTAGTACCTCAGGGTTGAGACCCATTTCACAAAGGGCAATGAGAACTGAAAGTGTATGACGATCCAGCCCAGTTTCAACTACATTTGACATGTGAAGTAATAGGTCCAACGAGCCTCGTGTAGTTCTTGCAGCCTCTGGATCCATCTAACAGACGAAATCATGGCTTTGCATTCACTACTAATTTTATTGTACTATTTCAATAATAAAAGAAAAATATGACACAAGATTGCCAAAGGAAATTACACTGAACAGTACAAGTGATATCAAATCCTGTGTGTTTAGAATACCTTTAAATTAAACATATAAGAAAATAAAGACCCAAAAACAAGAAGAAATCTTTAGTCTATAGTAGCAGGCAACAGGAAGAATATTAGTTTGTTTCAGTAATACATAAATTTTTAGGCTCCATGTGGAGAACTATAAAAACATCGTTTATAGAACTGTTCTTTATAAAAGGTTTTAAATTTTCTTGAAGAACAAATTTGCCTTTGGATAATTGTTTTATGATTTATGGTATCAAGATGTATTTGGATTAGTATTTTATTAAACAAAATTTATGGATGAAAATAGTTATGAAAGTATATGGGTTGTCAATATGCATTGACGAAAGAACAGGAGGGAGAAGGGAAAAGGAAACAAAGAACACATTTAAGAAAGGACCAATGAAAACCAAATGCAACAGACAACTACCACTAGGAACCACACGTTTCTTCCACTGCAATGACATATGAAAGGTTCAGTCCTGGAAACAAGCAACAAACAATGAAGGAAACAATGGTATATGCAAATAACATTGAGATGTGAACATTTGAGAAGTTTTAACAAAATAGGGAACTACTAGAGACGTGTTTCACTGAGTGAGGAAATGAACTAAATGATTATTCCATGGATTCCCAAAAAGGAATACAAACAGAATAGCTGAGTGAGGCAAAATATCTCTACCAGCTACAACTTAACAATATAATAACAATTGCTAACATTTTTCAGAAGAAGATTTTGAGTCCAGTTTGTCCTCAAGTTTGCTGGGCAAAAGGAAATCTTCAATGACCATAGGAGGATATACAATAAGAAGTGCAAAGAAGAAGACTGATGGAGGTTGCCATTGCAGCCACTAAATTCTACAGGAATTCCATCTATTTCAAATCAGCCAATGATGAATGCTTCGGAAGGCTTTGCAGTTGTTGAACCAAATCAACCACCCAAGATGCCATGAGGATATTGTCTTGGAACTGTACAGGTTTTAGCAACGCCTCTACAGTTCAGTATCTGGAGAGGGTATTAGCCAGGAACTTCCCTATTTTTTTTCTTTTTATGGAGCCTAAGCTAGTTCAGAATACCTACAAACATGGCTTCAACCCACTTCTTTTGTTAACATGGAGTCAGTCCCTACCTCAACAACTTTTGCTGGAGGTCTTGGACTCTTTTGGAAGGGTATGGTAGTTCTAGAGGTAAGTCAAATTTTTTTTTATATATATAGCGGCATGTTATTTGCAGGTACCATTTTACTAAACACAGGACACTTTTTAAAATTTTAAGTGGTGAAAAGACAAATATATCCTTGATAGTTTCTAACTTTTAAAAAAAAAAATTTACCCAACTTTTTTAACTCAGAGAAAATCACCCAGACCAGGCGATTTTCCCAGAGAATTTGGATATGGAAGGCAACGAAAAAAGATAAAAATCAAAATTTCTAAAAACTTGATTGGAAAGATGTATGATTTGGATAAGGAGTAGAGAAATAATAAAATTGATAAATATTTATAGGAAAAAAATTGCAACGGCTATATCAAAAAAAAAAAAAAAAATCAGGACCGTTGCTATAAAATGAAGGAATTATTAATTGGAGGATACTTTTTACTAAACACAGGACACTTTTTAAAAAATCTACACTTAGAAATTATTTTTTTGGCCCTTTCCATTTTCTACTTCCTTCTGCTGGAAAATTAGGAATTTACTGCAGAAGGAAAAATCTCGATCTCTTTCCGTCGATTCCATTCCATCCGCCGGTTCCTTTCCATTCCATCTCCACGCCTCACGCCGGATCGGGACTCCATCTGCGCCATCGCCGATTCCATTCCATCTCCACGCCTGATCGGTCTCCATCGCCGATTCAATTCCATTCCAGCAGCGCATCTCCATCTCCATCCTCGATTCCAAGCAGATGACCGTTTAGTTTAATTAGCATCTAACTGACATGTTAATTACCAACGGGGTTGTCTATTTTCAGAAAAGAAAAAAGAAAAAAATTAAGAACGGTCGTCTGCTTCTTTTTTTTCTAGAAACCGAACGGTCTTCTACTTCTTTTCGTTTAGAAACCAAACGGTCATCTGTTTAACTTTAAAAGAAATAAAAATTGCCTGCCTCCATTAACGGAAAAAGGAAGAAACAGAGGAGCCAGCGCTTATTCCTTCCGGTTGCACTCGAATCAATCACAACTTCTTCAGCAAGAAGAGGCACCGGTGGGCCTGGAGAAGGATTTCAGGTGACCAAATTGTTGTAGTACTATGGTTTCTTGAATATCTTGAATTTTATTCTCAGTTTTTTAAGGGTTCAGAATGAGTGATCAGAAGTTCTCTGATGATTTTGATGTTTGAATTTATTTGGTGAATTCTCTTTGATTTCGTTTTGTGAGACTAGTGTAAATTCAGATTTGTTGCTATGATTTTGCAACTGAATGCTGTTTTATATGAATTGTGCGGTGTAAATTGTTTGTGTCCATGTATCTTTGCATAGAATGATTGGACTGCACTTAAGTGTTTGAGCTTTGTTCTGAATGGAACTCATCAATGGTCTTGCCATTTCCCCTTCTCATGCCACTTAACAAATACTAACTCTTCCAAGTAGCTGCAATTGGGAAGAAGCTATATTGTTTTTAGTTTTGTTTTTGTAAGCATGACATCCAACTTTGTTTACCCCTTGAGATTAAATGCATGATATTAATCTTCTTACACTCAACATATCACTTCCACCAGAAGATAAGTAAATCAGAAATTAGCTTGTTATGGAGAATAAAAAAGATTTTAAGTAAATCAAAAATTAGCTTGTTATGGAGAATAAAAAAGATTCTTCGTGTGGCAGCTATATCCTTTTGTTTTTTATCTTTCCAACTTTCTTTGTTCATGGATGCTATTAGTGATAGAGTATGTACTGTTTTGATACACAGAGCCATTATTTGCAACTAGCTTAGAGGAAAATCCATTACTTAGAGCCACTTATAAAAAATTCCAAGACAAACGATTATACACTTATTCATATCTAATTTAATTGTTGACATACCTTGTCTTCCTTTTTCTTCTTATATGCTCTATGATCTCATGAGCCATCAGAACATTCTCTCCACTAGATCTACGCAGTATAAAACTAGTTTGTTTCTCACCAATTAATGAATTAATGATAGTGTTTAATCTGTAAGCAATTTTTTGCTATGACTTTCTACTTGACATTACACAAGCTAATCTGCAAAATCTTATGATGATTTCCAGAGCTAGGATATCTGTCTTCTTGGACAAAACTTGTCTGAAGTGTTGCACTATTAGACTTTGTAGCTATTCCGGTTCATCAACGTAATCACCCTGGCTGTCTTGGAGTTCAGTAATCCAATTCCTTCCTCTCATCTTTGAGGTCCATGCATGATTTTTTTTTTTTTTTTTTTTTTTCCGTCCCTTCGACTGCTCAGTTTACTTAGCTCTTTGCTTCCAGTACATGGTTTGACAAACCAACAGATTTATCTAATTTTACTTTCAACTCCTCCACTTGATCTTGATTTTTCAAATCATCTCATCTCTCTATAAACTTTCCAACCTTTGCTCAATATCTTTGATTTCTTGGTCTATCCATTTATGAGAACTTTTTCTCCAACATGAATGATTTCAAGTCCCAATTCTTATTTGCTGGATAAAATATCACTCCTTTTAATATTCTGACTGTAAATTAAATTCCAGAAACTCTGTACAATTTCTTGTGCCTCTCTCTTATTGGTCTAGAAAGCTGCGAATTTGAGTGTAGGCTTCCTTTTATAAAACTTGCCAGGAACTGTTTCCAGGATGTTTGGACTACGGTCAGATCTTACCGTAGGAAGGGGTCTTTAACTTAGCATTTGAAAAAATCTCCTACTATTTGCCATTGGCAAGGCTTTGTCTAGTCTTTCAAAAATCTTTTCTTTTCCTTTCATGTTGTTTGTCTATGCAAAAAAATTACAGAAACAGTCTTGTTCTTGCATGTTAGTCTTTTGTAGTAAATTATTTTAGTCTGAAACTTCTATAGGATTAAATAACCTCCCTCCCCATTTATCTTGGTACTGAATTATTTGATTGAAATCACTCATTACAACAGAAGGATATTTGTAAGCTACTTGCATACTGTGGATATACTCCAAACATTATATCTTTCTTCTCTGATGGGACTGCCATAGACTAAGAACAAGAACCAAACTACTCCACTACTTTCAACTATTTTAACTGGCATAATATATATACGGAATTGTTATCAGCAGGCCACCTTTTACTATTCGTAGGCTACTTTTTAAAATTTTTATACGTGAATTTACATTTTTGTCCTTTATAGTTTCTAACTTTATAAAAAAATTACCAAACTTTTTTAAATCTAGGAAAATCGCCTGGCCGGGGCGATTTTCCCAGAGAAAAATCTGACATTCAACTCTTATCGTCCCATTGCATGCATTAGTTTGAATCATAGCAAGTAGTGAATCATCATAAGTTATCATTCTATCATCTCTTAAAGCAAGAAAAACTGAAACATCAATTCCTTTCCATTGAAGAGGATGAACTGCTACTTGTATTAAACTAAAATGAAAATAATTAAAACCTTGATTTAAATAATTATTTATAGCTATTCTCGAAAGAAGTGGAATAGTTGCTTTTCTTTCGGGTAATGGAAGAACTTCTTCATGAACTTTAATTGAGTATGCTTTTGAAAATTCTAAAATTCCAATATGATAAATAGATCTAAATGAGTGCGAAGAAATTATTTGGTTAATTGGAATATCTAATTGTTGGACTTCATGACTTTGGAGTACTCTACTATTTCTAGTCCTGGATGAAGTAGCTCTTGAGTCACCAAACAAAAATCTTCTTACACTATTCGCCATTTTTAAAACTTACTTGATTAATGCAGATGCATAATGCAGGATGAATGCAGACAGCTACAGGGACCACGGGAACACCTACCGGGAACACCACTTAAGGCTTACCAACGGACTTACGGCTTACCAACGCTGACCAACAATAGGTTGAATGCAATCGTGATGCAGTATGAACCCTCTTTAATCAAAACAACCTTTAAAAATTTTGAAATCGCGTTTGAAAATTTTTGAGTTAATGGCTCTGATACCAAATAAACCCAGGAAAATCAAAAAGAAATAGAGGAGTAAATTCGAACCTTATATTAATGAGTGGAGAAGGAAACAAATGAAGTAGTAGAATACAATTGGAAGTATGGAAGAAGGAAAATGTTTACAAGAGATTGAGAGTGGTTTTTCGGATAAGGAATTCAACCAATGCCTTGGAGTGATGGAGTAATACCAAATTACTCTTGGGCTTTTTTTCTACAAAGTCGCGGGTGGAACTGTTTCAAGGGATCAAATATGAACACTTTCAAAGATGGTTTGATAGGAAAATCCCATATTACCTCAGATCTTTGTATACAAATGAGTAGAAGAATCAGTTTTCAAGATCAAATAACTCATAAATCATGAGTTGAAGTGATTGCAAGTTGCAAGGCAGGAACTAATTTTGAAATACTTTTCAACTTTAAATTTCAAGAACTGCAAGGCTGACGATTTGTTAAAGGGCATAGATCTCAGAAGGAGTTGACCACCTTGCTCTTTTTTAATGTTTTAGCAGAGGAACAGAAACATGGAAGGTTGAAATTTTATCTTTTTGCATTGAACCCTCAATATTGCATAAAAGGGGTTGCTTCTGCACATGATGACTAGCAAGATTGAAGGTTATTGTTTCAACAATTTGGTAAAAACTCATTTGAGGGATGCATCAAGTTCTAGAATCATGAGTTGAAGGAATTAAAGAAGCCTAAAGTAGCACAAGTATGATATCTATAAATTTCTTCCTTTTTTTTTTCCAGTGAATTTAATTTAAGGATCATTACAAAAATAAAATTACTCAGACAATGATATAATCATCAGCCGAAAAACCAAAAACATAAAAAACAAAAATAAAAAAAAATCCCAAATTATATACATACCTTGTTAATCATATCATCCATCATTAAACATGCAATCAAAACAGAAAGCAATACATTTTCCAATGCTTCATACTTAAACAAATCAGAAATGAACACAAATTTGTGATAACTCCCTGAACACACACATTGCTTAATTAGAGTGAATGCTTTGTTTTTAAACCCCCACTGTCCAAATGAACTCATAATTATATCCAAAGCATGTATCAATAAACATCTGTGCTGAAATTTTAGGCTAATCTAGATACTACACAAGTTTGCACTTTATGTAATGGCAAGAAGCTAAGCCAAAAATGATAATCAAACAAAACAAAACAAAACAATTAACAAACACACATGCTCCAAACCTTTTACCCAGAGACAAATTACAATGTCAAAATTAAGCGCACGGAACAAATGGAAAGTTGCATTCTTCAACAACACAATTACGACTCAGAAACACTATGGGTTAGAACTAGGGATTCACCAATTCAATGGAGCGATGCTAACATTCGATGGGTTCCCCTGTGAGTGCGGGGGGAGAAATGGCAAGATAGACTTCTAGTTGACAGAAAATGCGCAAAAGAAAAACGAAAAAGGGGGAGCGAGGAAGGTGTTTCCCTGTGGAGCGGAGGAGATAGAAACTTACCGAAGTGGCAGAGGAGGAGACCTCCGTCGATAGCTTCAACAGATTGGGAGTTTTTCACTGCGATCCAAAAAGTGTTGATTCTGACAGAGTAGCTTTGATCTGGATTGGTTTGAGCGGAGCGAGGTCCAACCGGAAAATGGAGCGGAAGCCGACCGTCCGTTCACCGATTTGCCTAGGTTTCTCCAATTTTGGGAGCTGTAGTCGAAACTTCAGCAGGAGAGGAGAAGATGGACTCACGATTTTGGGTTGAGGTGGAATTACTCTTGGGCTTTTTTTCTACAAAGTTTGTGTCAGGATCAAGGATGATCCTGAAGAATTTAGAAAAGAATTAGACAAAGAAGGAAGAAATTGAGAGAAGAAACGAGAAAGGAATTCGAGAGAGAAAAGATTCAGATTTTCATTCATCTATTTGCATAACCCTTCATCCTATCCAATTTTCCCTTTTTACATAATTCATAATTCTAATATTACAACCTTTACCCTTGATTTCTTCTTATTCTATTTCTACCCCCACATTCATGACAAATCCTACCCCATTAAAAACAAACTTGTCCTCAAGTCTGGGCATTCTTGCATTGGAGTTCTTCATAGAATTGAGGCTTGTAAATTTGTAATTGTTGATATTCAATAGTACTAAAAGTTCTCAATGTAGTACCACCTCCTTTGAAACTTGTAGCAACTTCAACCCATGATGCATGAATAACATGTTGTGTTTACAGAGCAAACCAAAGCAGCAAAAAAGTTTTGCAAGGTCTGAAGTGTTTGTCCCTCAAGCAATGAACTTCTCACCAAATGTAGTGTCTGAGGAAGAACCTTATTTCTCACAGCCCTCATAACAGACATCATGGTGCAGCAAAGTTCCAAGGTAAGTGCAGCCATATGCAGGTCATAGTAACTTATGAGAGTGGAGAGTAACACATTATAATGGCTGTCTGTGGTCATATGCAGGTCATACGCAGGCCATATGTCTGTGGTCATTCAATTAATGGTATTAATTTAAACAGATAATAGGTACTCATAGGTATATATGGATACATGTAGTACAAATATAATGGTTATTTAATGGGTATTATGACAGGTATTCAACGAGTATCCATAATGTATAGCCATAATAAATTATTTTTAACATTTGAAATTATTTAACATTGATTTTTTTCAATTTTTTTTCAAATTTTTTAATGTAATTTTCTAATTATTTTATTTATTTTAAAATTTGAAATATTTTATATTTTCTACTTTCATCTTCAATCACATATAGCTTTTTTCCAAACATAATTTTTAAGGTATTTATCTTATACCAACCCCCACTCTAGCCCCGGCCCGGCCTTGCCCCCAACCCCATCCCCGCCTCGATACCTCCCCAGGTCCCGACCCCCAACTTGACCTTACCCCCGACCTCATTACGTGAAAATTCATATGTTTTTCTTCTGCTTCAAATACGTACATAGTTGTTAATGTTAATGTTAATGTTAATGTTTAAACTTCTAAATCTATGGTGACAAAAGAATATTATAGATATTTGTATATTTTCTTATAATTCTAGTACATACTATAGTTTTATTTTTTTTAAGGGTGTGGGTTGGGTTAACATGGGTTGGGTGGGGATTTGAAAAATCGACCAGACTACTCGTTGGGCTACCCAATGTTTGTGGCTTAAAGGTTCGCAATGGGTATCCTAAACCTGCTCAATAATTCATTGAGCCCAAAATCGGCCAAGTTGAAATTGTTGATAAGTGGATTTTTACATTCTAAAACTCAATGGGTATGGGTAATTTTTGAACCCATGAGTAATTTGACACCCCTACATATTATAGAGAGAGGTTGGGGAGCTGTTTCATTGACAACCATATCAGTTGAGGATTTGCTCTTCGAACTTGTAGGCGTACTTTTTGTAATCCTCTGTGATTAAGGAAAATATGTTTTTATAGTTTTGAATATCATACTAATTTCTCATCATTTTTAATACACATTTTTATTTTTCAATAACACATTATTTATATTTTCAAAACACTTTTCACATTTAAAAATCATTTTCAAAACCAAAATTTGAAAATAAATTTTGAAAACCCATTAAAAGATGCAGGCCCACTCGGGATCACTTATGATGATGGCGGAGATAGATCCGCATATAGATATCTAAATGCGTAAATGATTATTTAAGAATAAAAATATTTCTCTATCAGATCACTTATTTAAGAATAGAGAAAGTACATTACTTTACTTCTTCTATCTCATATAAGGAGTTATGTTTCAAAACACAAAAAATAAAAAATTCAATAAAAGAGTTTAGTTTCAATTTGTTTACCTTGTACTCTTTGCTAATTTACTTATTATAAATATTGTACATTATCATACATAATAAGTTATACATTTTATCAAACTAGACATTTTTAGTGTGACAGAGGAGTATATTTTGGCGATAACATTCTTTTCATCCGCTATAAAAAGTTCTATTTTTGTTACTTTATATGCTAGACTAGAAAAATTCACTTTGTAATATTATTTTTAGTAATAATAGATCAGAGGATGACGAGGGAGTACTTACTACAGTTTCGGATGAGTTCAAGCAAGCCCCCCGAGAATCAATTGAGAGTATAATTAGTTCAAATCAAATAAGAGCGGGAGAAAATGCAGCTGTTGAATTGATATGATTTTCTGCTTTTTCATAGTTGGCAAAACATTCTTGACATAGAAATCTCCAACTTTGAATCTTGAATTCAAGCAACTTATTGTGCAGTATTGCTAGCCATACTGATTCCTTTACAGACACTGCAACAGTCTTCCACCTAAATGATAGGTTTAATCAACAAGCAACAATGGCACAAAAAGAACTACTGATATGAAGAGTAACCAGGGAGACATTATGAAATTTTCAGGCTCAATCAGCTAAAACCAATCACGTCAGCTTGTGAGTTCAAGTTGATTTTCAAACCCCTCTTCTTCGGTTTTTTATGTTTCGATATAATAACCATTTTCAAACTATCACTAAATCTGAGAACAAAGCCCAAGTTTTGGGGCAAAAGCAAGAATGAAATTGAGAGAGTCAACACTACCTCTTTTCTTAAGTTTAACAAGAAGTGGAAGGGGAGGCAGCTCAGATTGACCACCATTCACTTCAATTGTGCTCAGATTATGATAAGTACTTGAAGGCTGTGGTTTCCCATGTCTCGTTGTTCGTCCTGAGTTTCCCTTACTGAATCTGTGGCTTCAGAAAACCCGAGCAACTTGATTGTCTTCAAGGCACAAATCTCTCCAAAACTAGAAGGAATCTCCTCAAGGCAGGGGAAGGACTCATTGGAGTCACATTCAAAAAAGATTTTCATATTGCTTTAGTCACATTCAAATGACTCCATGAAACTAGTTTTTGCCGAGTAACCTGAGATTCCAAGTTCAACAGACAATAACTCAAGCATGTCATAAATATACACCATCTCTGCATGAGATTTATCACCGGCTACAAATTCATGGATGACACAATCGACTTCAATTGAACTAATTCCCGGTCTTTTCTGTATCCCAAGTGCCTTCATTTTCTTTCTGATTTGGCTTGCCCCTTGCCAGCTTCCTAGTGCTGCATATATATTAGACAGCATCACATGATTAGAATCCCCGTTAGGATCTAACTTACATAGATAAGTCACCAACCGTTCGGCCAATATGACATCGCCCTTGTTTCTACAAGCAGCCAGTAATGATCCCAGTATGACTTCATTTGGTCTCATAGGCATTGCTTCTATCACTTGCATTGCATCTTCCAACATCCCAGCTCTACTATAAAGATCAACAATACATCCATAATGCTCGATTTTTGGAGGGATTCTGTGAACTCTCATCATGCTATAGAATAAATTGAGGCCCTCGTTCACTAAACCTGCATGACTACATGCTGTGAGAGCCCCGGTGAAGCTCACGCCGTCTGGTTTAAACCCCTCCTCTTGCATCGACTTGAAAAGCTCGATTGACTCTTCAGCGTCGCCATTGATTGCCAATCCCACAATGATGGAGTTCCACGACACTAAAGTGCGTTGAGACATGCCTTTGAATACTTGGCGAGCCAAATCAACACATCCACAACGACAATACATGTCAATCAGGGAATTCTTCAATCTAATGTTATCCTGATAACCACGTTTCAACATACACCGGTGTAACCATAGGCCTAAACCAAGCATTCCCAAATTAGCAACTGTGGAGAGCAAAGAAACCAGAGTAACATAATCAGGCTCCACCCCTGATAATTGCATCTCCTGAAACCACAATAAAGCTTCTTCGAACAGTCCTTGTCTTGTAAATCCAGAAATCAAAGCCGTCCAAGAAATAGCATCCTTCACAGGCATTTCATCAAACATCTTTATTGCCGCCTCAAACTCCCCATTTCTCATGTATCCATCGATCATAGTGTTCCAGGACACCTTATTCTGGAAACCCATTTGATCAAAACATAATCTAGCTAGATCCATCTGTCCAAACTTTGAATACATGTCGATAACAGCAGAACCTACCTTCACTTCATCCGTATCCAATCCGAGTTTTCTTATGTAACCATGAATAGCAGGCCCTAAGCTCAAACCCTGAACTGGAAAGTGAGCACATCCAGAGAGGAGGGCAAGGAAAGTAATGTGGTTGGGTTCGACACCAGAAAGCCTCATGCGGGTGAAGATGGAGGCAGCCGTGGATAACCGCCCTCTCTGGCATTGGTGGGCTATTGAAGCAGTCCATGAAACAAGAGGATCATCAACGTTGGGTATAAAATTGGGCTTCTTGTAGGTGGTATATTGCTTACGAGGGCCGATAGAAATGGTAGTGGTGGTGGTAGCCGGAGGTGGATCGGTGTTAATATTGCGAGAGAGGGGCGGTGGAGGGAGTTGTTGGGTGGTGTTAGTGGCG
This sequence comes from Leptodermis oblonga, assembly GCA_016801395.1. Lineage (NCBI taxonomy): Eukaryota > Viridiplantae > Streptophyta > Magnoliopsida > Gentianales > Rubiaceae > Leptodermis > Leptodermis oblonga. Next base: position 35,564,793 of record CM028759.1, read on the forward strand.
GCAATGAAGGCGGGAAGGCTCATACTGGCCGGTGTTCAGTTTTCGTTTATCCCAATCATGGGCCTTATTTGCCACTCAAATTTAAGCAAAGCGAAACTTCAATTTGTCATGGCCCTGGGGAATAAATGTAATATTCAAAAAATATGGGGAACCTTTGTAATTCTAATTGTTAGATAGATAATTCTATTAATACTGTTGTAATGGAAAACAGGAGGGAAGATATGATATATGATTATAAATCTTCTATCTCCAGTTTCTCCCATTTCTACCTTCTTAATTCTTTCTGATTTCTTCTCGAATCTATAATCCGTCTCCAGATTTAAACCCTAAATCTTAACAATTGGTATCAAAGCAGTTGAGTCCTTGTCTGTGCAGTGGATATCAATAATCACCGTGAGACAAACTTTGAAAAGTCTGATCAAAAACAGATTTAGTACCATGTTCATCAACTAAAGAAGCAAATTTTAACATTAGGCATCTTGGGTTTAACCAAAACAGTACCTACTTTGTTCAAGATACTAACCAACACAAATTTCCACTAATTCCAAAATGAGAAATCAATATGCATAGCCTCTTTAAATTGTTATAGCAGCAAAATGTCTCAAACTTTCACCTAAGTTAATAGGACCCTTTAGAAGTGTTTCCAAGATGGTTAGGAAAGTATCAAACTTCAAAATTGGTAAAACAGTCTTCCTCTACCAGCAAAAGAAAGGCAGTAAAACTTTAAATAGCATAGCCTAATATTAAGAATTTTGAAAACTTAAATATGTTATAACATACATAATAAGGCTCAGTTTGATGTAGGATATACAAGTTTTGGAGTCATATTGCCTCAAGAAACAAAGCATAGAAGTCGGCTATTGCAGAATTTAGTGTACAAGGCTTACTTTAACTTGGAAAAATCCTATTTTAAGAAATACTACTCTATTTGAGCTAAAATTTGGAAAGTACAAATAGTCCAAGAGTCAAACTTTAAACTTTCAGAAATTTATGATGAGCCAATACTTTTAAGACAATTTCCTAACATAATGCTGTCCTGAACTCGAATCACAATCACTAAGGCAGCTCACTTTAATCAGACTTTTCTGAAAAAAATACAAATCTAAAAATCGTAAAAATTTGATATGTTATCATATAAGTGCAACTAAGTACACTGTGATTTTTCCCTGAATTTTAGATGTTTTTAAGTAAGACTTTTGTGAGCTTTAGGTGCAGGACAGGTGTGTACTGTTCTATTTTTTTTCCAAATCAGAACTTTTAACTTCAGTCTTCACTTTTGAAACCTCTTTTAATTGGATAAATTTTGGATCTTCCCACAAAACACACTTTTAACACTATTGAGCATATAAAACATCAGTTCCACTTGTTATAATCCAAGATTTTGCATCAGTCCGTAACTTCCTATTTATATATACACTTTCATACAAATTTCAGTTTCAATTACTTTTTAAAACAAATCAGCAACAAACTTATCTCAAGCTCACGTACAGAACAAAACAGAACAACACATTCAGCTCCATTACATTTTAAAACAAAGAATACTCTTCACTTTTGAAAGCAGACAAACATAGCTCAGGCTCACCGTACAATCCAAAACAAAATTTAAGTTCTGAAGATTCAACTTGCCCAAAGAATACTTTTTACTTTCTACAAACCTTTCATGGATTAACATTCAACGAGAAATATCTTTAAACATCCCAAAGTGTGCAACAATCAAAAATTCACTACATTGAGTAAATTTCCAGCACCAAGGTGTTTTTCACAAACACATCTAACCCCAAAAGAGTTAACTTGTCAAGAAAGCGCATTTTATCCAATTTCCGAGTTTTAAGCATTTTCAATGCACTTACAGTATCTTCAGCCCTAAAATTACATGTTGAGAGAAGAACAACCCAAAATGCCATTTAAATCAAAAAGAACAACCCAAAATGCCATTTAAATCAACTTATAGCAGTACATAATCATAGCATCACGAGGGTTTCCAAATTTCTCCATTCTAACAACAATTACTTTCATGCATTAAAGCTCTTAAAGCAGCACACATAAACCCACAGGATTCTATCAAAATTTATGTAGAACAGAACCTAATCTTCAAAAACACCCAATTATCATAGGTATTTAATCAGATGAAAATTTTAATGCAGCCTATACACATGAAATCTTCAGCCAATCACTATATATCATTCCTACCACAATCTTATAATCAAAATATAATCTTTTACTTTGTGAAGGGAGTCCTACCTCTCATCATGGTGTGATTCTTTCTTAGAAACTCCTTTCCTTAGTAAATCAAGTCCCACGCCTAGATGGTTTGTTTCCTTCAGTCTCGATTGTGAGCTTGTCCTGGCGGGTTCTATTCAACTATGGCGCCTTTCTCTTCTATTTCAGTGAAGAAAATGGAAGGGAGAGACTCGTGGGTTCTGGGGGAAGAAGATGAGAGTCTTTGGCTTCAAATTTAATTTTGTCCCTCACTTTACTTTAATTATAATTTAACCCCAAATTGATTTCATTCTTTATTTAATTGGCCATTCTCCTAATTTGTTCAATTTCAATTTGGTCCTAATAACTTCTATTAACTAATTCTTTTTCCCATCAAGATTGTTAATCAAATACAATTGGTTATTTTTTCCTTAAAACATTCTAATCATTTAATTAAACATTTTTTTCTAATACTTGTTTTTTTGAGAGGAAAATAAGTGGCATATATTAATGGTGCTAGAAAACGTGGATACAAACGGTGGGGCCGTAGCCCAGTAAGATGGCTCCAGAGGGCCAGTGGCCCCCTGCTTGGCTAGCAGATGCACAATGATATTTTGCGTCCTGTTCAACTAAAAAAATACCCTTGATGTCAACCCCGTCCAAACATTTTTTCTAATACTTAATTCAAGTTGGATAATGGAAAATTTTATGGTTAACTTGAAATCTTCTAATGTCGTTTTGAATTTAGATTTTAAAATCTCAACCTTTTAAATTTTATTTTGGTTATCAACATTTTTAAGCTAATCTAACTGTTTTATCATAAACTACATATTCAAAGTTAAATTTTACGATCAATATTTTAGAATGTATTAAGGCTAACCTAATTGAGCCAACTAGCCCGAGCTATATCTCCTACTTGTTTTGAGATGCTTGTGAAAGTAACTATGTCTCCTAGGCATTCTTTTAATTACATAGATCTCAATTAGAGCTGAGAACGAACACGAACGTTCACGAACAAACTCGAGCTCGGTTCGATAAAAAAGTTCATGAATATGATTTTTAGTCTCGATAATAAACGAACACGAACAAGAGGTTGAAAGCTTGTTAATGTTTGTGAACAGGCTCGATTAAAATTTTAACTATATAATATAAATAAAAGAAGTATATACAATATTAAAATTTTAAAAACAAATAATTGAATCTTATATATATATATTTATATGTACATAGATATCAATATATGAGTTTAAATTGAATTTTGATTTTTGTGTAAGTTAATATAATATATTAAAGTAACTAAACATTACGATTTTCTGTTAGTTAATGCGAGATAGAATGCACACGAATGTTCACGAACAAACTCGGCTCGGCTCGATTAATAAATAAACGAACACGAACAAGATTTTAAGCTCGATAAATAAATGAACACATCAAAACTCGGCTCAGCTCGGCTCGTTATCGCTCGTAATCTCAATGATAATAGTTGGGGTTTAGGTCATTAATATTAGGTACCACACACTTTACAAGTAGGGGTGACAATAAAATTGTGTTTCGTATTGGCAAGTTCAAGTTCGTTGTGCCAATTTCAAATTTAGTGACCCGATTATATTTTCATGTAGTATATCACTAAGATACCAAGTTGGATCTCTTTTCCGTTTCTTTGTTGCTTTTCTTTTTCAAATTTATTTTTTGCTAGACAAAATTATTAGAATGCAAACGGATACGGTGCTCAGGTTGTCTTTAGATTGTAATTCAAATAGGGGATATTTCTTGGAGATAAATTATTTTTTATTTTTTGGGAAATTGTTTTCTAGTAAATAGTTAATGATAATGTTATTTTTAAAATATTGTGACTATAATTTTAGACAAAAATTTGAACTTCAGATTTGAAATTTAGTAAAAATTGAAAGTGTTTGGTTGTAGAGATTTTTTTCCTTAAAAAAAAAATGAATTTTTTCTTAAAAAGAGATTAAAACAAATTAATAGTCTAAAGGTCCTTTATTACTATCGTTATTCTTTTTCTTCCATATTTATCTGCATAAATAATTACAATGATTATCATCTTTTTTCATATTTATTACCTTTCCTTTATTACAATAATTATTACATTCCATTTTAATAATTATTTCCCTTCTTTTCACTAACCATCACCATTACCGTCAAGCATTACCATCGCCCAACACAACCGCCACTAATCGCCGGACCCGACCCCATTAGGCGTATACCACCACCACATCATTGTATTAAAAATCCAAACCAAGGCCACTACAACCACCACCTTCTCTCAACAACGCCAACGCCAATCACCACCAACACCGTCCAACAAAAACATCCACCACCACCACCATCACAACATAACCCAATAAAATTAAAACCACAAAACACATAAAATAGTCGCTAAAGATGAAGACCAACTTGAATTTCACTGGGTGATAGGAATACGACCATACAGGCTTGTCATAGCCTTGTGCCGCTGGTCATTTCTAGAAATTACAGAGGAACTCTCCGAAAAAGTCAGTAGGCTGCAGTCGGACGTGCAATTGAATGGACATATGGGCTGTGATCTTCTTCTCCAGATTCTCCTCGCTCCAGCTCTGTTGCCTGCCTCCGAATTCGAGCTTCGTTGGTTGCCGCTGAGAAGAGCTACCGTCGCCCACCACTATTTTCTTTCGGGCTAATTTCCAAATTCATCCAAAAGCTATTGCCAAACAAGATGTCAAAACACCTTCCAAAATGAAAACTGCCAAAAGATATGCCAAACAAACTTTGGCCCACCAATTTTATTACAAAAGACATTTTGAAAGAGGCTTCCAAACAGGGCCTTACTAGGCATTCAAATGCATAGTTTTTGTATTCCCCTCTGAAATAATCAACCACCCCTTTTCTGAACATGGTCTCTCTAGATTTCCACCCTTAAGTTTTTTTCGCGCTGAAAAGATAAACAAACGAAAATTACGCTACTCGTACAAGAATATCCGTCACAAGTTCTCGGAAGTGACTTGAATGACGATTTCATTATCCTCTATAGAATATAGACTGTTGTACTTTCTAGGAAAACACCCTTAGAATATCTTGTGCACTAGACTCTGTTCTTTTCCATTCCATTTTTGAGAAATCATCATTTTTTTCTTATACAAATTCACCATAAAAAAACAACATTATTTTTATAAAATTTAAAATTTAAAATTTAAAATTTAAAATTTTCTCTAAATTTTCACTCACATAAATTCAAAAAATAACATAAACATTACACTTTTCTTCTCTTTCCTACACAAAAAGAACTTCCTTAAAAAATATATATATTTCCTCTCACAAACAAGAATTTCCCAATTTGATCACAAAAAGAACAGAGCCTGAAATATTTAGGCAAGGAATTTCGTTGTGTGTTTTATTTATGTAAGTAGAAGAGTTAGAATTTGATTAATTTATCTTCTCCTGTTTTGTTTTATACATTTCTTCTTTACAAGCTCTAGATTCTAGACTTTCTGTTAATTTTCATTGTTTTATTTCACAGAGTATTTTCATTTTTCAAATCATTTATGATATAATATGCAAGGTCACTCTCCCAATAATTTCTCATATGTGAGCGTTAAAATTTTGCATGAAATAAAATTTGCAACGTAAATTGCACATGAACATTATATTTGCATACGATTGAGAATTAAACAAAATTTGCACGTAAACAATACACAATAAAAAAAAAAAAAATTTTGTTTGTTAACCTCATACACGTAATCACTGTACTCGTTAATGCTAGAATACTACTATCAACGGATAATATATAAATGTATGTTGTAATTCATTCTTTTTCTTTAACTGATTCTAGAAAGGAGTTTCATGTATGTGTTTCTACTTCTTGTTTTTTTTTTTTTCCCTCAAAAATTAATGGCATACTTTGTTGAACCCAAAAATAATTAACCCACAAAAATAATCTTAACTGAATCATAATTGTCTTGAAAAAGTAAATTTTATGCATATCCGAAATTTATAAGGTAGATACCTAATTAATTAACTTACAATAGGGCTCTGCAAGAAACACAAGAATAGAGACGATTTTAATGTTCGATAATTCCATTGGAGTCACACAATTATCACATCACCTTTCTCATGGCATGGGTAAAAGCAATCAGCAGGATAGCTGGTGGCCAAATTACTTTTGTACCCTTGCTATGAGAAAGGTTAAGTGATCAGTTTCATCCAATATCCAAAACATCTGCAAATTAAAATAAGTGTAGTTTTTTTTAGGGCACCCGACAATGATCTATGCATATAAATACACCTCTCAATAAAATTCTCAAACTCATCCTAGTTAAAATATTAACAAGAATCCAAAATTCGCAATATGAGTTTTATGAAAAAACTATCCGTCAGAATGATCCTGACAAAGGCCTTATCAGGCACCCAATAAAATTGTGTCATATATACTTTTTAAAATATTCATAGCATGGTTATTTTGGACTTTATTTTAACCAAATCAACTCCTAATTAAATCTAGTAAAATTCTCCCTCTCTCTCCCACGTAGACATTTTTTTTTTCTTCCATTAAGCCTGATTACTTGAAGGATGGTTCATTTCTTTCTACAGTTAATATTTTGTATTTATTTTCATTATTCTATCTAATAAAAAGTTTTATTGTTTAGTAATCTTATAACTTAAAATAATAAATTATTTTGTTACTAAGGGTTCACTTTTTAGTGTAGGATATATATTTTATTTAATTTTTGAAATTAAATTTTAAAAAAATTAAAATACATATACCCTACACCAAAAAAAGTAAAACCTTTAGATATTGGGTATATTTATTTATTTTAATTTTACAAAATTAGATTCACACAAATACTGTGAAATTATTTTTAATACAAGATTAAGGATAACAACAGTAAATTTTATTTTTATACATACAATAGTACAAAAAGAAATACACGAAGGAAGGCAGGGAATTTGAAAGATAGAAGAAATTTCAGGGTTAAAATTAGAGTCCATAAATATAGGAATTATTTTAAAAAAGATATGTGGCACAATTTCATTGAGTGTTTGACAAGGCCTTTGTCAGTATCATCTTGACGGATAATTTTCTCTAGTTTTATTTCATTAATCAAACAATGTCAATGTGTTTCCACTCAAACTTGATGGTGTTTGCCAACTATTGTCATAATTATTTTCCTCATCATCCTCTTCTCCTAACAACATTACTGCTTCGACAATGGCAGTCAGAAATGAAAGTCCACTAGGGGTGATCAACTCCAAGTTCAGTCAGACCCAACAATCAAAGTGGAAGTACTGCACCAAAAATCAAAGTGCATATTAATTTAATCATATTAATCATCATCTAGGCTCCTTTAAAAGATAAATATTAATTATTTCGGTTTAATTTTTGGCTGCCAATAGATAAAGAAAAGCTAAGAGAGGATCGAAGATGAATTAGCAATGTCCCGAGCAACAATCCGCCAAGCAAGCAATTCACCAGAAAAAACTTCATATATATCTTCCAAGATCGAGAGATTCCTTTTACCGGAATTCATTCTCTTTCCATCAGTTAAGTATCGAATCTCGATTACTTAATAGTTAGCTTAATTATTTGTTATTAGTTTTATTTTTATTTTTTGATAAGAGGCAGTGAAAGTTTCAAACAAAATGAATGTATAATGTGGGCTCTAGAGTCTACCGTAACTTCCATTATTATTAGAGAGAATGAAAAGTAAATGTCATATAAATTGCACAAGAATTTTTCAGAATTTTGTCAATGTTCAAAAGGTTGTCTTGCTATTTTATTTCACAGAATATTTTCATATTTTAAATCATTATTTAATATAATTTGCAAGTTCACTCTCCCAATAATTTCTCATATAATGAGCATGCATGCATGTGAACATTCAAATTTTGCATGAAATAAAATTTACACGTAAATTGCACGTGAGCATTTAGGGTATATTTACAAATGAATATAATATGAAATAACATTTGCATGTAAAAAAAAAAAAGTGGAAAGAATGAGAGAGTCGGGTCACGAAGCGCTCGTCTATTTCATTGGGCTTTGGCTAGTTAACCTATTTTTCTTTCTCAATCAATATAAAAATGGGTAATTGACAAGCGACTTTGTCGTGTCGTACCAAATACAGTAAAAATTACTATTTCTATACCTACAAATTACTAACTATAAATAGTATAGGAAAACACAAGATCGATCCACAGAGACGGAGAAATCACTTCTAATTCCAGATTAATACAATAAAAAACACAATGTTGGCGAGTCGTCACCTCTGGTGCCTCTCAAGAGACATTAGAGTTGATTCAATTTATAGCTACTAAAAATAACAAATCACGAAATAAACAGTTGATAAAAAATATTCCAGTATTATGCAATTAATTCTCCTCACATGCATGCAAACATAAACACCTTTGTGGTTTAATTACCCTATAGCAGTCAGTTCTAGGTACCATGGGATCCCTCAGACGTACCCAATCCCTTATGTAATTCGGTGATCCCCGTGGGTTCCCTCGCGAAGATCACTGCCCAAAAGAGCTTTTAAGAATTAAGGAACCTATCATTGTTTATTCTTTATTAGCCGTAACCGTTAAAGGTAAACACTAATCTATCCAAAACTACCAATCCGGCAGCCTTGTTACTTGATAACAATTACCAATTCAATACGGGAATGGGAAATATTTGTTGAGAGATTCATCCAATTCGTTAAACCGCATCCAATAATTGCTGAGAGATTCATCCACCTCTTGTTGGATGCTACTGATCTCCTTCAACACTGAGTTTGTCCTTGTGGATGGAAAATATTTCTGCAAGAATAACCCCTTCATCTGTAGCCAAGTCTTGATCGTGCTTGATGGCAGTGAAAAGAACCATCGGTTAGCTTGTCCCGTCAAAACATACGGGAATGCCCCTAGCTTCAGTTGATCAATGGTGGCCCCTGCTGGTATTCGACCTACATTGTAGTTTTTAATGTACTTGTCCAGAAAATTGTGTGGATCCTCACCTCTATTCCCATGAAATTCGGGAATCCCGTCTAGCCACCTATTCTTCAATGGGAAACCTCCTGGCAGCGTGGGTGTAACTATAGCTGACGCTTGATCAACGTTTCTTCAGTACTCAGATCAAAGTGGGTTCTGGTGGGTCCCCCTGACCATTGTCATTTTTGTCTCCCATTGTTTTTGACTTAGATTCAGAGTTCTGAAAATCTGTATCAGATCTACCTTCTGTTTGGGCAAACGATCGGTGGACAGATTCTGATTATGCCCTTTCTGCTAACTTTCGTAATCTTGCTTCCTTGGCCAAGTGTTTGCAGGTTCTTTCGATCTTTGAATCACTGAGTAATACAATTCGAGAGCTCCTGCTCATGTACAACACATGAAAACACCAAATGCATTAAAAGGAAAAAGAAATAAAAATATTGTAACCGTCCCCGGCAACGACGCCATTTTGATAAGCGATTTTGTCGTGTCGTACCAAATACAATAAAAATTACTAGTTTTATACCTGCAAATTACCAGCTATAAATTGTATAGGAAAGCATTGGATCAATCCACAGAGACAGAGAAATCACTTCTAATTCCAGATTAATACAATAGAACACACAATATTGACGAGTTGTCACCTTTGGTGCCTCTCAAGAGACCTTAGAGTTGATTCAATTTATAGCTACTAAAAATAACAAATCACGAAACAAACAGTTGATAAAAAACATTCCAGTATTATGCAATTAATTCTCCTCACATGCATGCAATCATGAACACCTTTGTGGTCTAATTACCCTATACTAGTTAGTTCTAGGAACCGTGGGGTCCCTCAGACGTACCTATTCTCTTATGTAATTCGGTGATCCCCCATGGGTTCCCTCGCGAATATCACTGCCCAAAAGATCTTTTAAGAATTAAGAAACCTAACACTGTTTATTCTTTATTAGCCGTAACCATTAAAGGTAAATACTAATCTATCCAGAACTACGTATCCGGCAACCTTGTTACTTGATAACAATTACAAATTCAATACCAAGGTGATCAAACTTAATACATACTCAGCAATTAAATGGAATCACAAGATAGAATAGAACATAGCCAATTAGACGCAATGTTAATTCGGTTTCATACATGCATGCATTCGAATACCTTACATAATACCGGAATTAAGAACTTAGCTACTCATGCTTTCAATAATAAAACATATAATCATAAAATATGACATAGCAAGAATAAAAGAGGGATAGAAGAAAATACTGAATTAATGCTAAAATTGTTGCGGAAGTCACCCTTCCGTTTCCCCAACTGGTAGACTGCCTGACGTGCAACTCTAAAAAAATACAAACAGGACGAAAATAAGCTAAGTGTTTCTCTACGAAATTCAACTACTGAAAGTGATTAAAAGAGTAATGTATCACGACCAATTGCCTTCTGAAAACTAAACTAAAAAGTGGTCTATGCACTCAACGTAAGTGCAGAGTTTTATACTTCTTCTGAGAGCTACAAAGTCGGAAATTTAATCAACCGATAAGCTCCAGCTTTCTTCTCCAAGAAACCAGCAATCAAACTCTATCCTTATCTTTTTCAAACTCGAATTTTACACTTTGAAATGAGTTCTACTTCTCCTTTGATTGCTAGACATAATATTCCTTCTGGATCCTCCTTCTAGACGGTTTTGGATTAAACTGAACCTTTGTGGTTGATTTTCCCAAGTGCGGCAGCAGAATTACTGCCAAGTCACAGTAATAATGCTCATCAGGCGTCCTCCTTCCATTTGCCCAAAGGATCCATGTCTTTTAACTCCAAATTGCCTTCTTTTCACATTCCATGAACAGTTCCTTAACCTGCAAGTAACCATGCAATACCTAGGCAAAAGCCTGTTAAATTTGCGGGATAAGACTCTAAAATTAGGCAACTAAAATGTGCCGATAAGTAATAAAACCAAGCCAATTTTCGCTTAATTTTTCTTCCGTATTTGTGTATATCCTATTCAAATCTAACAAGTATAACCTGAGATATCTTTTTATGTATTCTTATTTGTGATGAAATATTTATGAATAATTTTGTAGTCATTAATATAATATATATATATGTTGTAATTACAACTAATTAATTTTGAATTTGTAATAATATAATTATCATTGCAAATCATTAACACGGAACTGAATATTTAAAGTATGTTTTAATTATAATTATTTATTTATGTAATTGTATACATATTGAGAGTTTTTCTTATTAGGTAATTTTGATGAATTATAATAGGTTGTGAATAAAATTTTAAAATTAAACTTCAAATTGTTGAAAAATCTAACAATCAAAAATATAGTAAGAAAATGCAATATCAAATGTTTTTAATCACTCGAATTATTCAGCTAGTTTTGTAGGTCATTTAGGATGATTGGTGCTAATTTTATTTATAAGAAATTTTTTTATACTACACTACTAGTGATTGTCACCCTCGATCGGCTGCTTTAAATTTTGTTCTGGTACACCACTGCATTTTTTATAATTCCATCAGAGTTCACACACTCATCACATCACCTTTCTCATAATCAATCTCATGGCATGGATAAAGGCAATCTGGAGCATAACATGCGGCCACATTTCTTTTCTACTCTTGCCATGAGAAATGTTATGTGATCAGTTTCATCCAGTTTCCAAAGGACTGGAAACTGAAATCATAAAGTTTTTTTTTGAGTTTAGTTTATTTTGGGTAATCGACAACAACAAAATATATATATATATATATATATATAAAATACATCTTTAATTCGAGAAAATTCTCAAACTCCTTTTAGTTACAAGGTTAACTAGAATCTAAAACTTGCAATATTAGTTTTATTTCACTGATCAAATAATGCCAATGTATTTCCACTCAAACTTGATGGTGTTGGTAACTGCTCTACTAATTATTTCCCTCTTCTCCTCTTCCTCACAGACGCTCCTAACAAAATTACTACTTCAACAATGGCAATCAGAAATGAAAGTTCACTGGAATCTCTCTGGGTGATCAACTCTAAGTTCAGACCCAACAATCAAATTGGAAGTACTGTACTGCACCAAAAATCAAAATTCGTACTTAATAATATTAATCTTCATCAAGGCCTTTTTTAAAGAGATAAATATTAATTATTTCCGCTTAATTCTTGTCAATAGAGAAAGAGAAACTTAAGGAGGATGGAAGAGGAATTAACACGGTCCAGAGTAATAATCCGCCAATGAATTCACTGGAAAAACTTCATATCTTTCGAGATCGAGAGCTTCATTCCAAGAGGTTCCTTTTACCGGAATTCATTCGCTTTCCATCAAATAAGTTTTGAAGTTTGATTAATTAATAATTAGTTGAATGTTATCATTTATTTTTTCAGAAATTTTTGGATGTGGGCTCTGGAGTCTAGAGTTTCTCTTAATTTCCATTGTCATTAGAAAGAAATAAAAGTACGGGCATGTTTTCCTTGTTTTGGTTTATACAGTAAATTTAATATATTATTATTATCATTTTTTATCATTTCTAATAAAATTTTCTACTATTTAATTATACGTTTTTACATTTTCAATACTTGAAGAAACAGCGCTTGCTTTTCCTTATTGAAAATGAAAAGCAAACTGCACTTTTGAAAAGGAAACGCAATTTGTTGATCCTGTGGGAAGGAAACTGAAGGATAAGCTGGGTTTGCAAAGAGGGAAGATAGTTTGTTTGTTTTTTCTAAAGAGAAAAGAGGTACCTAGAAAGGAAGTGACAGAGATATCGTGTATCTCTGCAAACATAGTAATTATATTGCTTTTAACCTGCAATCAAAGGATTAAATAAATCTAATACAATAGTAGTCAAGATCGATCCACAAGGACGAATATTCTTAATTTTTTTTTATCTATTAATACTTTAGTAACTATTTTGACGAGTCGTCACCTTTGTGTCCCTTAAGAGTCCTTTAGTTTGTCACGAATACTTAAGAGAAACAGAAATAACAATTAACTTGTATAAATTATAGAGAAGGTATAATGGTATTATGTAATCCACCTTCATCACATGCATGCAATCATGAACACTTAAGTTGTCTAACTATCCTATACTGATTAGTTATAGATTACCGCGAGCACCCGCTAGTCATAACCCAGTTTCTCATTAACTTCTCAGTAATCTCCGCGAGTCCCCGTGATAAGACTTGTCGTGGGTCTACCAAATACAGTAAAAGTACTGCTTAAAACCTGCAATTAAGATGCTAAGAAAATATAGCATAGTAGTAGACAGGGTCGATCCACAGAGACGGCAATTTAATTCTAATTCCAATTTAACATGCAAATAAAACCAAACTATGACTAGTAGCCACCTTTGTGTCTCTTAAGAGACCTTAGAGTTGTCACTTAAATTTAGCAAAATAATAATTAAACTAATAATTAAATAAAAGAAGTAAACAGAAATCGATTAATGAGAGGAAATTCCGGTATTAAGTAAATCCACCTCAATCTCATACATGCAATCATAAACCTCTTAACTTGTCTAATTACTTATGCCGTTTCAGTTATAGTAGTATCGCGAGTTCCTGCAAATAATCCCAATTCTCCCATAGATTCTCGATAATCCCCCGCGAGTCCCCGCAAAGGAATTATTCTCTAACTACGTTAACTAACAGACCGCGAGTCCCCGCAAACCTTATTAATTAACAAATAGAAGCATTAAGAACTAGAAGAACCCGAAACTAATAATTCCTACTGACGATGCATTAGAAATTATTACCCAATTAATCCTGTACTACTCGGCCGGTAGTTGTGCCACTCACTGACTCTACCAGATTAAACTAAGTTGATCAGGCTTAATATAATCTTAGTAATTGGACATATAAACACATGCAATTTAGAAACATAATTCATTAGACCTTAGATTAATTCCTGAGTTTCATACATGCATGGATTATGGCTTCTTACATAATACCAGAACTAATAAATTAGCTACTCATGATAAAACACGAAAAACACATAATTATAAAAGAAGACATTAAAAGAGAAAAGAGAATACTGTACTGGAATTTAAGAAGTCGCGATCTGACAACCGCCGGTTTGGCCAAACGGTAGACTGCCCGTCGGGAAAATCCAAAGTTGCGATCGAAACAGAGCAAAACAGAACAGAACAGAGAAAAACAAAGGAAAACTATACTAACGCGAAACTGTATCTTGCGCGAGAATTATTTATAAACTAAGAAACTATTCTTTATAAAACTTATCTAGAAAACTTCTATCTAAAAACTTGTCTCTAAAAGCTTGTATATAAAAGTGCAAGAATAATCCCATATATATAGGGATACAAATCAGCAATTAGCCAATCTCCTAATGGAATAAGGAAACCTTCTTCTACTTGGAAAGAGAATTAATTAAGCACATGGAGTCTCTTCAAATTTGGTTACTCCCAACTTCTCTCTTTAATTCCTTCTTGGATTGGTAATTGCCCAAAACTTCATTGCTTCCCTTTTAAGCTTCGCAGCATATTCCACTCGCATGGCTGCCCACTTAATCAATTTAATTCTAATCCAATTGGATAATTGGAATCCGATTGCAATTAATTTGATAATTGGATTGGAATTAATTTTTGGCCCACTTGGATTGGAATCCAATTCAATTTCGGATGCAGCAAGATTAGAATCCAATTGAAACCCAATTGGATCGGATCATTGTATTCCAATTGGATTTAATTTCCCACGAATCCACTTCCTTCTCTAATTTGGATTATTTTTGCTTCTTCTTCTTCAAACCGTGCGCAGCTTTGCTTGCGGGTTTCCTTCTTGATTTAGCCCACAAATCGTGTGGGCTTTTTAGGCTTGACTCCTCTGCTCTAATTCTTCTACTTTTTTGCACACTCTTTTCTTCACAGGCCTAATCTCTAAAACTGTAAATAAACATTAAAACCTTGGGCAAAAGCCCGTGTGAGACTGCCATAACAAGTGCTAAAATAATACACCTAAAAGGTGCAGATCACCCCGCTAGTCAATATTACTTCTCTAACCAATTAATTAATTAAGCTGCGAGTCCCCGCTAGTCACCTAATTAATTATTTAGTAGCTTAAGGAAAACCCAACCTAATAATCTGTCACGTAATTATCACTTAATTAATCAATCCTCCTCGGTGGGGAGTTTTTCCTACTCACTGACGCTAACAGGTTAAATTAACTCACTTTGGATTTAATATAACCTTAGTACTTAGACTTATGAATACTAATTAATCAAGAATATATTAATTAGACATTAATTCAATTTCATACATGCATGGATTACGGTTTCAATACATAACACTAAAACAATATATTTAGCTACTTTTAACTTGATAATCAAAGCAATAATTTAGAATAGAATCATGAGGAAAATACGAAATACTTTACTGGAATAAAGTGCAATCGCAATTCTGGATCAACTGCCTGCTTAGCCAACTGGTAGCCTACGCAGTCGGGAACTTTGAACCGATGAACAATACACCCACAAAGATTAAGTTTTCTAAAGCCAAATTAACTACTACTAAGCTACGGAATGCTGAGGGAAAACCGAAGCCCAAAAAACTAAACTAAAAGGAACGTGTAAAAGCTTCTCTTTTAAGATCCTATCAAGTTCCATATATATATATAGGACTTATGAAACTAGTAATTTGGAATAAAAACTATCTCCTAATCAAATAAGGAGATTAATCAATCAGCACTTCAGTTTTGGAGGATATCTCTTTGCAATTGAATTTCTGATTTTCTTTTTTCCTTCTTGGATTCTCCTTCCTTTTCCGCTTCCTTGTTTCACACGGAATTACATATTTTCGTTTCCTCCTTGCTCTCTGGTTCCTTGACCTGCAAGACAGCTTTTTGGGTCCTTGCTTCGCAGCCTGATCCGGTTAGAACTCTTTGTGCTCCTAAAATTCATCTTTTAGAACTTCTCTTCTGCAATTGGGATGCTCTCTTAAATCTGCACAATTAATACAAACCTTAGGCAAAAACAGCACAGATCCGCCAAAGACTTCATTCACACAAAGGATAACTTTTTAAAACTTAGGAACCCAGTCACTTGGCAAAACAGCATACTAACTGCTTATACTCAGCACACAAAACAGGATAAGAGACTGACTCGAAAAAAACAGAAATTTTAACAAACATTAAAAATAGACTCAAACAAAAACTTTCTACACATGATCCACACAAAAATCTTGATACAAACATAACACAAGACTCTACTAGAATTAGACACAAAGGCTCTAAAAATTAATACAAAACGAACTCTATAATTCTACCTAGCTCCTTTATCCAAAATCTACTTCATACCATAGAAATCAGAATTCAACTTCATATGCATGTTTTCACTTAATTTTCAAAAACAGATATTAACTCCATGCCCTTATCACACAAAATATGCAACATCCCAAAAATAGCACTTTTTAGGTAGTAATGCACACAACCTCATAAGATATTTAAATTAAGGACATATGCAAAACCTAGTCTAGCCAGATACATGAAAACTTGATAATTGACCATCACCACAGTATGAAAGAGGATAGTGCACAAGTTTTAAGAAACAACCCTCGAAATTAGGGCGCAATGGAGGCTAAGGTTGTCTGAACCAGGAGTGTTCCTATGGGTTCTAGGCTACCTGTGAAATGAAAATCCAGTGTGATGTATCAAAACAGAACACTTAAAAAAAATCTTTGCTGATCTTACCACCCTCCAACTTGGGCAACTAGGTAAAAAAAAAATCTTTGCTGATCTTACCACCCTCCAACTTGGGCAACTAGGTACTGTCCTATTCTTCACTTTCCAGAAAACATAAGCAATTTCAACAATTTTCAGCACATAGCTCGACTTTAAAACATACTGTCCTATTCTTTTTACCCCTGCATTAAGTCCTTGTCTTTTTCTACTGATGGACTGACTTTTCCTTTTGTTTTGCAGGTCAACATATTTTTGGGCATTCACAAAATAGATTTTGCTTCTTTCTTTTCAAAATATTTTACTTATGCAAAAACTTAGAGCAACCATTTATGTACTCTTTTACAAACTAGCTTAGAACAGAACAGACCCTTTTGTACAACTCAGCACCAAAAACAGCATATTAGTGTCACACTGGGGGGGAAAAGGGATTAACACAAGGCCTTGGCTAACTTCAAGATTTTATTTGTAACTTAGAAGAATTGCAGATTAGTCTCAACTTGGCTGCTAAATGGGAAATTAGGTTGGCTTTTTGCTCAAGTCAAAAGGGCTAATCTACTGAAGGGCCCCCTATCATCCACAAGTGCACACACCTATACCATCTTGACATTCTGATAGGCAAGTAGTCAGTTCTCAAAATTCAGCATTTAAAACTCATTTTACAGGTTAGAAAACATTTTTGTACAGGCTTCAGAAAGGGGATATACATATACATGGCTTTTAAGCATAGAATCAGATCTTATCATTTACACCAAATAACATGGCAAAATCCATCTTATTCATCAATCACGGTATTTATTTCAATTCAGAACTCAGTAACTAGGCAGAGACACTGACTGACTCAAAACAGAAAGATTCTCGGGAGGGTGAAAACAAAGTGATTGCAGGGTGAAATGGGGAGGAGGAAAATTGGGTAAATTAGGGCAAGGACCCCCAAGTCGATTTGACCGCCTCAAATTGCTGAAAAGGCCCCCGACTGTTGCGTCATATGCATGGAGGAAGCGTGCCTTAGAAGCCTTGGGGCCAAATTCCAACATTCAGGCTCTGTTCTCTTGTGACTAGTGTAGGGAAAATTTTGTTAGAGGAAAGTTTTTTGTTAGAAATTTTTTGGAGGGAAGTTTTTTTGGAAAATTGTGTAGGTAAGAGATAAAAAAGTGTAATGATTTTGTTATTTTTTGAATTTATGTGAGTAGGTATTTAGAGGGAATTTTAAAATTTTAATTTTGAATTGTTGAAAAAGTGAAGTTGTTTCTTTGTGTAAAGTTTTGAAAAAAAAAATGATGATTCTTGGAAAATTGCCACAAAAGAACAGAGCCTCAAGGAGACTAGGGGACATCGGTGCAATTTTACCGCACCAACAGGTTTAATTCTAAATTTGGGCAAGTCTCGGACGGGCTCCAGTGGACGACGTCTCGGACGGGCTCCAGTGGACGACTAAGAGCATCAACTCTTTGACGTACTGGAGCAGCAATAAATGCAATTTGGCCCTGCAAACACAAAATTGGGTAATTAGTGCCCGAACTTAATGCTATAAATGAAAATTCAAAATAAAATTATAAATAAAATATAAATGAAAAAAAAAAACCTAGGTTGCCTCCTAGTAGCGCTTTTCTTTAATGTCTTTGCCAGACGGAGATGCAGTTCTTGTTACTGATTAGGATAGCTTCTCACTGGAATTTCTTCCATTGTTCGGGTCTGGCCACTTCAAATTCTGCAGATTTTGTATTGGTACTGTCCTGCTCAGGCAAGCAAGACTCTTGCCCAGTAGCTTCACTTTATTCTTCTTCAACTTATCTGGTGGGTATTTTATCTAAGATTGTTCCAATATTCCCCTATTTCCTTGCTTGAATGGTTGACCAGGATCACCTTGGGTGGGTGTAGCAATCCACCTCTTTGTATTTTATTTTTTTTCGCGCTTGGTTTTGGTACCCACCAGCTTGGGTAAGCAGCTGATGATCCTGCCACCTTATTTGTTGCATAGAGTGCCTTAATTGTTTCTACAATTTCTTTGTCATTCAACTCTTGTGCATCTAGATGTGTGAAACTTTTACCGACCAATGACTTTAGTCAATTCTACAAAAAAGAAGTCTCAAGATGTTCTTGGATGAGAGGGTTAATTACATTAATACCACAAGCATTCTTAACATCAACATGTTGTTTGATGGCATTGTCAATATTAACTTCATACTTCTCCCCACAATAATCCAAACAAATAGACCCATTGGACACATCAATTATAGCCTTAGTTGTTTTCAAAAACGGTCTACCCAATATTACCCTAGCAGATTCTTCAGCAAGATCAGGGTTCATTTTAAGCATATAAAAATCAGCATAATATACAAAAGAATTAACATGCACTAGCACATTCTCTAATATCCCTTCGGGAAACACACATGATCTATCAGCTAGTTGAATCACAACTTGAGTTTCAGCCAATTGTACACCAGATAAAGCATTATAGACAGATAGTGGCATAACATTAATAGAAGCTCCTAGATCGCACATAACATGTTCAATCTTTATATCTCTAATGGTGCAAGGTAAAGAAAACATACCTGGATCCTTGCATTTAGGTGGCAATTTCTTTTGAATAACAGCTGAGACTGTTTCACCTAGTACTATCTTGGTTGCTCCACATGGCTTGTCTGCAATGCACTCTTTAAAGAACTGGTTGTTTGGAGGGATCTTAGTTGCCTTTAAAAAGTAAATGTTGTCATCCATTTTTTCGAAGGCTACCATGTAGTCGAACTGGTCTTCTTTGGTTTCATGCTATTCGGGAACGGTGGAACATGCCGATATAAATCTCCCCCTTTTGTGAGAAGGGCATAACTCTTCTTTTGCAACCAAGGTGGTGGTTTGATAGGTGGAAAAATCTCGTGATCCACAGGATCACCATACTCGTCTTTCTCAACTTCATGTTCCTGATCAACTTCCTGCGAATTCTAATTACTTCCTTCTTTTTGTAGGCATACTGTCTTTCTAACTTACTTGTTCAGAACTTCTGCGGCGCAGTTATCTTCTTTTAATTATGGTGGCAGAACCTTTTTACTCTAAAGACTCATTAACATTCTCCTTAGGAAGTAGCTGAACCTGTGATGGCAACCCACCTTGATTTCCTTTAATCTCCTTCATAGATGCGGACAAATGAGATAATATCTTTGAAATACTGTCCATAGTAGCCATACTCTCCTTGTGTTGCTCAAAGAGACCCTTCTATTGGTCAAATAATCCTTTTTGATGGGCAAACAATTCCCCAATCGCCCTTTCTGTATTTACTCTAGGTGCAGGAAAAGATACTGAATTTTCATGTTCTGATACAGCGACCAGCTTCGGCATGTCGCCCCCTGCTGATGGTAAGTTTTGCACTGCTGGTTCTCATACCTCTGATCTTCCTAGACTTATGCACTTACATGTTCTCTGGGTCGAATCTGCACCTAAGAGGGTAGCTCTCATTGATTTCCCTTCATTTCTTGCAGGGAAGCTGACAATTGGGATAATAGCAGTACGATTTCGTCCATGGTGGTGCGGGTCTCATTTTGTTGCCTCAGTAGTCCTTTTTGAACATTGAATAATTCTCCAATTGCATCTTCCATAGTCCTTCCACCTTTTGCTTGATGAATCGGCTCCTAGTTCTAATATTGGCGGTGCTGCGGTGGCCTATACAGATTACCCTGAGTTCGGTAACCTCCTGCCTGGGCATTCGGCTGGTTGCTTGTGCCCTGAATCGCTAATTGCTGCCCTGTTTCGAACTTAAACGGGACTTGTACTCCTTCCTCTAGATTCTTCTATCTGAATGCGGGATTATCCTTCCATGGTGGATTATAAGTGTTGGAGTATAGGTCTCAGCTCTGACTATTTTGATTCCAATTGTTGTTGGAATTGCTCCATCGATAGCGTTTGCTTCAGCAATTGTCTCCTTTTGTGCAAGATTGCACTGGTTGGCCACATGGCCTCTGTGTCCACAATATGCACAATTTACCTCCTCTTGGCTGGAACCAGGTGACATAGCTAATTTTGCAACTACCGCCTGTCCATAGCAGTAGCTAGCTGATTTATCTTTTCATTACTGGAGTCATCTGGGAATTTAACTTCAACCTGTCGCTTGATCAGGCGGACAGGATCTCTGAATTCTGCCACATGGACTCAATTATGTCTTCAATTACCTTTGTAGCAGATGTTACCGTATTATTCTGAAACGCTCCCCTGCTTGCCGAATCCATCAAGTTCCTTTCTTCTCTGGTCATTCCTTGGTAGAAGTACTGGATCAGCTGGGCGGGCGAGTATTTGTGGTTAGGACAACTTTCTACTAATTCATGAAATCGCAACCAGTAGTTGCTCAATGACTCATCAATATCTTATTGGATGCTACTTATTGTCTTCATAACAACATTCGTTTTGGTAGATGGAAAATATTTCTTCAGAAACAACTCTTTCATCTGTCCCCATCAGTAATCAAATTTGGAGGCAAGGATGCGAACCATTTGTATGCTTGCCCTGTAAGCACGTACAGGAAAGCCACCAACTTGAGTTGCTCTAGTGTAGCTCTAGTCGGAATTCTCCCCACATCAAAGTTACGAATGTATTCGTCCAAAAAACGGTGGGGGTCTTCTCCTCTGTTCCCATGAAATTTAGACATAGAATTCAGTCATCCAAGTGTCAGGGGAAATCCATTAGCCAAGTTAGGCTTCACAATTGCTGACGGTTTATCGGTAGTCGCATGACTACATAGCTCCTTCAACTTCGGCTTAGCTGCAGGTACTGCCGGTCTCTCCTACCATCTCTTTCTTCTCTGTCCGCCATTCTGTTAGTTGATGAATTAGGAACAATTGATCTCGTACTGGAGGAATCGTCCGCTTGTTCAAGCGGTCCCTCAGCAGAGTTCAGCTCGACTTGCTCTACCAACTTGCGTTCCAGTGCTTCCTTTTTAAGTCGCCGAGCAGTCTTCTCTATCTCTGGATCACTTAGTAAAATTGGATTCGAAGACCTGCTCATACACTACACAGAAACACACCAGTGCATATTAATAAGAAAAAGAAATTAAAAACTGGAAACCGTCCCTAGCAATGGCGCCATTTTGACAGAGCTATCGTGTACCTCTGCAAACACAGTAATTATACTGCTTTTAACCTGCAATCAAAGGATTAAATAAATCTAATACAATTTTAGTCATGATCGATCCACAAGGACGGATATTCTTAATTTCTTTTTATCTATTAATGCTTTAGTAATTATTTTGACGAGTCGTCACCTTTGTGTCCCTTAAGAGACCTTTAGTTTGTCACGAACACTTAAGAGAAACAGAAATAACAATTAACTTGTATAAATTATAGAGAAGGTATTATGGTATTATGTAATCCACATTCATAACATGCATACAATCATGAACACTTAAGTTGTCTAATTATCCTATACTGGTTAGTTATAGATTACCGCGAGCACCCGCTAATCATAACCCAATTTCTCCTTAACTTCTCGGTAATCTCCTCGAGTCCCCGCTAGTCAAGATTACTTCTCTAACCAATTAATTAATTAAGCCGCGAGTCCCCGCTAGTCACCTAATTAATTATTTAGCAGCTAGCTTAAGGAAAACCTAACCTAATAATCTGTCACGTAATTATCACTTAATTAATCAGTCCTCCTCGGTGGGGAGTTTTGCCTACTCACTGACGCTACCAGGTTAAATTAACTCACTTTGGATTTAATAGAACCTTAATACTTAGACTTATGAATACTGATTAATCAAGAATATATTAATTAGACATTAATTCAATTTCATACATGCATGGATTAAGGTTTCAATACATAACACTAGAACAATATATTTAGCTACTCTTAACTTGATAATCAAAGTAATAATTTAGAATAGAATCATGAGGAAAATACGAAATACTTTACTGGAATAAAGTGCAATCGCAATTCTGGATCAACCGCCTGCTTAGTCAACTAGTAGCCTACGCAGTCGGGAACTTTGGAAACCGATGAACAATACACCCGCAAAGATTAAGTCTCTTCAAAAGCCAATATAATTACTACTACGCTACAGAATTCTGAGGGAAAACCGAAGCCCAAAAAACTAAACTAAAAGGAACGTGTAAAAGCTTCTCTTTTAAGATCCTATCAAGTTCCATATATATATATATAATATATATATATATATATAGGACTTATGAAACTAGTAATTTGGAATAAAAACTATCTCCTAATCAAATAAAGAGATTAATCAATCAGCACTTCAGTTTTGGAAGGAGATCTCTTTGCAATTGAATTTTTGATTTTCTTCTTTTCTTCTTGGATTCTCCTTCCTTTTCCTCTTCCTTGTTTCACACGGAATTACTTATTTTTGTTTCCTCCTCGCTCTCTGTTTCCTTGACCCGCAAGACAGCTTCTTGGGTCCTTGCTTCGCGGCCTATTCCGGTTGGATCTCTTTGTGCTCCTAAAATCAATCTTGTAGAACTTCTCTTCTGCAATTGGGCTGCTCTCTTAAATTTGCACAATTAATACAAACTTTGGGCAAAAAGTCTTTAAGAACTGCCAATTAATCTCGAAATTAGTAGGTACAATATCGACGGATTAGGAAGCTAAAAAGGCAAAGAACGGCTTGCACCTCTACTCATGAGGCCTATAACACCACGTGCCCTACGAGTTATAGTCCTCCCGTCGTACCGGAGCACGGCATCAGTCGCCTCAAAATAAGTTGGCTGGAATCCCTTCTTAAGACGATATACCAGCCCTTTCGAAAGACTTTTAAATTCCTGTCAATTTTCTTAAATAATTATAAACATAGTCTTATGCATTGAACACAGCCTAAATGCATCAACCTCAGGACATGCAGAAGCATCCTATGTCGTGGCAATAATTTTGAACTTCATTGGAGGAGAAAGACATAAAGTTACTTAGTGAAATGAAGAAAACAATAATTCAAAAAGGGTCAATGACGTTTACAAAGTATTATAAAGATGATTTGGGCTAAAATGCTATGATCTTTAAACAACGCCGTACGACTTGTTACAACTAATTATTATTGTAAGGGTTTATGTATGGTTAATTGTTTTTGTTCATCAGAAAACATTCACAATTAATTACAACAATGTAATACTAATTTTAATTTATTTCTAAATTAATACTTTTTATCCTTTAGAAACAAAACGCACACGTCATATGAAAACACTTAGAAGAAAAAAATTATATGAACAAGATTGTGGCCTTTACTTTTTCTTGAATGATAATCGGCTGCAAATAACATGTACCCATTTTCAACTTACAACACATTTTCAACTTATTATCCATTGATAGTAGTATTTTAGCATTATTGAGTACAATGATTACGTACGTGTATGTGGTTAACAAACAATTTTCATTATTATGTACAATTTTATTTTTCTTGCACCATGACTCTAATAAATTATTGATGAAGTTCATTTGCAATTTAAACTTTAAAAAAAGGTGCAATAAATTATTGATGAAGTTCATTTGCAATTTAAACTTTAAAAAAAGGTGCAATAAATTATTGATGAAGTTCATTTGCAATTTAAACTTTAAAAAAAGGTGCAATAAATTATTGATGAAGTTCATTTGCAATTTAAACTTTAAAAAAAGGTGCAAGAAAAAAACGAATCATGAGGATCCTAGCCTGTTTAGAGAACCTTTTAAGCATTGACAAATTTTTTAAAAAATTCTTCTGCAATTCTTGTAACATGTATCTTTTTATTTCTCTCTAACAACAATGGAAATTAAGAGAAACTTTTGACTCTAGAGCCCACCTTGTAAAGTTGAAAAAGTAGAAACGTAGAAAACAAAACCAGAGAAGAGAAATTAATCCAATCCTAATTCTTCTAGTTACATAAATAACACACACAGAGCAAAATTCCTTACAAATCTTTCACTTGCTATTATTAGTGGTTTATAAATTTTAGGGCTTAAGATATTCTATTTACCTGTAAAGTTCAAACATTCTATAGAGGACAATGGAGTCATCATTCAAGTCACTTCTAAGGGAACTTGTGATTGATATTCTTGGACGAGTTGCGACATTTCAATTGTTGATCTTTCGGCCCGGAACAAACTTGAGGAGTGGAAATCCATAGGCCTTGTTTAGAAAAGGGGTGGTTGCAAAGGATTTTGCAGAGGGAAAACATAAACTATGCATTTGAATGCCCAGAAGATGCATCAAACTCAGAACATACAGAAGCATCCTATTTCGTGGCGATGCGCGAATTGAAGGAGAAAGTCATAAAGTTGTTTAGTGAAATGAAGAAAATAATAATACAGAAAAAGTAGGGTCAAGAATTGTTGACGACGTTTGCAGAACATTATAAGGATGATTTGGGTTAAAAATGCTATGATTTGAAAACAACGTCAGATTTGTTGCACCGTACACATACATAGAAAGAGAAGCCGTGGTATAGAATCAATGTTTCTCGTTCATTGTAACGAAATTAATTTTCAAACTTTCTTTCAGCTCTTTCCGATCAATGGTTGTTGAAGTATTATATAAGCTATAAATTTAAATTATTAGCTTATCCGTTCTATTAGAAAAGTTCATTTTGATCAATGTACAATTTATTATGAATGTCAAGATACACATAAAATAGCTTATTTGACACTATTTATTTTATTATATCCTTACTTATTAAGTATGTACTAATTATAGACAACACATGATTATATTAGTAAGGGTATGAAAAGTAAAAAATTTAAAAATTGACTATTCTATTGGAACAAAAAAATTTGGGGCATACTATTCGCAGTAACCGTCTTACTATTCACAGTAACATTTTTTTATGAAAAGTCTGATTTGCCCTTTTTGGTTAAAATTTTTTTTTTTTTTCATTTTTCACCTATAAGTAAGGTGACTTGTTTTCCATCCATTTTTCACCTCCAGATTCGTATGTTGTTTTCTATTTACATTAAACTGCAGAAACACTTGTTTTCTATTTCATCACTGACATGTTTATTCAAATATGACCGATATACCCGAGAACGATCCATATTACACTGTAAGTAAACACTGTATATATATTTTTACTTGAAATTAGTTTGCTTAAAGAAAATCTCTATATACCCCTCATTTTTGGAAAAAAAACCCCTTCTGGGCGGGATTTTTTTCCCGAATCTGCGATTATCCGACCGTTTTTTTCTGGTTTTGTAACATTTCGGTCGGGGAGAGTGTCTCCCCGGCCGGAATTTCCTGGAAATACCGCCGGACGCCGGCGGTATTTCCCTACGCCGGCGGTATTCCCCAGAGAAATATCGCCATGTCCCCGGAGGTATTTCCCTCGGAAATACCGCCGGCGTCCGGCGGTATTGACCAAAGAAATACCGCTAGGCGCCGGGCGGTATTTCTCGGGTTAATACCGCTGGTGTCGGTCGGTATTTCTAGGGGAAAATACCGCCGGCGGTATTTCGCCGGAGAAAAAACAGGCGGGTGCCGTTGGTTTTTCCGGCGAAAAGCCAGTTTTTCGGCTATTTTCCCGCCCGAAAATGCCGTGACACTCGCAATATCCCTCCGCCCTATGCTAATCGCAATTCTGTCAGAACTTCGGCTCTCGCCGACAAGATTATTGCGCAATTTATTGGTTGCATCTAAATTTTTAGGTTTAAGTATGCTGAATCAGCTTTTTTATATTAAAAGGATTTTTGTATTGAGATGGATGACATTTATGCTGACCACATCGAAGTATTTCAGACGAACAAAGAGTTCAGAAGTAGGGAAAATATGATTGCATGGGTTAAAGCACGAGCAGTTGAAAACAATATGACGGCAAAAATTACTTCCTCTTCGAAAATTTTGGGGTTGTTCCTTACAAGAGGGAGAAAAGGTAGAGTTGAGATAGGGTGCGATAGATCAGAAAAAGTTAGAGAGAAGGCATCCCTACCGGAAGGGAAAAGCAAGCGGAGCAATACAAGCAGCAAGATGACAAACTGTCCATTTCACCTGAAGGGACGAGAAATTGCTGGGGGAAATTGGAAGTTAGAGGCTATAAACGGTACGCACAATCATGAATTAGAAGAAGTTCAAAATTGGCATTCTACGCAGTCACGGTTAACAGAATTGGAGAAGAAGAAGATTACAGACATGTCCAGTATTAACATCAGGCCGAAGCATATATTGGCCCAATTGCGAGCGGATGATCCGGAAAATGTCAGCCACATAAGACAGGTGTACAACGAATCAGTAAAAAGTAAAAGGGATGCGATTGAAGGTATGACTAACATGCAGTATTTCTTCAAACTTCTGCATGATTACGAATACTTCTATGCGTACGCAGGTGATGACGACAGTAATGCAGTCAGGCACATCTACTTTGCGCACAAGAAGGCGCCTCGTATACTTGTTCTGTTTTCGTACGTGTTGTTTATGGATACGACGTATAAGACAAACACGTATGACATGCCTCTCCTGCAAATAGAGGCTCATGTACCAACAGCTCAGTATGTTCATATCGCGTTCGTTTTCATGAGGGATGAGACTACCCCGCCTATTACTGAGGATTGGCGCAATTGAGCAATTTATTCGAGCGAAACAAATACCCACATGTGGTCATCATTAATCGAGAGATTGCCTTGATGAATGCTATTGAATTAGTATTCCTACATGCTACCCAACTACTGTGTAGGAGACACATTAAAATGGATGTCAAGAAACATGCAGTATCGGCTGGCAACGATAAAACTACAACGGATGTGGTTCTATATCGTTGGGGGCGCATGGTTAAAGTCTTGACATATGAACAGTTCACGGAAGCTGTGGATTATATTGATACTAAATATGAAAATAAATTTAGATTCAGAAATGTTATTCCGTACTTGAAAAAGACATTGTTGGATCCCCACAATGACAAGTTTGTGTCTTGTTGGATAAAAAATATAAAGAATTACAGAGGGCACACAATGAACATGTAAGTTATTTATTGATTTCATTTATGATTTGTATATTGTAAATTACATGATCTTTTATACAATGTTTTATGTTATATGAAAAATTTTAATGTCAATTGTCTTTTAGGGTTGAGAGTGCACATGCACAGTTGAAGAAGGCTATTGGTACAGATAGAAAGGCATTTTTAAGTATTTTTCACGACATTAATATTATGATAGGGTTGCACCTCGATGAAATTCGGACTAAAATGGAATCTTCGCGCAGCAAACATACCGAAAGAGCGACTACCTACTGTATAGTAGGCTTAACGGTATAATGTGTTTCGCTGGTATTATAATGTTGGAGGAAGAATATACAAAAAGAGTTGGCCTTATCGGGGACGATGGTGCGCTTTGTGGTTGCGAACTCCGAACAAGTTGCGATCTGCCATGTGCATGTGAGATGCAAAAGTTGGTGCGCGCGTACCGTCCAATTGATCTTATCGACGTTGACGCATTCTGGAAGATGCTGCATTTGAGAGATAATGATATTCCAGAAACTCAGGAGGAGAGGCAAACCTCTGAAGGCCGACTGCATGAAATGTTTGTGGATGTAATGACGCGTCCGAGCGCTGAGATATACATGGTCATTGGTGTGGTGCATTCGACACTTTATCCGAAAATCGTTGATCTAGTTGAGCCGGTTAGTAGGCCACACAGGGGACGGCCCAGACACAATTCAACCCAACGAGATCTATCAGGGTACAAGCATGCCGGAAGGAATACACCACAACGAGGTACGAATATATGTATTTAATTTTAACATGTCATTGTGGTTAAATACATATATACATACTCAATTTAATATGCTTTACACTCGCAGGTCGGCGATCCACAGGCGGGCAGAGAAGACAAAGGGTTGTGAGGCCCCACGCTTCTGAATGGCCTTACGACCTTTTCATATTTCTGAACCAGTTCGTGTTCGAATACATTACCGGGCACGTTAATGTAGTGTCCGATGAATATTGTGGTTTTAGGGTAATTGCCTATTTCGCACACGATGCAGATGAACCACAGTGGTACCAAGTGCGCAGAGACCTGCACCAAGAACTCCAGGATGAAGCTACTTTTTGGCGCTTCGTTCTTGGGGCAGTCAATTATGATTTAGCATTCAGGTTGCTAGATTGTTATGTAGTTCCGACAGATGAGGAATTCTGGTTTGATTATCATATTTTGGGAATATTTGTCGCAACGAAGTACCAGAGGGTGGAGTAATACTTTCCTTCTGCTTCTGTGGCGGGGGGCTGGCGTCTCTACTGATCCGCGCAGTTTCATCAATATGGGTTTAATAAGACAAAATCATTTCATTGCTTTGTTAACGACAGGGGAGGTCTTGCTACTCCCAATCTATCCGACGTGGAGAACCAGGGCCTCAGAACAAATGCAGATTTGGAAATCTCATTTGGATGAAAAATTTGGTGAATTTCAGAATAAATCGACTGCTGAGTGTTAGTATAAGATGTTTTTCATAGCAACAGTTTCACGTTAACTGCAATTTATGTTTGATTTTACGTTCACAAGATAAGATTCTCATCTTTTAACTTTTTTATGTAATTAATTTTAACATTACTGAAGTTAAATAAAAATATATATATATCATCTCGAATGAAATATTACTTTATACAATCCATAAAAAAATGAATAAAAACAGTAAATAAAGCACATGGGACCTTGCCGCAATCTACTCTATGCCGGCATCAAATCCTCCAAATGGCGAGCCACCTCCTCTATGGCACTCTCCCTCACGTCACTGGGGATGGTATGCTGGTTTCGGGGATGAGCATAATACATTTTACTTGCTATATATTGCAAGCGCTGCATTTAGAAGAAATATCAAAATATAGTAAACAATATTGACGAAAATATATAATTAATTGACAGAAATAAGCATAAATTTGTAGTGCTTATCGCAACCGCAGATAGCTTTTTGGGGTCCAGTGGCACGTCCACTTCCATGTCATCGGGACTAACACGAACGTGCGTTCGGGGATGGAAGTAGTCGAGGTACTCAAGGCACGACTGATTGGGCCAATGAGCCCTTTCCATCCCCCTTATCACCTTACTCTTGTACATTTGCGGGGCCTTAAGATTCGTATCATACATGCAGGAGTACCTTTTTATTTCAGGGCCACTGTAACAGCTCTTTAGCTCTAAAACTATGTGAAGGATCGACTGAATGAATCCAAATTGCTGCAAGAACCGATCAGGCATGTATGGCTCTACGACTCCAGGGCAATGAATAAGACTCCTGTACAAGGTTCTTGGGTGCACTCCTGCAGGATTTGGCCCACAAGGAAGCCAATTGACCTAGTTCATGTTAAACATAGTAAGTTGATAATCGACTAAGTCGGCTATTACACTAATAAACAGTAGAAATTTAAATGCCATAGAAATATTACCTCTTCGGATTTCATTCCGTCCAGTGCGCGTCTGTATGACACCAAATCCCAGTTAGGCTCGCGCTTCCTACCGGTTCCGATGTGCCACTTGGTTGCAGCTGGCCACTCGACATCCCAGGATCTCAGCTTCGGCGGACTAAACGCGGGAAAGTACTCGTATATCCAGCTCTATTAAAAAAAATAAAAAATAAATTAGTCATTTTAATGTACCGGTATAAAGTATTGAAATAATTTATAAACGATTCGTATAAACCTGCAATAAGGTCAGACACCTGCCTAATTGGGCACCATCCGCCCTAGAGGCCGTACCAAGATTGCGATAAATGTTCGCCAAACAAGCTGCACCCCACGCAAGTCCGCTTACGCTTTTTACATCGCGGAGGTAAGGCAGGAAATTCCCAAGAACGTGGGTTTTTTTTCTTATCTACAAACATGGTGTTTCCAACTAACCACAGCAAATACCCTGCGGCAGAATTGGCGGCCTCCACCTGTTCACTGACACAATGCTCGCGAAGGAGGGACATTTTCACACTTGCAAAATCTCGATCCCAAGGCGGTCTTCCTCAATCCCCAACAATTCTAATAGCAGTTCCTTCATCTCTGCCGACTTAATTTTCCAACCAATTGGCGTTTCGCCAATCAGAATCCGCAATATGTACGCAACGTCTTGAAGAGTGATACTCATAACTCCGAATGGCATGTGGAATTAATTAGTTTTCGGATGCCATCTCTCAACAAAGGCACCTAGGAGTGCAGAGTCTAACTCTGGATGCATGGACCAACCCAAATGTGTCAACCCGGATTGGTCAACTATACTTTTTATTTTCCCATCGGCTAACTCCCACCTTTGCAGATTGTTGTAGCCATTATGGCACAACAATGCACCACGTTCCTACGTAATTGAATACATAAAATAACACATTTTAAAAGTCAACTATTAATCATAAATAGGAAATAAATAAAAATTATATCAAGAAATATGTAATAAAGCATAAAACGATACCTGTCGATACCATACGTAGTAGGCAACATGACCTTTAAAACTACGTAACAACTCTGGATCTGAAGGTCCACCGTCAATCGGACCATCTAGAGGCCTATAAGCCTTCCACCCAACATCCCTCCCGGAACCAGAACCGGACCCAGACCCTGACACTGACCTATGCGAGGAGCCAATTAATTCTTTGCCTTTTTCGCTCCTTCATTGGTTCGGTGCATTTTTCCCTTCATTTTCCCCTTCATTTTCATCCTCCAACCGCCCCGAATTCCTCCCATGTACCCCTGCGACTGAGACTTGTCCATCTCAAATCTTTTTGCATTTTCCAATGCATGGCGGGGCAAATTCTCTTTCGCCGTAATCAATGTTACTCTCCCTCGTCGCATTTGATAAGCGAGAAGAGCCATGCGCTCTTCCTGCCACCCTTCTCTGCCGCTCGGATGCAGTGGCAGGTATTCGACCACCTACTTCCTCAGAGGAGGACTGTGTTGCCTCAGTGCATCTCTCAACCAATTGGAAATTGTCATCCTTTTTGCTTTTGGTTAATTTCAATTTCAATTTCCTAAATGCTTCTGCCATCTGCAATAATATAACACGCATTTATCAATACGAAATTAATTGATAACATATAAGGAACAAGAACACAATTAGAGTTAAAGAACATTTAAAATATTGGCTCAAACCTCGCCCCTTTTGAGCAGAAAACCGCCAACAATCCAGCCGACCGCCGGAAAATATCCCCCGGCGACCGGCAGTATTTTTTCCAAGAATACCACCGTTGCTCGGCGGTATTTCTCGAGGTAATACCACCCTTTCCGGGCGGTATTCTGGGGTAAAACACCGCCGGGCAGTATTTCCCTCAGGAATGACCGGCTGTATTCCTTAAGGAAATACCACCGGTATTTCATCCCCATCCGGCGACAACCGGCAGGATTTGCGTAGATCCGGGGAAAAAATTAACAATTTTGGGCAAAATACTAACAAATTTGGACATATTACAACTAAATTAATCAAAACAACAAATAAAACAATACCGAAACAAATATTAATTTTAGGCACTCACCTTTTGCCGATCCGATTCGTCTCGACTTTTATCCGATTTAGCCAATTTTGTGATCCCTTCTTCTCCACACAGCTCCCCAGCCTCACCTTTGCTTCTGCTTTCTTTTCCTTTGCAGTCTATTCGTTTTCCTTTGCAGTCTATTTATAGACTTTTGCAGAACCATTATGTTACTTTTGCTTTTTTTTTTTTTTTTGTGTTAGGGACATGTTAGACTTTTCACAGGAAAATGTTACTGTAAATAGTAAAATGGTCACTGCAAATAATAATTCCGAAATTTTTTTTAAAGTGGACTCTTCTAATGGAACGAATAGAGTAATTTATTGGTATAGAAACATTTATTTGAGAACAAATAAATAATTTTTATTTTTGTGCACCTATTTTTTATCTTGAAAATTTTTGAAGAAATTAGGAAGTTCCTGTAATTATCGAAAACTTTGAGGATGTATTTATAAATTTACTAAAACTCGAGGAGGTAAATGTAATTCACCCTATTAAATATGCTACGTTTAAAAGTTAAAGGGGTCAAATTGACATAAGAAAATTTCGATGGGCAAAGGTCCAACAGTTGGGGACTCGCTGATCTTATTTGCCAAATACGAGTATCAATAACTTGCTGCACTCGAGACGGCATCGTCAGTCATCTAATATACCGCCATCGCAGCCACCACCGCCGCCGCGGAGCTGCTTACTGTGTGGAATTCTGAACTGTTGTGTATCTGTTTCTGATCCATCAAAAGTTTGCCACTGATGATGAAAGAGAGTCCCAAAAGCAGGACCTTGCTGATAAGGTACAATAATTTCTCCATCACATGACAAATATAGATTTTTTCACTATATGTGAGTTGTACTGGTATTTTGAAGTTCTTGGAAGGATTAAAGACGACCCAGATGTCAATAACAGTGAGGAAATTTATGGGTTGGTTTTAATTCGAAGTTCTAAATTTGAGTTTTGAGAATGGTTTTTATTTTATTTTTTCCCAGCTTTTGATAGTTCTTGTTCTTTATTTACAATTGAACTTGACCTAATCATTAACCAAAAAGAACCCTTGTTGATCAACGACTTGTTATTATTTGCTTTGGTTACTTTGAGTTGAATTCTTTCATTGACAAATTATATGTGTGAAGTTGTAAGATCGTGAAGATATAATGGAAAATAGAGTATTAGTTGTCTGAGTTCCAAGTTTGATGCTTTTTTTCTTGATTCTTGAGATGAATTTCCAGAGTATTATCTGGCGTAAAATTAGGGTGATTATTTGTTATTTAAAATAGCAAAATCCCTAAGATAAACAATTGCTTGCTTTTACAAAGATGATAATCTTGGTGTAAGGGCCAACTATGCTCATCCAGCTGAGTCCAAGAATTGAAGGAGCTTTCTGTTTTTTCAATCATAAATTTGACTGGAATCTGATCAAGTGAAACTGCAGCTGCTGTAAAGCCAGGAGGCCTGCTACTGTGACGATGATGCGATTGAACTGCTCCTCTGCATTGACAATTGCAGTAGCAGTATTAGTGCTAATTGCTAGGGCTGCTGTGGGGGAAGTTGTTAATCAGTCCAGGTTGGCGGGCCTATACTGGTCAACTGCAAAAGAGGAGGGAGATCGAGGTATGAAAAATGATCTGGATCTGGATCCCCAGGACTTGGATGGTGGCTTCTCATCCCTCGACGGAATGTTACAGTGGGCAATAGGTAGCATTCTACTAGTGCTGCTATTTTTTTATTTTTTTTGGCCTTGGCTTTGTTTTGAGGTTTTAGGGGTTTTTATTTTTATTTAACATGCTCTTGTTCAGATCCTTTATATTTTCCAGTGGCGTACTGTGTGTTTTAGGCCATCCTACTTTCCTAATTGGATTAACATATTAGATTATGTTATTTTCTTCTGTTGCCTTTGTCTCAGGACACTCTGATCCTTCCAAGTTGAAGGAAGTTGCAGAAGATGTCCAGCGTTCATCTCCCGAAGAGTTGACGAAACGTCAGCAAGAGATAAAGGTTTGGCTGTACCTCTTGTGCTTTTTAGCCTGAAAAAACTATGTGAAATGATCTCCTCATCTGGTTGGATGCAGTGTTAACCTCAATTTTATGTTTTTCCATCATCTGATACTTAATCAGTTTATTGGTTCATTAGGAACTGGTTGACAAATTGAGGATGCCTTCAGACGGCGAACTTATGAGAATTGCAATTGACGACTTAAATAATTTGTCTTTGTCATGGGAGGATCATCATCGTGCTTTACAGGAGCTTTCGTTTTTGGTTGAGCCAATAGATAATGCAAATGGTAATATTTTTTCCCTCTAAATCCAGAGCTAGAAATGACTTTGGTTCTGTAGGCTTTCGACAACATGTTGTTAACTGCTGTGTTTTATCTTTTATCTTAGAATGTTCTCTATGGAAGAGTTGGATTTGTTTGTTTTTGAGTTATGATCTCACTTGGTTGAGTTTTCATATACACCCACTCTAAAGCTCATTTTTGTACGATTGTGAATGTGTCCTGTAGTATATGAACTACTCTAGTCTAATGGAAACGAGTGCACTTAGACTTGCTAAGGTTTTTTTCAGCTTGCATGTTCTTTGAGGCATTGAAATCTCAAGTGTTGTATTTTTTTTTTTTTTGCTGAACATGAATGGGTCTTTTGTATGAGAACTAGCATGTTCTTTGTGGCATGGAAATCACAAATGTTGTGTTTATTCCTTCCTGAACATGAATGGAATTTTGTAGCATTTTATGATTATAGGGGATGTTCTTCAAATGGCTTCATGACAGAAACAATTTGTTGGCAGATCTCCACAAACTTGGAGGCACCCTTGTGCTCATAAAAGAGCTAAATCATCCTGACCCAGAATTGAGGACTACTACTGCATTGGTTCTTGGCAAAGCCTGTCAAAACAACCCCGTTGTGCAGAAGCAGGTGTAATTGGAGCACATGTTGGTCTTTTTTTGTGGCAGTCTTGAGTTTTATAATTCATTGCAACATCATTCTTTTCTGAAATAATTCTTGGTTCTCAGTTTTTGGAACTTGGTGCTCTTTCACAACTATTGAAGATGACAAAATCGGAGTCTGCAGAGGAAGTTATTAAAGCATTATATGCAATTTCAGCTTTGATCAGAAATAACTTGGCTGGGCAAGAACTATTTTACGCAGAAGCTGGTGATTTAATGATTCAGGTGATCATAGTGGAAAGTTAAAAAGTCGTATCAACTACACAC
Organism: Leptodermis oblonga; assembly: GCA_016801395.1. Classification (NCBI taxonomy): domain Eukaryota; kingdom Viridiplantae; phylum Streptophyta; class Magnoliopsida; order Gentianales; family Rubiaceae; genus Leptodermis; species Leptodermis oblonga. Next base: position 35,600,211 of record CM028759.1, read on the forward strand.
CTGCTTGGAGTTACTTGTTCTAATACTAGTGTCTTTTTTTTCCCTCTCAGGATATGCTGAGCAAGTCAAATATTGCTATAAGAATACGCAAGAAAACTGTATTAATTGTTACTGACCTGGCTGAGTCTCAATTAGAGAATCCTAATCATCCTGAGCCACCCCTTTTCAGCAATCGTTTGTTCTTGAGAGCTCTGGTTGATTTACTTGCATCAGTGGACCTTGATCTCCAGGAAAAGGTATCTTTTGGGTTTTGTAACTGCTTGGTACAGGGTTCAGATTTGTGTAATACACGATGTCGTCTCCATGCATTAACTTCTATTATATTTTCCAGATGTCATTTATACTGCTGAAGATAGAAGAATGCTATACCACATTTCACTTTGAAAATTGAGATTTTCATGTGATATTATGCATGCCTTTTATATTTCTGAAAGAACTAACCCGTAGACACTAGATGGTATACAATTTGTTGTATTTTATGAGAATTGGAATTGCGATGCCATTGTCCTCTCTGGATGCGGTTATGTTTGCCAAATCCTCTTTTCTGACACTTGAATGCATAACAGGTACTATATGCTGTACAAAACCTTCTAAAGTTACAGTCTACAGAAGCATCTGTTTTCAAGGAGTTTTGTGAACTGGATGCCGCTTTAGATAAGATGAGGGAACAATTACAGCAACTGTTAAGGGACAGGAACATGGGGAGCACGCAGCAGATGTGGAAAGTCTTCGTCAAGAAGTAGAACAGGTTTTCAACGGCAAGATTAATAAGGCAACCTAAAGAACCTCAATAGTCTGGAGAATTTCAGCAGGTCACGCAATGTCCCATGTGGCTTTGCGGCTTGGGGGTTCCATTCCAGCAACTGATTGTAGTCAATGTTGAGTTATAATCTAACAACCTGGATTTGATTTGTACACAAGGTAGATCATCTACATTGTATGCCTTTGATTCAGCTTAAGCTGCCTGTGGCTGTGGATTTTTGAACTTTAACTTGCATGCAAACTGTATATTTCAAACTGCATGGGACTTTTATTAGTTTAGTTACTTGGTTTCCAGTTTCCACCATTTCCATCCTTTGGGCTTTTTCATTGCTGATATTTGTTTATGAAATGAAAATATCTTGAGGAAACAAGGGAATTCGCTATCGTTCTTTTTGGTGGGCGAGGCGTTTACAAGATGTCTAAATGTATGGGTGGCTAACGGGAAATTAAAGTCTTATGCGACCACTAGAGGTGCAATGTTTGTGGTGCACCTCTGTTTTGCAAATGACTTGCTAATCTTTCTGAGGGCGGAAACAAGCACTTTCTGGGGCTTCATAAATTTTTCTTGCATCTTCAGGATGAGGTTTACGAGCACAAAGTTAGTGAGCCAAGAGTTCATTCTGCATGTCCATAGATATCGTAACAGGGAAAGTTTGATAAGGCATGGGATAGGGACGAGGGTAGGAGAATTCCCTTTTGTATATCTTGGGTGTCCGATATATAAAGGGTAGATGCAATAATCTTATATTCCGACCACTTGCTGACAAATTTAGGCTAGATTAGCAGGATGGCAGAAGAAATTCATACCCAGGGGTGGTAAATTATGACTAATTCAACACGTATTGTCGTTTATTCCAATTCACTATTGGTTGACACTTAATATTTTGAAAGTATTAATGAAGATAATTGAGGCCATATTTGTGGATTTTTTTCTAGCGAACTCAAAGATGGGTAAAAAGAAGTAGGGTGTAAGGAAGGAAATTTCTTTGCCGATTGAAAAAAATGGGTTGGGGGTACGAAATGTGAAGGCGAGAGTGAATGCGTTTACCTGTAAATTGTGTTGGAAAATTCGCTATCAGGAAGTTCCGTGGGCAAAGTTCATGCAATTTCTTCCAACCAAGGTTAGAAAATCAAGGCCCCGTGTGGTATGTGTTTTGAAATGTGTTTTTGAGAGATGTTTTTTAAATGTGTTTTGAAAGATGTTTTTAGGATATTGTTTGGAATATGTTCCTGAAATATATTTTGGAATGTGTTTGAAGATATGTTTCTAGATATTGTATGGCATTGCAAATTTACCTCCAGCTTTGGATACTCGTGAATAGTTCCGGAAAATTACTGTTCACTTTTTTTTAAAAAAATTTATATTTATATTTATCTTTTTAATTTTTTAATAAATTATCAACGATACTTTTAAATTACTAATATCATTGCTGATTATACGAACTTGAGATTTTTTCTTTCTAGGTTAATTATTTATTTCTAAACGTGAAAAAATTTATTCAGATACCCATGAATATTACCATATATATTACTGTTCATAAATTTGATTTATTTAAATTTTTTAGTAAAAACAACATTTTTAATATTGTTAATTTTTAAATTTTTAGTTTAAATTAGAGAACAACCCCCCCCCCCCCCCGAGTGGTTTCGAAAAGTAATAAGGAACCTCGCGTGGCTTAAAAACCTGTAAATAACCCCCTTGGTTTGCCCAAGACCATAAAGTGGACGGAAAACTAACTGCAAGGACTAAAAAATAAATAAAACTAACGGCAAGGACTAAAAGAATAAATAAAAAAAGACGATGAATACTGTTCATTGTCTTCTTCGTTCTCCTTTTTTTTTTTTCCTCTTTTCTTTGTTCTCCTCGACGTTCATAGCAGAACCGAGCAATGAAATTGCAGAACCGAGGTTCTTCTGCAATTTCATTGCAGAGTTTGATTTTTTCTGTTTTCTCCGTTCGACTCGATTTTGGCACGACGAGACGAGAGGAAGACGAGACGACGGAGGAAGGTCCAACCGGAAAATCGAGCGACATGCGGCGTTGCGGAGGCTGACCGTCCATTCACCGATTTGCCTAGGTTTTTCCAATTTTGGGAGCTTAGTCGAAACTTCAGCAGAAGAAGAGGAGAAGATGGAGTCACGATTTTGGGTTTGGAGGTAGGTGATATTACTGTTGGGCTGTTTTTCTTCAAAGTTCTTTACCAAACAAGTCTGAAGAAGTGAGTTCAAGATGAGATTTTGTTAGATGGGTTCCAAACAATTTTATAAGTTTGGGCCCACCAAATTTACCCCAAAAACAGGTTTTGAAGTCTATTCCAAATTTACCCCAAAAACAGGTTTTGAAGTCTATTCCAAATTTACCCCAAAAACAGGTTTTGAAGTCTATTCCAAATTTACCCCAAAAACAGGTTTTGAAGTCTATTCCAAATTTACCCCAAATGCCTGGGCTAGATTGAATTCAGTGTATACTACAATGGCAACTAATATAGGAGCGATTGTAAGAGAAGGCCATCTACATTTTGGTACTCAAATTGGGTGGAGGTTGGTTTTCTGGCATAGTATGTCTAACCAAATCAAATCACAAATCCTTTATTGATGTTACGACAGTTTGGGCTTGTACATAGAATAATATCTAGAAGAGTCCTAACATTATTTTAAATTGAAATTTTTAGATCAACTTGTTACCGTTACTTAGGATTTCAACGAGTCACTGTATAGGTAAGTGTGAGAGCCTATTAAAGGGCATCTTTGCCGCTCAAAATACCTATTTACAAACATGGAAAATTTTGAATATTATTATTCCCTTAGATGATGCTTTGCGACACATGGGCTTCTCCTTGGCTCCAAAGTGTGTTTTTCATTCTTTTCTTTTTTAAATAATTTTTTTAATGAAGGTGAGTTGCAACGCATGTTTTTCCCATTGCCCTTATGCTCGATTTATTTAAAAGAGTTGGTTTGAGTTACTACATAATTTGCTGGAGCCCGTAGATAGTCTAGGACATCTTGGATTTCTTCTGGACCATAGGAGTTTCTTTTCCCTCGAAAATGAAGACTGTGATACCAAATGTCATCTGTTAGGAAATACATAAGGTGTATTACACGTCAATTCATGAAAGAGTGACATCTACGGTAGATACGATTTTTCATAATACTAGACGACTTGCTTATAATTTGGGTGGCATTCGCCCATCGATATACATGGCTGGGGCAAACTTCCATATTCAGTCAGAGTTGATATTGCGATGGGTATACTGCCAACGCAAGGATCCAATATTGGTTAGTTAGAAAATGCACCCATAGGGCCCTCAAGGGCTGCAGTGGTTTTACGGGACATCAATGGGAGAGTTGTATTTGCTGCTAGTATCAGTTTGGGGATCGTCACTAGTTTTTAGGCAAAAATTTTGGCATGGTTATACGGGTGCAGGGTTACGAAGAAAATGAAATTTGAATTCTACAAATTGAAAGATACTCAAGTACACTAATCGGTTCGCTCAAATGAAGCAATACAACATGGAGATCAATGTTGACTTTAAACAAAATTTTAGCTTTCAGTAGCTTTGGGCCGGTAATCAATTGTATACATCACATCTACTTAGGTTACCAAAGCGACGAAACCTTGAAAGTAACTTTAAAAATTCAATTTGTATATTTCACAAACATTAGAGTTGTTTTCAAGTTAACCTTAAACAAAAAAGGATATTGTGTGATAGTCTAAGACCATCTCCAATTTATAAATTTGGGTGCTATTCTCAAAGATCAATGGTCCAAGCTAAAACTCAAAACTATTTATAAATATTATTATTTTAATATTATTTGTGTAATTGTTTTTAACTATTTATTGTTAATAATACTAAATAAATTATATTTAGCGAAATAAATATAAAAAAATTATGAAATTAAAAGAAAAAAAATCACCAAATAAAAAATCCCAATAGCGTTAGATAGCCAGTTTCCATTTACCGCCAAGAATAGGATATTTATCCATTTCCCCTTTTATATCTTATTTAAATAATATAGAGTTTTCAGAGATAGTATTACTATTGTTCTGTCTAGGCTAGGGTTCTTTCATATTCTCTCAGACTCAGAGGGAAAAAAGCAGATCAAAACCCTAGATTTCATCCCAAAATGTACAACGGAATTGGCCTTCAAACGCCCCGAGGATCGGGGACGAACGGCTACATTCAGACCAACAAGTTCTTCGTCAAGCCGAAATCCAACAAGGTGGTCACCGATCCCTCCTCCATCAAGGGCTTCGATGACGGCCAAGGCACCGCCGGCGTCTCTCGCAAAGCTAACAGGGAGATTTTGGAGCATGACCGCAAACGACAGATCCAATTGAAGCTCCTCGTCCTCGAGGAGAAACTCGTTGATCAAGGGTACACGGATGCCGAAGTCGCCGAGAAGCTTCGGGAGACTCGAGAAAACTTAGAGGCCGCTTCTGCCGCCGCTGAACTGGCTGGTGCTCCCTCCGCGGTTATCGCCTCCAAGTAATTATTCTCTTTGTTTTTTTTTTTTTTTTTTTCTTTCTTAATTTTGTAGTGTTTTGTGCTTTACTAGTCTCGCGTTTTTTAGAATTTGGACTGAGGAAACGGTGTTAGTGATGACAAAAGGGAGGGAATTTGGTTCTCTAATTAGTTATATCTATCTTGCAATCTTTTGTCAAGTAGTAACGGAAGGACTTACGAGGGAATTTGCGGTAATTCTTTATAGTTATAAGCTATATTAAAGTGGTTGGGTATTGGTTGTAGAAGCATTGTTTACTAATTAAGTGTTTATAGTTTATAGAAATTCAGGTGTTTAAACAGCCCTCTGTTACACTATGTGAATTCAAAAAGTGCCCATGGATATCAGTTTGCTGTTTTGCCTCCTTTTGTTGGCTTGACCCTTGTTAATATGCGTTGCTTATGTATAGTGACTTGATCCGTGGTTGTATAGTTAGCTGGTATTGTTTGTGTGATCTGAATAATCTGCTAGTTTTAGTTTATTTGTACCCGTGCATATTTGTTTGTGAAACAAAATTATTTGGTTAATTCCTCCCAGGTATTCAGACACACAAACGCACCAGGTAGCTGCACGGAAGGAACAGAAGTTGGCAACCTTTAAGGCTGCTCTTGGTATAGTATCTGAAACAAATGAGAGGAACGTGCAGCAGGATGTTTCAGTTTCTGAAGGTAGTGATGATGATGAAAAGATGGAAAATGAATTTGATGCTGGAGTAATCATGTATGATGACAGGCATGGAAAGGAGGCAAACAGAGTGAAGAATGATGTGAGAAAAGGGGTGAAGGATAAGAATAATGTAGATGGAAGAAATGACTCTAACCAGATGAAAAAGCATAAAAATAAGAGTGAGGATGATTCAGGGGATGAAGATGAGGTGAAACGTGCTGAAAAAAACCAGAGAAGCAGAAGATCCGATTCTGGTGATGATTCTGATGCTGATGTTGGGAAGAGGGGGAAACAGTCCACGTGGAAGCAAAAAAGAAGAAATAGAAGTCCTGAAAGTGACTCAACGAGTTCTGACTCTGATTCAGAGTACAGTTCAGACTCTGAATCTGATGAACATGAGAAGTCACGACGAAAGCATTCTAATCAGAAGGATGAAGGCAAGAAGCTTATGAAAAATAGGCGTCATGACTCTGAGGATGAATCTGGTAGTGATAGAGAACGAGGGAAGCGAACTGAGAGGAAGAAAAAGAATACAAGGCGGCTTGATTCTGAGGATGAAGCTGATCGTGAGAGAGAACGAGGGAAGGGAACTGTGGGCAAGAAAAGGAGTACAAGGCGGCTTGATTCTGATAGTGATAGAGAAAGAGGCAAGGGAATTGAGGGTAGGAAAAGGAGTACAAGGCGACTTGATTCTAAGGATGAATCTGATAGTGATAGAGAACATGTGAAAGGAACTGATAGGAGGACAAGGAGTACGAGGCGGCTTGATTCTGATTCTGAATCTGATAGTGATACAGAACGAGGAAAGGAAGTTGAGAGGAAGAAAATGAATACAAGGCAGCTTGACACTGATGAAGATGATTCTGAATTAGATTATGACAGCCTGAAGAGGAAGAAGAGGATTGAGGTTTCTAGAAGACATGATTCAGACGAGGACACTGAGGACGAAAGTGGTAGGAGGGATCACCGGCATACAATTACTGAAAAAACTAGATCCACTGAAAAGAGCAGACATATTCAAGCCAGTAGAGGTGCACATGATAGAGAGAGAAGTTACTTGCAGCCTAAAGATGATAGGGAGAAAGAGAACTCTAGTAGATATGAGGAACACAGAGACAGTACTCGGAAGAGGAGTGAGCTGCAGCATGAAAGTAGGAAAGTTGAGGGAGATTTTGAAAGACAGAGACATGAAAAAAGAGGCAATAGGGATTATGATGATCAGAGGGAGAAAAATAACAGAAGAGATGAAGATGAGTTTGGGCAGCGTGGTAAAGATGGGGAGCGAGGACATGAAGGCGAGAATGAGGAACACAGAAGCAGTATTCGGAAGAGGAGTGAGCTGCAGCCTGACAGTAAGAAAGTTGAGGGAGATTTCGAAAGATATGGACAGGATAAAAGAAGAAATAGGGATTATGATGATCAAAGGGATAAAAAGAACAGAAGAGATGAAGAAGATGAGTCTGGGCAGCGTGGTAAAGATGGGGAAAACCGACGTGAAGTTGAAAATGAGGAACATAGAGGCAGTAATCGGAAGAGGAGTGAGCTGCAGCATGATAGTAGGAAAGTTGAGGGAGATTTTGAAAGATATGGACAGGATAAAAGAAGCAAGAGGGATTATGATGATCAGAGGGAGAAAAAGAACAGAAGAGATGAAGAAGACGAGTCTGGGCAGTGTGGTAATGATGGGGAGCGTGGTCGCGAAGGTGAGATTGACGAACATAGAGGCAGTATTCGGAAGAGGAGTGAGCTGCAGAATGATAGTAAGAAAGTTGAGGGAGATCTTGAAAGATATGGACAGGATAAAAGAAGCAAGAGGGATTATGATGATCAGAGGGAGAGAAAGAACAGAAGAGATGAAGAAGATGAGTCTGGGCTGCGTGATAATGATGGGGAGCGTGGTCGCGAAGGTGAGATTGATGAACATAGAGGCAGTATTCGGAAGAGGAGTGAGCTGCAGCATGATAGTAGGAAAGTTGAGGGAGATCTTGAAAGATATGGACAGGATAAAAGAAGCAAGAGAGATTATGATGATCAGAGGGAGGGAAAGAACAGAAGAGATGAAGAAGATGAGTCTAGGCTGCGTGGTAATGATGGGGTGCGAGGTCGAGAAGGTGAGAATGATGAACACAGGGGCAGTACTCGGAAGAGGAGTGAGCTGCAGAATGATAGTAGGAAAGTTGAGGGAGATTTTGAAAGATATGGCCAGGACAAAAGAGGCAATAGGGATTATGATGAGCAGAGGGAGAAAAAGAACAGCAGAGATGAAGATGAGACTGGGCAGCATGGTAAAGATAGTGAGCGTCAGCGAGGGGTCTTGGAAGAGAAGCATGGAAGTAAAAGGCATCATAGGGATAGAGAACAGGGTTCTTCAAAGAGATCTCGCTACGATGATTCACGTTCCAGTGGGAGAAGAAGATATAGTGATGATAGTGAAGATGATCGGCGGCCTAGACGTTGAGAATGTGAGTACTCTTGACCTGAGCCTTATCAAATACATTTTTCTTGGATAGAATATTCAACCTTTCATGTTCATATAACTTATTGTTGCTGTTGGCTTTGCTTGAATTGGTTGAGAAACAGAAAAGTTCAGTTAATAATTTAATGAGAAACTGTTTGTTAGTTTACTCAAGAGTGTAATGTTTGCATAATTCTTCACTAGGGGTGTATTTCTGTAGGCATAAGTATGTTCAAAGGGGAGGGTATAGCACTTCCATTGGAGGAATTTTTTTCTTTTGCTCAAGGAGCAACATGGTTTTTTATAAAAAGACTTTCTTTTTGCTATTCTTGAAGTTGTTGGATAGTAGCTGTGGAGTTGTTAACAGGCCTACCACAATATGACCTTGGGTTTTAATCTCATTTTCTTGACCACTTATAAGTTATGCCCTAAAATAGATGACATTGCATTCGTCAGTAGTTACTAGTTTAGTGCTTGATGTTTTCACGGTGTTATATATGTGTGTGTATAAATATATAATCCATGTTCAGATGAAAGAATGTTGCCTGGTGTTTAAGTTGCTGAGTTGTTTCGAATTTACAGGTCTGGTTATGCGTACTGCTGAGGTATTCGTACTTGCATGTGAACTCTTGAGCATCTGATGGAGCTGCTTACATTTTCTCATTTCAAAAAAGATGTCCTCTGTCCTCTTTTTAGATTTGGTAATCTGGGATTTTGTGTGTAGATATTTGTTTCGCCAGACATCTATAATGTACTAACAATGCTTTGATATGGGCATTATTGTTGATTGTCTTTTCTGTCAAAAGCTATCATTAACAATGCTTTGAATTGGTAGCCATGCTTGTGCTATAATGGTTGTTAGTTTGATGATTCTTACTCCAGCCTTTAAATTCCATAGTCTCTGCCTAGCAGTCATTTATTGTTCCTAAAAGTTATTCACTAGTTTCTTTTTTGCGTGAGGTCTTTCGTGTTGTGTTTGCTGGTGTTGAATCTGCCATGTCAGATGTACTTGATATGAGCATATTTCTGGGATTTGGACATTATTGGAGAAGCTGTTGGACAAAGGGGCTTTCTGGGATGCTTCCTTTGTTGAACAATCTGTGTCCTATCCCTGGGATAATGCTCATTTCAAGAAGTTGGTTTTGGAAAGCAGCTTTTTTGGCTCTTCTAACCAACGCAACCAGGTAACCTGATCATTTTCTTCGATCCACTTTTGGTGCATCAGTTGTATGCTACTATTATGACTTAAAGTATGCTTGTTTTAACGTTTGTGGTATACGATTGGTATATTGGTACTCAAATAGTGGTAAAGATGTGACTCGTTGTTAGTGGCACATTTGGTTGTGACTAGAGGTTTTGGAAAAATATATTTCCAAGAACATGTTTTAACAAACATGTTTTTTAACAAGTTTTCACAAAACTATTGTTGATAAGAAACTTTTGAGAAATGGTTTCTCCAAAATCTAGCTGGGATGTTAGAGATTAGGCAAACCTTTGTTTGGCGAAAAAATATTTTCTAAACTACATCTTGTAGGGCAATTTTTCAAAACGAGTTGGATAGAAAATGTGCCAAACTTGTTTTCTGTTTAAAACGAGATCTGAAACTCAAAACAAAACAAAAAAATCTGCCAGATATTGTGGCATGACTATTTTCATATCAATATCACGAAGTGAAAAAAACAATTCCAAGAGATTAATAATGTTGAAGATTTCAATTGATGTCTAATTCCAAAATATATATCCAATACAATCTTTTAATGTACAATTTTTATTATTATTATTTTTTTTTGTTGACATTCCGAATACAAAATTTGCTCAGAAACAATAAACAAAAGCTGCTTGCTAAAACACAAGCGTTAAGATCCCTGGGCTCAACTCTCTTCAACACGGTTCACCTTTAGTGGTAGATCAAACTTTGGGTTCCCACTAACCTCGTCCCAATCAAATCCCGGTCACGCTGTCAAAATACGCTCACATTGCCGTTGCGAGATAGAATTGATACCTCCCTAGCAAAGTTCTCGGATCACATCTTGCCTCAGAGTAAAGAAGGTGACAAAAGGTGGACAATCGCGGCACGGTCAACTTTGCGAATCACTGACGGCGGCGGCCTTGTCCAAACGTATTGGGGGTTTCAGCAGCAATGATCTGAACGGGAAATGTGCAGTTCCCCGTGGAAGGGTCGTGGGATACTATAACACCAAATCCTCCGTAGCCGCATGCACTTATCCCTTGGCCTGTTTGAAGGGCTTGGAAACCCGTATTGAATGCATAAGAGTAATTCAAGGGAAATTGTAGGCCAGAGCATGACCCTCCTGGTGCCAATGGTGTGCAATCTGACTGGTTACATGCCGTATCAAAGTACCAGTCTAACGTGTCGAAAGGAGTGCCACCGGCGTCGATTTTCGCCTCATCCAAGATGCACCACCTCTTAGGCATATGCGTAATCCCCACGGCCGCGGCGGGTAGTATCTTCCGCTCATTTCCTTCGAAATCAAGGTTGAACTTAGGTTCCCCGTCGAATTTGTAGATTCCCCAGTGTCGCATGAATGTACCCGCTTTTAATCTCACGGCATTCTCATCTGCTAAATTATGAATGTACACGTCAATGTTGCCAGGGCGCCTGGGAGTTCCTTTTTGACTCTTTATGAATTTAGCTAAGCCCTGATGAAACCTCTCTGCATTGTGGAGATTCCCACCTTCTATTCCATCCGTGGGCCATCCGATCCCCCCCACGACGATCGGAAGGCCCGGGAACCCTAGCTTCTCCAATGCACACACAAAGGAATCGTACACCACTTCGAAAACATTCGAGTAGGTAAACTCCCCGTCTTTGAATTTGGAGGTGGAATTGTTCTCGAAAAAGGCGAATTCCGTGTCGTTGTTGAAATGCTCGCCGACGTGAAGGAAAGGGTAAATATCCACCCCGAATGGGGCGTTACTACGTTCCTGGGTTACGCAGGCTGTCAAGAGAAGATCCTTTAAATCTGGCCTAAATTCAGCCATGGATGGCTTTGTTATTGGTGAATTGAGAATATCAGGGTAATTAGAAAATGTTGCTTTGGTTCCTGTGATGTTTAGGGCCTCCAGACCATTTTGCATCAAATCTAACACATGGATAGATTCAGGATACGTTTGGTTAAAGAATTTCGGCGATAATGGCTGATGACCAACGTATATATACCTGGAAAATTATAAGAAAAACACCCCAATGTTACGAATTTTCTGATATTTGATCCGAAAGCGAAGGCATGAAAGTCATCTTTACGTACCTGAATCTCAGATCCAATGCGAGGAAATTTACGATCTTCTCTTGTATCCAATCCTGGATACGTGAAGTTGTATTCCTGGTTCTTACCTCTTCACTGGGCATTGTTATGGCTAGGTTAATGTTGGTTCCGGCAAATGCTTCTAAGACATTTTGGCTGGCACTGTAAGTCTTCACCTCAGTGAGATTATTTTGTAAAAGCACATCAACCACCATTGATGGTATCATTCTTTGCGTAGCCAACCTTCCCCAGTTGATACCTAAATAACCGTCGGCTACAACCGTGGCCAACAAAAGATATGATGCGCGTATTAAGAAGCTGGTGGGCTTCATTGTTGTTACTAGTATATTATGCGAAATATTGGCTAAATTAGTGTGAATTTTGGTGACACAATGAGGGGGATCCTATACATATATAGAGATCGATCATAGTTTTACTAGAGGTTTTTACAGCTAATAAAATAAGGGAAAAAGGGATCTCGTCCTTTGATTTTACTTTATTTTTTGCCTTTGACAAAAATATATAGTGGTTGACGTTGATTTTCCTTTGTCAAAATGAACCTTTGACATTTGAAACTTTACAACGGTGGATAAGGTGAAGCCACCACTTTATATGCACTTTTCTAAACTTTTTTCTGTAATTGTTATTGGTAAAAATTCAATTGCTGCTTTTTTTCTCTTCTTTTGTTTTCTTTTGTGTGTCAAGTGGGAATCTTCCAATTTATTTATTATTTTCCTTTTTGGAATGCTCACGTATGTATATACACGTACAGAGGGTAAAACTGTAAATTTAAGCAAAAATAATATTTTATTTTATAATCTTTCAAATAAATAACACTTTCATGAAAATTTGTGTGGTGTGATTTTATATATATATATATATATATATATTTTTTTTTGATAAAACGTATATTTCACTGCTCTATAGAAAATAATCGATACAATTGTGAATAATTTGTTATAGATAACAATTAATGTGATGTAATTAATGTATCTGAAGAATGTAAAACTAGAGAGTGAATGAAATTGTGAGTGAGATATTAGTAATATTGATGTAGGATTTTAAACCAAAATCCATGATTTAGCAGCTGATCAGTGCTATGGAAAGTACAATTTTTTGTTCTAAATTGAACCACCAATTGGATATATATTATTTTTATATCCTACATTTCTCATTCACCACTTGGGGTGCCTGTTTTATTGATAAAGTCAAAAGAAAAAAGGGCAAATGATGCCCAGTGGTCACTTAACTATTCGTAATGTTCAGTTTTGGTCACTAATTTATTTTGTGTGCGTGTTTGGTTGTTTGCCCACTCAACTATTCGCAATGTTTAGTTTTAGTCACTAATATATTTTTGTGTGTGTGTGCGCTCACTCAACTTTTTAAGGTGTTACTTTTAACTCATTCCATGAGAAATGACAGTCATGAGGCGTTCTTCACGGTTGTTTACTTTTAACCCATTCCGCCGGAAAAACTAACAAATGCTTTCTTGTAAGATTTTTGTAGTCCACACTCATGGTTGTTTACGAGTTTGAACATGGTCGAAGTAGGCTTGAAGTCTGCGCTCTTTTTTTGGTACAACCATGAGGTGTTCTTCATCCTCGATCCGTAGAATTGCCTTCTCTTGCCATGGGGCATATTCAACCTCCTGGTCATCGCTTTGCTCATCTGATCATTTTCTGATGGTGCTGGAGAGTGCAGAACCGAAGTATCGTGGGATTATACAAGGCGCGCCTTTGGGTTGTCTGAGAACCGTTGCTGCGAACTTCTCATTCACCACTTCATTTGGTCCCCTATGAGTACTGTTGGGAATATGGATCCAAGAAAAGCTTTTTTATTTTTATTTTTATTTTTTTAATAGCAGATTTGGTAGCCTCTTATTAAATTAGTGGAAAAATTACAAGGATTGATGTAGCAGATCATTAATTGAACAGAAAGATTAATGTGATGCGATGATAGTTTAAATTGTCCTTGGATACGGTTAACTAGCGCAAGATATGTTGATTTTCTCCATTAAAATTTGCATATGCCAACCAAATATTATGCTGAAATCTTTAAAGAGGGATTGATATTAAAGATGGAGCCATTTATGGTTTAGAATATTTTAATGATTTATTAACAAATCTCTCGAATTGGCTAATTGATGCACTGCAGGATGATATGTCTTTGGCATTTCCGAAAACATTTTATCGATAGAAGTAGGGTCCATGTCGAGTATTCAAGCTCAACAATTAGGATTGGCAAGAAAAACCATCAGCCCAAAAGCCACCCAAACCCATTGAATTTTAAACTAATAAAACCCACAAACAAGGTCATAAGCACTACAAATCGCAAGCCCACAAATAGAGCTCACACATGATCCAATTAAAATTGCATGGCTGAGTTTAAATTGATCAATTCAAGCTTTTAACTCTCCTATTTTAGTGTATTGCATCCTTTTCTTATAAGTTGGGTGGTTTTCTTTATTGCTATTGTTATTGCCAGAGCATAAATTAGGATCAAGAATAATATATTATCATATTTTCAAAATTGCCCTCTATTAGTCAAAACTCTTTTTCTAATTCAGGAAACTCTCTCCAGCCAAATTTTATGGATGGCACAATTCTAGGCAACTCTCCGACAGGGTGGGGCGAGGCGGTGCCGACGCCCTGGCTTTCACCGGGAGCGAAGGATAGTAGTAATACTATCCTTCTTCTCCGCCCCGCCGCCACCGTTGCGCGTTGCTGAGTCCGTTGTAAGGAAGAAGAAGAAGAAGACGATTCTTCTTCCTTTTTTTTTTCACCCCCTTAATTAGTAAAACAACGTCGTTCTACTAAGGGGGTAAAAAGAAAAAAGAAAAAAAACAAAAAAAAAACTAAGGGGCCATTTTTGAAACCCAGAATTTGCAAATCCTACCACCCAAATTCTTATCTCATTCACTCCACTGCACGAACAAACCCAAATTTCAGCAGCCAAGCCCTTCCCTTCAAACTCCACTGCTTCCTCCATTTCTTGCCTCATTGAAATAGCTAAGTTTAAAACTTGTGAGTTTAATTATTTGTTTTAAAATCTATTTATTTTTCTTATCATTCTTTGTGAATTTTAAGTTTTGTATATCTTCCTTATAGTTAGTAGTTAATTTTGTATTATATGTGATAAATGCTTATGGGCTATAGCAATATTATTTTATGAAATCTATGAATTTATAATTGAATATTATGAAGAGAATTGTGATTTTTAATTTTTGATTAAATAATTTTGAATAATTATTTTACTAGAATGTGTTTGCTTTTATTTTAATCATTTTTAATTTTTTTTTTTGTAAACATATATCATGATGGTTATTTTGATACTTTAATTAGTAGTATGTATATTATTTAATGACACCGAAAAAAAAATTTGCCAGTATAGTCGCTCTTTCTAATATTTTGTTCTGCGTTCGCTGCTGTTCTCCGGCCGCCGTCCCCTCCATCATCTTCATCTTCATTGGCGTCAATTTTCACGTCTAGATTAGACCGTCTCCTTCGTTGCTCACTATTTGACCCAAAATAATTAATCCACAAAGAAATCAACAACAACGAATTCACGGGAACAAAACAAAAACTCTTCCTGTTTGAACTGATTTTCAAACCAATAAATCATAAAAAGGTCCTTCTTGATAGCTTGATAGAAGGAGCCAACGGAAACAACAATTTGTTCAACATGTGATTAACCAAGAGAACTAATCAAGCTGTGATATAAATTCTAATACAAAGAAAACGACGAACCACACCTCTGATCTCAACTAATCATCCAACGGAGGCAGCAATATTTTGATTTCCTTCAAAGACATAGGCGAAATGCTATTTTCTCACACTGACGCCGGAAGGCTTAATAATTTGAACAAGTTGAAAAACTTAATTTCCACACACAATACAATCAACCAATAATATTTATAAGCCAAACTAATTCTGAAACCCGACATGATTCTAATTCAAAAAATTTTGAACGGGATTTGAGAGATTAAAGGCGGATTCGGATAAAAATTTTGGAGGTGGGTTGGGATCGAGATCCGTTGCGAAACCAGAGAAACAGGGAAACAAAGAAGAAGGAAGAGAATCGATAAGGTAGAACTTGAAATTTTGATAACCCGGAGAGAAAAAAACTCAAGGGCAATATAGGAAAAAAGACAATTAATTGCTCTGTATGCTAATTTTTGTTTTGGCAATATCAGCAGCCTTTCTTTATTGTAATAGTTTTGTTGAGTTGAATAATATTCTAGGATGATATTCAGTTCCAAAATTTTGGTTAATTTTTGTGTGAATTCAACGATTGTTTGATGTATAATTACTGTATGTTGTTTTCGATCAACAGTAATTTAGAAAGCTTTTCGGTTTTTTCGTGAAATCTATTTGATAATAAGCTTCCGCTAATGTCACTAATATATGCCTTTCGGATCTCTTAGAACACTTGAAGTTCCTCAAGATAAATATAATTTCTGAAATGAAAAACTCTGTGACATAAATAAACTGTAATTAATTAATCAACATATGCTGATTATAAATTATGTCAAAGTGAACAAAGATGAACAAAAATTGGACAATGCATTGAAGCGAACACTTAAGAGGGGTTTTGTCCTAAGAAGTTGGTAGTTTCAGCCGCAATAATCTCCACAGGAAATATGCAGTTTGGAGTTGAAGGGTCGTCTGGTACTACAACCCCATATCCCCCATAGTCACATGAATTAGTCTTCTGTATTCTCTGTCTATTTGACTGAAAACCAATATTGAATCCATAAGAATAATTCAGGGGAAATGGTAAGGAAGAACACGACCCTCCGGGTGACATCGCTGTGCAATCTGCCTTTTCACATGTGCTATTAATGTACCGGTCTAATGTTTCGAAAGGAATTTGATCATCAAGGTTAATTCTTGAAACATCCAAGATGCACCACCTTTTAGGCAGATGCGTTATGCCTACGGCTGAAGCCGGTAATACGTTCTTCGCATATCCCTCAAAGTCCAGGTTGAATTTTGGTTGTCCATCAAATCTATAGATGCCGAAATGTCGCATGAATGGACCATATTTTATGCTTGCGGCAGTCTCATCGGCTATATTATGAATGTACACATCGATATTTCCGGGGCGTCTAGGAGTTCCCTGCTGACTCTTTATGAAGTTAGCTAAACCCTGGTGGAATCTCTCTGCATTTTGTAGATTACCGCCTTTTATTCCATCAGTCGGCCACCCGATTGCGCCGACAATGAGTGGCAAGTCCGGAAACCCTAGCTTCTCCATTGCACATGACACCGAGTCATAGGCTACTTCGAAGGCATTGGAGTAGGTAAACTTCCCGTCTATGAACTTGGATGTGGAATTGTTGTTGAAAAATGCGAATTCCATATCGTTATTGAAATGTTCCTTGACGAAAAGAATTGGGAAAATGTCTAATCCAAATGGAGCATTACTCCGTTTGAGAATCGAGCAGTAGTTAAATAGTTGCTCCTTTAGCTCTGGCTTGAATTCAGCCATTGATGGTTTTGTTAACGGTGCATTGAGAATGTCTTGGTAATGAGACGTTGTGGTTTTGACTCCTGTGATGTTATTGCTCTCCAGACCCTTTTGCATCAAATCCATCACCGTAACAGATTCATTGTATATTGGATTGAGCGATTTTGACAATGGAGTTGTGCCGACGAATACATACCTGGAAATTAATAATAATGAAAAGAGAACTACATTATAGGGCCTAAAAAGCACGAGCCAGCGAATACTTATTTTGAGCATCGAAAGTAGCCTAAAGTAGATTATAGAAAATTAAACAAAGTAGGATACAAAATGTAAACCATTGTGTTTGATTTCCTTTCTATTTTTATTTTTTTTACAATCAATAAAATGGGTAACCAGCCCACGATTAATTTAAAAAAACAAAAAAAAACCAAAATCAGAATATCAAGTAAAATTAAAGTATGGCAGAAATGGCAGCGCAAAAGGAAGAAAAGTGGAAAACTAGAGAGAATGAGAAACAACTGCAACATGAAACAGTGGAAGAACGGGATTCAGAACAAGAGTTTGAATCAGAACAAGAATGATATATCATAACAGGTGAACAAAAATTTATGCCAGTGGTTTCGAAAAAATAAGAAGACGAAATTGATCATTATTTATCTAGAAAAACCATTCAAACTTGCCCATTTCCGCATAGGGACTACGCAACATTAGTTGGAGGATCAAAACACTCAAAATAGTCATGTCCATTTCATTATTTCGTAATTTTATTAGAGGTTTTGCGCCTTTCTCTATACTTTCTTCAATCTTTTTCAATAAAAGGGTGAATATACCCGATTTAAAAATGTTATCAAAACCATATACGGAAAGATGAAAATTTAGTAATTGCAATACCTGAAGGGGACATTCAATTTGAGAAAAGGTACGATATTCACATTTATCCAGTCGTTGACATAGTGTGTTGCATTCATATTTTTTAGCTCCGAATTCGGCATTGTTATGCCTACATTAATGTTGCTCCCCGCGAAGGCTTCCAAAACATTGTCGCTGGCACTAAAAAGCTTCACCTCGCTAATATTATTTTGTAAAAGCACGTCAACCACCATTGACGGTATCATTCTTTGTGTGGCCATCCTTCCCCAATTGACACCTAAATAACCCTCCACAAGAAAGGTCGCCAAAAATAGATAAGACGCACGTATTAGGATATTGGTGTGATTCATCATCACTACCATTAATTATGTTCTAATGAAGAACTGGTTTTGAATAGAGTTTGATGAACAAAAAGATCGATGATCACCAAATGAGAAGCTTCGGTTGCTGCATGGAGAGGAACCCTATTGGGAGATGTTATAGTTTCATTAGAGGCTTTTACAACTGCTTAACTAAAGAAGAAATAATTTCCTCCATTGCTTTTTATAACTTTTACCAATTTTTTTTGTAAATAAAGTGTTGGTTAATTTATGATAGAAAATGGTTCTGCTCCTTTTTGTCAATCTTTGTCATACACAGTATTGTAGTAATGGACGATGGGAAGCCAACACATTATATTCTCCTTTTTAACACTTTTTCTTTTAAAGTATACAACCATGCCAACGTACAACACGTGAATAACTAATTAGTAGGTGGCATTTTAGTTGGAGGTCAAACAATTAGGTAGTTAGAATGAATTAATGGCAATTGTTGCTGTTGATAGTGTTAGGTGATGGGAAAAATAAATTTCTTATAATTGAAAAATATATAGGTAAATGTGGGATTGGAAACGGACAAATAACACTTTTAGTCCCTTCTGTTTGATTCCGTGACAATTTTGGTCCTTATTTTTTCGTTTGGCTGTTTTGGTCCCTTATGTTTGTGCCTTTTGGAACTTTTTGGCCCTTCTAAATTCAAACGGTCATTTGGTGTCTTTTTGCAGCGTCCTCTATTTCATGATTAGTTTTTGTAACTCTAAATCTTATACTATAAATTTAATTATACTTTTGAAAAATTATAAGTTTTCCTATCTTAATTAGTATAATTTTCCTTTATAATATTAATTATTGATGTTGCAACAATGTTGGGTTCAATTTCTTTCCATCACCTTACGATGGCACAGTTTCTCCATGATAAGCAGGAATACATGTTGCTGTTTCTTGGGTTGTTTGAGCCTGACTTGTGGATGGTTCTGCGGGATGTAGAGGGTATCTTGGATGACACTGCTGATAGGTTGGTGTGGAAGCCAACGGTTGATGGGGCTTTCTCAATCAAATCTGCTTTTGCAATTGTGGGAAATTGATCGGCGCATCCTGTGCTCCCATTAAAACTCTCTATGTTCATGAAGCGAATGCTTAATGGGTTGTTGGCTTTCGATGATAAGCTGTAGCAGATTGGATTCTCCCTAGGTTCAAAGTGTGCGCACTGTGAGTCATCTTCCACTTTGGAGCACTCACTCTTTGATTTTCATTTCGCACGCAATGTATGGGAAGAGGCTGGTAGGCTACCCCATATATGGATGCCTGTTTTAGCCTCACTGTGGGATGTTTTGGATTTCTTCTGAGATACAGATTTGGACATCCCTGAGAATCTATGTGCATTATTACCTTCTATAGTTTGCTGGGAGCTATGGAAAAATTATACTATGTGTCAAAATATATGAGGGGGTGATTTGCAGGTCAGAGGATTCTCTGTTTGCTGAGCAGGTTGATATTTGAGGTATGTGGGATTTGGCCCCGCCTTTCTTTTGCACGGGCACAGTGCCTTACACAAGATGGAATCATTCCAAGATGGGTGTATAGGAGCCTTGTTATGTGGCATGGAAGCATCACCTGGTGTTTTCAAGCTCAATCTGGATGGGTCGTCGAGGCAAAATTCGGGGCCAGCTGGGTAGGGGTGGCAATGAGGGACTCGATGGGCAGAATAATGTGTGGGGCCAGTGTATACTTGGGACATCAGACGAGCTACCAGGCAGAGGCTCTGGCGCTTCTTTTTGGGTTTTCACTTTGTATCGAGAATGGGGTCCACATGGTGCAGGTGGAGAGTGATTCCCAGGTCCTAGTTGGGCACATTGAGAGGCAGTCAATGCCGTGGGGATCCGCGGAGACAATGAAAAGGATCCAGCGTAAGAGGGGATTTCTGGGTACTGCAACGTTTACTCATATTTTTAGGGAAGCCAATACGGTTGCAGATGCTTTGGCTACCATGGTAAGCGGTTCGCATCTCACACAGTTTCTGCTCTTTACCTCGCGACATCAAGGGCCTTGTGGCTCTGGATGCGCGTAACTTTCCTTACATACGATAGGTTTTTGAGTAGATTGTATTAATGGCTTTCCTTCTGTTCCAATTTTGCATTTTGCATATGCAGAATGACCATCTAAATGACCATACAGAAGGCTCCAAGCTGAGCTCACAGAAGCAACAGAACCTGAAGCTGAGGAGCAACACTGGTAGCTGTGGTAAGCCTCCTCCAGCAGATCAAATCCAATTGAAACGTGATCCACCTTGATGAGCTGTCAGATCTCATTAGATCTCATTAGATATTTTTGGATCATGCTTAAGAGCATGCTTAAGTTAATGGAGTACAACTGTCATCTCCTAAGCTGTCAAGTTGCTGTTTTTAGAGGGAAATTCAGTTAGAGATTAGATTATCTGCACTTGATGTGCATTATATGATTTGTAGTCTTTAGCTTCAGGAACTTGTATAAATAAGCAGTAGCTGATTATTGTAATCAGTTTTTCCATTTTTTTCTTCTTCTTCGATTAATAGAAGTTCAGAAAAATTCTCTCACTCCTCTCTTCATTTGTTCTTAGCTTAGTGTTTCTTGCTTAAATATTGTTGCAATTCTGTCAATTCTACATGGAAATCAGAGAGGTTCTAGCGTCAATTAGATCCTGATCTTATAATTTGTAGCAAATCAATTGAAACGCAAGCTTCGTAATGGCAGAAAGTTCAGAGAATTTCAAAAACGATTTGACTACCGGAAATGGAGGAATGGATCGGGCAAATTGGCTAGAGTCTCAACTTACAGAGGCTATGACACTTCATGGATCAGATCACCCATGTTTGATCCTAGTTACTTATCAACTCACAGAGTTCAATTATGTGATCTGGACTAGAGCTATGACTTTGGCATTAGGAGCAAAGAAAAAGCTAGGTTTTGTTGATGGAAGTATTAAATCACCTGGTTTCAATTCTCTGCTTTACCAACTCTGGAAAACTACTGATGATATGGTGCCTTCTTGGATAATCAACACCATCTCTAAGAGTTTGGTGGATGGATTCATGTTCTCACCAACAGCTAAGGATCTATGGGATGATCTAAGGCAACGGTTTGGAGGAACAAATGGACCTTTGATCTACCAAATTTAGAGGGATATTGCCTCAGTGAACCAAGGAAATATGAATTTGGTTGGATATTTCTCCAAATTGAAAAGGCTCTGGGATGAGCTTGAAACTTTGAAGCCACTGCCTCCTTGCTCTTTCATTCCAGAATGTGGATGTCAACAGAATCAAGGAGTTTAGGATATGGATAAGAATAACAAGCTTATGCAATTTTTGCTTGGCTTGAATGAATCTATGGATGTTGTGAAGAATCAGATCCTTATGATGGATCCGTGGCCAACTATTGGACAGGCATATTCTATGGTTCAGACAGTAGAAAGGAAAGGACAACTTGGATCCACCTATTTTGCTGTTAATGAGAATAGTGCATTGATGGTTAACTCCCAAGTGGATGGATTTGTAGCTAGACATGCTCCAACTGCTTCATCCAGTCGAAATGTTGGAAAGAAGAAGGTGAAGAATGGCCTTAAGTGTGATTTCTGCAAAGGAGAATGTCACTCAAAGGATTCCTGCTTCAAAATTGCAGGATATCCATATTGGTGGAAAGGTGATAAAGGAAAGGCTCTGAATGGCCATGCGGCTCCGAATGGCCATGCAGTGAATGTTCTGGAAACTCCTTTGGATTTTTCTGAAACTCAGGGGAATTCTAATTTGGAAGCAGTTATTGTAAAATGTCTTGCAGAGAGAATTGAGTAAGATGATGCAAGGAAGGAACAACTCTGGCGCTAGTAGCAGTACAAATGCTCCTTCTTCTACTAATCTTATCAATCTCACTCATATTTTGGGGAGTTTGCAGGTATGTGTTCTCCTTTCATCTCTCCCTTTTCTAATTATATCAACAAAGACTCATGGATTATTCACTACAAGAAAACTGACCTATTGCGACATATTTACATGCGGCATTACATGTAGGTGTCGTGAATATACAACACTTACGCATTTGTGTCTTATATTTGTGACATCTTTGCGTCATTTATTTATTGCATCGCAATTTTGTGACATAGATTCGACATCCTTTTTTTTGTCTCAAAATTGTGACAATTTATTTGCCACACTTGAATTAAATGTCGCAGTTAGACAACACAATTATAATTGTGCCGCAAAATCGTGGCTTAATTGCGTCATATTATTAGCATGTCACAAATTAGCGGCATAATTTGAGTCATTTTAATTATTGCATCACACTTTTGTGACATAGATTCAACACTTATTTGTTTGTCTCAAAATTGTGACAATTTATTTGCTACACTTGAATTAAATGTCGCAGTTAGACAACACAATTATAATTGTGCCACAAAATCGTGGCTTAATTGCGTCATATTATTAGCATGTCACAAATTAGCTACATAATTTGAGTCATTTTAATTATTGCATCACACTTTTGTGACATATATTCAACACTTATTTGTTTGTCTCAAAATTGTGACAATTTATTTGCTACACTTGAATTAAATGTCGCAGTTAGACAACACAATTATAATTGTGCCGCAAAATCGTGGCATAATTGCGTCATATTATTAGCATGTCACAAATTAGCTGCATAATTTGAGTCATTTTAATTATTGCATCACACTTTTGTGACATAGATTCAACACTTATTTGTTTGTCTCAAAATTGTGACAATTTATTTGCTACACTTGAATTAAATGTCGCAGTTAGACAACACAATTATAATTGTGCCGCAAAATTGTGGCTTAATTGCGTCATATTATTAGCATGTCACAAATTAGCGGCATAATTTGAGTCATTTTAATTATTGCATCACACTTTGGTGACATAGATTCAACACTTATTTGTTTGTCTCAAAATTGATAGATACACAATCCACAACCATCGCCACTACTCACACCCACACCTCTTCATTAATAATTACAAGGAGGATTCAGTGGCACTGTCACCTCTCTATTCTAATACATTCACATGATTAGTGAATTGATATGGTGAATGTAAATGAGCAGCACATCAAATTAATTAAGTAGAAAAAGGAAATTATATATATATATATATTTGGAAGGGAGAGGCAATTATATATATATATATATATATATAAAAGGACACCAATTTAATAGATATATAATAGTAGCCTTGATTCGTAGAAATCTCTAGCACACGGCCATAATTATTCAAGCGCCCCAGGTGCAGTTGGCACAAATGACAAGAAAATCAGAATATTATTTTAGTAAGAAATGTAGGAGTTAGAATTGTATTAATTAATAGTATAAAAGTGGCTCTGATTAGTTAACTCTTGTG
Source organism: Leptodermis oblonga (assembly GCA_016801395.1). NCBI lineage: Eukaryota > Viridiplantae > Streptophyta > Magnoliopsida > Gentianales > Rubiaceae > Leptodermis > Leptodermis oblonga. Next base: position 35,623,897 of record CM028759.1, read on the forward strand.
CAATTTCTTGGTTTAATTAAGGACGCCCATTTTCACAGGTAAAAGCTTTTTCCTATGTGTGGGATTCTTTATGTGCCTGGTCTAATTGAGGTCGGCCAATTTGTTTAAGCCCTGCACCAGTGGAATGCCCTGAACAACTGCATGTCTCTTTGTGATTTCAAGAGCCATCCTTGTCAAAATAGCTTGAAGTTTTGTTCCAACGGTGAAGAAGATCTGAGTTAACATTACCATGAGGTGAATTAGAGGCAGGAAATAATGCATATGCCATCTAAATGGACACTGCACTTACAATTACAGGAACTAAGGAAGCCCAAAACAATGCTCTCCACCTGGGATGAATTAGAAACAACTTCAAATTTTCTCAAGGAAAAAAGTAGATGCTTGGGAAAAACTAGTGTGGTTTCACCAAAATGATACGTACCACTAACATTTATGAGCAGGTAAACCACAAAATATCCCCACAACACTGGACTGCCAACATTTTGAATCAAATAATCAACAATTATTTTATCATCCAAAGCAGTTAATGAAATAGAAATTGGTACCTCACTCTAACAGCAGTCTTGAAGTCATTCTCCAATGACCTTTTGATATACTTCTGAAAGTTAAATTTACTTCCAGGAGCTAAATGAACCTAGAAATTGAAATAATACAAATTTTAGATTAAGTGTGGACAAGAGAAGAGAGGTAGTGACATCCACAAGTACTTACACTAAAAAATCCATTGCGCAGCGTCAAGTAGTCAGATTTATTAACCAACCGAAAAAAACTATTTGAAAAAGCAACCCTGAGAGCAAACATTTACAATGAACAAGTACTTGCTAGTTTATCAATTAGATTCCTGGTAAGGAGAAATGTTGATTGACAATATAAAAGAAGATAGGTATCCTGGTCCAGAAACTTGTGTGTGCTCTTACAAAAGAAGTTGCATGAGTAAGCCTAAATCTTGAAGGATCTGCGAAAGGAAATCAAATTGAAACAGGATGGACATTGTTATTGTTTTGCTTTCAACATCATATCATATTTGTGACAGAAAAGATTAAAACTTGCTAAAACACAAGAAAATTTTGGGCAATCCTCAAGTAACCTTTGTAGCCAAGATCAAATATGTATCAGATTTAGCCATTAGATTAGTTCAAATGATCAAAAAACAAATAAATGCAATGCTGAAACTAAATTTTAAGTCAAAATTCAAAAGTCCAAAGTAGAAAGTTGAAAGGGAACATCATGTTCAAAACCAATTATCTCTACATCATGATACCCTCTCAAAATGCTAAATCAGACTTCTGCAGCAAAGTCAAATGCAAAGCAAAGAGAACCAATTTTACAATATTTTCTTCAGCAAGAAATTAGCTTTGAGAATTAGAGAAATGTGACTAAAGAATCTCTGTGCTTCTCCAAAAATGTATAAACTATTTCATCTCAATCATAAATTCTATTTCTTTACAAGTAAAACAACTTAATTGCACCAATAGAAACAAGCAACTGATAGAAAAAAACAGAAAAAACACGACTGACATGGGGTGAGGCCGATGTACAACTGATAAACCTATATTGCTCTATTCCTTTTAATGTAGCACTAAATTGGAGACTCGCAAGGCCCGGCTGTTGAGAAAACATATATAGCCAAAGCTAAGAACATTTGACTCATTACACCAGCAATAAAAGATGAACTGAAAAATCACTTGCCTGCTTTAGTGAAATAGGGAAGGTGAGCCTGCCACATTCCTCCAGAGTCTTCAGTCTTCTTGATATCTTCCCAACCTAGCTCTTGAACGACATTTTTTAAAGATCATAACAACCAAAACCTAAATGAAAAATTAAATGATCCATTCTTTCAGTTTATTATCCATCTATATAGATCTGGGCTAATAGACATTGAAAACAGGAACCATCCTTGATTCAGAAAAAAAAAGGGGCAATCAACAGTCATATTTTGAATATTATCCTGCTGGTCAATAACAGAAGACCTACTTCCTAAACAACTTTTCTCTGCCTTAACAGAGGATACATGCTCCATTAGGAAGAGCAAAAGTTTCTCTGCACAGATTCAACTGAAAAATTTAAAAAAATCAAGCATACATCAATTTTTATTTTAAATGGAAATGAATAAGAAACTCCTCCACTAGAATACTAAGATTATCAAAAGCACAAATCCTATATTACAAAAGGTATAGAAAACATAATTCTTTATGTTAGATGATCAAGTGACACAACTTCTCTTGAATGTTAGCAACTCCATAACCATAGCCAGCCTTCCTTTGGTTGTTAAAAAACTCATCAAGTTCAAAAATTTCAACACCACATTTGCTAAATTCAAGCGAAACAGCAGTTAAACTAAACCCCATGAGCTGATTCCTCATGTTTGAAACTATTACAGCTCTGAACTTTTCTTTTTTAAGCACACAAATCTGAAAATATATGTAAAATAAAACCAACCCAAATCCTAAAAATCTGTACTCCTCATATATGGTATTTACCTAATGATTTTCTGCCTCTAAGCCAAACAGCTTTTCAAACTGCACAACAGCTAGGTACCATGAAAGCTCAAACAATTATCAATTGAGCGGACGTAATTGTAGTAAGAGATGCACTCCAAGAGACTGAGAGGCAGGAAATCTTTTAGGTATAAAAAAGGAAAGGAAAGGAGTAGATGTGATGCTGCTTATGTTATGACCAAGGGAAAAATGTGGAGCTAAATGAATACCCAAATTTCTGAGCAAAGACCAAAAATATATTAGAACTCACCGACGACGAACTATCTACGCAGAAAAGCTTTGTATAATGATAGAACAGAAACAAAATCATAATAAAAGCACATAGCACAAAGAAGATGAAGTAAATTAATTATCTGATAAGTAAGTAACAAGCAAAGGACCATATAAGATTAAATTTTTAAAATTTAAGGAGAAAAGAATACCTTTGGGACACCCTAATTTTTTCTCTTCTCCACTTTTTCAGAGACCATCAAAGAAAACCTTCAAAAAGAATGAAAAAGCAACATTAGTTAGAAACAAAAGTTAAACAGAAGGGAAAAATTTTAACCTGGGTTAAGTACACAACAAAGACAAATGTGTAAGATTTTTTCCCACACTTCAAATTCACAAAATCAGATGTCCACAGCACAAACAAAAACTATACACACTACTGAATGTGGCTATGCGATTAATTAATTGAGGAAATGGGGAAATCTCACTATTTGTCAGCTAGGGATCCAACAATGGTGCCACACAACATAGAAGATCCGAACCCAGCAATAAAAAGCTTTCCAATATCCCCTTCTCCATAACCATAAATAGTATAAAGCTAGTACACATATGGACCCTGCAGCCAATCACCGGCTATAGCCAAATAAAAAATACAAAAAGCTAATCAACAAAACATAAATCAAACAATCCCACTTTCAATCTAATACAATCAAGACAGAGAATGCAGTTCGTAATGAAAGAAACTGAAAACACACACAATGCAACACAACAAAACAGAAACATAAAACAAAATGATTAGCATGCATTACAAAGAAGTAACATGATTCTATTTTTTCTCCATTTAATAAGGAGATTTGTTGCACCATTTATATTGTTTTTGCATGTGTTTATGCAATCGTCTTCATTCTCACTTAACCACCAAACTTGTTTTTGCATGTGCTAGACTGAATTTACTTTTTTAATGTCTCTAGTTAAACCAGGCCACAGTAAATTTTTCTCAAAACAATCATTCAAAATCAAAACGCAGACGTTGATGGTCACATTTCAGTTATTAGCATCAAAAGTTGGACCCAATCCAATGCAGTAGACTCCTTAACGATGATCAGAGCTGACGAGGGAAAGCATATCATTAACAATTATAATAAGCAGCATAGAAGATAATTAGCAGTAACAGGAGCCTCTTTCATATTTGGTACATAATTCTCTACTAATCAGAAGCTCTTTAGTTTTTTTAGCAGCAGCACCAATATGAACAGTACATGGTGCCAACAACATATTCAGTCATGTTTCTATCTATTACTTCTGTAGCATACCTGAAAATAGTTTCACAGATTCCAGTGATTCCAGTAGGTGTGAAGTGCTTCAAAATCCATCTGGGATAATTTGAAAAGGAATTGGCTTCCCTTTTACACTTGAATCCTCATAAACGGCTATTAAGAAAAGCAATCCCAAATGCTAAAAGTGGTGGCTTCTTCTTGTGTTCTGCTAATTATTCCTCTCTCTCACTCCTTCTCCTTCCTTCCAAGAACCTGGATCAAATCCGTTACATTCTCTCTAAATGCATCTCTGGATGGTATTTCTTCTTCACTATTATTGGGCAGTTGTCTCGGTTCTTCCTCCAGACACCTAAGCTGCACACTTTCGCCCGAAAAACAATGAAAAGATATGCTGTCGTGCACTATTGTGCAAGCAGTCGTCCTATACTTGCGTCTGTTAAATATTCATAACATGATACTCCGTATGAAGATTCATTTTAGTTAAGTTAAGCCTTTGTGCCCTGTCCACATTCTAATTATTCATCACTGCCACCTCAAAAATGCGCTATTCTCACCATTCATTATTGCTTCCCAACTGAACCAATTAATTCACCACAACGTTCATTGATTCATGTTGTCTAAACTGAACTAAGTTTCTAAAATAGTAGCAATTAATGCCATGTTTATCTCTTCTCCGAAAGAAAAAGAAAAAGAAAAAGAAAAACCCAACATTATTTGTGTGTGACTTCATGAAAGAATTGATAAGCAAGCACGCAAGCAAGAAGTGAAATCTGTCTTCACATTAAACAAATCACTCCATGAAATCAATCCCTAAATGGGAAAAAGAAAATCCTAAAAAAAATAATGTAAAAGTAAAGTGGTTGAAGAAGAATTATACCTCTCGTTGGCCGTGCGGCAGCCTTGGTCACCGGAGAAACTATAGGAGTGACCTTAAATTCAAAACTCTGTCAATCCCCTGAACTGAGACTGAGAGGCGGCAGAAGGTTAGTGTTCGGGTGAAGCTCAAGTGATATGGTAGAAAAAGAAGAAAAATAAAAAAAAGAGAAGGTATTTTTCATAGGGGAAGAAGTGGAATTAACCAAAACTTCCTTGTAAAACGAAGATGGTCAAAGAAGCCGCCTCTTTTTTGTTTTTGGTTTTCCTTCCCTCTTATTTTTTTTTTCATTTTCCCTCCATTTTGTTATTTTAATTTCCACTTACTCCTATTTATTTTTACATTTTCATATTTTTCACTCATTCAAAAATGTACATATTTTAATTGAAGTATTTTGTGTGATATATTTGGTAAAATATTAAGCTAATATTTCCAGTTCAAAATTAGAGTCTCTTCAATTTAAGCAAAAAGAGTAAAAATTTTAAATTTGAGTAATGAAAGAAAAGTATTCCATGTATTGAATATTTAATTTTAATTCAAATAATGAATTAATCACCAAAGTACCTTTCATTTTTCTCAATGGCAAATTTGACCCTTATATTGCCCCTTAGGTTAGCTAATATTTTTTTTTAAAATCTTATTTTGATTTTTGTTCTATCATACATTTCACATTTTTTGTAATAATTTATCACCATTCTCAATTTAATTTTTTTTTTGTTACCATTCAGTTACATCTTTTCACATTTTTTATGTTGTGACAATTTGAAATTAAAATTATACTTTTGATATGAACAGTTCTTTGCAAAATGTAACACTTATAATTTTGAGTAAAAAATATTGACATTTTATAGTTAGACACATAGATTTCAAATGAAAATTTTATGGTATAAACTAACACTTATACTTTTTGTAATTAAACTTATACTTTTGAAATGAATAGTTTACTGTAAAAAGTAACACTAATGCTTTTAAATGTAAAACTGATACTTTTCATAATTAAATATACACTTTTGAAATAAAAAGTATATTGTAGAAAGTAATACTTATACTTTTCAAATGCATATTTAAAAATAAGTTTGGACACTGTCCCACACGAACATGCAAAAGTGAATAATGTCGCATGTGTTAAAAGATAAAATCAATATTCGCATCTTATTCTTGTGTGTGTATCATTCAAGTCACACGTTATTATATTCTCCTTACAATTCCTCTTTATGTTATATATTATGTTAGCAGAAGTAAATTTTGAAATTTTATAACATTGAATTACATTTGGTAATTACAAGTAAATATTTGAGTAATATAAATTACATTTTTTTGAGGTAATCGAATTAGTTTAGTACATTTTTTTTAAATAAGATTTTGGTTATAGAAATGTATAAGGACATTTGAGAATTAAAACTTCAAATACGAAGTTAACTTCAAAAAAAAAAAAAAAAAAAACCCTTCAAATATAAAGTTTACAATCTAACCATTAAGATTAGTTTAAGACATGGATAGCAAAATTATAAAATAAATAAGAAAATAATTAAAGATTTAAAATCAAAACCATAAAAAATATTATAAATAGTAAACATCAAAACCAAATTAAAAATTTCGAGTTAAAAACAAAAATTTTCAACCAGACCTAGATTAATTATAGAGAAAAGACTTAATTAAATTATTAGTATTTAAAAAAAGATATCTAACTACGTTTAATTAGTAATGTGAAGAAAAGAGGAAAACAATTTGAGTTAGCCAGGAGGAGTAGAAATTAAAAGGGCCAAATTATGATTAAACAAATTAAGGGGAGAGGCAAATGAAGAAAGAATGAAAAGAACTTGTGGGCTACTTTGTAGTTAAGATAAATTAAGGGATAGTAATTTATAATATTTTGTAAGGACTTCCACATCAATTAGAATAAAAGGATTTCCACATCAAGGAGAGATGAGAGTCATGAGACCAAAAAAAAGAAAAAAGAAAAAAAACACTCATCTTCTTACCCCCTCATCCTCTCTCCCCCAAAACCCACGTCTCTCTCCCCCGTCCATTCTTTCACAGCACCCATCTCCTCTCTTCTTCTTCACCAATGAATCCAGAAGTAGAAAACCGCATCAACCTCCCTTTTTTCACTTTCGAAATTCTCTGAAGGAACCAACACTTATTCTCTCCCCTTGATCCCCTCACCAACCCGTTCTCACTTCTTGCCCCTATCTCTACCTCGACGATTCCACATGAAGAATTCTACCCACAAACACACTTCAAAAATTTATTCCCAAAAACAATACAACATCTCCCTCTTTCTCCATATCTAACAACACCAAACCCCCACAATTAAAATCTGAAACCAAAGAGAAATCATGGGTGCCAAAAGATTAAAGGAAGATTACAATCGGGATTCAAGGAAGCTAACAATCAAGGGTTGGGACTTGGTTTATCAAAGAAAAGGGCTTCTCATAAGGAATCACAGCATTACAAGGTAGGGCTTCTTAGTTACACTCGCAAACCTCTCTCATTTAAATTCGTTACTTGTTATTTCTGTTTTACTTAAAATTGTTGAACAGCAGAATTGTACTTTAACATAGATGATTAGAATTTTTATTTCATATTAGAATCGTCTCTTTTGTTCTTGCACAATTTCCCTCTTAGGCATTTCAATTTTGACCTTTTTGATACTGATCACTTTGCCGAAAAGGAAAAATTTTGGCTTATTCTGATGTGTTTGTGGAAACCCTCTTGGCGTGAAATTGGAATCACAGAAAATCTGATGCAAGAGAATATGTGCATAGATTGGGAGGAAGATACATTCCTTTCTGAATTTTAAATTGAAATATTCAAGATTTTGGATTCATTTGACACTGCACTGATCTGAATCTTGATTTCCCCCCTTTTAGCTTGCTTGAGATAATATTGGCTTCATGTTAGGGATTGTTTTGTTGTAATGATCATAACAATAATGATAAATAAAATCAATACGGATGATATGCGTTTCCCAAGTAGTTACTTTCATTACTAGTCAAATTCAAGCATTGTAATCCTCTTCTTCTCTATGCCTTCAACTAAACTCTATCCTTCCCTTTGGAGAGTTTGTAAAATACAAACATTAGCATGGATATGACATTGGAAGATTAGAGATACTGAGAGTTAAAGATTTTATCTTGATAATGAGATTACGTTAGGAATGACATGTAGTGTTTGGTTGAAGATTGCATGTCTCTATGTTGTCGTTAAACTTTCAAAATACTCCTTTTCTAGTCAGAAAATTTGAGGATAATTTTGCTATTTCATACAAATTCATAGGCATATTTTGAGGTTTCCAAAACCTTGGAGTAATTTGGTTTATTTTAAAATTTACCCGAACAGGTATTAATCCTTTTTTAAAGGTAAAATAGGTAAAATATTTTATTTTAAAATAGGTAAAATATTTGGTTTATTTTAAAATAGGTAAAATCTTTAGATACTCCTGCAGCCTCGCTAAAAGCTTTGTACAAATTTCTTCCCGCACTTCCCCCTCTTTTTTTTTTCCCCAATTTCAATTGCGATTTCTATACGATTCTTTGCTATTTTTCCTAGGTTTCCCTTTGGTCTCTGCGGCGACTCCCATTTCATCTTTATCCCATTCTCAGATATATATCGCAGTCGCAGATCTCTACCTCTTCCTCCGCGTGTGATGCTCTGATTCGAAAAGATTATATTTTATTGCTATTCACTCAATGTTGCAGACCGCCGCATCCTCTTCCTGTCGACACCCCCATCCTTCCTTGTCCTCCATGGCGGTGCAACCAACCACCACCATCGCTTGAGCCACAGCCGCCACCAGTTGAATAAATCTCCACCATTTGGCTTTGTCCTTAAGTTTTTGGTCTGTATTTTATTTTAAAATTTTTGCTCCAGGTTTTGATTTTCAATTATTCTTCAGCTCTTGGTTTATATTTTATTAGTCTCCTGATGAATTGCAGGAATCTAATGTGCCCTCCACCTTGCCGATTCCGATTTCAGTATCTCAATTCCGTCGGAGAGAGTTCCTGTCCCCAACTCTCGACATCCGCCTCTATATTCCTGTCTTCATTGGGTAACCTCTTTCTAGATTTTGAATGATTTGGTTCTTATAGATGGAGTAATTGGGACTGTTTAAACATTGTTGGTAATTATGGTTCCAATCGATGTGCTCTGTATTCTTCAGGGACATAAATGCTATCTTGTTTTTAATTGCAATCTGATTCCTGTTTGGATGTCTAGGCCAGATGTCTGCGTGCTCCATGTTAATGAGATTTTGAATTTTCAGGCTAATCTGTCATTACAAGATATTACTTTAGGCATGACACGCTTGGCTTTTTTTAGCTTTGTTGCATTGTGGCAATTACTGAGCACTCAGAAGGAAAAAATAGATGGCCTACTTTGTGTCAATGTCATGCACTATATTCTGAATCTCCCATTACATGAAGCACTTTCTTATTGTTGCACTAGATTGTACAAATATATGTCGGTGTTTGATTGTGATTCTGGTTCTACAAAGTAGAAATTTTGGTCTACTTGGCTAAAGTGGCTATGTCAAATTTCTTCTACTTTTGGCCTAATTTTTTTTGGCTGAGGGGGTGTCAAATTTACTGCAATATCTGCACCTCAAGCTGAGTTCTAGGCATGTTTAGGTGCATTGAAAGGTTGTGTCACTGCAGGGTATCATAGTATAGTACTTTTCCTGAATTTTAATATGTATTGTTTACAAGTTTTGTCTCCTGTTCTCTGAAAATGCACACCACATGTAATTTGACTTGTGACGCTTTTTTTCTTTCCCTATATTGTTTTGATTATTTTCCTTTGGCTTGTTATAATATCTGAACATCAAGTCTTTCTCAGTCTGAACATTTTGCCATCTATGAGAATTAAACTAACCATCTGCCTATCATCTTTCCGTTATTTTTTTGCTTCTTCTCTCGTCTCTGTACCTCGAGTACCATATGGGATCTTAACTTTTTAAATTTCTTCTTTTAGAGTTCATTCCCAGTATATTAACTGACTCCCTTTTTCCGTTTAGTTCATTCAATCAATTTTTTTTTAATAAAAGAACTTGCTTTGACTTTGAAGTGTAAAGTGCTTGTGTGATATAGGAAAATTTAGCTTAGTTGAGATAAATGTCTTTTATTCATGTGTGGAAACTATTTCTTTGCTACTTCTCTTTATATGGTTCTCAAAAATAAGGAAGCAATTGGTTTAAAAAAAAAAAATACTAATAGGCAGATTGATTAACATTATTTCTGGTGAAATCTTCTTCTTTTGATTGCAGACTCTGTTGGTTCTTTCTCAGACTTTTGAAGCATTGGGTGCTTTGTCTTTGTACTGTGAGTGTGCTGTTGACACTTGCATCCAGGTGTCAAATTTCTGAGCATAACCAGGCTTGTTTAGGTGCATTGAAAGGTTGTATCACTGCAGGGTATCATAGTATAGTACTTTTGACAGATAGTTAATGCTTAGTCAAGTCTTTAGGAACTGAGTTTGCAGTAGGTTTGAAGTTCAAAAAATACTTTTGATATTAGAAGGTATGTAGCAGTATTGCAATTGTGTTTTCCTTTCAAAGTCCATAGGGATGTAGCAGACGCACATGACATGGCTAGAGATCTCTTAGAGTTGTAAACTTTACTTAATATGCAATATAATTTATTTTATATATAAAAAAAAAAAAACTATGTTTGTGGCTGCTTATTTCTATAAATTGCTGAGGTCATGATATTTTTAACTTCAATTATGGCCTACTATGATTTCTAAATTCTAGTTTCATGGCATATAGGTTGAAGTTAAATTCTTGTTGGATACTTGTTGACCAAGACTTCGACTTATGGGCTGAATTGATCAGGACGAGCTTGAAGAGTTCTCTTTTACTTTATGAGTTTATGGTTTCATTTGTTTTTAATCGGGCCTTTGTTGTGATGAAGTTTCTCTCACTCAAAAACATTATTATTTTCAGGATTTATTTTCAATTTGGGCTCATTAGTCTTTAATTTTAATTGAGATACATTGTTTATTGTGTAATGATGGTTCTTAACATAGGGACTCCTTGCTTATTGCATTTGAACTGTTGAATTTACTCTATTTTGTTTATTGTTTCGGTACTATAATGAAAAACAGATAAAATGGGGCAATGTCATGGCCTGAAACATTTTAAGACATGACCCTGTAGAAAAAACTCCGAAACTCCGTTTGCTTCGGAACAAACTCTGAAGCTAAATTCTTTTGTTTTGTTTTATTTGGTTTGAATCTGGATGATCAGATATTGCGCTTTCTTCTGTTTCAAAAGTTTAGATGCTTAAAAGTTTCTGTTCTGTTCAGATATTGTGTCAGATTTGTTCGGGCAATTCAAACCCACAATTGATTCTCTCTTTCAATTTCTGAATTCTATAGGCTATTTGGGTTTTATTGGGGGGTATTTTTTTTGCTATTTTTTTTATCCTTGGTCTCACAGGTCAATATATGGTTTTTTCCCTTTCTTTTAAGCATTGGTGGCTAAAGTATTTATCATTCTCTTGAAGCTTTTGGTTCTGAAGTTAATATTGTGTTTAAATATATCTAGAGTTAACACCTTTGATTATTGATTTGCAGCTTAGTATGGCACCACTTGGGAAGAAATATCGATATGCTATTGGATCTATGCAAAATGCCATAGCTCAAAATACTCAGATTCAAAATGACAACCATGATAATTCTGATGACTCATTTTCAGATACCAATTCAGACAACTCATCAGATGACAGAGCTCATGACCAGTTAGAAAATAGCGGTGATGATGATACCAACGAACAAGGTGCATATTCATAACTTAAAAACTAATAATTTTTTTACGTCTATGTAATCATGTGTAAATAATATTTTTTCTTTCTAATTACATTCCTAAATGAATAATGATTCGTAGAAACAATTAGAAGGGGAGCTGCAAAATTGGGATTCCAGTGGGGTACAGGAAAAGTCATGATGTTGGATCTAAATGCTGCTAATCAAGTAGTTGGGAACAATGCTGTTCATTATCATCTCAATTGGGAATCCTGGCAAAAGATGGAAACAAATTACCCATTTCATATACAGATTGGAGGGCAGTGCCTCAAATGCAAAAGGACATGGTTTGGGATGACGTCAAGGTATATCTTTACTTGTAATTTTGTTTCATTTTTGATAATTCGTGTCCTAAATTTTCATTGTCTCCCTATCAAATGAGAATGAAAAGACCTATAGATGTTTGCGTACTATTATTTGTTTTTAGGCATTATTCATCAATGGAGTTTTCACATTTGCTGTGACCTCCAACTTCATTTCTAATGTTTTGTGAGCTTAGTTATCCAGCAGCCTATTTTTAAGTCGTAGTGAGCTGATTTTTACATGCATGTCTATTTTTTGTTCGTAGGAGAATACAAACTTGCCTGACAGTTACAAAAAAAGATGCCTTCAAAGACTTGGGAAACTTTGGAAGGATTGGAAAAGTAGATTGAAAGCAAAACATTATACCCCACATAGGCATAACCAAACTTACAAACTATCCAAATGTCCACTAAGGGTGGAAACTGATCAATGACCTGTGCTGGTGAACTATTGGAGCACTGAGAAAGCAAAGGTTAGTAAACAGGTTTAACATTATGTGTGTGTGTGTGTGTGTGTGTGTGTGTATGTATATATTACACGCTCTTTAAAAATGTAACTTTTGGCATTTTGTTGAATTACAGAAAGTTAGTAAGAACAACAAAACTAGTCGAAAGAATGTCAAATTGCCGTCTAGACTGGGAAGAAAGGATACGAACAGTGCAAAACATGAGGTATTATATATATATATATATATATATAATACTTTCCACAAATTGTCATTTAATTCAAATGTGTTGTATTATGTTGTTATAACTTGTTTCTCTGTTCCTCTGTTTGAAGTACAGACAATAATATGGTCAAGAACCATCCAAGCCAAATTTGTTTATCGCTACAAGAGTGGGGAAGAGTGGAAAACCACTTGATAAGTTTACTTCAGAAAAAATAGTGAGTACTCTTACAATTAATAATAACTACCTACTATTGAAATACTAAATTGGAGTAGTGTTTTCACTTTTTCAACTAAGTTTTTCTTCATTTTATGTTTTGTAATTAGGCTATTTTAAAGGAGAAGATGCAAAGGTTGCTAGAAGGTTTGCGCGATGATATTCAGGCTAATGATGAGATTTATGAAGAAGTTATTGGAAAAGACGCACTGGGATGTTTGCGCAGTAGTGGTCTTGTTTCAAAGAGTAAGAAATTGATTTTCATATCCCGAGAAGAATTCGATCAAGATGTGAAAGACAAAGCTAATGACCAAGTGGCAAGTATTCAGAAGGGTTTTGAAGAACAATTATCAAAATTTAAAGATGACATGTGTTCAAAAATGGAGATGGTCCAGGCTCGATTTCTCCCATTTGAGGATCAAACTACACATGTAAGTCAACACTTTGTTCATTAATTGCACACACACACACACACACACACACATATATACTCATATTATTAAATTATAATTTACAAGGTACCGGGGTCTTCAAATTCTAAACGCGTACAGGCTTCAAATAATGGGTCATCATTGCAAGGATTTATAAATTTAGAGAACTCTAATGAAACTCTTGAGGTAAATAATCAAATTTTCATTTATTTCCTTTTATGTTTTATTTTAGTGCATTAATATTCTTTTTTGTTATCAATTGTCGTAGATGAGAAAAGAAATAGATAACACAGATACGAACAACACAAACATCCATTCAAATGGTACTTCATCAAAGGTAATATAAACAATTATACTTTTCTATTAATTTCTCAACTATATTTGTTAAATATAATTTATTTTTGTTAAAATTGTTAGGAACAAGGAAAAAGTCCTAGGAGGAGCAAGAGGAAGGCAAAATAATCTTCTTCAAAATGTGATAATTTGACTTATGGAATTTGCATTCTACCCTTGGAAGATAAATTTAGACATTTGTAATTTTTATTTATATATTTTGAGTGATGAATTTAAATTATAATATTCCCACTTTGACATTTAGCAGCTATCTAATTTTATATTTTGAATAATATTCTAGTTATCTTATAAATACAAATAGTGAATTATTTATTCTATTAATGCTTTTGTGTTGACAAAGTTTATGCAACAGAAAAAATTATGACGTAAATTGTGTTGTCAATTATTATGTGACATAAATTTTACAGATAAGATATTATGTCACAAAATAACAATATGACATTTCAAATAATGATGGCACGTGTAGCAAATAAATGTGACATTAACCGTAATGACACAAATTAATATTAATAACGCGTCAGTGCAACTAATGACACGTAATGGGTCGCAAGATTTATGCGACAGTAATTAAGTGATGCAAAAATGTCATATCTTTTGTGGCACAACTAGTGAAAAAAAATGACAGAAAAAGGCTATGACACGATTAAGTTTGTTGCAAAATTGTGTCTCTAATTTGTGTATGCAACACAAATTACATGTCGCAAATACCCTTTGACTTTTCAAATGTGACACCACATTTGTAGCAAATAATCTTGCAACAGTCATTTTAATGACACAAATCAGTGTCGTAAATTAGGGTGCGTCACTAACACAAATGAATCATAATGTGTCGCAAATTTTAATCGATAATTAATTTAGTGATGCAAAAGTGCTATACATTTGCAGCACAAGTGGAAAAAATGCTACAGATTTGCTACACCACCTTTTGCGATTCAATAACTAGAGACGCATAATGTGTAGTGAATTAGTATTCGCTACACAAAATTGACTTTTAGCGACACAATTTGCATGTCGCGAATACCCTTTGGCGTTTTAAATGTGATGCCACATTTGTCGCAAATAATCTTGCGACACTCATTTTAATGACCCAAATAAAGGTCGTAAATTAGTGTGCGTCACTAGGACAATTGACGCATAATGTGTCGTCACTTTTAAGCGACAATTAATTTAGTGATGCAAAAAGTGCGATACATTTGCGGCACAAGTGAAAAAAAAGCGCCACAAATTTCCTACACCACCTTTTGCGACTCAATAACAAGAGACGCATAATGTGTCGTAAATTAGTATTCGCGACACTAAATAGACTTTTAGTGACACATTTTCTATGTCGCAATAGGTCACTTTTCTTGTAGTGATTGATACGGGTGCTACAAGTCATGTTTGCATTAATCCATCTTTTCTCAAAAACATGAAACTAGTAGCTAATTTCACTCTTGTGTGTCTTCCAGATGGTATAGCACTACCACAAAATGCCCCTTAGGTGGCGGGTCCTAAGGGGCATTGGAGGCGGGTGCTGCATGCCTCCGCTGCGGGCGCCTCCCTTTGGAGGGCCCGCACCTGCCACCCCTTAGGGGGTTATTGGAGGCGGGTGCAAAACTGCACCCGCCTCCAATAAGGATTAGTTGCACCCGCCTCCAGTAATCCTTATTGGAGGCGGGTGCAGTTTTGCACCCGCCTCCAATAACCCTCCGAAAAAAAAATTTATTTCTTTTTTTGCACTTTATGGCTTTGATAGGAATCGAACTCGCGCCTTCAGATTCACTTGACTCTTGCATATTAAATTTATCACTAGCCTACATATATTTATGTATTTTATATTAAAATAGAAAATATATATTTCTATATTTCCTTCTAAAAATTGTAATTTTTATTACTTACTAATTTTTCGCCTCACTAGAATCCCGAAAAATTATTAAAATTATTTTCAACAATCCAAAATATTTTTTTTTGAACTACTATTAAAAATTTTGCAAAAATGCACCCGCCTCCTTTTCATATAATGAAATTGGAAAATTTGCAAAACACTTTGGAGGCGGGTTTTGGCTTCACCCGCCTCCATTGAGCTATCCAAAAAAGATTTGGAGGCGGGTGCATCTCCAATAACTAATTATTGGAGGCGGGTGGATATTACACCCGCCTGCAACATGCACCCGCATCCAATAATTAATTATTGGAGGCGGGTGGATGTTGCACCCGCCTCCAAAGACTTTTTCGGCCCCTTTGGAGGCGGGTTTTTGTACACCCGCCTCCAAAGGGGCGCCTTCTTTGATCATTTCTGTATTAGTGTAGTCAAATCAATATCTCATTTTGGTTGGGTACACCTGTATTATCATTTGATTCTTGGAGATTGTTTACATATTCCATCTTTTAGGTTCAATCTCTTATCTGTTAAAAAGTGTGCAGCCATAGCTAAAGTCCTACTTCTATTTCATCCTAAGTTTTGCCTACTGTACGACCAACATACTAGGAAAGTAGTTGGAGTGGGAAGAAGAGTCAAAGGACTTTACATTCTTGATCAGAATTCCTTTAAGCCTGAAGTCATAAAGTCCTATGAGTCATCATTAGTAGCAAATCTGCATAAGTTGCAACCAAAAGAAGCACTGTCCTTTCAGGAAGCTTGCCTGTGGCATTATAGATTAGGACATTCTTCATTTGATGTTCTGAACAAGCTTAATCTGCCAATTTCTTATGATCATTGTAAACTTCATCCCTGTACTGTTTGTCCTCTAGCTAAGCAGCATAGAATTCCTTTTCCTATAAGCACTACTCATACTACTAAGTGCTTTGATCTTGTACACATGGATGTTTGGGGTTCATATTTTAAACCTTCAATAAATGGCTACTCTTACTTTCTTACTATTGTGGATGACTACAGCAGAACCACTTGGACATACTTTCTTAAGAGCAAAAGTGTAGTTCATTCTGTCATTTTTAACTTTCTCAATTTGATTAAAAATCAGTTTCAAACTTCTGTCAAGGTTATGAGAACAGATAATGGCACATAATTTACAAATTCTTCTTGTCAAACTTTGTTCTCTGAACTTGGCATCATTCATCAAAAATCCTATTCTTACACCCCTCAGCAAAATGGTGTTGTTGAGAGAAAGCATCAACATCTTTTGCAGATAGCCAGGTCTCTTATGTTTCAATCTTCCTTGCCAAAGAAATTCTGGGTAGAATAAGTACTTACAGCCACATACCTTCTGAATAGGTTACCTTCTGCCATCTTACAATGGAAATCTCGTTTTGAGATTCTTCATGGATTAATTCCTTCTCTTCAGAATCTTAGAACTTTTGGTTGTTTATGCTTTGCAACCAACAATGTTCCTCATAAAGATAAATTTGATGCCAGATCCATCAATCCATTATGATAGGGTATCCCCCAGGTCAAAAAGGGTACAAACTCTATAGTCTAGAAGACCATAAGGTTTTTGTATCAAGGGATGTCTCATTTCATAAGTTTACATTTCCTTATGCAGAAACTGTCAGTTGTTCAGATCCTCCTTCGAAGTCAGTAGCACCTATTTTTAATCCAATGCCAGATTTTGATTTCATATCTTCTCAGTCATCCATAACTGCTGATTCTCTCTTAAAAACATCTATATCCATTCCCACTGATCAATCTCCAATATCATCTAATACTTTAGATTCTTTCTCTGTGTTAGCATCCAATTCATCTGCAAATGAGTCTCCTGATCCTCAGCCTGAATCTCCTCATCCTGTACACCTCATTCCTCTTAGACACAGCTCTAGAGTCAGAAAATCACCCCAATGGATGCAGGACTTTGTTCTGCCTCCCACTCAAAAATCACTAACTCCCTTAATCTCTCAAGCATATGATGTTGTGCATTCCACTCTTTCATCTGCTCACATAAATTTTTTAGCTAACATATCACATATCCATGAGCCTTGTTCATATAAGCAGGCAAAGGGTCATGTTGAATGGGAAAATGCTATGCAACAAGAGTTGCAGGCTCTGGAAGCTAATGAAACTTGGGATGTCACCTCATTACTTGTTGGTAAGAAAGCCATTGGTTCTTGATGGGTTTTTAAAGTCAAAAGACTACCAGATGGTTCAATTGACAAGTTTAAAGCCAGATTAGTGGCAAAGGGGTATACTCAGATTGAAGGGGAAGATTATGATGAGGTATTCTCTCCTGTTGTTAAGGTGGTAATTGTCAGGATTCTCATTGCTTTGGCAGCTTCCTATAATTGGCCCTTGCAGCAAATGGATATGAATAATGCTTTTTTGCATGGCCATTTGGAAGAGGAGGTTTATATGTTACCTCCTCCTAGATACAGCAAAGCTTCTGAAGGACAAGTTTGTAAGCTGAAGAAGTCCTTGTATGGTCTTAAAAAAGCCTCTAGGCAATGGAATCATGAGCTTACTGAAAGCCTGATAGCCTATGGATTTGTGCAGAATGAACATGATCACTGACTCTTTACCATCAACAAATCTGACCTGCAACTATTTTTGTTAGTTTATGTGGATGATCTCTTAATTATAGGTTCTTTAGAAGCTGCAATTGCTGAAGTTAAGAAGTTCCTGCATGACAAATTCACCACCAAAGATCTCGGATCTGCAAAATACTTCCATGGGGTAGAAATTGCAAGGTCTACTTCTGGTATTTCTCTAAATCAAAGCAAGTATGCTAATGATATTCTGCAGGATTCTGGTCTTGCTGATGCCAAGCTAGTCATAGTTCCTATGATCCCTGGTCTTCTGTTGGAGGATGATTCATCTCCTCTATTTGGTGATCCTGAGCAGTACCGCAGGCTCATTGGTAGGCTCCTCTACCTTGGTTTCACCAGACCAGACCTTGCTCACACTACACAGCAACTGAGCCAATATGTCAATGCTCCAAAACAGAATCACTGGGATGCTGCCTTACATGTTCTTCGATTTCTGAAGGGGAGCCCTGCCAAGGGTTTGTTCTATCCAGCAAAGCCTAATTCCCAATTGACTGCATATTCAGATGTAGATTGGGCTGCTTGCAAGAAGACAAGAAGGTCCCTTACTGGTTTCTGTGTGTTTCTTGGGGATTCTTTGATTTCCTGGAAGACTAAGAAACATGCTACTGTCTCTAAATCTTCTGCTGAAGCTGAGTACAGAAGCACGACTTCCACAGTTTGTGAATTACAATGGATCAGATACCTTCTGAAGGGCCTTGCAGTTCCTATCACATTTCCGATCCCCTTTTACTGTGATAATCAGGCAGCATTGTACATCACTGCCAATCTGGTTTTCCAAGAGAGAACAAAGCATCTGGAGATTGATTGCCATATTGTTCGAAACTAGTACAAAGCAGGATTGATTAATCCTCTTTACATTCCATCCAAGCTTTAGCTGGCAGACATTTTCACCAAGAGTTTTCATGCTCCTCAGTTTTTGTTTCTCAGTTCCAAGCTTGGCTTGATTACCTTTAATCCAGCTTAGCTTGAGGGGGGTGTGCAGAATGACCATCTGAATGACCATACAGCAGGCTCCAAGCTGAGCTCACAGAAACAACATAACCTGAAGCTGAGGAGCAACACTGGTAGCTGTGGTAAGCCTCCTCCAGCAGATCAAATCCAATTGAAACGTGATCCACCTTGATGAGCTGTCAGATCTCATTAGATCTTTTTGGATCATGCTTAAGAGCATGCTTAAGTTAATGGAGTACAACTATCATCTCCTAAGCTGTCAAGTTGCTGTTTTTGGAGGAACATTCAGTTAGAGATTAGATTAGCTGCACTTGGTGTGCATTGTATGATCTGTAGTCTTTAGCTTCAGGAACTTGTATAAATAAGCAGTAGGTGATTATTGTAATCAGTTTTTCCATTTTTTCTTCTTCTTCAATTAATAGAAGTTCAGAAAAATTATCTCACTCCTCTCTTCATTTGTTCTTAGCTTAGTGTTTCTTGCTTGAATATTGCTGCAATTCTGTCAATTCTACAGCATATTGTATTCTTCATAGGTAAGGCTCAGTGCGTCCCCTTCTGCTTTCCACATTTCTAATAAAGGGTTCCCATGCCCTCCAGCCACTTAATCGGCTGTTACCTAAAAAAAAAAAAATGTTGGCTTCAATTTGAATAGTTTTCACTAAAAAATGCTAAAATGTCAATATTTAAAACACTAGCGCTTTTCTTTCTGCTTCTCTAATTATGATGTTAAAGGGAAACAATAACAGTGTTAGATACAATGGTGACGACGATTGAAGCTAGATGAAAAATATTGAAAACAAAATATGAACGAAAAGTTAAAGTAATACTCCCTCATTCCATTATTAGAAAAGTCCACTTTCATAAACATTTTTTTGTACCAATAGAAGCATCCACTTTCAAACTGTTTACTTTCCCTACCCTTACTAATATAATCATGTGTGGTTCATAATTGACCCATACCAAAAAATTAAGGATACAAATGGAATCAATTGTTTCAAATTAGCTGTTTTAAGTACTGTACCTTAACATTCATAAGTTGTGTATTTGTCAAAATAGACTCTTCTAATGGAACAGAGGGAGTATAAAATAGTTTGGAACTGCTTGCATGTGCAGAAATGGGGATCACTTCTTTGCAGGTTGTCTGATTCGAGCTCACTCTTTCTTTGCCTTTAACAAAGAAGTTTCCCCTGGAGGGCTTTTCTCACAATTCACCAAACCATGAACCCAGCTATGATACTAGTTTACTCTGCTTTTTTCTTTTTCCGACATTTTTTCAGGAACCAAATGCGGTGACTGATTTTCTCGCACACCAGGCTAGTGCCTCCCCTAGGGGGTTTAGTTACTAATAACTACTACAAAAGCCAATAGAGAAATGAATAACATAAATCTGAACTTGAGTGTTCATGGACTTGAGTGTTTTTGCAAGAGAGTCACAAATTTGAACTAAAGATGTAAGATTTAGGAATTAAAAGCAAACTAAGGAAGAAAATATTCTATGAACTAAGGCTATAAGCTGATGAGTCTTGGATCCTTTAATTACAAATCTGAAAAATGTTCTATTTTTAATAGAGTAGAGAGAGACTAAAAAGTAAAGAGGCCCTTCATTAGTGGCTTTTGGAAAATATATTTTTTGTATCCGAGAATGAATTGGTGCCGCGATTCGAAGGAGTACTTTTCAACATTTGGACAATCGGATTCGCAAAATTGGTGAAGTGCAAGATTTGATCGCTGCAATGATTTTCCTGGAATCTGACTTTTTGAAATTGCCATCGCTGTAAGGCTAAAAGTAATTGGTGCAGTTATGACCTATATTTGACAAAGGGGCATGATATTTGCAGCGACGGAATCGATATTTGCAGCGATATTTTTGCGTGAAAAGACCGAAATGCCCTTGGGGTAAAAAAAATTTTAAAAAAATTTAAAATTTTCAAACTGTTGGAAAAATTTAAAAAAAAAAAAAAAACCCGGAACCATCGCCGGTCGCCGGCGATGGTACCCCCTTCCCCTTAAAGTTGAGATTTTTGATATTTGCAGCGACCACCGGGGGGATCTTCCCCATTCCGGTAAAAAATTTCACAATTTTGGCAAAACTACTAATAAATTCGGACATAATACAAGTAAAATAATTAATAAAACTACATAAAAAAAAGGAAAAAAAAAAACCAAAGAAAAAAAACAAAGTGTCGCCTGTCGCCGGCAACACTTTTGCAAAAGTGTCGCGGGCGTGGTTTTTTTCCTTGGTTTTTTTTTTTCTTCCTTTTTTTATGTAGTTTTATTAATTATTTTACTTATATTATGTCCGAATTTATTAGTAGTTTTGTCAAAATTGTGAAATTTTTTACCGGAATGGGGAAGATCCGCCCGGTGGTCGTTGCAAATATCAAAAATCTCAACTTTAAGGGGAAGGGGGTACCATCGCCGGTCGCCGACAATGGTTCCGGGTTTTTTTTTTTGTTTTTTTTATAAAATTTTTCCAACAGTTTGGAAAATTTAAATGTTGGAAAAATGTTTTTTTACCCCAAGGGCATTTCGGTCTTTTCACGCAAAAATGTCGCTGCAAATATCGATTCCGTCGCTGCAAATATCAATTCCGTTGACAAATTTCTAACTTTCGGATTCTCTTTTTCGCTGCAGCGACAAGAAGTTATTGCCACGATGTTGTCCTTTCTTCAATTTCTGTAGGCTTCATGTCCGAATTTGCTGCAGTGCAAGAATTAGTGCTGCAATGCTAAAAATAGCACTGACAAATTGCGCGCCAAGGATAAAAACCCACCCATATATTCAGACCCCAAACTGTTGGATAAAAAATAAAAGTATGTCCTTATAACACACAGATATTAACGCAGCAGAATAAAACGTCCTTGTAATAAAAAAAAAACACAACGAAGCCAAAAGACTTTACAACACGGAGCCGAGATACCCAAAGCTACCTCAACAGTCCTTTCACATGAGCAGGCCAGGACTTTCGATACCTGATCCCACAACCTCTCATATCACATTTGTATTTTTCTCTATAATTACAATAACCACCTAAGACATGTATTTATAGGTTAAACTATCCTTGAATCCTATCATGAATTCGATTCAAAACTATTTTCTAAAACAATTGGGTTTCCCAAAATAAATACTAAATCAAATAAGAAACAGACAAAATAACATATGGTACAACAACTATAATTACCTAATTAAGCCATTAAAGTTTGGTTTAATAAATATCTAACATAAACCATGCAACTCTTAATTCTTCGGACAGTGAAATTGAGGAGATTGTTATGAAGACCTAGCCCGAACAAAACCAACATAGTCGAATGGCAGCAGTCTCCTTGCCGGATAGGCAAGAGACACTACAACAGCCCCTGCAGAACCACCCTGTTCTAACTGGATGAGAAGTTGAAATGTTGAATATGTACAATGAGTTATACACCAAAAGTAGCTCACTTGCAAACAGAAGAACCACGGAGACGCTGGGAAAAGCAGGTTCCTCGGCGAGAGCCCTTTCAGATGCAGAGAATGAGGCAGAGAAGGATGGCCTCCTCCCTCGGAGGATGAATATTTTATAGGTGAAGCAATTTAATAACACAATACAATCTTGACTTCCTTCAAAGATGGTGCTGAAATCCAACGCCAAGCCTTATAATGTGGCACAACCAAAGACCCCAATGGCAACAAGCAACACAATAGCGGCTGGGCTGAAGAAGCTGATGGTTGTCATGGATACCCCCGGAGGCTTCTCAGCACCCTGCAGTGATTGATATGAGACAGAGGTCACCCATCATGCTGCCAGCAAGCGACCTCTCAAATTGAGCCAGCCAACATGCACTTTACACTTTGGGCCTTTGTGGTCAGGTATATTTCAGGCGGCTTTGAAAGAATCATAACGCCAAGTGCAATCAGCCCCGGTGTCTAAGTTGAACCAGCACAAAAAAGTGTTCACCTCGATTGTAGGCCGAAATGGGCAGTCAGATGCCCAACTTTTAGAGTGAGTGCCGGATCAACTCCATATCCCAAACATTGTCGGTGCCCCACTCCTCTTGCAGTGATGATGATGACAATGATCATGATCAAGTGTCTGACTACAGCCCCTGAAGAAGCTACAAATGAGGAAGAAGAACACCACGTGCAGGCAACAAAAAATGAGCCGTAAGTTGAGATCTATTAAGACTATGCACTACAAAAGCAAGTACGAGTGAACTATAAAAAGTTGACTCGTTGATTCCCGTGTTGTTTACTACCACTTGTATTCGGCTCAGGGGCGGAGCTTCATGTGAACTAAAGGGGGGTGATGGCCCCTAATGTTAATTATTTTTTACTATATATGTACATTAATAAAAATACATATATAGACAATGGATATTTGGCCTCTACAATGAAAGTATATTAATATACCTTATGATTAGTTTTACCTTATAAAAAATATGAAAATCTCAAAATTTTTATAATTGTAAAAGGTAAATCCTAAATTTTTTAAAAGCATAAAATAGACACGAAGTGTACGAACCTATAGTCTATTTTGTGCATTATTTTTAGTATTTTCTTAATTTTAGAGTTAGTTTGTGTGCATTCATGAAATTACTTAGGGTTTTTATTACTCTCTTCATCCCATTCAAAGAGTCTACTTTGTATTACAAAGTACAATCTTTGAATGGGACAGAAGGAGTATTATTTTACACTTATTTTTATAATAATTATTAGTTGACTTTTATTTAAATAATACACCACCAAATATGAATTAAAAAATCCCAAAAAATTACTTGAAACTATACATTTAATTATTGATAGGCCTCTTGCACAATTTAATTCAAGCTCCGGCATTGATTAGGCTCCTTTAGATTTTATTTACTTGTTTGTTTTATTTTCTTCATTTTATGCAATAATAAAATGGGGTCCAATCCTACCTTTAAATTTATGTATAAAAAAACCAAGGTTCTTGTAAGAGATCGAGGCTTTTCTTCATTTATCCAAATTCAATTCTAGATCCTATATAGGAACAATGCAATGGCAATTCTTGATTTCTTATGTCATAGAATACATAAACTTCATCAACTAAAAATAATGAACATATATCTGCTTATGTCAAAGTAGCATGAACAAGGTAGATGAACAAAAATTGGACAATTGAAGTGATTGATATAGACAATGGCCAAGGAAATGCTAATTAAGACTAGTTTCGTCCTAAGAAGTTGGTGGTTTCAGCTGCAATTATCTCTATAGGAAATGTGCAGTTTGGTGTTGAAGGGTCGTCGGGTACTATAACACCATATCCCCCATAGTCACATGAACTATTCCCTTGAATATTTTGTTTATTTGACTGGAAACCCATATTGAATCCATAAGAATAACTCAGGGGAAATGGTAGGGAAGAACATGACCCCCCCGGTGACAATGCCGTGCAATCTGCCTTTGCGCAGGTGCTATTAAGGTATTCGTCTAATGTGTCAAATGGAATTTGATCAAGGTTAATTTTGGAAACATCCAAGATGCACCACCTTTTAGGCATATGCGTAATGCCTACGGCTGAAGCTGGTAATACCTTCCTCTCATTTCCCTCGAAGTCAAGATTGAATTTTGGTTGTCCATCAAATCTATAGATGCCATAATGTCTAATGGATGGACCAATAGTTGTGCCCACAGCATTCTCATCAGCTATATTATGAATGTATATATCAATATTTCCGGGGCGTCTAGGAGTTCCTTTCTGGCTCTTTATGAATCTAACCAAACCCTGGTGGAATCTCTCTGCATTTTGTAGATTACAGTTTTCTACTCCATCCGTCGGCCATCCGATTGCTCCAACAACGAGTGGCAAGTCAGGAAATCCTAGCTTCTCCATTGCACATAACACTGAATCATACGCTACTTCAAAGGCATTGGAGTAGGTAAACTTCCCATCTGTGAACTTGGAAGTGGAATTGTTGTTGAAAAATGCGAATTCTATATCGCTATCGAAATATGCCTGGACGAAAAGATGTGGAAAAATATCTATTCCGAATGGAGCATCATTGCGCCTGAGAATTGAACAGTAGTCAAATAACAGCTCCTTTAGCTCTGGCTGGAATTCAGCCATTGATGGTTTTGTTATGGGTGCATTGAGAATATCGGTGTAATGTGAAGTTGTTGCTTTGATTCCTCTGATGTTATTTCTCTCCATACCCTTTTGCATCCAGTCAATCACAGTGATAGATTCATTATGTATCGAATTGAGGGTTATCGACAATGGAGTTGTGCCCACGAATACATACCTAGAAATTTTAATCATAAAAAAAAAAAAAAACCCTTGCAAAATCAGAATATGAATTGAAAAGTTATCAACTAAGGTAAATAAGAAAAGAAGAAATCAATGAGATTTCCATTTATTCAAAAGGAACGAGAATTACGCGATACCTGAACGATACATTCAATTGAAGATAAGGTAAGATATTCATTTGTATCCAGTCGTTGACGTAGCGAGTTGCATTCATATATGTTAAAGCCGAATTGGGCAATGTTATGCCTAAATTAATGTTGGTTCCGGCAAAAGCTTCCAAAACATTTTGGCTGGAACTAAAAAGTTTCACCTCGCTGATATTATTTTGTAAAAGCAAGTCAACCACCATAGAAGGTATCATTCTTTGTGTGGCCATCCTTCCCCAATTCACACCTACATAACCCTCCACAAGAAAGGTTGTTAACAAAAAATAAGAGGTCCATATTAGGATATTTCTGTGGTTCATTACAACAACCATTGATTACGTTCTAATGGAGAAATGGTTTTGAATATGGATTTTGATATGATTTCCCACAGGGAGGAAGGAGGCCACAGGAGGAAGAAAAAGATGATCACCAAAGGAGAATATTTTGGGTTCTCCAATGAGGGGAACCCTATAGAGTGATGTTATAGTTTCATTAGAAGTTTTTCCAAGACATAATATTGTAATAGTTCATTGTTAAAATAAAAATAAAAAACTTTTAAAGTAAAGAACCAATTTCATCCTTTGCTTTTTATTTTTTATTTTTTATCTTTCTCCTTTCTAATTAAATATTAGCTGTAAATAAAATGTTTGATTGATAAAGAAGATGGTTCTGCCTCCTTTTTCTTAATCTTTTTCATCCACAATTTTTTAGTAGGATGATGGAAACCCAACACTTTATATGCTCCTTTAATTTTAACACTTTTTGTTTTTAAGCATACAACCTGGTAGGACCGTCGTTAGCCCTATCAAATACAGTAAAAGTACTGTATAAACCTGCAAACAATAGCTATAAGTAGCACAATGATGACAGGGTCGATCCCAAAAGGAACGGACTGCTTAAAATCACAAAACCTATAAATCCCAAACAGTTGGTTTGCAACCACCTTTTGTGCTCAGAGAGACTTTGTAAAATATTAGTGAAAACTAAATAACAACTTAAAGCAAAAAATAGAGTTTAATCAATGTAATTAAGTATTCCAGCAATATGTAAATCACAATAATCACGTGCATGTTAATCATCAACTCAATGATATATTAAATAGCATGTCATCAATCAGTTATAGATTACCGTGAATCCGCACAGACATAACCCAATCTCCCCTTACTTTATTGACAATTACGTGAATCCGCACAGACATAATTGCTACTCTAATTAACAAGGAACAGGCCGTAAGGCATCGACACCTATTAACCAAGTTAACAACCTTAAGATTTAGGGAGACCCGATTTTAGTTATTCTTATTGAATTAACATCTAAGAATTACTAACCCCTTATTCTCTATTACCTGAAGGTAACTTTACCACTAATTAATCTTGCCCAATAAATATATGTTATTTAACTGGGAATTAATTGGCTCTACCTAATTCAACTAAGGTGATCAAGCTTAATTAATATCAGTAATCAGCGTTCTGAGCAGAGAATAAGAAGGAACACATGCATTTAATTTAAGAACAATTCGGTTTCATAACATGCCCGGACTAATTGCTATTACATTATGCCGGAATAAATAGTTTAGCTACTCATAATCAAACTAACTACGCACATAATTATTATATGATTCATACTGAAAATAGTTGAAAAGAATAAAATAAATAAGAAAGAAATACTTGATTCACGATCTGAAAATAATCTCAGAGTATGCGACCACCCGTTTGGGCAAACGGGACCTCTGCTGGCAGAAATTCTCCAAATTGCAGTAAACGAAACCTACAACTATTTCTTTTGTACTGGCTACGAAAATATGGAATAATAATCTACTTCCCACGAACATTTTTTCTCTCCTCTCCCTTCTATACCTATAAATAGGTGTAGAATGGAGAGTAGAAACTTATTCAAAAATAGTAAACTACTAAAACTCTTGTCCATGTAGGATACTACTAAAAATTAATCTCCAAAACAAAGAAGGAAATATATTAGGAAACACTTCCATGCGCAGCATTCATGCTGATAATAAAAGAATCCAGATTCCATTTTAATTGCTCTTTGCGGGCTGGACTTGCTCATTGTAATTGGGCTCCTTCAATTTTGGCCCACTTGCTCCTTTTGCATGCATGACATGAATAATACCTTCCTTCATTGCTTATTTGGGCTATTGAGCCCTTTTCATCCTCTTTTGCATCCTGCCCTCTCTAATTGTTCTTCTTTCCTAAACCTGCATTTATCTTACAAAAACTTGCACATACCCGTGAGATTTGCCACAATTATGCTCTAAAATTCAGCAGTTAAAGGACACCTATCAAATATCCCCACACTTAAATGACGCTTGTCCTCAAGCGTGAAGTGAAGAATTAAACTGAGTCCTATTTTCTTTCCCTTCTTTACATAACAAAAACACAAAGACACAAACACAGGAACAGAAAGGACAAAAACTTGAACAGATCCAAAAGAAACATAATAGAAAAAAAAACAAACACTGACCCAAAAGACCCAAGACATGACTCACACGACACAATGACACCACATAAACACAGGATTACTCTGCCCAAATTCCTCATGTCAATTGTACTTGCACCACGAGATTCACCTTTTAATCACAAACTATGCAAACTCTACCATTCCACCAAACAGACCATATCCAGTTAGTTTAACACAGTTCATGCACAAATTCCCAAGCAGGCACTCTTATGGGTAGTAAAACACACAACTCACAATTCAGAAAATTAGGACAAGTGCTTCATCCCTAGTCTAGTCAGAACTCAAAAGCTTGATAACTGACCATCTCCACAGTAAAGATTGAGTAATGCACAGATGTTAAGAACAACCTTTTATTCACATGGACTCAATGGGGCCAAGGGATTTTTATTTATTTGGTTAGGCCCTATGGGGTTCTAAGTCACCTGCAGAATTCAACAACTAGTGTGCATGCATATAGAACTTGCTGCTCCTTTTATTTGGACATCAACTCCACTTCTTGCTTTTCCTGATCTAGAGCCACAACATTCAGCTCTTTCTTTAATTATTCAAGCAGTGACAGTCACCAAAAAACTTATTCAGCACATGATTAAAATTCAGCACATAAAATCCAGTCCTTTGAACTTATTTTGTAATCGTATTCAAAACATAACCAGCTCTTATTCTTTATTTCATCATCTCTTTCTTTTTTTTTCTTTTTTTTTTCAAATGTGGACTCATTTTCTTACCACAGCAGAACTGATTTTTCATATAAATTTAGCAGATACAAAAGGAAACAGAACTGGACTCCACAAATTGTGCCTCATGACTTCCTCTTCTCTATCGCAGCATCAACACATAATTAACATGCAGCATGCACACCAAGGGTAAGAAAGGATCTACTCAAAACAGGCCTTGGCTAATTTTTACTGACTTAGAATTGAAAGGTCAAGGCTTCAACTTGCTGACTAAGAGGTATTTTTCTGTATAGGATGGTTCAAAAATTCAAGCCAAAAGGGTTTATCCTAGAAAAGGTCCCCCATCATCCAACCATGCATTACTCAATAAACCATTTTGACAGTCAAGCAGGCAAACCAAAGAGATTCTCATGCAAAACATCCAGTGCGGCTCAGAATTATTTAGTAGGCTTTAGAAGAGGGAATTCATGCATAACTTGTATTAAAATAACTGATCTTTCCCAAACCACATCCACAAGAATAAGCATAGTAAGTGATTAATAGGATATCTATGTTGCTTATTTCAGATTAACATTCAGATTTTGGGCAGAATCCTGGACTTCACATACACATTTAAGACTCCAAAAACAAACAAGACACAGGAGAAAATCACAAAGACCTCCCCACACTTAGAAGGATGCTTACCCTCAAGCATACATAAACAACACAACTATGGAAAATAAAAACAAAAACAGCACAAAACAAAAACAAAAACACCACATGAAAAAGCATTAGAGGTGAGGTAATTAACCATATCTGCATACCATGGATCACATATCTTCCTCTCCGAAGTTCGCAGATTCAGTGACTGTTCTACCTCCTATTTGGGCAAATGGGACGTCGCCTGGTACAGATGTTCTTCGGGAAAGTTTTCCTGAAGTGGTGGCCCTTCTTCTTTCAGAAACTGCGAGGTTGACCCCCACACTTACTTTCTTTGACTTTTGCAAGAGGGTCCTCCCTTTCAGGAAATGTGGCGATTGCTCCCCCTAAATGCTGACTTGGCAACTTGGATCCCTGCTCATTGTTGGCCATTAAGCTTCTCAGGTTGGCTACTGGAAACGACTAACTGCAACAAAAATTAAATGCTGAAATTTTTTGTTTTTTACAGAAAAATAGAAATAATGGAAAACAAATAAAGATTAAAAAAAAACAAAAAAAAAACGTGGGTTGCCTCCCACTAGCGCCTTTCTTTTACGTCTTTAGCCAGACGCAGTATGTCTCCATCAATGATTCGGACAACATAACAATGGAATTTCTTCCACTGTTTGGACCTGGGTAGCACCACAGAAAAGTTTAAGATGTTTCCTGTTGACTGTGACTTTCTTTCCAATCTTGGGATTTTGAACTTGCACAGCTCCACTTGAACAGATGGATACTACATCCAGTGGTCTTACCTTCTTCTTCTTCTCACCAGGTAGACCCTTGATATGAAAATTCACAAACTCACATTTTTTTCCTTGACTGATCTGCTGGCCAGTATCACATTGTGGGGGAGTTTGAAGCCATGTTTGTTCATTATTTCTTGTTTTCACCATGGCTTTGTTATACCCTTTGGCAGATTTCAGGCCATTCTTCGTACTATAACATGGAAGTGGTTTTAATTCAGGCTCTGAAGCCAGAACTAATGATAGAAGCAGTTTAGCAGCGGGGGTCCGTTTGGGCAAACAGATGGTAGTCCTTGAATTTTGACTCACTTCCTGCAAAAGATCAGTCTCAAGATGCTCTTGGACACAAGGGTCAATCATATCAACACTATAAACATTTTCCATAGGCATTGAACTTTTTATGGCATCATCCATACTAAATGTGACCTTTTCACCACAGTAATCCAGGCAAATAGATCCATTGTACACATCAATTAGGGCTCTAGATGTTTTCAAGAAAGGTCGGCCTAACAAGACTCCGGCTGATTCTTTGATGGATCACTACTCATCGCAACCACATAAAAATCAGCAGGGTATACAAAAGAATGAACTCTTACCAACACATTTTCCAAAAGACCCACATGATATACACATGATCTATTAGCCAATTGAATTATAACACTAGTGTCTACTAATTCCACACCAGTCAAAGTTTGATACACAGAAAGAGGCATTACATTAATTGAAGCACCTAAATCACACATAGCATGGTTAATCTGTTTATCTCCAATTACACAAGGTAAAGAAAACATACCTGGGTCCTTGCACTTAGGTGGCAATTTCTTTTGAATTATGGCAGACACGTTCTCGCCCATGATTACCTTGCGTGCTTCTCTTTGCTTCCCAGCCATAAATTCCTTCAAAAATTTACCAATAGGAGGGATCTTTATTGCCTTGAGGAAAGGAATGTTAACCTCCATCTTCTCAAAAGCTGCCAAATAATCCACAGGATCCTCTTTTGGTTTCTTTGCCTTCCCGATCAGTCTGTTTGGAAAAGGGGGGGGTCTTCATAGGGGTTTCCACCTTTTAGGCTTAGAAAAGGTTCAGGTCTCTCTCTTATCCCTGTGTGTAGAGGGACCGCTGGTTCTGTTTCTGCAGTTTCAGGTTCAGGGTCCCGTTTGGGCAAATAGGACCTCGGAGTAGAACTCTCTTGCTCTTCTGGCTGCAGAACCTTCCCACATCTCAGAGTTATCACACTAACATTCTCTTTCTGCTGTATTTGAACCTGTGAGGGCAGTCTTCCTTGGTCCCCCTTTAATTCTTTGAGTGAAGCAGCCAATTGGGACACCATATTTGCCAGACTATCAATACTGGCTTTCTGCTCTTTTTGTTGATCCATTAGAGATGCAATTATATCATTAGAATCTTTACCATTTCGCGCTGGTTGGTATGAATTCTGGCCTGGTTGGAAACCTCTCTGCTGTGGTGGTCGGTATGCCTGATTCTGATACTGATTCTGGTACTGGTTCTGGTTACCCTGATACTGGGGCTGCTGACTTTGATCCTGGCTGCCTGGTTCAGTCCATCTGAAACTAGGATGATCTTTCCACCCTTGATTGTACGTGTTGGAGTAAGGGTCCCTTCTTTGATGTGGGCCATTCCAATTTCCAGCAGCATTTGCTTGAGCCAGGGGGTCAGTGGGTGCAAGGTTACACTTATGGGTAAAATGTTCCATATTTCCACAGATTCCACAAACTTCCTCTGTCTGCACCTAATTCGTCCCAGCCACCATTTTAGTCATCATCTCAGTCATCTTTCTCATTTCGGCTACCAGCTGGGAGTTGTTCACGGGGTCATCATGTTCACGGGGTCCCACATCATCAATAATGCTCACTTTGGCGGTCCGCTTGGCAAGACAGACACAGGTTCAGCAAAGTCATTACGTGCTTCCAATGTCTCCTTTATTATCTTATGAGCAGATGTGGCAGTATTATTCAGAAATGCACCACCACTGGCGGAATCCATATGCATCCTCTTGGCTTCCGTCATTCCATGGTAGAAGAACTGTAGCAACTCTCCATCCGAGTACCTATGGTTTGGGCAACTATCGCACAATCGTTTAAATATGAGCCAATAGGTGCGGAGGGACTCATCATAGTCTTGTTGGATCCCACTTATCTCCTTCTTCACTGCATTAGTCTTCGTGGCTGGGAAGTAATTTTTGAGGAAAGCCTCCTTCATCTCCTCCCATGTAGTGATGGAGTTTGGCTCCAGGGAAGAGAACCACATATTGGCTTCGCCGTCAGGACAAACGGGAATGCCACGAGTCGGAGCTGCTCCACAGTGGCTCCTGCTGGTAACTTGCCCACCTTGCACCCCTTGATGTACTCACGCAAAAAGCTATGGGGATCCTCTCCTGGCCTTCCACGGTACCTTGGTAGCATACTCAACCAACTAGATTTGAGTTGGAAGTGACCCGTGACTTCAGGCACTACGATTGCTGAAGGCTCATCCTCGGCGTCGTGGTTGCTTAGTTCCTTCAGAGTTGGTTCAGCCGCAGGAGCTTCCACTCGTCGCTCGTCTCTTCTTTCTTCCTGCCTGTCTCCCATCTTAGAATCAGGCTTGGGGACAAAATTCTGTTCAAACTCAGCTTCTGTTCTACCTTCCGTTTGGCCTAACGGGACCTTGTTCGAATCTGAAACAGCAGCTTCTCGCCTTTGACGTGCTTATTTTGCGAGTCTTCTTGCAGTTTTTTCAATCTCTAGATCGTACTGCAATTCAGGTTGCGACGATCTGCTCATAAAACACACAAAAGCACAAATTAATAGGAAAAGGTGATTTAAAACATAAAACCGTTCCCCGGCAACGGCGCCAATTTGGTAGGACCGTCGTTAGCCCTATCAAATACAGTAAAAGTACTGTATAAACCTGCAAACAATAGCTATAAGTAGCACAATGATGACAGGGTCGATCCCAAAGGGAACGGACTGCTTAAAATCACAAAACCTATTAAATCCCAAACAATTTGGTTTGCAACCACCTTTTGTGCTCAGAGAGACTTTGTAAAATATTAGTGAAAACTAAATAACAACTTAAAGCAAAAAATAGAGTTTAATCAATGTAATTAAGTATTCTAGCAATATGTAAATCACAATAATCACGTGCATGTTAATCATCAACTCAATATATATTAAATAGCATGTCATCAATCAGTTATAGATTACCGTGAATCCGCACAGACATAACCCAATCTCCCCTTACTTTATCGACAATTACCGTGAATCCGCACAGACATAATTGCTACTCTAATTAACAAGGAACAGGCCGTAAGGCATCGACACCTATTAACCAAGTTAACAGCCTTAAGATTTAGGGAGACCCGATTTTAGTTATTCTTATTGAATTAACATCTAAGAATTACTAACCCCTTATTCTCTATTACCTGAAGGTAACTTTACCACTAATTAATCTTGCCCAATAAATATTATGTTATTTAACTGAGAATTAATTGGTTCTACCTAATTCAACTAAGGTGATCAAGCTTAATTAAATATCAGTAATCAACATTCTGAGCAGAGAATAAGAAGGAACACATGCAATTTAATTTAAGAACAATTCGGTTTCATAACATGCCCGGACTAATTGCTATTACATTATGCCGGAATAAATAGTTTAGCTACTCATAATCAAACTAACTACGCACATAATTATTATATGATTCATACTGAAAATAGTTGAAAAGAATAAAATAAATAAGAAAGAAATACTTGATTCACGATCTGAAAATAATCTCAGAGTATGCGACCACCCGTTTGGGCAAACGGGACCTCTGCTGGCAGAAATTCTCCAAATTGCAGTAAACGAAACCTACAGCTATTTCTTTTGTACTGGCTACGAAAATATGGAATAATATTCTACTTCCCACGAACGTTTTTTCTCTCCTCTCCCTTCTATCCCTATAAATAGGTGTAGAATGGAGAGTAGAAACTTATTCAAAAATAGTAAACTACTAAAACTCTTGTCCATGTAGGATACTACTAAAAATTAATCTCCAAAACAAAGAAGGAAATATATTAGGAAACACTTCCATGCACAGCATTCATGCTGATAATAAAAGAATCCAGATTCCATTTTAATTGCTCTTTGCGGGCTGGACTTGCTCATTGTAATTGGGCTCCTTCAATTTTGGCCCACTTGCTTCTTTTGCATGCATGACATGAATAATGCCTCCCTTCATTGCTTCTTTGGGCTATTGAGCCCTTTTCATCCTCTTTTGCATTCTGCCCTCTCTAATTGTTCTTCTTCCTAAACCTGCATTTATCTTACAAAAACTTGCACATACCCGTGAGATTTGCCACAATTATACTCTAAAATTTAGCAGCTAAAGGACACCTATCACAACCAGACCAACGGCGCAAGACCAACTAATTAATTAGGTGACATTTAGTTGGGGTTAAAACAATTAGGTAGTTAGAATGATGGGAATCAACTCAAGGACTCAAGCGATGGTGACCCGTTAAAATGATATGTTAACAGATGGCATCAGTGACTTGACTAATAAGTGTTGGCTTCTAGTCAAAATGGACCGTGGAAAGATTCCGACAAATGATGTTGGATTAATCAAAGTTCAGGACCAAGACTAAGCCCTATGTGGCTGGTAAGGGCTCCACAAGGCTACATAATTTGAGCCTGCTTTATTTTGTGTTAAGTTAGTAAGTTTTAAGTCCATCTCATGTGCTTTTTTTTGGTGTTTTCGCAGCTAGCTATCAAGGTTCAATGTCAAAGCCATGTTTGATTGTCATGGTTCAAGTCCAACAAAAGTGCTCAATTCATGACCATTTAAATTAAGTAAGAGAGCAGCCCTTATGTTCGGCCCAAGGGAGAAGAATTTCTGCAAGATTTTTATGCTAATTATAGCATGTTACAAGAGTCAAATGCAGTGTGAAACTCCACAAAGGGTACATTAGTTTTGGTCAATAAGGATGCATTTTGACTCAAGTTTGCATGGAATTCCATCAAGATTAAATTCAGAATTTGGAGGGCATTCTCTGCATAAAATTCAGTCAAGACTCACCTCAATATAACTGTTCCACAGTGAAAAAAAGGTTATTTAACAAAAACATTAGTGATAACATTTTAAGTCATCATAATAATGACAATATCTTATATGGCCACTAAAGTAATTATATATATAATGATAATTTCATTATCATCATTGTGTTAGTGAGAACGTAATATGAGTTGATATATTAGTGCGGAAAGCTTAGACAGAACAAGTGAACAATTGATGTTATAGTTGTATTTTGAGAGATGAGTTGAGAAGAGATAGTAATATGAATAATACTCATATTATAAATAGGAAGAGGGAGATTACAATATTCTCATATTCATCATCCTCCACTCTTGCTTAACCCTTTATAGGACTCTCTATTTATACTAATAGTAGAACTATCTAGACTTTCTTGCAATACGAAAGGACATGACATTAACTCATTCTTGACTCATTAAATATAAAGACTCTTAGAATTTTAGACTCCTAGAATATCAATAACACTTGCAGAACTAATACTAAATACATGAACTATAATAATTACAATATATAAATTTACTATGTTCCAATATCCCCCCTTAAATTTAAATATTTAATTTCTTTAATTTTGAGATTCTTCACCTTTAATTTTGATTGCTTCCCGAAGTCTATGGATCTGCAAATATCTTTTTCAAATCTTCAATTTCTTGGATTGTCTTCTTCAATTGCACTTGAACTTTTTCTTCCATAACCTTTCTCCAATCTTCTTCTTCATTGCTTTTTGATTCTTCAACTTCTTTCTTGGAACTTTGTTTTCAATTTCTTTAATTCATCAATGGCATTGTCAAACTTTTCTAGTAACTCCATGAGATTCGTAACAATTTGAAACTCTTCAATCTCCATCTCCAATCTTCAATAATGTCTTCAAAATTTTCTTCCGCACTTGATTTCTTGTTTTTTTTTCCTGCCGCTGCCATCCTTTTTCTTTTCCCTTTTTTTTTTTTTTTTTTTTTTTTGTGGAGTCACTTGGGCTCACACCTTCTCATAGGTTCCTTTTCTCAAACCTGGAGGAACACAAAATTGTCTCAACAAATTCTTTTCTCTTTTTCTTGAATCCGGAGATGCCAACACAATATTTTTTCTTCTTTGATCCTAGGAGACACAAATCCTAGGTCCTGATTTATCGGGAGAAGCGTCATGAGCTTACTGGGCTCAACTTGATGATGTTCTACTTGTCTTGCCTGAATCAACTCGGCTTGACTCAATCTAGCTCTGATGCCACTTGTTGGATCGGAATATGATTGGATATATTAGTGTGGAAAGTTTAGACAAAATAAGTGAACGATTGATATGGTAGGGAAGTATTTTTGGAGATGAGTTGAGATGAGATAGTAATATGAATAATACTCAAATCATTATTATGAAGAGGGAGATTACAATATTCTCATATTCATCATCCTCCACTCTTTCTTAACTCTTTATAAGACTCCGTATTTATAATAGTAATGGAACTATCTAAAGGACACCCTTGGAATACTAAAGGACACCCTTTAACTTATTCATGACTTAACATTAATACTCTTGGACTCTTGAAAAATCAAGAGACAATTCATGACTTAATTCTAAATACATGAACCTGAATAATTAAAATATTTAAATTTAATAGGTTCAAACATCCCCCTTAAATTTAAATATTTAATTTTCTTGAATTTTGAAATTCTTCACCTTGAATTTTGACCGTCTCCTGAAGTACTCGAATTTGCAGCCATCTTTTTCAACTCTTCAATTTCTTGGATTGCGAAATCGTATTTCCACATCAAATCTTCATGAGCTTCCTTCAGTGTTTGGTAATCCCATTTAATGTCCAATAGTTCTCTTTCATTCACATCACTGACTTGGACATTGTAAATGTACTTCAGATGCTTTATTGCTCTCAATGCTGCTTTATTCTTGGCTTCTTTTTTCGTGCATTCCTTATATGATCCATACATCTCATGATTGCCACAGATGTCTTCAAATATGATTTTTGCAACAAAATCTGGAGAGTGATCTGGACCAGTTTTGGTACACTCATACACTGCTTGTGGCAACTTAAAATTTTTTAGTAACTCATTGAGTATCATCTTGAATTGAGCACTTACAAAAATTTGAGGTTCTTCATTCTCAAAGTCCATATTCAATCTCCAATCTTCAATAATATCTTCAAAATTTTCTTCCCCCCCTTGATTTCACTTTCTGCCGCTTCCACCATTTTTCTTTTTCTTTCCTTTTTTTGACTCACTTGGGCTCATACCTTCTCACAGGTTCCTTCTCTCAAACCTGGAGGAACACAAATTTTTCTCAACGGATTCCTTTTTCTTTTTTTGAATCCGGAGATACCAACACAATATTTTTTCTTCTTTGATCCTAGGAGACACAAATCCTAGGTCTTGATTTATCGAGAGAAGCGACAGAAGCTTACTGGGCTCAACTTGATGATGTTTCACCTGTCTTGCTTGAAACAACTCGGCTGATTGAATCTGGCTCTGATACCACTTGTTGGAACGTAATATGAGTTGATATATTAGTGCAGAAAGCTTAGACAAAATAAGTGAACAATTGATGTTATAGTTGTATTTTGAGAGATGAGTTGAGAAGAGATAGTAATATGAATAATACTCATATCATAAATAAGAAGAGGGAGATTACAATATTCTCATATTCATCATCCTCCACTCTTGCTTAACCTTTTATAGGACTCCCTATTTATACTAATAGTAGAACTATCTAGACTTTCTTGGAATAAGAAAGGACATAACTTTAACTCATTCTTGACTCATTAAATATAAAGACTCTTAGACTTTTAGACTCTTGGACTATCCTTGAATGTCAATAGATACTTCATAAATTAATACTAAATACATGAACTATAATACTTACAATTGATGTGCGTCTTTATGTTGTTTATTTATAAGGTTTAAATCTACAGATCTCACGGTATTTGCAGTTGTTTGTGATAAATATTGTAGAGTTTAAGTGATGAGTTGTGATGTGCAAAAGGAAGTGTTTTCACCTACCGTATCTGAGATTGCTTCTGATGCAAGAAATGAGAAGCAATGGAACTGTGTTTCCTAGTTTGAGCCAAACTGTGGCAGTATAGGAAGTTTATTCCTATTATAATACTTTATTCTATTTTGATTCTGCTACTTTAGATAGTGTCACCTAGTGTAATTCTATCTCCTAGGAGAACATTTACTTTTCTTATATTAAACTAACTCGATTTGTACATTATAAATAGACAGAGTTAGCATATGATTTATTATCTCGATTTTTAGTTGGATTCCCGTACGTAGGAGGGCAGCAGTAGAGTAGCGTAGCTTTTCTCGCTTTTCGGATTTGAAGCATTTGCCGGCATTTTGATTCATTCTTCCGTCGGTGACTTTGGATTTGTCAGTAATAAAGTAGTTTTCTTCTTCCTTTAATTGTTTGCTTTTCGGTTCCGTTAGATTAGTTGATGCAAGTTAGTTAATTTATCAATCAATTGTTTCGTAGTCAGTAATAATTTATTAGTATTTTGTATGCCTGCACTCGTTTCGTTCGCCTCCGTCGGTAGCTAAATATTAGTAAATTAATTTATTAGTTAGTTGGCTTAGTTATTGATTGAATCCATAAGTTCCAGTATAGTTAACTTGTTAGACTGATTAATAGATGCATGCGAATTGTTTACGGTTTCCGTCAGTAGTTAATCAATTAGCTTATTAGTTTATTAATTAATTATATTAATATGTTTCCTTTATATAATTATTATTTAATTAGTTTAATTATGAGTAACTAAATTTCTAGATCCAGCATAATGTAAATAGCAATTAATCTATGCATGTTATGAAACCGAATTGTTCGTAATTAATCTGCTTATATTCCTTTTTACTCTGGGTGTCTATATCTCATTACTTGAATTTATATGAGCCTGATCAACTTGTATAGAGTCAGTAAAATCAATTAATCCGTCTCACTACTTCATGTCATTTAGTGTATAGGTTAATTAGTGGTGAAATTACCGTCAGGTAATGCAGGGTAAATGATTAGTAATTCCGAACTAGTGACGCGGGTAGAAATAACTAGAATCAGGTTTTCCTAATTATTAATGCTGTTGGTATAGTTAATAGGTGGCGGCTTTTCCGGTCTGTTCTATATTAATTAGAGTACAACTATGTCTGTACTTATTCAAGGTAAATGTCAATAAATAAGGGAAATTGAGTTATGTCTGTGCTTATTCACGGTAATCTAAAACTAATTGATGTATGCTAATTAATATATTCTTGAGTTTATGATTGATATGCATGAGATTATTGTATGTTTACATGTTGCTGGATCGCTTTAGTCAATTGATAAGTTAATCTCTCTAGTTAGTGTTTTCTTAAGAATTACAAGTGACTCTATAAGGCGCTCCGGTGCACAAAGGTGGTTGCCAACCAAAAAGTGCTTGGAAAACAATAAGTTTACTGAATAATAATCACTCCGTTCCCTGTGGCTTAGACCTTGCTTTCCACCGTACTAATCTTAGCTGTTTTGCAGGTTTGGTAGTATTTTACTATATTTTGTTAGGGCAAGCGATAGCTCTACCAACAATATTTAAATTTACTATGTTCCAATAAAAACAATCTTCATTATGTAGTATTGTGATAGCAAAAAATTCGTCACTCCGTAATGTATTGATCAGCAAGAAAGTCGTCACAATGTATTATTGTGACAACAAAAAATTGTCACTGTGCATTATAGGGACAACACTTAGAGTCGTCACTCTGTACTAATGTGACAACACAAAGTTGTCATTACTACTGTGACAAAAACATAGTCTATTGCAGTGACAATAATAAAGCCGTCACTACAGGTGTAAAACAATAAAGTTGTCACTACTATTGTGAGAAAAAGTCGTCACCACTGTTGATAGTCGTCAACTGTTGTGGTAATAATAAGGTTATCATTGTAGTGAATTTTTAGTGACAAAATTACATAACAACAACAATATATTTCGTCACTTGATCTTATCTTTATTACAAAGTTGCATTGACATTAATGACAACATCATAATATCACTACATAACAACAACAATATACCTCATCACTAGATCATATCTTTAGTGACCACTTGAATATCGTAACAATTGAACCACTAAATTTGCTACAAGCTAGTGGCAACACAAAAGTTGTTACTAAAGCCCTTTAGTGACGACTTTTAAGGATTTGTTGATGACTCTCATTGTCACTAAAGCCTTGTTTTCTTGTAGTGATGATAGGGTATTATTGAGCCTTAGCTTCCAAAATTTTGGGAAATTGTGTACATGATGTGTGTCATAGGGATGTAAATGCACGATTACTAATTTAAAGTGTATAATAGTGCGTGCAAATGACGAAATGAATGTTTCTATTTGGAGAAATTATACATCTTCTGTATTAAAGAGGATAGGCAGCATGTACTAATTTAGTGAGAACCATGTAATTATCTTGTAAAAATGTGGACAAATAATATTTTTTTTTCTTTTTTTTTTTAGGGTCATGTTTATGATTTTATGCTCTATCCTTATTAGTTTACGGCACTTGTAAGATAGATTCAACGGATGAATGAATTACTTTTTCTTCTCTCTAGATATTGTCCAAACACGTTTATGAAATATTGTCCAAACATTTTTTTGGTAAAGCCAGTTTAGAAAAAGAAAAAATTTATCAACATCTGTATTTACCGAATAGGTTTTGAAAATAATTTCAAAATTATTTAGGTAAAACAGGTTTTGGAAAAAAAAATAGAAATCTGTTTTTCGAGAATAGGTTTAGAAAATCATTTCCAAACCTGTTTTAGTAAAACACGATCATCGTCAAAGAAAAATAGGGCGCGCTGCTTCTAAGAGTGACAAAGCCACCAATTTTTTGAAGAAGAGGTGACTTTGCCGAAAAAGCGTTCGGTAAAACCACTAGTTCATCAAAAAACCGGTGGATTTGTCCGTAATTAAACAACAAAGTCACTGAATTTTCTTTAATCGGTGGCTGTATCCAATAAAGCCATTGGTTTAAGGATAACCGATGACTTAATCGGTTACTCATTTCCACAAAAAGCCACCGGTTTATAACAAACCGGTGGCTATATCTGTCTCGTTTTGTGAACGCCACCTGTTTATATGAAACCGGTGGTTAAATTTTGGCGGCTTTCTTGCGTTTTGTAGTAGTGTCTGATTCTAATGTAACCAATTTGTCTATAGTAGCTAGTCATGAGCAGTTATGTCCTTAAGCTCCTTTGGCTTATCTGGCTGATTAAAAACCAAATTGACCTCACTTTTCTAGCCGAAAATGTGCAGCCAAATTTGTTTTCCCATAAATGTGTCGTAGTGAGGTCAATTATACAAGAGAAACTATCAATTATTATGCTCATTCGTCGAACTCCTTGATAGGACCGTCGTTAGCCCTATCAAATACAGTAAAAATACTGTATAAAACTGCAATAAATAGCTATAAGTAGCACAATGATAACAGGGTCGATCCCACAAGGAACGGACTGCTTAAAATCACAAAACCTATTAAATTCCAAACAGTTTTGGTTTGCAACCACCTTTTGTGCTCAGAGAGACTTTGTAAAATATTAGTGAAAACTAAATAACAAACTTAAAGCAAGAAAAAGAGTTTAATCAATGTAATAAAGTATTCCAGCAATATGTAAATCACAATAATCACGTGCATGTTAATCATCAACTCAATAATATATTAAATAGCATGTCATCAACCAGTTATAGATTACCGTGAATCCGCACAGACATAACCCAATCTCCCCTTACTGTATCGACAATTACCGTGAATTCGCACAGATATAATTGCTACTCTAATTAACAAGGAACAGGCCGTAAGGCATCGATACCTATTAACCAAGTTAACAGCCTTAAGATTTAGGGAGACCCGATTTTAGTTATTCTTATTCAATTAACATCTAAGAATTACTAACCCCTTATTCTCTATTACCTGAAGGTAACTTTACCACTAATTAATCTTGCCCAATAAATATTATGTTATTTAACTGGGAATTAATTGGCTATACCTAATTCAACTAAGGTGATCAATCTTAATTAAATATCAGTAATCAACGTTCTGAGCAGAGAATAAGAAGGAACACATGCAATTTAATTTAAGAACAATTCGGTTTCATAACATGCCCGGATTAATTGCTATTACATTAAGCCGGAATAAATAGTTTAGCTACTCATAATCGAATTAACTACGCACATAATTATTATATGATTCATACTGAAAATAGTTGAAAAGAATAAAATAAATAAGAAAGAAATACTTGATTTATGATCTGAAAATAATCTCAGAGTAAGCTACCGCCCGTTAGGGCAAACGGGACCTCTTCTGGGCAGAAATTCTCCAATTGCAGAAAACGAAACCTACAGCTATTTTCCTTGCACTAGCTATGAAAATATGGGATAAAAAGTCTACTAAAAAAACGTCCTCTTCTCCTCTCCCTTCTATCCCTATAAATAGGTGTAGAATGGAGAGTAGAAACTAATTCAAAAATAGTAAACTACTAAAATTCTTTTCCATGTAGGACACTACTAAAATTCATCTCCAAAACAAAGAAGGATAAATATATTAGGAAACAGCTCCATGCGCATCACCCATGCTGATAATTAAAGAATCCGAATTCCCTTCCAATTGC
Organism: Leptodermis oblonga; assembly: GCA_016801395.1. Lineage (NCBI taxonomy): Eukaryota > Viridiplantae > Streptophyta > Magnoliopsida > Gentianales > Rubiaceae > Leptodermis > Leptodermis oblonga. Next base: position 35,666,605 of record CM028759.1, read on the forward strand.
TCTTTGCGGGCTGGATTGCTCTTTTCTTCATTGGGCTTCCTTCTCTTCTTTGGGCTGGACTGCTCTTTTCTTCTTCTTTTGCATCATGCTTTCTCTAATTGTTCTTCTTCCTAAAACCTGCATTTATCTTACAAAAACTTGCACATACCCGTGAGATTTGACACAAATATGCTCTAAAATTCAGCAGCTAAAGGACACCTATCACTCCTTATCCATTTTAATGGTGGGATAATCCAATAGTTGTTTTGCAGGTCAGTAGTAAATTGCTGAAATTTGGTCAAAACAAATGCCTAAAATGCATGTCTTCCCCAAAGTGTGCGCCAATTTTCTCGTAAGGCCCTATGCTGGATTGTATCACCTTCTTGGAAAAGTTTCTTTAAATTAACCTCTTGTAAAAGCTTCGGTAACCAGGACAAATAAGAAGGGGGAGAGGGGTCTTACTTTTATTCCCCGGGATGCTCTGAAAAAATCTTTTGACGACCCATTGTAAAGAACTGAAAACCAGCTTGTTGACAAATTCCCCATGATCATCTATAGACCCATCGAATCCGAATTGCAGAAGCAAACGGTTGAGGACAGACCAAGAAACCCTGTCGAAAGCTTTCATCGATCACATGTACATCGAGCTTGAACATTAGAGTATACAGCTTTAGATTCTGAGAAATAATACGCTAATTGGTTGTAAACTATTCCTATGCAGCTATTGAAAAAGAATAACAGAAGTTTGGATTACAATGAATTTTACTCCTTTTCCCTTCAACGAATCCCTTGTAAAATACATGGAGTGCAAGATGAAAAAAAATTGAACAATTGCAGTAGTTGAAATAGACGATGGCCTATCAAATGTTTAAGAACGGTTTACTCCTAAGAAGTTGGTGCTTTCAGCAGCAATTATCTCTATAGGAAATTTGCAGTGTGGTGTTGAAGGGTCGTCGGGTACAACAACGCCATATCCCCCATAGTCACATGAATTATTCCCTTGTAAAATTTGTTTTTTGGACTGGAAACCCATATTGAATCCATAAGAATAATTCAGGGGAAATGTTAGGGAAGAACACGACCCGCCGGGTGCCATCGCCGTGCAATCTGCCTTTTTACATGTGATATTAAGGTATTGGTCTAATGTTTCGAAAGGAATTTGATCAGGGTTAATTTTTGAAACATCCAAGATGCACCATCTTCTAGGCATACGCGTAATGCCTACTGCTGAAACCGGTAATGTCTTCCTCTCATTTCCCTCGAAGTCAAGATTGAATTTCGGCTGTCCATCAAATCTATAGATGCCAAAATGTCGAAGGAATGGACCGAGAGTTGTGCCCACGGCATTCTCATCAGCTATATTATGAATGTATACATCAATATTTCCGGGGCGTCTAGGAGTTCCCTTCTGGCTCTTTAGGAATTTAGCTAAACCTTGGTGGAATCGCTCCGCATTTTTTAGATTACCACCTTTTATTCCATCCGTCGGCCATCCGATTGCTCCAACAATGAGGGGCAACTCAAGAAATCCTAGCTTCTCCATTGCAGATAACACCGAATCATACGCTACTTCAAAGGCATTAGAGTAGGTCAAGTTTCCGTCTGTGAACTTAGATGTGGAATTGTTGTCGAAAAATCCGAATTCCAAATCGTTGTTGAAATTTTCACTGACAAACATCATTGGAAAAATATCTATGCTGAATGGAGCATTATTGAATCTGAGAATCGAGCAGTAGTTAAATAGTAGCTCCTTTAGCTCTGGCTTGAATTCAACAATTGATGGCATTGTTAGGGGTGGATTGAGAATGTCGGTGTAATGTGAAGTTGTTGCTTTGACTCCTGTGATGTTATTGCTCTCCAGACCCTTTTGCATCAAATCTATCGGAGCAAAAGTGTCAAGATACATTTCATTCGACAGCGGTGTCGACAATGGATTTGTGCCAACGAATACGTACCTGGAAATTAATCATTAAAAAAAAAAAAACATTTAAAGCCAAATACAGAAAGACAAAAATTCAATGAGATTTCCATTCATTCAAAAGGGAAGGAAATTAAGGAATTTCGCAATCATTTTGTAGTACCTAAACGAGACATTCATTTTGAGAAAAGACATGATATTCATCTGTATCCAGTTCTTGAAATAGTCAGTTGTATTCGTATTTTTCACCTCCAAATTGGGCATTGTTATGCCTATATTGATGTTGGTTCCGGCGAAAGCTTCCAAAACATTGTCGCTCGCGCTAAAAAGTTTCACCTCGCTGATATTATTTTGTAAAAGAACATCAACCACCATTGAAGGTATCATTCTTTGAGTGGCCATCCTTCCCCAATTCATACCTAGATAACCCTCCCCATCAAAGGTCGCCAACAAAAGATAAAATGCACATATTAGGATTTTTTTTGCTTCATTACCACCACCATTAATACGTTCTAACAGAATTTTCCGAAAAGAAGGGAAAAAAAAAAGAAAAGAAACTACGTTATGAAGGAGAACTATTTTCAAATAGATTTTGATTTGATTCCTTGTAGGGTGGAGGAATATTTGGTTGCTCTAATGAGGGAACCCTATAGGGAGATGTTAAAGCAGAAAGGATTTCGTACGTGCATTGGTTTTTTCTCCTTATCCCAAATTAGCTGTAAAAAGAATGTTGGTTTGTAAAAGAAAATGATTCTGCCTCCTTTTCCTTAATCTTTGGCATTCAAAATTTTGTAGTACGTACGTAGTTGACGATGGGTTGGCGCACATAATTATATGCATATTCTTATAACTTTTTATTTTCAAACATACAACCAGACAAACAACCCAATAACAACTGATTAGGTGACATTTAATTAGTTGGGGGTAAAACAATTAGGTAGAGAGAATTAATGGCAATGGTTTCTATTGATATTGTTCGGTATAAGGTAATAGGAACCAAAAATATTTTTAAAAATTAATAAATGAAAAATATTTTTTTAGCTAAATGTGGGAGTGATTACTCATTTTACTAATCTTAAAAATAAATGTTCTACATAAGCAACCTCTTTTTTTCTTTTTCTTTTTTAATTTAAAGGTGGGATTGGATACCCATTTTATTGCATAAAATAGTAAAAGAAAAAAAGAGAAGGAAATAAAAACTAAAAGCGGTAAGATTTCATGAGAATCGACTAGTCAACTTTTTATAGTCCACCCACTTTTTTTTCCGTAATGCATAGTCGTAAAAACTCTCAAATTTTTTATCCTGTTTTGGGGTTTGCAGGAAGTGTTCTTCGTCATGATCTTCTTCCCAAGAGCGATACCCTGGCTGAAAATCGTTATGGTCATCATCATCACTGCAGAGGGATTGGGGCACTGATTTTGTAATTGGAATATGGGGCCGATCCAGCATTCTTTCTAATCGTGCTAGTGTCGTTTTTGCTACCAAAAATATTTTTAAAACCTACCAAAAACTAGTATAGCAATAAGTAGGGTCGTCTCCACAAAAATTGGTAATTCTATTTCTCTCACAAAAATAAAATCGAATAAAAGAATATAGTTGAAGAATTAATCTCAATTTAGTTCACACAATTGATCACCAATGCAAAGATATTCATGCAAACATATATAAACAAGTTATAGATTGTCAAGATTCAAACTAGCCTATAAGTAGACGTGTCAATATTCTATAAAATTCCAAATAATAAGAAATCTACAGACACAACCCAATTCCCCTTATTTATTCGACCACTAGCAAGATCCGGTATACACTAGTAGTTTCTCTAATTAACACACAACCAGGCTGGATCCGCCAATAGTGCCCGATTTATTGTATTAATAGCAGAAACCTATTAAAATCTCGTAATTTGAATATGCAGGTATAATTTACTAACCCCTTACCCTCCATTACTATGACACTGACTTTACCACTAATTAACTTGATCCATTAGATATTATCTTAAACAGTGGAGATTAATTTGTTCTACCCAAATCTAAATAAGTTGCGCAGACTTAAACAAATTCAAGTAATAATCGTTATTCACACAGGGTAAAAATGAATTTGTGCATGTATTACTTGAAGAGCAATTACATCTCAAAATTGTAAGAACCAATCTTGATTAATCTTCAGCTAGAATATAAAAGAACAAAACTAAAATAAAGAAAATAAATAAACCTAACAATATTCATGAAAAGGAGAAGGTAGGAGCCGAAGCTCTCTACAGTGAAGATGATGATTTAATTGTACAATGAACTCCCTTTTTATAGGAAAAATTATCTTACTAAATCTCCTAGAAAGATTAGAAAAATGAGATAACTAATTAACTTGTAGTAAACGTAAACTACCTAATTAAAGGGGGCCTATGAGTAAAAAGAGTCCACTTACTAAAATATAGCAAAGGTTACAATTTAAAATGGGTGAAATGCACCAAATACCACACAAATATTGGGTTTTGCAAAAAACACCATTTTCCTTTAAAAACTGCAATTACAAGCACTTTACTTTCAAAACGTGCGAAAACTACCACTCTGTTAGTCAATTCCGTTAAGTGGCTAATAGTCAAAAAAAGACAGGGGCAAAATGGTTATTTCACACGCTGCGGCACTGTTCATCGTCTTCCCAAAAATGGGCACAGTTTCGGCTTCTTCTTCTTCTTCTTCTTCTTCTTGTACTGGACTCGTAATTGATTATACTTAGATTCTGGTTTGATCTAAGTAATTGATTATACCATCTTATTCTTTGTGCTTCTCTTCTTCTTTATTCTTCCTTGCTTTTCTTCGACACAAGAATTTGAAATATAATGAGAAGGAAAAAAAAATCTAAGAAATGGGAAGAAGCCTGTGCCCAAATTTCGTCATCTTCTTGAATTCATCAAAATTAACCATCCCATCTCCATCCATGTCCACTTTTCGAATCATCTCTTTACAATCTTCTAGTTTCTTCCCTTCTTTGAATCCCAGAGAAGAAAGCACCAGTCCCAATTCCTCCACTGTGATAACATCGTCTTTATCCCCATCAAAAACATCAAAAGCCTCCCTCAAATCCACATCTTCCTCACCGTTACCGTCTCCTTTTGGTTCTTTCTCCTCAAATTCTTCTCTTCCCAACAATGAACCGGTGCGATGCGGGATCCCTGATTTCAATGCAAAATGACTGAAACCATGCGAGAAGTTTCTTCCTGTGGAAATTATAAGTACTGATCAAACCAGCAAGGAGAAGAAGCAGCAACTGTGCCCATTTTAAAATTTTCTCTAATGAACAGTGCCTTTTTTGGGAAGGCGGTGAACAGTGCCGCAACGCGTGAAATGACGATTTTGCCCCTGTCTTTTTTTTAACTATTGGCCACGTAACGGAATTGACTAACAGAGTGGTAGTTTTCGCACGTTTTGAAAGTAAAGTGCTTGTAATTGCAGTTTTTAAAGAAAAGTGGTGCAAAACCCAATAGTTGTGTAGTATTTGATGCATTTCACCCATTTAAAATGGATTACAATTAAGAAAATATAAGCTTCTTGAGGTCAACATTTTAAATGCAAGACAATGCATCAAATCTTATTCTAGAATATTCTTTCAGTACAAGATAATGCATTCTCTCATTTCTAGAATAGTCTTTCATTGCCTATAAATTAAAAGGCTTCCTTCAAAAACACTTGAAATAAAACTTTGATGAAATGAAATGTTTCTTTTTAATTAAGAGTGGGATTGGTTACCCATTTTATTCATTGCATAAATAGAAATGAAGAAATAAAACAATATTACCCTCAAGGTCTATAATTTGTTGCCTAACTTATTGAATTTACTATAATCCACTTTCGGATGCTTCTGAAGTTGATACTCACAGAAAGTTTCGAGCTTTTTGGGTTTCTTTTGCAGGGCTAGAATGCACATTTCGCCTTCGTCATCCGAGACCCCCTCATCATCTGTTTCCTATATCCGTACTCTAGCTCCTTGTCATCATCATTCTATCAGCACTCAACATCATTGCATTTTGGAGTGTGTGGCACAGACGATGTGCTTGGAATATTAGCAGACATACTTTTCAATAACTAAGCATCAGATGGTATTCTATGTGTGAACAGTGGGGTGAATTTGGCAATTGCTTGAGCTTGGGTACGAGGGCTGACCATCGGATCATTGGGTGAGTGACCTGATTCCCTTCTAGTTAGAAACACACTTACTCTTGCTTTTCTTGTTCGTAGATTGCTTACACACTATGCATTGAAGGAGCTCGTGAGGCAGTTCTTAGGGGATAGAGGTGTGGTCAAGAGGGCTTACTTTGAGTCATTCATGAAAGTCTCAAAATGGATTTGGTCTAAGTTTAGATCGGAGCTCCAACAAGTGCAGGCAGTGACCATTTACATATTGTAGTTAGTGTAAAATATATATATATATATATCAGAATGATAATTGTAATTAGAATTAGGGTCAGAACATAGCGAGAAGGAAGAGTGAAGATAATAAGTCGAGTCCCTTTCCTTGTTTTGGGTTTGCTGGCAGAACGATAGTGCAGAATGAATTGTCAAAGGCTCAGCCAAAGCAGGAACACATGCAGCCCCTGATCACCACACAAAGTAAAGCTGGAACCATCACAGCAGATCCAAGCTAAATCCAGCAACTACTCAAGTTGCAGTCACAAAAATTGCATGGAGGATGATCTGATTAGCTATCATTCCTATTTAATCATGGTTAAGTTAATCAAGGATAACTCATTATAACTGGCAGAGTTAGATTAGATTAACTCAAGTGGTTAGTAGTTTTGGCAGGAAAATTAGTTATAGTAGTTAGGATCATGTGTGTAGAGGTGAAGTATGTAATCTGTGTAGCTTAGCTTTGTAAGCTGTATAAATACTAGTTGTAGTTGAACATTGTAATCAAGCTTTCATTTTTTAATCTAATACAAAAATCAAAAAATCTTCTCTCAATTCTCCTTTCTTCTTCTCCCTTTCTTTCTGCAACTTCTTTGTTCTTAGTTCTGTTCTTTAGAGATTTGTAGCTGTTAATTTTGAGAATTCTACATGGTATTAGAGCCTGTTGAATAGATCCATTCCACAGCTACTTTACTAAGATCGGAAGTTTCAATGGCAGAGAATTCAGAGAACTCAGGAAACAACTCAATCACTGGAAATAGAGGAGGAAGTTTGGGAAACCTGCATGAAACTCACCTTTTGGAAGTTATGACACTTCATGGATCAGATCATCCAGGTTTGATTCTGATTACATGTCAGCTTACATAATTCAATTATGTGATCTGGACTAGAGCTATGGGATTAGCATTAGGAGCAAAAAAGAAAATGGCATTCATTTATGGAAGGATCAGGCCTCCTGTTGTTGATTCTATCATCTATGAATTATGGAAAACCACTGATGATATGGTGTCCTCTCAGATCATCAACACCATTTCTAAGGTTTAGTTGATGGATTTATGTTTTCACAAACTTCTAAGATCTATGGGATGATCTAAGGCAAATGTTTGGAGGTACTAATGGTTCTTTGAGATACACCAAATCAGATTGCATCTGTGAGTCAAGGGGATATGAATCTGGTTGGTTACTTCTCCAAACTGAAAAGGCTATGGGATGAGCTAGAAACTCTAAAGCATCTACCTGCCTGTACTTGTATTCCAGGCTGTGGATGTACACAGAATCAAGGACTGCAAGACATGGACAAAAACAACAAGCTCATGCAATTTCTGCTTGGTTTGAATGAGTCTTTGGATGATGTTAAGAATTAGATCCTTATGATGGATCCATGGCCAACAATTGGACAAGCTTACTCCATGGTGCAGACAGTGGAAAGGAAGGGACAACTTGGCAACAACTATTTTGCAGTTTCTGAGAACAGTGCTCTTATGATTCATCCTCAAGTAGATGGATCTGCAGGCACATATGCTCCATTTGCCAGTGCTGTTCAAAGTAACGGAAAGAAAAAGGTTTTTAATAGCAAGAAACTTGGACTCAAGTGTGATTTTTGTAAGAGGGAAGGACACTCAAAGGATTCCTGCTTGAAAGTAGTAGCCTATCCAGATTGGTGGAAAGGAGATAAAGGAAAGGCTCAGATCAGAAATGCAGTCAATTCAGTGGAGACTCCACTTGATTTTCCTAACACTCAAGGGAATTCTAATCTAGAAGCTATTATTACAAATGTGTTGTAGAGCAAATTGAGCAAAATGCTGTCGGGACAAAATGCCTCTGGAACGAGCAGTAGCTCTAATATGCCTTCAGATTTGATTAACTTTGCTTATGTTGAAGAATTTGCAGGTATGAATTCTCATACCTGCAAATCATGTTTGCATGAATCCATCTTTCCTCACAAACATTAAGCTGGTAGCAAACTTTACTCTTGTATGCCTTCCAGATGGTACCATTAAGTCAGTTACTCATTCTGGTTGGGTAAACCTCTACAATCAATTACTTCTTGGTGATTGTTTGCATATTCCTTCCTTTAGATTCAATCTACTGTCTATGAGAAAGTTTGATGTCTTAGCTAAAGTTTCTTTTCTTTTCCACCCTGAGTTTTGTTTACTATAGGACCAACATACTAAAAGAGTTGTTGGAGAGGGAAAAATAATCAAAGGACTTAATGTTCTTAATCAAAATTCTTTCAAGCCTGATGTTATAAAGTCATATGAGCCATCACTAGTACCAAATTTGCATCTGTTACAGCCAAAAGATGATTTAGCCTTTCATAAAGCTCAATTATTGCATTATAGATTAGGCCATTCCTATTTGGATGTATTAGGAAAGTTGAAATTACCATACTCTTCTGTTGATTGTAAGCTTCATCCATGTACTGTTTGTCCTCTCTCCAAACAACATAGGATTCCATTTCCTATAAGCACTACTCATACTTCTAAGTGCTTTGATTTACTGCACATGGATGTTTGGGGTCCTTATTCTTAGCCTTCAATAAATGGATGTTCCTATTTCCTTACAATTGTTGATGATTATAGCAGAAATACATAGACTTTCTTCCTTAAGGATAAAAGCATGACATGTACTATTATTTCTCATTTTCTGAACATGATTAAAACTCAATTTCATGATTCTGTCAAAATCATTAGAAGTGATAATGGCATTGAATTCACTAACTCTTTTTCTCAAGCCTTGTTTTCAAAACTTGGCATTATTCATAAAAAAATCTTGCCCTTACACTCCTCAGCAAAATGGACTTGTTGAAAGAATGCATCAATATCTTCTCCAAAAGAAAGGTCTGTTATGTTTCAGTTTTCACTGGGCAGAATCTATCCTTACAGCTATTTATATTCTAAACAGATTACCCTCTGCCATTTTAAAGTGGAAATCACCTTTTGAGATTATTTATAAAACTGTTCCTTCACTTGATCATCTTAGGACTTTTGGTTGTTTGTGCTCTGCCACTCATAACGTTCCTCATAAGGATAAGTTCAGTGCTAAAGCATATCCACCTGGCCAGAAGGGATACAAAATCTATAGTTTGGAACATCACAAGATTTTTGTGTCTAGAGATGTCTCATTTCATGAATTTACATTTCCTTATGACAAATCCACCACTGAGCCCTCCCCCAAGATACCAGAACACTCTTTTACTCCTCTATCAAATTTTCTTTCAAGGTTTACAGAGTCTTCTACCTCGCCCAATCACAGTGACATATTCTCTTCTTTTAAGCTTTCTGATCATTCCACTAGTTCTCATGCCACTAATCCTATCATAGAACCTACTTCCTCACCTTCTGTTCCTCTTAGACAGACATTCCAGAATTAGAAAGACCCCTCTGTGGTTGCAGGATTTTGTCGTTCCTCAGTCAAAAAAGGCACATGCTTCTTTAGTTGCTCAAGTTTCTGACTCTGAAGATCTTTTTTTTTTCTCATGCTCACATGCATTTTTTAGCTACGTATCACATATCCATGAGCCTTGTTCATATAAGCAGGCTAAATGATAGGTTGAATGGGAAAATGCCATGCAGCAAGAGCTTTTTATACTCTGGAGGCCATTAATACTTGGGATATTATACCTTTCTACCTACACGAAAAAAGGCTATTGGATCTTGGTGGGTTTTCAAGATCAAGAGATTGCCATATGGTACAGTAGACAAGTTTAAAGCTAGATTGGTAGCCAAGGGCTATACTTAGGTTGAGGGTGAGGACTAGGGGTGATATCGAGCCGAGCCAAGCCGAGCCCAAACATTAGTGTGTTCGAGCTCAGCTCGGCTATGTTTTTCAAGGCTCGCCCGAGCTCGATTCGAGCCCAAAAATTAAGCTTGAGCTTGTTTAAGGGGCCTGAGCACTCGAGCTAGGCTCGGTCCGGGGACATCCCCGTTTTTTTTCCTAACTATTTTTTTAAAAATTATTAATATTCACATTATAGGCCTAAATAATTAATAATTGTTCACTGGCCCATTAGGAAAGCCTGTATAGCATGTTGTACTTGTGCTCCTTTTATAGAGGAGCATCATGTCCTGAATGATGTTTTTTGTCGATGTGGGATGGTGAAACCCTTGCAGGAAGAGAAAAAGAAAAAATTTACTTGCATTTAGCAAGAATCAAACCCACATGCCACTAATAAACATCATTCCATCCATAATTTTCCCACCAAGCTAAGTAAGTTTTTGTATTTAGTACTATAATTGAAAGTAAATGTATATTGTTTCCTTTTAAAACTTTTGGACTTTTAATACCTACTAATGTTCTCTCTTTGAACAAACTTCTTATCAAACTGTTCACGAATGTAATCGAGCTTTTATCCCCCTGTTCATTTATTAATCGAGCTTAAAATTTTGTACGTGTTCATTTATTAATAAATAAACGATCTCGAACTAAGCTTTTACGAGTCGATCCCAATTTTGTTCGTAAAAGTTCGTGTTCGTTCTTAGCCATAGTGAGGATTACTATGAGGTTTTCTCTCTTGTTGTTAAGGTGGTCACTATCAGGATCCTCATTGCTTTGGCTGCTTCATATAATTGGCCTTTACAGGAAATGGATGTGAATAATACCTTCTTGCATGGCTATTTGGATGAAGAAGTTTACATGCTGCCTCCTCCAGGGTATAATAAAGCTCATCCAGGCCAAGTTTGCAGACTAAAAAAAAATCCTTGTATGTGCTTAAACAAGCATCTAGGCAATAGAATCATGAACTCACTGAAAGCCTTATCAGCTATGGTTTCACTCAGTGTGCCCATGATCATTGCCTTTTTACTTTGCAGAAATCTAGTTTGCTCATTTTTTTTGTTAGTCTATGTGGATGATCTATTGATTATAGGTTCTTCACAAAGTGTCATTGCTCAGGTTAAACAATTTCTCCATGACAAGTTCACTATCAAGGACTTAGGGCCTGCAAAATATTTTCTTAGGGTAGAAATTGCCAGATTTGTCTCTGGTATTTATGTTAATTAAAGCAAGTATGCTCACGATATCTTGCTAGATTCTGATCTTACTGATGCCAAACCAGTCATAGTACCAGTGATCCCTTGACTTCTCTTGGAGGATGACTCTTCTCCTCTCTTTGCTGATCCTGAGCAATACCGCAGGCTCATTGGAAGGCTCCTCTACCTTGGTTTTACTAGGCTAGACCTTGCTCATGCTGCAAAGCAACTAAGTCAATATGTCAATGCTCCAAAACAGAATCACTAGGAAGCTGCCTTACATGTTTTTCGTTTTCTTAAGGGATGTCCTGCCAAGGGATTGTTTTATCCAACTCAACCAAAATCACTCAAGTTTCTGCTTATTCAGATGCAGATTGGGATGCATGTAAAAGGACTAGAAGATCCCTTACTGGTTTCTGCATCTTTCTTGGCCAATCTTTGGTTTCTTAGAAGTGCAAAAAGCAAGCAACTATCTCAAAATCTTCTGCTGAGGCATAATATCGAAGCATGGCCTCAACAGTTTGTGAATTGTAATGGATCAGCTATCTGCTGAATGTCCTTTTCAGTTCCCTTACAATTTTCTATTCCTTTCTATTGTGACAATCAAGCTGCTCTTTACATCACTGCCAATCCAATTTTTCATGAAATAACAAAGCATTTGGAAATTGATTGTCACATTGTTCAGAATCAGACAAAGCAGGCTTGATAAACCCTCTTTACATTCCATCCAAGCAGCAGTTAGCTGATCTCTTCAATAAGAGTCTTCCTTCTCCTCAGTTTTTGTTTCTCAGTTCCAAGCTTGGCTTGATTTCTATTCATCAAGCTCAGCTTGAGGGGGATGTGCAAAATGAATTGTCAAAGGCTCAGGCAAAGCAGGAACACGGGCAGCCTCTGATCACCACACAAAGTAAAGCTAAAACCATCACAGTAGATCCAAGCCAAATCCAGCAACTACTCAAGTTGTAGTCACAGAAATTTCATGGAGAATGATCTGCTTAGATTAACTCAAGTGGTTAGTAGTTTTGGCGGAAAAATTAATTATAGTAGTTAGGATCATGTGTGCAGAGGTACAATATGTAATTTGTGTAGCTTAGCTTTGTAAAGTATATAAATACTAGTTGTAGCTAAACATTGTAATCAAGCTTTCATTTTTCAATCTAATACAGAAATCAGAAAATCTTCTCTCAATTCTCCTTTCTTCTTCTCCCTTTCTTTTTGCAACTTCTTTGTTCTTAGTTCTGTTCTTCAGAGATTTGTAGTTATTAATTCTGAGAATTCTACAGATAGAAAGCTAGGGGCCTTTTGATGATCAATAGCTGACTTTTCGTTGTTGTTGTTGAGGGTGAAAACTATGGTGGCTGCAGTGATGGTATTGATTTGGAAACAGGGGAAGCCAAAGGAGAGAGAGAGTCAAAGAGGATTGGAAGTGGAAGAGAAGAAGCGACTATAGCTTTATTTTTGTTTAACTTTTTTTTATAAAAAATATTAAAGGTCGGATTGATTACTTATTTTATTTATTGCAAATAATAATCATCTTTCTACGGCCTAATGATTTACTGAGGAACAAAAAGTATGCATCAACTTTTTTTTGGCAATGCATTTTTCTCCCAAATGTGACTTTTTCGTTTTTGTGACTTTTGATCAAATGCATCGTTTTATGTTACAAAATGCAACATCTTTTAAAGTTTTAACTCAATAATGCAACACTATTATGTACAAAATGCATCACTTTTTTAATATTACTTCTCTTAAATGCACCACTTTGTATATGTTCTCTTAGTGATCAAACTGAGAAATTGGTTGGCTTGGGAGAGAAATTTTTTTTTGAGGGAAATCTTTTGTGGGAAATTGTGTAAGAAAGAGGAAAAAAAAAATGTAATGATTGTATTATTTTTTGAAAAGATGTGAGTGAAGAAGGGGAGAGAAATTTAAAAATTGTAAAATATGAAGGTGTTTCTTTAAGTAGAGTTTTTGTTCTAAAAAATTGTGATTTTCCTGAAAAAGAATGGAAAAGAACAGAGCCTTAGCTACATATTCACTTTCATTTGTGTTTTATTTTTAATAAAGTAACATTTATGCACACTAATGGCATCACCTATTTTTTCCCAAATATCCTATATACTAATGCAACATCATCCATTCAAAATCAATCGTATATTAACAATATTCGTACTGCAAAATGTCAAATATAAAAGTGATGGGTACACATAAGAATTTACAAAATTTAACCCATTACTCTTATATGCTGCGCCCAAAGAACCAGACAAACTCCCTGCGCGAACACCTGAATCAGATAGCGATGAGGACATCTAAGTGAAAACTCCTAAACTTGCAAACCAAGGGCACCCGAAGGTGGAAAAAACCTGTGCCAGTAAAAGCTAAGAACTCTTATGAGGTAGTAGCTGCAGCAAATTAAGCCGAAGTCGAGAAATTATCAAAAGCTGAACCATGAACTCCTCAACCAATGATCTCGCAAGTTGAGGCTTTCGTCCAAGCTCCCTCGCAAAATTCATCCCAAACACCTAAATACAGACCGAGATCGCAGCCCAGGAAGGGCCCTTGTTTTTAGAAGTTTTCCAAACTGCCTTATCGGCTCAAAGGTTCATTTTATCCCCTAATGTTTTATCCTAGGGCAAAATAAGCCCCTAACATTATTTTTTCGGATCTAAATAAGCCTTCGACGTTATGTGTTGTGTCCAAATAAACCCCTAATATTATATGTTGTGTACAAATACACCCTTGATATTTAGGAAATTAGGCCAAATAAACCCCTTGCTAATGTGCATTTACACGTAAAGGGGCCAAATTTACCCTATTTTGTAACGTGGAGCTTATTTGGACTCAAAAATAAGTTAGGGAGTTATTTGACCCTTGGGTAAAACATTAGGGACTAAAATGACCCTTTGCTCGCCTATCGGAGTCACAAACAACACCAGTGCATTCCGGTTCAGAAGCTAACACCTGTGCTGTGATGGGCGAAGGTATTCACCCCCATTTTTCACTCACAAAATTCAAACAGATGCTCAGCTCTTGGCTCGCTTGCCTGAGCAGCCGCATAACAGAACGTCTTCGGTTCCACACTCACTAATTATGTGCCTGAATATGGTTATGGAAGGAAGTATTCTCCACTAACGATCAAGAACAGTAACTGTAAGCCACGAAGAAGGAACGGCAAATTGAAATCTATTATGAATAGGGGTGGCAATTTGTGTCTGATTTATCGGGTTCGAGTTGGAGGGTTCCCGTGTCGACATCCCTCAACCCTAACCTTTACCCGTTTAATTTTCGTGTTATTTGTGTCAACCCATTTAACCCATGAACATTTAGTGTTCATGTCGGGTTCGTGTTGTGTTTTCGTGTTGTAGTATAAATTTCTCATGTTGGGTTCGGGTTGGTGAGTTAATGTGTCGACTTTCTCAACTCTAACCTTGCCTGTTTAATTATTCATATTATTTGGGTCGACCCATATAACCCTCGACCCGCAAAAGCTCAACCCTAACCAGCTTTTATTGTGTCGGGTTCGTGTCGTGTTTTCGTGTCATGTCAGAAATTGTCAGCCCTAATTATGAATATGCACTTCAAAAATAGTCATATGTAAACTACAAATCTCTAACTTGACGGCACCCATGATGTTTTGATCCATTCTATTAGGCCTCTTTATTTATATTTAACTAAATCTTTCTGCAGTAATAAAATGGGTAACCTATTCCACTTTTCTTTTCTTTTTTTTTAAAGGTGGGATTGGCTACCCGTTTTATTAAATAAAAGAAAAGTGAAGAAAAGGAAAGAAACAAATATGACCTGCCCTTAGGCCTCACAATTTGTGTCCATGTTTGTTAAATCTACGGTAATCTATTTTGGGATTGTCTCGCAGCTTCTGTTGTTCGCATTCAACGAACGATTCTGGCATTCTACCTCTTCGCGGCTGTGTTACTGCCTCTTCTTCCCCCTCGTTGTCTGTTTCCCAGGGGCCATAAATCTCATCGTTGTCGAGACTGTGATCACTATGGGCATCATGTGGGTAGTAGACTAGCAATGGATTAGGAGCGCGTGGTTTAGTAGGAATTCGGTCAATGAGCTCACTATCGGTCAACATTTTTTCTGGGGTGAGTATCCTCTTGACTACTTTACTTTTAATTGTTTTTTAAAAGAAAAGAAGAAGGAAGAAACATTAATAAGGGTTTAAATTAAACATTGTATTACAAATAAGTATATTTAAGAAAACGTGAAACTGCTGGTTCCAATTTCTAAAAGGATAACCGGAACTGCAACCACACAAGATATTGTTGGTAATGTGCAATGAACAAATTAATTTTGAATAGTGTCTTTCAGATTTCTTATGGTAAAGTAGTCAAGTTCATTGATTTATGACTGTTAGTATTCTTAGACAATGAATATGGAAGATGGAAGATTCATGGGATGTGATTAAATGTAAGGAAGTCTAGAAGGTTGTATGGCAACTATAAAAGGGAGGCTGAATTCATGTAATCAATCAAGTGAGTCTGCAGGATTATTATTGAAAGAATAGTAAAAGTCTCTCTTCCTACAAAAGTTTCTTGTCAATCCAACAGATATATTTTTTCTTTTTTCTTCGATTTGAGTATAAAGAAGAGTTAATTGCAAACAACCCATGTCATTCTTGTGTCACAAAATACTCTAAAAAAGAAAATTCCATGTTTTCAATCTTTACATAAAGTTCTTCCTGACTAAAAATAATAAATACATAATTGCAAAAACTCAAAACATAGTACCCAAAATAACTGTATTGAACATGCTCATGTTAAATTGAACAAGATGAACAAAAACTGGATAATTGTAGTAATTGATACAGAAGATGCTTAGGAGATGCCTCGCCCTAAGAAGTTGGTGATTTCAGCATCAATAATCTCTATAGGAAATGTGCAGTTTGGTGTTGAAGGATCATCTGACACTACAACACCATATCCCCCATAGTCACATGAAGTATTCCCTTGTGATATCATTTGTTTCCTGGACTGGAAACCCATATTGAATCCATAAGAATAATTCAAGGGAAACGGTAGGGAAGAACATGACCCGCCCTGTGACATTGCCGAGCAATCTGCCTTCTGACATGAGCTATTATAGAATTGGTCTAATATTTCAAAAGGGATTTGATAATTCAAGTTAATTTGAGAAACATCCAAAATGCACCACCTCTTAGGCATATGTGTAATGCCTACTGCCGAGACTGGTAATATCTTCCGTTCTTGTCCCTCGAAGTCAAGATTGAACTTCGGTTGTCCATCAAATTTGTAGATGCCCCAATGTCGCTGCATTGGACCTGCAGATAAGCTCGCGGCGTTCTCATCATTCATACTATAGATGTATATGTCTATATCATTTCCTGGCCGTCTGGGAGTCCCTTTTTGACTCCTTACGAATTTAGCTAAGCCTTGGTGGAATCTCTCTGCATTTTGTAGATTACCACCTTGGATTCCATCCGTTGGCCATCCAATTGCTCCGATAACAATTGGCACGTCCGAAAATCCTAACTTCTCCATTGCACATACCAGTGAATCATATACTACTTCGAAGACATTGGTATAGGTAAACTTCCCATCTGTGAACTTGGATGTGGAATTGTTTTCGAAAAATCCGAATTCCGTATCATTATCGAAATACACCTGGATAGTAATGATCGGGAAAAAGCCTATACTAAATGGAGCATTATTGCGTTTGAGAATTGTAAAGTAGTCAAAAAGTAGCTCCTTTATATCTGGCCTAAATTCCGCCATTGATGGTTTTCCTAAGGGAGAATTGAGAGTGTCAGTGTAATGAGAAATTATTGCTTTGGTTCCTTTTATGTTATTCCTGTCAAGGCCTTTTTGCACCATATCCATCACCTTCACACTATTATCATATGTATGATTCCAGAACTTGTTTGATAATGGCTCTGTACCGATATATACGTACCTGGAAATTGATGATAAACAATTAAAATAAAGTAAAACTAGTTAATATAATCCACTCATAACAAATTTAGTTCGCATTCTTTCAATTTTTACAATTTTAGTCCCATAAATAGAAAATTATACTCAACTAACGGATTAATTTACACCTTTGACTATTTGTCAAACACCTACCATTAGTTCATTAGAGTTCGTACTCCGGTAGTTTCGTCCAATTTCCAGTCTATTGGACTAAAAATTTAAAAAAAATTGAAAGGACTAAATTAATTAATCGGGTTTGAAAGAATGTAGACTAAATTTTCCACAAAAGGAAAGAATGCTGACAAGCTAATAAGGTAATTACGATGAATATTTTAACGATCAAGATTCGTATTTGCTTAAAAGGGAAGGCAATTAAGCAAGTCTTGCAATACCTGAATGAGATATTCATATTGACAAAACGTAGGATATTCGCATTTATCCAGCCCTGGACAGCTGCACTTGTATTCATATATTTTAGCTCCTCATTGGACATTGTTATGCATACATTAATGTTGGTTCCGGCAAAAGCTTCCAAAACATTGTCGCTGGCGCTGAAAAGCTTCACCTCGCTGATATTATTTTGTAAAAGCACGTCAACCACCATTGATGGTATCATTCTGTGTGTGGCCAACCTTCCCCAATTTATACCTAAATAGCCGCCCTCCACGACAAGGGTCGTTAGCAAAAGATAAGATGCACATACTAGGATATTGTTGTGGTTCATTGCCCCTGACATGTTATATTGTGTTCAAATGGAGAATTAATTGGTTTGGAATAGGGTTTGATTTGGTTTTCCCAAAAGAGATCGAAAATGACGAACAAATTAATGGCCGAATGTGAATTTGGTGCCCCATTGAGGGAAACCCTATAAGGAGGTTTTCTACATCTCTGAAACTACGAACAGAACTAATTGCGTCCATTGGTTTATTTACCTTTTGACAAAATTTGTTGTAAAGGTAAAGTTGGTTTTCCTTCTAAAATGAAAGGGTTCTGCCTCCTCCTTTTTGTTAATCTTTGTCATTCACAATTTTGGAGTGGTGGACGATGGAAAGCCAACATGTACATTATATATCTGCACCTTTAATTTTTAGTACCTTTTTCTTTTTGAATGTACTAAAATTTAGTCTCATTATGTTGGCCGAATTAAAATTTATATTTCTCCATAATGTTTAATAAAAAAAACATGTAGTTTTATTGTTTATCTATAATACGCCTTATTTGCGTGAAGCATAAAAATTCAATAGATTTGCTAAAAGGAGGGTTCGTTTCAAGTAAATTCCGCCGTCAATTCATTATTTTTACAAAAATCAAAGGTACGTATATTTCATTATTTAAAAAAAAACAGGTGAACGGACGAATTCTCCTTAACCAGTGGCCGACCATCCTTATAGCACAAGCAAGGTCCTGGCCCGTGCAAGAAAAAAAAAAAAAAAGGTAGATACTTAGGCCAGTTATTTATGTCGGGTTTCAAATATTGTTTGAAACTTGGTTTGGGAAAATAATTTTATAATGTAAAAAGTGTATTGAAAATATAAAAAAGTATAGGTAAATAGTAAAAAGTTCTATTAGAAATGATGAAAACTAATTATAAAAATATTTTTTCAAAACCAAGTTTTAAACATTGTTTCAAACCCAACATAAAGAACAGACCCTTAGGCTCCCTTTAGACAAGTACTTTAAAAACATTTTATAAAAGTGTTTTTCAAAAACATTTTATAAAATATGTTTTTGAAGTTTTCTTAAAGAAACATGCGTTTGGACAAGAATTTTATAAAAATATTTTTAGAGTTAAAAATAGTTTAAAAAGTGTTTGGACTAGTATCTCATAAAAATATTTTAAAGTTATTTACGATGCAAGTAATTATATGAACTTTATGTTTTAATATTGATCCACCAAAATTGGCCTTAGTATTTTAGGATTATATTGGCAGTTCTCACGGGCTTTTGCCCAAGGTTTTAAGTGTTTTGTGCAGATTTGGAAGAACAGTCCAATGGAGGAGAAAAAGTGCAAAAGTAGAGATTTTGGAGCACAAAGGAGGAAGCCCATACGTGTTTTGGGCGAAGAAGGAAAGAACTCCAGTGAAGCTTGTTGCCGATTTGGATTGATCAAGAAACAGAAATTAATTCCGTATGGAAGGAGGATTAAAGAAGGAATCAATTGCGAAATTGGAGAAGAGATGAAAGAGGAAAGTCAGAAGAATTACCAAAAAAGAAAACTTCACATACAAGGAAGAAAGCTGATTGATTCTCTTTTCAATCAAAGATCTGATTGATAGATCACCTTAATTGATTAGGAGATTGTTTTGATTCCATATATGATTTCCTTTTCCTATAAATAGGGCATTAGCTGTGCTAAAAGGGACACAACCTTAGATACGATTACTTTCACGATTCAATAGTTCTAGTTTTAGTTTTAATTCATTTCTGGCTTCGCTAGTTTGGAATTCCCAACTGCGAAGGCTACCATTTGGCCAAGCGGGAGTATCTCCGACTGACGACAGTTAATCGAGTACTATTTCTTTTACTCTGTGTTTCAGTTCTATGGCTTTCTTTATTATTTTCTGTTTTATCTTTAAAGTCACGAGCAGCTAAATTTATTATTCTGGTATTATGTATTGAAGCCATATCCATGCATATATGAAACCTGTGATTAAACTAAGTCCAATTACTAAATGTTCCTAAATTAACCGGTGTTTATAAGTCTAAGTACTAGGATTTTACCCAGGGTGGCCAACTTGGTAAGATTTAGTAGCGTCAGTAATTGGCAAAAACCTCCGGCCGTGTGGCACTGGTTAATTGGGTAGTAATTCCTTGATTTACGATGATAGGATGTTATTAGTGTTGGGTTTCTCTAATTCTTAATGCTGCTAATTGATTAATAAGGTGTCTGCCGGGGACTCGCGGACTGTTAATTGAATTGGTTAAAGAAGTAATCCTGTCTGCTGGAGACTCACGAGGATTAACGAGAAGTTAAGGGGGAATTGGATTATGTCTGCAGGGGACCCACGGTAACCTATAACTAACTGATATAAGATAATTAGACAACTTAAAGTGTTTATTATTATATGCTTGTGATAAAGGTGGATTACATAATACTAAAATTGTTTCTCTATATTTGATACACTACTATAAGTAGTTAAATTACTTGCTTTAATTAGTTATACTTTAATCACTCTCAAGGTCTCTTAAGAGGCACAAAGATGACTACTAGTTAAAACTGGTTACAAAACATTAATTAGAATAAGAAAATAAAAGTGACTGTCCCTATGGATCAATCTTGTCTTTTACTGTGCTACGTTTATTTAGCATATTATTGTAGGTTAAAAAGCAGTGTTTTTATTGTGTTTTGGTGAGGTACGACAAAGCCCTATCAAATTGCAATATCCCCACACTTGAATGATGCTTGCCCTCAAGCATGAAGTGAAGAACTAGACTTCTTACGACAGACTCTAAATCAAAACAGAACAAACACACAATGACTCTTGGACTGAACAGTGATCACAATAAAATAAAGACTCTCACTCAGACTCAAAACTAGACTCTACAATTCTGCCTGCTTTTTGTCTTTCAGATTCTACTCACACCATAAATTCAAGATTAGATCATCAATATGCAATTTTTTCTTATTCAAAACAATCATGCCTCAGCTAAGTACAAATTATGCAATAATCCCCTTAAACAACACTCTATGGATAGTAATTCACACAACTCACAATTCAAAAATTCAGGTTCAGTGCAAATTCCTGTTCTAGCCAGAATCACAAAAGTTTGATAATTGACAATTGCCACAGTATGAAAATGAATAGTGCACCTTGTTAAGAGCAACCTTCTCATTATAGGGATGTAACAGGGCTAAGGGATATGAATTATTTTGGACGGGCCCTAGGAGTTCTAAGCTACCTATGAAGGAATGAAATCAATGTGTAATTCAAAACAGAGTACTTATACCTTTGCTGGGATTCTTCACTCTTCCTTTTGAGCAACTGGCTGCCTGTCTTTCTTCTCAGAGTTAAAATTTTAGAATTCCTTTCTGTGCAACACTTTGCACCAACATCATATATGTACTATTTTACCTTTACTCTTTTCTTTTTACATATTCAGTCTATTGCTTCTTTATTTGCATCCTTTTAATTCTTATCCTTAGACTGACATTGTTCATCTTTTCAGGTACCGTTAACAGAAATTGAAACATTCATTACATGCAAGAACAGGACATACTCTATTCACATTCCGAATCCCATTTAATTACACAAGTACACACTGGGGATAGAAAGAGAGATTAACAAATGGCTTTGATTTCCTTTTTACTGACTTTGAAAGAATTATAGTCAAGGCTTCAACATGGCTTCTAAGGATAAATGTACAGGGAGGTTAATAGAAAAGCAAGTCAAATTGGGTTATTCCTAAAGAAGGTTCTCCATCATCCAAACATGCACTTATTCAATACCATCTTGACCATCTAACCAACAACCATCTAACCAACAAACAATTGGTTCTCATATATCATCATAGAAAAGAATGCATTCTTCCAGGCTCAAGCTGTATAAAGTAGGCTTTAGAAATAGGAAATACAGGCATCATTCAACTAGCTTAAAGCAGTACTTCACAGATTTTATTCAAAATTCGGCATGCATACCAGATTAATCCATCATATACTGTATTTATTTCAAATCCAATTCAGAAAAGAGCAGAGACTCACTGACTCACAAAAAGTATAAAGACACACAACATCCCCACACTTAAACCATCGCTTGTCCTCAAGCAAATAGAATAAGAGCAGGGAGTACTCTGGACAAACCCACAAACTCACAAATAATCACAACTAAACTTTCAAAGATGATAAAGGGGAATTAGAACTTATGTGGGCAGATTATTGGACTAAGTAATCACAAAATTGTCCAGAAAGCAAAAAATATTCCCACAGTAGCTGCATATTCTACAAAATAATTCAGCCATAAAAGTGTGACCATAAAACAAAATAATGAAAAGAAGAACATAAAAAAATAAAAGAGAACCAGAATAAAAATGCAAAGAAAAACAAATTGGGTTGCCTCCCACTAGCGCCTTTCTTTTGTCTTTGGCTAGACTCAGTTCTGCTTCTCAGTATTAATTAGGACAGCTCCACAGTGAAATTTTTGCCACTGTTCGAATCTGGCCAGAGTCCTTGAAATACTGCAGGCACTTGCACTGCTCCATTTGGGCAAACAGACCCCTCGCTCAGTAACTTCACCTTATTCTTTTTCAACTCATCTGGTAGACCTTTCATTCAGATTTTACAATCCATCCCCTTCTTTCTTGATCGAATAGTTGACCAATATCAAATTGTTTTGGGGTATAAAACCATGTCATATTATTGCTTCTTCTTCGCCTAGTGGCTTCGGCACACCCTCTTTCAGAGTTCTTATCCTTCTTATAACCTGGAGGTTTCTCCAAGTCAAGCGTTGGGTCCTTCCCTTTATTTATATTCTGGATCTTGTAATTAGTCAGGCCCTAAGTGAGAATCATCTTCACCTTGTCCTGCAAAAAATTGGTCTCAAGAGATTCTTAGACAAGTGGGTCATGCAGCTCAACATTATTTACATTCTCAACAGCTTGTGAACTTTTCATGGAATCATCGATGCTAAAAGTATGCTTCTCACCATAATAATCCAAAACAAATAGAGCCCTTCTACCCATCAATCAAAGCCCTAGAAGTTTTCAAAAATGGGCGACCCAATAACACACCAGCAGACTCTTTTGCAAGATCATTATTCATTTTAATCACATAAATGTCAACTGGATATACAAAAGAATTCACATGCACCAAAACATTCTTAAGCACTCCTATAGGGTACATACACGACCTATCTGCTAGTTGTATCACTTCCTTCATATCTACCAACTGAACACCAGATAAAGTCTTATAAATTGACAACGGCATAACATTAATAGAAGCAACAAGGTCACACATAGCATGCTCTATTATTTTACCTTTAATGATGCAAGGCAAAGAAATCATACCTGGATCTTTGCATTTGGGAGGGAGCTTTTTTTGAATCACTGCTGAGACATTCTTTCCTAACACAACCTTGCTCACTGCTCCTGGCTTCAAACTGTTTGGAAAATGGTGTAGCTTTGTATAAATCTCCCCTTTTCATGAGAGAGGCAGAGCTCTTGCGAAGCTTACCGTCTTTCTGTATCGGCTCCTCAACCTCGGCTAACTCGGGTACTTCCACCTTAGGAACCCCCATCGGGTGGGGCAAACTGGTTCTTGTTGATTCTGACTTCTGAACTACTGGTTCCAGTACCTTCCCACTTCTTAGTGTTATTTTGTTCATGTTCTCCACAGGTGGAACCTGTACCTGATAAGGTAATTTTACCTGGTTCCCCCTCAGTTCTTGCTTGAAGGTCGAAAGTTCGGATAAAATTTGTACTATCCCATCCATGATGGTTCTTTGCTCATTTTGTTGCTCAAATAACTCACCAATCACCTCTTCTACAGATTTTCCACCCCTTTGTGCCTAATTTTGATTATGAAAATTCCTCTGTTGGGGTGGTCAGTATGATGCCCCTTGATTCAAACTCAGTCTAAGTGCAGGAACATGTACTTCTTTTGTTTCAGTATTTTCAAAAACTGAATTTTCCTATTCTGGTTTAGTAACTATGGTCGGGTTGGGCAAATCGACCCCTGCAGATGGTAATTTTTGCACAGCTGGTTCCAGTACATCTATTATTCTCAAATTTATTGCTCTGACATTCTCCCTGGGCTGACCCTGGACTTGAGAAGGTAATTTGCCTTGATAACCGTTAATTTCTTGCATCGATGATGCCAACTGGAACAACTCCTTTTGCTGCTCAAATAACCCTTTTTGTTGATCAAAGAGTTCCCCAATTGTATCCTCCACTGTTCTTCCATTCCTCTGTGGCTGAATCTGGTCCTGGTTTTGATAATTGCGTTGTTGAGATGGCCTGTAGGTTGGACCTTGATTTCGGTTATTACCAAAAATTAGATTTTGAGCCTTCTGATTGCTATAGCCCTGATTAGTGGTTTGTTGTCCTGCTTCTGACTTAAAGGGGACCTGGACTCCTTCTTTGGGGTCTTTGCAACTGAACACTGGATTATCCTTCCATCCTAGGTTGTAAATGTTAGAGTATGGATCTCGATGTTGTAGATTGTGATTCCAATTACCATTGTAATTATTCTAGTTCTATCCAACATCATTGGCTTGAGCTATAAGCTCCTCTTGTGCGAGATTGCACTGCTGAGTTGTATGGCCTCAATGTCCACAACAAACACAAATTATCTCTTCCTTGCTACCCACCGAAGTGCTAATTTTGCTACTACTGTAGTTAATTTTTCCACATTGGTAGTAAGCTGATTCATCTTTTCTTCACCAGTATCATCCACAAATCTTACTTCAGCTGGGTTTTTGGCCAAACGGACGGGTTCTGCAAACTCTGCTCTGGACTTAATCACATCCTCGATAACTTTCCTTGCGGATGTCACAATATTGTTCTGGAAGCTCCCCAACTGGCAGAATCCATTAAGTTCCTCTCCTCTCTGGTTATACCATGGTAAAAATATTGGATTAATTGGGTAGACTTGTATTTATGGTTGGGACAACTTTCTACTAGCTCATTGAACCTAAGCCAATAGTTGCTCAAGGATTCATTATAGTCTTGCTGAATGCTGCTTATTTCCTTCATTACTGCATTCATCTTGGTTGATGAAAAATACTTTTTCAGAAAGAGTTCCTTTATCTGTCCCTACTTAGTGATAGAGTTTGTTGGCAGAGACAAAAACCATCGATATACTTGCCCCGTCAGCACGTACAGGAAGGCTACTAATTTCAGCTGATCCAGTGTAGCTCCAGTCGAAATTCTCTCCACATCATTTCTTTTGTATTCATCCAGAAAATTGTAGGGATCCTCACCTCTGTTCTCATGAAATTTGGTATAGAATTCATCCATCCAAGTTTTAAAGGAACCATTAGCCAAATTTGGTTTAACTATCGCCGATGTTCGATCCGTAGTCTCATGGCTACTCAATTCTTTCAAGGTAGGCTCGACTGCTGGAACCTCCGCAATGCTTCTTATCTTTCTTCTCTGTCTGCCATCAGTTCTGATTCAGTATCAGAACCCGTAAACTCAATATCAGAGGTACCACTCATTTGCTCAAACGGTCCCTCGACAAACTCCAGATCAGCCTTTTCGGCTAACTTGAGTTCCTGTGCTTCTTGCTTAAGTCATCGAGCAGTTTTCTCGATCTCAAGATCACTCAGTAAAATTGGTTTCAAGGACCTGCTCATATACTACACAGAAACACACTAGTGCACATTAATAAGAAAAAGAAATTAAAAATTGAAACCATCCCCGGCAACGGTGCCAATTTGATAGGGCTTCGTTGTACCTCACCAAACACAGTAAAAACACTGCTTTTTAACCTGCAATAATATGCTAAATAAACATAGCACAGTAGAAGACAAGATCGATTCACAGGGACAGTCACTTTTATTTTTCGTATTCCAATTAATGTTTTGTAACCAGTTTTGACTAGTAGTCACCTTTGTGCCTCTTAAGAGACCTTGCGAGTGATTAAAGTATAGAACTAAAGCACGCAATTTAACTACTTATAATAGTGTATCAAATATAGAGAAACTATTCCAGTATTATGTAATCCACCTTCATCACATGCATATAATCATAAATATTTTAAGTTGTCTAATTATCTTATATTGGTTAGTTATAGGTTACCGTGGGTCCTCTGCAGACATAACCCAATTCCTCTTTAACTTCTCGGTAATCCCCATGAGTCCCCAGCAGACAGGATTACTTCTCTAACCAATTCAATTAACAGGCCGCGAGTCCCCGACAGACACCTTATTAATCAATTAGCAGCATTAAGAATTAGAGAAACCTAACACTAATAACATCCTATCATTGTAAATCAAGGAATTACTACCCAATTAACCAGTACCACACGACCAGAGGTTTTTGCCACTTACTGACGTTACTGAATCTTACCAAGTTGGCCACGCTGGATAAAATCCTAGTACTTAGACTTATAAACACCAGTTAATTTAGGAACATAGAAATTGGACTTAGTTTAATCACAGGTTTCATATATGCATGGATTATGGCTTCAATACATAATACCAGAATAATAAATTTTGCTACTCATGACTTTAAAGATAAAACAGAAAATAATAAAGAAAGCCATAGAACTGAAACACATAGCAAAAGAAATAGTACTCGATTAACTGTCGTCAGTCAGAGATACCTCCTACTCGGCCAAATGGTAGCCTTTGCAGTCCAGAATTCCAAACCAGTGAAACCAGAAACGAATTAAAACTAAAACTGTATCAAAACTAAAATTAGAACTATTGAATCGTGAAAGTAATCGTATCTAAGGTTGTGTCCCTTTTCGCACAGCTAATGCCTTATTTATAGGACAAGGAAATCAGATATGGAATCAAAACAATCTCCTAATCAATTAAGGAGATCTATCAATCAGATCTTTCATTGGAAAGAGAATCAATCGGCTTTCTTCCTTGTACGTGAAGTCTTCTGTTTTAGTAATTCTTCTGACTCTCCTCTTTATTCTCTTCTCCAATTTGACAATTGATTCCTTCCTTCCATACAAAATTAATTTCTGTTTCTTGATCAATCCAAATCGGTAACAAGCTTCACTGGAGTTCTGTCCTTCTTGGCCCAAAACACGTATGGTCTTCCTCTTTTGCTTCTTTATGCTCTAAAATCTCTCCTTTTGCACTTTTTCTCCTCCATTGGGATGTTTTTCCAAATCTGTACAAAACACTTAAAACCTTGGGCAAAAGCCCATGAAAACTGCCAATATAATCCTAAAATACTAAGGCCAATTTTGGTGGATCAAATATATTCAAAATAGAATGACAATTTATATTTTCTTTCTTAAGGAAAATAATTGAAACTATTTTATCTATAATTTTATAAATAAAAAATTAAATTTAAATGAAAAAGAAAACAATGAAGATGGAAAAAATTTTGGGTGGGTGAGGGGGTCGTTGAGGAATGTTTTGGGGTGGAGGGGGCTGGTGGGGCTTATGGAAGGGGCGGGGGAAGGGGTGAGGGAGTTGGTGTTCCGGGATGGGGAGGGGTGATGTGAGTTATTCGAAGAAGAGCTCATACATACGAAATGTTGCCTAGGAAAGAGGATCGTTGAAGGGCACACCTTGACTTACTTAAGTTTTGAAATTCATACAAAGCATATAGTGAGATAAACTACTTTAGCTATAACCTAGCAAGAATAAACGAATTGAAACCAGCAGAAATTGGGTGACGCAAGAAACCTAGTTACCCTATAGTCTCGCTTGTGTTATCTAAACATTAACATGCAAAGTACACAAGTGCAAAATAAGAATTCTAAAGCTAAGGAATAAACCTCACAAGATATAATAATCTAAATTCCAATATTGGTCTTTTATTAATTTCGGCCAGCTCCTCTTAAATAGAAGAGGTCGCGCGCCTTTACTTGAGTTGTAAAAGAAAAAGAATTAAGAAACAAGAAATTGGAAACCAACTAGAGTTGGTATTCTTACAAGAAAGCAAGTTGCCAAAAAGAACATGGCAACTTGGGAGGCAATTTTCGGCCACCCTAAAGAAAAGGGAAATCAAAAAATTCCTTCCAAAAAGAAAAGGAAACCTAGTGCTAAAAGGATTCAAGAAGTGAAACCTTTTTGGAAACAAAGAGATAAGGCAATCAGTTAGTTGTAACAAACTTGTAACAACCTTCTAACAAACCTTAACAAACTACGAATAGAATTAGGAAACATGTGCAAATCCTAATACTATCCAAACACCTAAAACCTAACTCCAGTAGAACTGTGGTTTAGGCTAGAGGTGTGTAGCAAGTGGGCCGAATTGATGAAGCCTGTGTGCTGATGGATTCGGCCTATTGAATGTAGCATTTTGGAAATGAAATGAGATGTGGTAAAACTTCACCAAATAGTTCGGATGCTTCTGAACACAATGAGAAGCTTTCTGAACCCATCTGAAGTGCCAAAAATCAAGATCCTTTGCAATTCTTCAAGATTCATCAATAGTAGTTCTCCTAATAAACCAAGAAGTTCAAGAACCTCAAGATTTATCAAGATCCATTTCAAGAAGTTCAAGAAACCTTCCAAGAACTTCAAGAAATACGCCTAGCTTCAAGCCTTGGTTTGGGGCTGCCCGGTTAATCTCACGGAGCTTTCCTTTGCAACTCTTGAACTAGGCACAGGGCGCCATGCTGATGCAGGGATCGAATGGCCAGGTGGAATGAAGCCAATGATGACCTCATGAAGCCTGGGGGAATTTTTTTTTGGTGTGGAGAGGGGGTGGGTTGGGGGAGGAGGGTGGTGAGAGGGAATTTTTTTATGGGTAGAATTTGAGTTTTATTTTAAAATACTTTAATTTTTTAAAATATTTTATAAAACATGTTTTTTTTTGTACTTCAAAAAGTGTACTTTAAGTACATTTTACTTCAAATTATTTTTTAAAAATATTTTGCAATTTTTTGTCCAAACACCATTTTAAAGTTTTTTATACTCTTAGATCACTAAAATGTTTTTCAAGTACTTGTCTAAACAAGACCTTGTACTCTTGTATGAAAAAACTTCATATAAATATTTGGTCCCTACAAAAAATTTATTAATATTGGCCCCTCCAATTAATTTAATTAGTCAAACTCCTCCATTGTCCTAAGTTAAAAAGATGTGATTTGGGTACTTACATCCTAGGGCACTACCAGCCCTAGTGCCCCGTCTCGCTGCCAGGAACGCCAATTGCCATTTTCGTTACTATTTCCTAATCCTTCAATGCCTCCTCGTTCCTTACTGCTTCATAATTCCTTTATGTTTCTAAATTTGGATACGTATTTTGTCCTATTTATATTTCTATGGTAGGGTTCACCAGTGCTGCAAAGAGCCCTTTTGTGGATATTATATTATGAATTTTCTTATTATTATTTGGTCGCCTTCATTTTATATATTCATGCTAGCTAGCATACCAGACAGATAGAAGACAATATTGACGTCCTTTGTAACAATCTCTCTATATCGGTAACACTGTGACTAATTTTTTCCTCGGGCACCATATCAATTATAATATCATGATTGGGTCACACAGTAGGTAACAAGGGCCTTATGTCGCTCAAGTTGGATATGAGCTAGGCATTCAATCGGGTGGAGTGGAACTTGTCTCTTGTTGGCTTTAGGCTTTCCAGATTGGCAACGCCAGTCGTAAATCTTATAAGACCCAGGGCAAATTAAGAGAAGGGGCACCAAAGAAAAATATAATGTGACAATTTAATTTTTTTTTTATTTTATAATGTGGGCTTTGAACTACAAAAAGAAAAAAAAAAAATCACTCTTGCATCAACCTTTTTAAAACAAAAGTTAATGTGGACCTTAAATATGAACCTTGAGTTAAAAAAAAAAAATTAAAAACCCACTTTTGCATTAACCCATTTCATACAAAACTAAATATAGACCTTAATAAAAAATTTTATTAACAAAAGAAACTACTACATTACACTATATTTATCAAATGATTGGGCCCCTATAGTTATGGGATGGGCATGCAGATTGGCTAGTGACACTACTTGGGTTATGTTTGACATCTGGGAGGTTCTTATTTTTCTTCTATGGTGTGCACCTCATAAAGCTTGATCCTCAGTGTGGCATTCATTGGGGCCGGTGACCCAACCTCACCTTACTTGTTTATTACTTGCTCAAATTTACTGTCCTCAACGCTTCAAAGAGGTGTCAAAATACCCATGGTTTAAAATCTACCCATACCTATTGGATTTTAGAATGCAAAAAGCCACTTATCAACAATCTGGGCCTGCACAGTTTTGGGCTCAATAATTAATGGGCGGGTTTAGGATATCAATTAGGTACCCTAAAGCCTACCAACACCGGGTAGTCCAGTGGGTTTTCCAAAAACCCGCCCAAGTCAAGTTACCCTACCCCATACCCTTTTAAAAAATACTACATATGTATAACAAAACAGAAGAAAAACATACGAATATCCATAATATATATTCTTTTGTCACCACCGATTTAGAAGTTTGAATACCCGTTAAGATTAACAACTATTTATGTACCAGAAGCAGAACAAAACACATATGAATTCGCACGTAATGAGATCGGGGATGGGGATGGGAATGGGGTGGGTTGGGGTAGGAGCGGGAGTAGGGGTCAGGATCGAGGCGGGGGAGAGGGTCGAGGCAGGGCGGTGGTCAGGGTCGGGGGTGGGGTCTTGGGCAAGAAGGGGGCTGGGCGGGGGAGGGGTCATGGTGGGGACGTGGGGTCGAGGTCATGAGCTAGGATCAGAGTCGGGGTCAAGGCGGTGCCATGGGGTTGGGGTCGAGATCATGCTCAGGGTGAGGGGGTCGCTGTCAGAGACGGGGTTGGGCCAGATCAGGGTCTAGGTCATGCGTTTGGGGTAGGGCCAGGTTCTGGTCCAGGCAGGGGCAGAGCGTGAGCTAAGGTCAGGGTTAAGGGCGGGGTTGGGGTCGAGGACGTGGGCAGAGTTGGGGTCCGAGTCAAGGCTGAGCACGGGTATAGGCTCGGGGTCATAGGCGGGATCGGGGCAGGTTCAGGTTGGGTCGGGGCCGGCGTTTTCCCTCGTACATAAGGGTAAATTTGGAACAATCAATGAAATATAGTCTTGAAATGTGTAAGTGACACTTATTTTGGGTAAAAAATTTAGTCCTTAAATGACACTTAAATTGGGTAGGAGGGAGTATTAGGTATGTTGATTTTTATTTTTACTTATTATTTCTGCATTAATAAAACGGGTTACCAATCTCGTTTTTAATTTTGAAAGAAAAAAAAAAGAAACATTGTAAAAAATAATTAAATTAAAAATTGAATTATATATATACATGATGGATTTAATATTTCAATAATATTAGAATAATGAATTGTATACGTACAATATTATGAGATAGATAGAATATATAGGCTACAAACCTATAGATATATAATAGGTAACAAGATTAAACTATGAAAGAAATACTCCGTGTATTCCATTCGAAAAGTTTACTTTGTACTGAAAACAACATTAGAAAGTGCACCCTTCTAATGGAACAAAGGGAGTACTAAATAAGGTAACAATTGTAAAAATATATGAAAAATTGTGAAACCTGAAAACACGGATTCGATTCCTCAAAGGATAGAACCGTAACATGCTTGTCTGGGCCGGTTACGGATCCAGTTCCTCGCGGAACAGCGGACTTGCAATTTACATTTTTTTTCTTTTTTCTTCGTTTTGAGTATAAAGACGGGTTAATTAATTGGAAACAACCCATATCATTCTTGTGTCACAAAATACTATAAAAAATAAAATTTTAGCTACTTCCATGTTTTCAATTTTACATAAAGTTCGTCAAGATAAAAGATTAATAAATACATAATTGTAAAAACGCAAAACACAGTGGCCAAAGTAACTGCATTGAACATGCTCATGTTAAATTGAACAAGATGAACAAAAATTGGACAATTTTATAGTAATTGATATAGAAGATGCTTAGGAGATGCCCCTTCCTAAGAAGTTGATGGTTTCGGCATCAATTATATATCTCTACAGGAAATGTGCAGTTTGGTGTTGAAGGATCATCTGGTACTACAACACCATATCCTCCATAGTCACATGAAGTATTCCCTTGTAATATCATTTGTTTCCTTGACTGGAAACCCACATCGAATCCATAAGAATAATTCAAGGGAAACGGTAGGGAAGAACATGACCCGCCCGGTGCCATTGCCGTGGAATCTGCCTTTTCTGTAGGATATATAAAAACAAGATATATCCAAAATAATATTAAAGAGATTAATGCACAGCGAAATAAAACTTCTTTGTAATAACAAACAATAAACAAACCCGCACGCACACAACCGGAAGGCTATTCAGTTTCTCTCTATGAATCTCTGTAATTCTTTGTCTATCTCTGTGATTACAATGATCACCCAATGCCTCTATTTATAGGCTAAATTATCCCTGAATTCTACCATAAATCTGATTCAGAACTATTTCCTAAAACAACTAAGTTACCCAAAACCAACACTAAACCAAATAGGAAACAGATAAATAATAAATCCTACTACAAATATAATTACCTAATTAATACAAGTTTGGTTTAAATAATAATTTCCAACATAGCCTCCCTTAAACAAAACTTGGATCACTGCAGGTCCATCGCCATCATGTGCTTGAATCTCCATTGAAATTTCCTTTGCAATAGAGACAACATGCAACATTACCTTGTAGTAGTCCATCACCTCTATTTTCAAACTCATTGTAGAAACAACTTTGTATGTGCCATGGATCTTCTGTGGAAACTCCTCCTTAGTGAAGAATTTTTTCAATCCACCCATTCTTCTTCATCTGAGTTCATCTTCTCATTAACCTTGCAATCAACATTGCAAATTTCAATAACAACCTCGCAAATTCGAGGTATTTCCTTCAAATTTGATATGAACACAAACTTGTATTTTGAGCACTTCTTGTCAAATTTCCCAGCTTGATCAAAGAATTCACTGATATCTATCCATTTATCTTTAAACAGAGCTTTCTGTCGACATTACTAATCTCATCAATGCCTTCAAACATAACAATGTCCTTGCAAATCCAAGGCTCCACTGTCACATTTTTAACCTGGTCGGACACTGCACCAAATAAGGAGTCAACTTCACTGCAGTTGATCTGCTCCAGTTCAACAGAGTTCTAAACACTCCCATGATCACTTTTATCTACCTGATCATTAATCTCAATATCTCCCTCTTGTTCCGAGACACATACACTACTACAGAATTGCTTAAAGCCACCCAACTTTAGCCACCGGGTGTAGTTAAACAGGTGGCTTTCTTAAATGCACCTACATAGCCACCGGTTTATAACAACCCGGTGGCTTTTTGCGAAACATGATAACAAAGCCACCGGTTTAAGTGTAACAGGTGGCTTTGTTGTTTAAGTGCAACCAAAGCCACTGATGTTTTAACGAACCGGTGGTTTTAATGTCGGCATTTTGGCAAAGCCACCTGTTAATAGAAAACATGGTAGCTTTGTCGCTCTTATACCGAGATATCAACGGATGAACACAATCAACTTGTTCCTCTTCGGCTTTATTTTAATTGCGTTTGCAGGCAGCTTGTAGAGTAATTGAATGATATTGAAAATATCAACCCCTACACCCTATGTGGAATAAATCCGGCAGCTTAATGAACTGCCCATATACATTAAATCGCTCCGTATTGTTTGTTTTTTAATGAAACTAAATTTCCGACATTAATTCTATTTCATATTCCGGTTTGTATTTATAAGTTTCATGTTTGGTTTAGTATTTGTTTTATGAAATCTAATTGGTTTAGGAAATAGCAATAGTTTGATTGACGAGTAGTTTATCCTATAAATACCTATCTTGATTGCCATTGTAATCATAGAAAAAGAGAAACAAAATCAACATTAGTTCTGGTGTTGCTTCTTCATGATTGCAGGCGTGAGATCGGTTTTGAAATTATTTTCTAAACCTATTTCTGAAAGATAGATTTCGATTATTTTTTCTTTCAATCCCCGTTTTACTAAAACCGGTTTTGAAATTATTTTCTAAACCTGTTCCCGGAAAATAGATTTCGTTAACCTTTTTTTTTTCTAAACCTTTTTTACTAATCAGGTCTTGAAATTATTTTCTAAACCTATTCCTGAAAGACAGATTTCGATTATTTTTTTCTTTCAAACCCTATTTTACTAAAACCAGTTTCGAAATTTTTTTCTAAACCTGTTTTCGGAAAATAGATTTCGTTAACTTTTTAACTTTCTAAATGTTTTTTTACTACATAGGTTTGGAAATTATTTTCTAAACCTATTCAGATAGATTTCGATTATTTTTTTCTTTCAAACCCCGTTTTACTAAAACCGAGCTTGAAATTATTTTCCAAACCAATTTCCAAAAAAAAGATTTCGTTAACTTTTTTTTCTAAACATTTTTTACTAAATAGGTTTGGAAATTATTTTCTAAACCCGTTTCTTGTTCCTGAAAGACACGTTTTATTGATTTTTTTTTCAAAACCAGTTTTACTAAAATCGGTTTCTAAATTATTTTCTAAACTTGTTCCAAAGAAATAGATTTCATTATTGTTTATTTTCTAGCCATATTATTATTATTATAGATTGATAGTAAGAATGAAAATAAGTTTTTTGGAAGGCAACTTCCTTTATACTAAAGGATTCATCCTTTAAATAATACTTATTACTCATGGTTGTTAACCATAAATATTTTGTCTTTATTTTTCAGTTATTTTTGACAAAAGTGAACACTTTATCAATATATAGAAAAGAATATATACAGTACCTGAAGAGAACGCTTGGAAAAGTTGTACGAAAAAAACCCTCCAAAATCTTCCCGCAAAAATCACTCTGAACGAAGAAAAATTTCGTGCGCTAGATTGCGATAATGGAACCACGATGATAGTATTTCTCTCGCACTTCTCCTCAATCAAGCATGGTGGTGTGGTGTGCTTCTTATACAGACATATAACCCTGTCTCAACCCTTACAATACGTAGTTTCCGTCAGTTCTCCTTCATCGAAGGTATTCTCCATTTCCCCCTCTATTTGTTTGCTAAACCATCTTTGGATCAATTCTGATTCTTATTTTACTTGATTGGATGCATGAGTTGAATTTGTGATTTGTTTAATATTTGGGAAAGGGTTACTGAAATATTGTTGGAAACAGTGAATGCTATATACGCTTTCAAGGTGTTCGATAAATTGCCTCAAATGGAAGATGCTTGTGTGTTCCTTGTACTCTTTGGATGTTTTACACTCTACTTTTAGACTTTTTAAAGATCTGAAATTTACAGCTCCACCGATCTTTTGGTTCTTAAACGAAAGTTCAGAATATTGACTTGATAACATACAATTCAGCTTGAGAAACATTGAAAGAGTTCCTAAATTAGTTGAATGATGACACTTACTGATTCGTTTCTCAAAATATGTAGGAGTTGAAAATTTTTAAAACATGAAAAAAACGTGGCTTACTGTCTGAAACTCCATGCTACACTATGTTTTTTTTTCAAAGACTTTCCTGCCGCCCCAGCTTCTTTTGCAGCTAAGATTGTAGACATTATGCTACACAGAATCTGATGCTCTGCATATGCAAACATTCAGTTTAGGATGCCCTTTGTTGTTGATTGATCAATAACCACTTTGTAGCTGGTAGTTTCCTTTATTCGGGTTATCTATCTAGGTAAAAATTGAAGCTGGTACTTGTCGTTAACTTAGTGCTTTGCTGTTTGTATATATATATATATATAAAGTGAACCATGTACTTACGAGTTAAGTTAACAGAGCATAAAGATAATTTCCGACTCCCTCCAAATTCACTCTTGACAAATTCTTCTGACTCTACATCAGTTACCAAGCTTTCAATTTTTATATCATCTCATGCTTTGTATTTATTAAATGATATATTGGCTTGATAAATGGATCTCTATAACTTCTGTATTGTTGCATGATTCTTATTATTTGTGGATCGCTTTTATTTCCCCCTTTTCTGTTTCTGCCCATTTGTGTGGAATTGTATTATGTTGAACATTTGGCATATTGATCATGGAGCTTGGGGGACAGATACCTTAGTTGGTAACGTGCTGAAAACTAATCCCCTTTTGTATACAATTGAAGAGGATTGGCGATGTTTCTCAATCACATATATGGTTCAGCGAGTCATTTTTGTTGTGTTCAGAATCCCTTAATCAGTTATAAGCATATGTTAGGTTTCAGTTGTGGATTCTTTTATAGAGCAATCTGTAGAGCTTCTTGCAGTGAAAATCTTCATGAATGCACAAGTTTACTTTTTTGCATCTCTTGCTTGACCAAGTTTTGCCCAGGTAGCTGCAATTGTGGGGGCTTTCTAAATCATAGTTTAAAGCTTCGTTTGCATTCTTTTTACTAATGTGTTGTATAGCAGCCTCTGTAGACATTACCATACTTTAACTACTATTACTTTCATATTTTTTATGGTGGTGCTTGGGTTTTGTATACTACAATATGCAGAATTTGTCGAGATCTTCAATTCATCTTGTGAAAATACTTGCTCCCTTGTGATAATAATATAATTACTTGAAGGTATTCAATACAGATATATCCCCAGATTTTGATGCTAATTAGTTTTTTACTTGATAACATCTTAGCTCCACATCTTGTTTTAACTATCATCCTTTAGTACTGAACATGTTTGAGATCAGAGCAATTACAAATGTTTCTAACTCATGAAAAGTAATCTCTCTTTTTCTTTGAGGTTTTGGAAGACGGAACTAACTACCACATGTATAGGCAATGGGGTAGGTTTCTTATATGTCTAGGCACTAGTACAAAAATGGTTAAAGGAGGCGCCCCTTTGGGGGCCTGAAAAGCCTCTGGAGGCGGGTGCATGTTGCACCCGCCTCCAATTCTCGTTTGAGCTACGAAACAGCTTTGCACCCGCCTCCAATATCATGTTTATTGGAGGCGGGTGCATTTTTCCAAATTTTAATCAATTGTTTTGAAAATTCTCTTTGTTTTGGGCTGTTGAAAGTTGAAAATAATTTATTAGGATAATTTTGAGAATTGAAAATAATTTTGAAAAAAGGAGATAAATTTTTAGATAATAAAAACTGCAAGTTTTAGAAGAAAATATATAAATATATATTTTCGATTTTAACTTCATATACATGAGTATATGTAGCCTAGTGGTAAATTTAATGTGCAAGAGTCAAGTGACTCCGTCGGTGCGAGTTCGATTCCTATCGAAATCACAAATTAAAGAATGGAAAATTAAATTTTTTATTGGGAGAATATTGGAGGCGGGTGTAACGGACACCCGCCTCCAATAACAATTTATTGGAAGGGTTATTGGAGGCGGGTGCATGTTGCACCCACCTCCAATAACCATGAATGGAGGTGGGTGGAATAAGCACCCGCCTCCAGTGACCATTATGATTAATGGTCACTGGAGGCGGGTGCTTGTTCCACTCGCCTCCATTCATGGTTATTGGAGGCGGGTGCATGTCCAATGACCCCTCACAGGGGAGGCAGGTGCGGGCACCTCCTTTTGGAGGCGCCCGCACTGGAGGCGGGTGCACACAGCGTGCACCCGCCTCCTAATGCCCTTAGGACCCGCCTTCCCTAAGGCATTTTGGTGTAGTGAGGTGTGTTCAAAAACCAACTGGGTCTGTGTGTCCCTGTCGTGTGTGCACTGTATTTCTTGTTATTCTTTCTCACTTGCCTACATCATATATTCAGTTGGAAGCTGTGAAGGACTGAAAACGTGAATGTTGCAAGCTCTTGGTGTATTTAAATTTAGAGGAAGAAGAGAGCGTTTGCGGAAGTTGAAGCTTCCTCTAGATTTAATTACACCAAGAGCTTGCTCCTAGCATTTTTTTAATAGCAGCCCTAGCTTAATGGTTTACTTCATTAAACTTCCAGTTTTTCAATTTCAGCTCTTTATCATTAGATACATGCTTTTTGCATTTCCATGCATGACACAATCTAGTATTTGTCATCTTATTCTCCTAATTTTTTATTTCTGTGTAGGATCTACCATCCCTGGTCCAATTGGAAAGAAGCGCACTAATCTTTGGCCAAAGATTGCAAGTGTTGTTAATGCTATTGTTTAATGTTGTGCCTTTAAAAGAAATTTAGCTTAATGGTTATTTGTTTTACATGTTTAAATAGGTGATATTTTTTATAGACAATTGATTTATGTAAGTGAGTTATGATTCTTTTTATTCAAGTGAAATCTAAGATTCTAAACTGAATGTGGTAATTTAAAATTATATTAATTTTTTTAAATAAAAAATTAAGACTTTTAACACCTGTTTTTAGTCAAAATCAGTTTAAAAGTTCTGTGTAAGATCTCTTATAGCTAAAAACTAGTTTTAAAGCTTACTTTTAAAGCCGATTATGTGGTAGGCTTTAAAAAATTGAATTTCTTTTAAGCATGTTAATTTTTAGACTGGTTTTAATTGTATTTTCCACACCTGTTTTATAATTGGGTTTGAATGTCCATACTTTTAATACCTTTGGTTTTTATACGTGTGTATAATGGCCCAATGACTAGATTGAGGGTGGTGGTGCTCCAAAAAGACAGGTATACTATGTGACCTCAACATACGTTGTCAATGATTACATAAGCTTTTGTAAGTTTAGTATATGGTTTAGTGTACATTTTTCAATGGAGCTAGGTATATGATGGCTTAATTGGATTGATGACCGTTTCTCAGTGAATTCCTTTTTTCTTTTTTCTTTTTTTTATTTTTTGTTTGAGTGATTGAAATGGGTATGTGTATTTTTGTTTTTGTCTTATAATGTTGTATTACTTGAAGGAAGGAAGCATGGATAAAACCATCCTTCCAACAATGGAGTTGAAATTAGTGTCTAAAAGGAGAAGGTAGTATATATCAGATTAACTCTCCCAATACATATGTTAGTTGTTTATTCTTAATTTGAATGATTTCAATGGTTTGATTTGTGTTTTCTATGAATTGAAATTAAATATTCTCCAAGGAAGAAAGCAGGGATAAGACCACCCCTTCGAATAGTGGATATGAAGATGACGGATCAGTGGAGAAACAAGTATAAGACCACCCTTCCTATTACATGTTTTAACCCAGTTGCTACTATCTAATACTTTGTAAATGGTATGATGTTTGTTTTCTTTCACTGAATTTTGATACTATAGAGAGAAAGGAGCATAGATATGAGTGAACATTTGAACCATGGATCTCAAGATGGTGGCTCTAAGGAGAATCAAGTATAACCTTAGCTGTTCTACATCTATTGGTTCTTTTGTCCGTTTGAATGATTTTTACAGGTTTGGTGTTTGTTTCATTTCATTGAATTTGTATACTATAGGGCCAAGGCGGCGTAGAGAAACTACATCCTTAATACTATATACAACAAATGATCAAACATATATCGGATGACCAATATCTTCACTTTGATCTTCCAATAGAGGTTTTGGAAACACCCATGCACACACATTTGTTAGTAAAGGATGGGTCGAGAAGGATGGACAGAAAGGGGATGTATACAGTTGTGGAATCTGTAAGTTATTAAGTAGCATACACAATTTATTTTTGGCTTGTTATTGTGTAATTGTTTATTGGACAAGATCATGTTTATACTAATGTGTCTAATTGTTCATGGTTTGGTAGGGCTCTTCTTAACTTGCTCAAAATAAGTAATCACAAAAAGGTTGTTCTGTTGTTCTCCAATGACCACGTGTTGACATTGGGGAAAGTGAAAGTTGATGCAGATGAACGTCCTGCATATATAGCCAACATGATGTACAAGCATAAGAAGAGTATATTTCTGGTGCCATATTTTGATAGGTAAGTGTCTCCCTAAGTTACCTTGTAAATTGGCGAACAATTCTTTGGATTGTACGAATATTATGGGTCGATGATGAATTTTATCTGTAGGGAACAGTGGATGTTAATGGCATTCAAACCAGACTCTCATGTTGTATACTGGTTTGATTCTTATGTAAACCACCTAATAAGAATATAAAATCCATTGTACAATCGTACGACTGAATATTTAAAAGAATATAAATTCATTCATTCATCTTTAAGAGAAATGCATGTGGTAATGATTTATGTGACTTATTTATCCGTTTTTCACAGGGCCATGAATAAATATTATCGCCGTTTGGGTTCCACAACATCCAAAAAGAACGTTGAGATCAATTGGATACATATTCAGGTATTATCAAAATATAGAGGCATTTAATTTTAAAGTCTAGTAGAGCTATTTAGTTGATTTGTGCATTTTGTTTTGTAGCATAAAAAAACAACCTGAGAACTGGGAGTTTGGGTATTATGTGATGCATTATATGTATCAAATCGCATTCGTAGCTCCTAATTTCGATCTAAAAGAGGTATGATTACTTTTATGCTGTCCAGCACGTGAGGTCCATAATGCCTAAATGTCGATTATTGATTGGTAATTATTGTTAGGAGTTCTTTGTGACTTTGGGAGTGTTGGATTGGTTGGTATATACTAAACTTGTAGTTTTGATTTTCAATTTAGAATAGGTTGGATTGATTCGGATATTTTAAAATTGTAGGTTTGATTTTTTACTTTAAAAAATGTTGGATTGATTACTGGATTGAGAATGATAAATTTATATTGAGTGTTCCTAAAATTGTATGTGAACTAACAATGCCTACAATGACTTTTGCGGTGTTCCAGCACTTTCAATGTGATCCGAGCCCATTACTACAAAGTCAATTGGACGTTGTTCGAGGTAAATGGGGGGCATATGTAGTGGCGAATTTCCTTAAACAATGGCTACACTAGACCAATTTTGCAATTTATTTGAAGGAATGATTTTATGGGGTGATTATGTTTGTAGTTAATATTACTAGATTTAACTATTTATTGCCATACAAATGTGTCGTATTACATAGACACATTCTTACTCAAAGATATTTTGGCTTTCTGTATTGTCGCTGGAAGATCCATTCTCCAAACTTTCACCATCAACTTCAAGCAATGCTTCATCAGACTCCTCATCCATTAACACGAATGCTTCGGCTTGAACATTAGAAAAATTATCAACAACAGCGGCATGCTCTTCTATGTCTTCAAAACGTTTAGACCAACACTCTCTTTTGTAACCTACAATTTGTTGGGTAAAAGACATCTCGTAAGTTACCAGTTCACATTCCAAGTCGTCGTAACCAAACATAGAAAAATCCTTAGTGATTTCAAAAACCAACTTCTTTTTGTGAAATTTCCAAGTCAACGTACGAAGAACTTTTGACACTATTTGTTCTTCTGTCATATTCTCACCGTTGATTCTCATTTCACTAACGATGGATTTGACCCTGTCCATATATTGTTGGACTCTTTCATCAGGCTTCATCTCTGCTAACTCGAATTGTCTCCTTAACTCCTGCAGTTTGACTCTTTGAACGTTTTTGTTTCCTCGATTGACAATTTTTAACTTTTCCCAAAACTCCTTAGCTATCTTTACATCCATTAAATTTCTGCATACATCTAATCCAATATTTGTTCTTAAATAATACATAGCCAATTGTTTCTGATATTGATTCATCTTTGATTCTCTACTTTCTGCAAACAATGACTCAAATCCTGTCTCAATCACGTGCCAGATTCCAATAACTCTAAAGAAATCTTCTGAATGATTAATTATTTTTGCCATCAAAGATAAAAGCAGGACACTTATGAATGATAGGGAAGGAAGACATCTTTAACTACTTCAATAATTCAAAATTTTTAACACATGCTATTATCGATGTACTGTATATCAATGTAGAACCCAAAGATACCCACAAATATCAATCCGACCCTGCTGCAATCGAACGAACTAATAATCCCAATTGCAAAACCAAACAAGGATCTGACCAACCTAAATGGACTTGATTTCCAAAAATCAATCAATTTATATGATTGTACGCAATTTGATGAAATTGAATCAACCTAAACAAACAAGTGAGGAGAAAAAATCACAATCATAACCGGTCAAATAAAGCGTAACTAATCCCAATCTGAATCTTGGATCAAAGCTTTTTTTTCCCCCCCAGAAACTTCTCCAAATCACACTACTGGATTCAATTTTAAACAAAACCAAGAACCAATTGTGCTGCTAAACTCATCGATTTTTCTCGGTCAGACGTCAGATGATGTAAACCTTTAACCTTAGAACGGAAGTTCTTTTGCGACACTTCAACGATCACAAAATCTTCTAGCTCTGATACTACTTGTAGGATATATAAAAACAATATATATCCAAAATAATATTAAAGAGATTAATGCACAGCGGAATAAAACTTCTTTGTAATAATGAACAATAAACAAACCCGCCGCACAGATTCTAAGCCGAAGCTTGGTCGAGAAACAACCGGAAGGCTATTCAGTTTCTCTCTATCAATCTTTGTAATTTTCTGTCTATCTCTGTGATTACAGTGATCACCCACTGTCTTATTTTATAGGCTAAATTACCCCTGAATCCTACCATAAATCTGATTCAGAACTATTTCATAAAACAACTAGGTTACCCAAAACCAACACTAAACCAAATAGGAAACAGATAAATAATAAATCCTACTACAAATATAATTATCTAATTAATACAAGTTTGGTTTAAATAATATTTTCCAACATTTTCACATGTGCTATTAACGTATTGGTCTAATGTATCAAAAGGAATTTGATCAGGGTTAATTTTTGAAACATCCAAAATGCACCACCTTTTAAGCATACGTGTAATGCCTACGGCCGAAACTGGTAATATATATCTTCAGTTCATATTCCTCGAAGTCAAGATTAAACTTTGGTTGTCCATCAAATTTTTAGATTCCCCAATGCGGCAAGAATGGACCTAAAGATGCACTGCGTTCTCATCGTTCAAACTATAGATGTATACATCTATATCATTTCCTGGTCGTCGAGGAGTCCCTTTTTGACTCCTTACGAATTTTGCTAAGCCCTGGTGGAATCTCTCCGCATTTTGTAAATTACCATCTTGTATTCCATCCGTTGGCCATCCAAGTGCTCCAATAATAATTGGCACGTCCGGAAACCCTAACTTCTCCATTGCATATACCGCTGAATCATACACTACTTCGAAGACATTGGAATAGGTAAACTTCCCATCTTTGAACTTGGATGTTGAATTGTATGTTCATTAGAAAATTTGAAAACTTGTCTTTGAAAAAGATTATTTGAATGTATAGTGTATTGAAAATTTCAAAATGTATGTAGTAGATCAAAAGTTTTTTAAAAAAAAAACAAATGGTTTTTTTGGGAATTACGAAAAATTATCATCATATATAAAATTTAGTATAAAAATTAAAACACAAATAAAACTCATGGTAACGAACATACCTTTAAACATTGGTCAAACATTAGTTCGTTAGAGTTAGTCCGTTAGTTTTTGGTCAAAATTTCCTTCTATTGGACTTAATTGATCAAGAAATTGAAGAATATGAACAACATTAACCAGTTTTGAAAGAAGGTGGACTAAAAACTTGACACTAACAAAAAGAATTAATGTGAACTAAAATTATAATTTTTCCGTTAAACTAGAAGGCAGGCATTTAAGCAAGTCTTGCAATATGTACCTGAACGAGACATTCATATTGACAAAATGTATG
Source organism: Leptodermis oblonga (assembly GCA_016801395.1). Taxonomy (NCBI): domain Eukaryota; kingdom Viridiplantae; phylum Streptophyta; class Magnoliopsida; order Gentianales; family Rubiaceae; genus Leptodermis; species Leptodermis oblonga. Next base: position 35,709,985 of record CM028759.1, read on the forward strand.
ATATTCGCATTTATCCACCTCTGGACAGCTGCACTTGTATTGATGTATTTTAAATCTGGATTGGCTATTGTTATGCTTACATTAATGTCGGTTCCGGCGAAAGCTTCCAAAACATTGTCGCTAGCGCTGAAAACCTTCACCTCGCTGATATTATTTTGTAGAAGCACGTCGACAACCATTGACGGAATCATTCTGTGCGTCGCTAATCTTCCCCAATTCATGCCTAAATAGCCCTCCGCAAGAAGGGTTGCCAACAAAAGATAAGATGCACATACTAAGATCTTGGCATGCTTCATTATACCTAAGATATTGAATGTAGTTAGATTTGATTTCCTCGAAGAGAAAAGGGAGGGAAAAAAAAAATTACCAAATGTGGATTGAATGAGGTTCCAAGTGAAGGAAACCCTATAATTTATCAGAGGCTTTTACATCTGTGAAACTATGAGAAAAACTAATTGTGTCCGTTGGTTTTTTCATCTTTTGGCCAAATTTGTTGTGAAGAAAGGTGGGTTTAATAATAAAAAAAAGGTTCTCTGATAGGACTTGTCGTGGGTCTACAAAATACATTAAAAGTACTGTTTAAAACCTGCAATTAAGAAGCTAAGATAATATAGCACAGTAGTAGACATGGTCGATTCACAGAGACGGCAATTTAATTCAAATTCAAATTAACATGCAAATAAACCAAACTATTGACTAGCAGTCACCTTTATGTCTCTTAAGAGACCTTAGAGTTGTCACTTAATTTTAGCAAAATAATAATTAAACTAATAATTAAATAAAAGACTTAAATAGATATCAATTAATGAGAGAAAATTCCGGTATTATGTAAATCCACCTTAATCTCATGCATGCAATCATAAACCTTTTAACTTGTCTAATTACTTATGCCGTTTCAGTTATAGTATTACCACGAGTCCCCGCAAATAATTCCAATTCTCCCATAGATTCTTGATAATCCCCCGCGAGTCCTCACAAAGGAATTATTCTCTAACTACGTTAACTAACAGACCGCAAGTCCCCGCAAACCTTATTAATTAACAAATAGAAGCATTAAGAACTAGAAGAACCTGAAACTAATAATTCTTACTGACGATGCATTAGAAATTATTACCCAATTAATCCTGTACTACTCGGCCAGTAGTTGTGCCACTCACTGACTCTACCAGATTAAACTAAGTTGATCAGGCTTAATAGAATCTTAGTAATTAGACATATAAACACAGGCAATTTAGAAACATAATTCATTAGACCTTAGATTAATTCCTGGGTTTCATACATGCATGGATTATGGCTTCTTACATAATACCAGAGCTAATAAATTAGCTACTCATGATAAAATACAAAAAACACATAATTATAAAAGAAGACATTAAAAGAGAAAAGAGAATACGTACTGTACTGGAATTTAAGAAGTCGCGATCTGACAACCGCCGGTTTGGCCAAACGGTAGACTGCCCGTCGGGAAAATCCAAAGTTGCGATCGAAACAGAGCAAAACAGAACAGAACAGAGAAAAACAGAGGAAAAACTATACTAACGCGAAACTGTATCTTGCGCGAGAATTATTTTTAAACTAAGAAACTATTCTCTATAAAACTTATCTAGAAAACTTCTATCCAAAAATTCTCTAAAAACTTGTCTCTCCAAAAAGTGCAGGAATAATCCCATATATATAGGGATACAAATCAGCAATTAATCTATCTCCTAATGGAATAAGGAAACCTTCTTCTACTTGGAAAGAGAATTATTTAAGCACATGGAGTCTCTTCAAATTTGGTAACTCCCAACTTCTCTCTTTAATTTCTTCTTGGATTGGTAATTGCCCAAAACTTCATTGCCTCCCTTTTAAGCTTCGCAGCATATTCCATTCGCATCGCTGCCCACTTAATCAATTTAATTCCAATCCAATTGGATAATTGGAATCCGATTGCAATCCAATTGCAATCCAATTTGAACCAATTGGATAATTGGACTCCAATTGGTTTCGGCCCATTCACAATTAATTGGAATCCAATTGCAATCCAATTAATAATTGGATTGGAATTAAATTTGGCCCACTCGGATTTACTTGGAAGCCAATTATCAATTGGATTTAACTTCACGCGTCCAACTTCCTCTTGCAATTTGTCTGGAAATTGGCTCCGGCCTCATGGGCTTTTCTTCCTTCTTGGCCCACAAGTTGTGTCGGCTTTTTTATGCTTCAAAATTCCTCTTTTTTTACTTCTCTTCTGCAATTGGACTTGATCTCTAAAACAACAAATAAACATTAAAACCTTGGGCAAAAGCCGGTGAGAACTGCCATAAGAAGTGCTAAAATAATATACCTAAAAGGTGCAGATCAAATATCCCCACACTTGAATGACGCTTGCCCTCAAGCGTGAAGTGAAGAACTAGAATATACCCATCATTTCAACAATTACTTAAACTTCTTCCTCAATTGATTCAGACAGAAAAAACACAAACACAAAACAGAACAAAACACACAAGACTCTTTGGACTGACTCGAATAAAAAAACTACTATCACTTTGACTCAAAATAAGACTCAAAACAAGACTCACAAATCTGCCTTTTCTCTTTTTTGGAACTTACTCACACCACAAAATCAACACTTCAATTCATATGCATGTGTTCTATTTACTTCACAAAAACAGTCCTTCCATTGGTTAAATCCAAAAACATGCATTAATTCCCCAAAACAGCACTCTATGGTCAGTAATGCACACAATCTCACATTTTTTCAGAAAAAATCAGGATAAAAGTAAATCCTAATCTAGCCAGAATCATACATGCTTGATAGTCGACCATCGCCACAGTATAGAAGGAATAGATACACAGCAGTTAAGAAACAACCTTCTAATCAAGGGACGCAACGTAAGGCTTGGGTTCGAACCTTTGGACAGATCCTAAGGGTTCTAGGCCACCTGCAAAAAATTCAAACCCAATGTGTTCTCAAAAATTAAACTTCAGTTACTGAACCTTTCTTTAGAATTCTTCACAGCCCCCTTCGGTTTGGGCAAACTGGCGCCTATTTCATTCAGCATATTTTTGCACTTTGTGCGGATTATGGCTCACAAATTCAGCGCATTAAATTTCTACCCAGCTCATCATATATCACAATTTCAGCACTTTGCAAAATTTCAAAATTCAACATTTATTTTCATTCTTTCTTTTTCTCTGCTTTCCATGAGCTTTTTAACATTGGGCACACATATACATTGCCAAATAATCCACACATATTGTTTAAACATTGCACCACTTGACTTCATTCATAATTCAGCAACTCAACACACACTGGGGGGTAGAAAGGATTTATCACAAAAATTGGCATCGGCTTATTTACTGACTAAAAAAAACCTTTGTATACAAGGCTTCAACTTGGCTTCTAAGGATATAACAAGGTAGGTTAAGAAAGCAAGCCAAAAGTGATTAATCCTAAGAAGATTCCCCATCATCCCGTCATATACTATTCATACCATCTTGACAGTCTGACAAGCAAGCAAATGATTCTCCCAGAACAATTCAGCATTTAGGCTCAGTACAATGGATTAAGAAAAGGGAAAACATGCATATTTCCAGATTTAACTAATTCAAGACTTCTCAGATTAAATTTTCAAAACTACAGCATGCATACTTCATGTTACACTTCATCTATGATGCATATTTTAGATCCAAATTAGATTAAAGGCAGTGACACTTGACTCACAAACAGGAAAAAAAACAAAAATTTTAGGACAAATGTCCCTACATCCCCACACTTAGACAATTGCTTGTCCCCAAACAAACACAATGAAACACAGGGGATACTCAACAACAATTCAGAAAAAAATTAATTAGCCCTACAAACATCCTCACACTTAAAGAAAGCTTGTCCCTTAAGCGCAAAGAAAAGAACAAAAATGCAGGGCTAAACATAGACAAAGAAAAACAAACATAGAAAAAATTAAAACTCAAAACAGCCTACACTACAAGCAAAAATAGAAAAACTTACCTGACAGCCTAATCATTAGGCTTCAAATGCTGCTAAATGGTAGCTAAACAAATAGCCAGTTGGTCAAATCATTGATGAACTGCAGCAAAGCCCACCTCTACTTGCACCTTGAGTGCAGCTTGTTCCTCCTTGAGTGCGTCAAGGTCCTTTTGTACCGTCTCCAAACCTGCAGAGGCTGCATGAGCAGGTGACGGAAAGTCCGCACTGTGAAAGCAAAGGGTCCCATCTTGGGCCCTAAAAAGCAACTCTGTACTAATTAAGTACTCATCATCTAAGGCCTTAGGGGGAGGGCAAGGTGTCATGCAAGTGGGAGTAGGATCAAACAAATTCATATTTCTAGAAATGAGACCCACAAAGTGCCCTAAGCTCAAGTGCCTCTTAGGGTGACAACCAATATCCCCTAAACTATACATAATCCAAAATCCAAGATTGAGTTTAACCCCCTCTAACATGTATTTAAGGATATAGAGTTCAGGAATTGTAACTACATGTTGGACAGAAGTCCTGCCACTGAGATTTTTCACAAGCAAATAATGACAAAATTGAAGTGCAGGGTTAGTAAACAGATATGCCCCAGATTTATGGGAAGAATAGGCAGCCTCAGATGAAGTAAGGCGATTCCACACAGACTAATGATTGAACGCAGGGAATTTCACAGGTCTAGCCAAATAATCAGTAGATACTATCTCAGCCTCAGAACAGATGCCTAACACTGTATTCAATTGATTTACAGATAGAGAATGCACTGTATTAAACAATCAAAAATTCAAAAAAACCCGACTAGGGGTGAGACCCTTAGTCTTGGTTTTAGTGGCGGTAGTGTAAAACTCTTTAAGCATCTCTTTATAACAAGGAGCCAAATCAAAATTCAGAAACCATGACCACCCCACATTGTCAAAAAAATTATGCACATCTTCTGCAATATTCAAACTGACTAAGAGCTCAAAATCAATGCTGTAAAAAGGAGAAACAGCGCGGGAACAAACCTGCATATACTTGGTCTTTTGGCGGGAGGAAAGGAACGTTAAGTATCGGTCAATCTAAGCAGGACTTGTGATCTGAACACGAGGGGGTGGAGTGGCGGCCTTCTCATTTGATGCGAGCTCTGTATGGGCAGTAGAAGTACTCGCCCGGACTGTTCGGTTTCTTAAAACACGCGTAGAAGTACGTGGGGTGGCATATCTTGATGGGATGCCGTAGAAGTACTCACATCATGTGCCTGAGAAGTGGAAGGAATCTCCAAGGAAGTCGCCAATGGAGGGGAAGGTGGAGGAGCAGTGGCTCGCGGTGGCGGCGAGGTGGTAGAAGTGGCGGCCGACTTGCGACTGGACCGTTGAACTGCGGATTTCGCCAGAACTATTTTTCGTAGTGGTGCTGCTTCCTTTGCCAGTTGACTTGGTTTCTTTGGCATCCCAATTTCGGATGCCGGAATTGGAAATTTCACCCATGCCTTACGTACCCAAGGAACAATGGGAATCATGTCCCTTGGTTAATTGCTAGCAAACTTCTAGCGGAGAGGACTAGAAGAAGATGAATGGGATGAAGTAGAGGGTGAGGGTGGTGGTTCGGCGGCCTCGGGTTTGGGGCTGCACTTGGCACTCTTTGTCTTCTTGGCCGGCCGAGAGGTGGTTGGTGTCGGCCGCATCACGGCCCATACTTGCTGTGGCGAGGGCGTGAGGAGGGCGTCGTGGTGGTGGCGGCAGCGACGGAGGAAGAATCGGCCGCCGCCTCAAATGGAACCCGAACGGGCGGCGCTGCTGGCTTGGCTTCGTCCCTTGGGCGGATGCGGTTGGGCCGGCGCTTAGGAGCCATTGGCTGAGAGGAGGGCTAGTGGCCGGCGGCGGTTGGGAGGGTGGTTGGGGTGAGCGGTGGCGGCTGGAAGGGGGGGTGGAAGGAATTTTTGGATGGCGGCTAAATCCAAAAGAAGAAGATGAAGGATTGGTTCGGGGAGAAATTGTTGTGTAAATTAGGGTAATTGGGTAGTGGGTCGGGTAATTGGGTGTTGGGTCGGGTAATTGGGTAGTGGGTCGAGCAATTGGGTAGTGGGTCGGGTAATTGGTTAATTGAAATCGGTGAATGGGTACTGGAAATTGGTGAATTGGTGAAATGGCCACCATCTTGCAATTAGGTCCCTATAGTTTCATGACTTCACAATTGGGCCCCTTAATTTGTCACTTGTGGCCCTTGCTCCTAAGAATTACAACTCCAGTCCTTGAACTTTGTGAAGCTTCATATTTGGACCCCCGAATTTTCGAATCACTGCTGTAGGTGCGGGAAATTGCACCATTGGCCCTTGGACTTCCTAAATGTGGGATTTTGGCCCCCAAAATTTGTACTGAGCCCTCCTGGCCCCAAAATTGCTCCTTCATTCCCTGTAAAAAAATAATTAAATTGTGAAAAGACGAAAAGAAATAAAAAAAAACAAACAAATAACTTTTTTTTTTTCTTTTTTCGTTTTTTAAAAATACTAATCTATTAAAATAAACTAGGTTGCCTCCTAGTAGCGCTTTTCTTTAATGTCTTGGCCAGACGAGGTGCGAACTGATTAATCTATGTGATGCGGGCACTTAGTCAACCAGAGGCAGTCGACTTGCTGGATTTGACTTGAGGTATAAAATTGCTTGAGTCGATGCCCATTGACTTTATACTACTGCCGCAACTGAGGGTCTCAAACCTCTACTGCACCACTGGCTCAAACGGCTACTACCTCCAATGGCCCATGCCACTTGCTAGATAATTTTTCGGTGCCAAATAAACGAACACTGGACTTAAATAATAACACCTGCTAGCCAACTCGGAATTCCTTCTGTCGGATGAGTCGATCATGCCTGCCCTTTGTTCGATCCTTGTACCAGTTGGCCAAATCGTAGGGTTCTAGCCTAATTTCTTCAAGTTCCTGGAGTTGGTACTGCCTTTCCTCACCTGCTGCTGTTGAATCCAGGTTCATCTTTTAGACTGCCCAGTATGCTTTATGCTCTAATTCCACAGGAAGATGACACATCTTGCCGAAAACAAGTCGATACAAAGACATCCCAATAGGAGTTTTAAATGCAGTTCGATATGCCCATAAAGCATCAGGTAGCTTCTGACTCCAATATTTTCTTGAGGTATTAACTGTCCTCTCAAGAATCCTTTTGATCTCTCTGTTCGACACTTCAGCCTGGCCGTTGGACTGTGGATGGTACGGTGTAGCAAGACGATACTGAATTCCATGTGTCCTCAATACTCCGGCTATAGTCTGATTGGAAAAATAGGTCCCTTGATCACTGATAATTGCCTTGGGAACACCAAATCAAGGGAACAATTGACATTTTAAAAATGACTTCACTTCTTTGGCTATATTTGAGCATGTGGGCCTGGCTTCAACCCACTTGGACACATAATCTACGACTAGAAGAATGTAAACATACCCATTGGAAGGTGGGAAAGGGCCCATAAAATCCATGCCCCAAACATCAAATATTTCGTAGACCTTAATTGGGACTTGTGGCATTTCATCTCGGGTACCAACGTCTCCAAATTGCTGGCATCTTTCACAAGCTTAACAAAATCTGTAGCTATCTTTGTTCAGACTAGGCCAATAAAAACCACAGTCCATTATTTTTCTAGCTGTGCGTTTGTGCCCAAAATGCCCTCCTGAAGGCGAAGAGTGGCAGTGCTGTAGAATGCTTTTTTGCTCCCATTCTGGTACACATCGTCGGATGATCTGATCAGGACCACACTTCCACATGATTGAATCGTCCCAGATATACTGCCTACTATCACTGATCAACTTCTCCTTCTTCCCTTGAGAAAATTCGAGTGGCAGAGCATTAGCAACTAAATAATTCACTATGGGTGCATACCATGGGTCAGAATGGGCTGCTGTTACTGCTGCAAGATAAGTTTGTTCTCCCTGAATTACAGCACTTAGAGCAAAAAGGTGTTCTCCCGGGAATTTCTTCACCAATTTGTTCCTCCTGTTCAGGTAGAGTCAGTCGACTCAAATGATCAGCTACTGTGTTCTCAGCTCCTTTTTTATCTTTAAGCTCCCAATCGAATTCCTGGAGAAGCAAAATCCACCTAATCAACCTTGGCTTTGACTCCTTTTTGTGTAGCAGGTGTTTTAAAGTAGCATGATCGGTATAAACTATAACCTTAGAGCCCAGGAGGTACTATCTGAACTTATCAAATCCAAACACTACTGCTAATAACTCCTTCTCTATTATGGTGTAATTACATTAGGCAGGATTAAGAGTCTTGGAGGCATAATACATAACATGTGTTTCCTTCCCAATTTTCTGAACAAGCACGGCACCAACAGCATAATCACTAGCATCACACATCAGCTCGAATGGTTTTGCCGAATCTGGAGGTTGAATGACTGGAGCTGATATCAACTTCTCTTTTAGAGTGTTAAATGTGTCACAGCAGTCGTCTGTTAGGGCAAACGGGACATCGTCTTTGAGCAAATTTGTGAGTGGCAGTGCAATTTTGGCAAAATCCTTGATGAAACATCTGTAAAAACCTGCATGGCCCAGAAAACCACGAATTTCCTTCACGTTAGTGGGATAGGGTAGCTTGGTAATCAATTCTACTTTGGCCTTGTCCACTTCGATCCCTTTTTCACTTACTTTGTGACCGAGAACAATTCCTTCTCGAACCATGAAGTGACACTTCTCATAATTCAGCACCAAGTTCTTTGCTACGCATTGTTCCAAAACTGAATCCAGGTGTTCTAAACATTGATCAAAAGAATCCCTATAGACTGTGAAATCATCTATAAAAATCTCAATGCACTGCTCAATCATGTCTGAAAATATGCTCATCATGTATCTCTGAAAAGTCCCAGGGGCATTGCATAGCCCAAATGGCATTCTCCTGTACGCATAAGTTCCAAAAGGGCATGTGAAAGTAGTCTTCTCCTGATCCTCCTTGTTCACCCATATTTAAAAATATCCACTGTACCCATCTAGAAAACAAAAGAACATCTTACCATCCAGGGAAGGGGAAAATGATCCTTCCTAGTAGCTGCATTTAATTTGAGGAAGTGAATGCACATTCTCCATCTTGTGAGTAATCTCATCGGCACCAGCTCATTTTTCTCATTTGTAACCACTTCAAAAACTCCCTTTTTTGGTACCACATGGACTGGGCAAACCCACTTGCTATCAGAAATAGGATAGATTATCCCCATTGCCAATAACTTCAGAATCTCCTTTAGAACTACCTCCCTCATGTTCGGATTCAACTTTCTTTGAGGGTCCCTTGATGGCTTTGCGTCGGGCTCTAGGAAGATAAAGTGTTGGCAAATATTTGGACTTATTCCAGGAACATCGGCTAAAGTCCACCCAATCGCTTTGATGTGCTTCCTTATGGTTCTCAACAAACGATCTTCTTGAATTGGGGTCAATCCTTTATAAATAATCACTGGTAGTGTATCTTCTTCGCCTAAGAAGGCATATTTCAGATTATCTGGGAGAGGCTTCAGATCCAACTTCGGGGCCTTTACTAATGATGGAATGGGTCGTTCGGCACCCAGCGGTTTGGGGAAACCGTCGCCTGGTCCTGTATACTCTTCAGCTACTGCAAGGTTCTGAACTGCCTCACAGACTTCCTCATCACATATATTCTGTATATCAGCTTCTGTGAGGCTTTGGGTAAGTGTTCTTCCTAGTTTATCCTGCAAGAAATTCATCTCAAGATATTCTTGGACAAGGGGTCAATGACATCTATTCCATATACATTTTCAACATCATCAGGATGTTTCATAGCATTATCAATGTTAAATTGCCACTTCTCCCCATAGTAATCCAAACAAATTGATCCATTATACACATCTATAATAGCTTTGGATATCTTAAGAAAAGGTCTACCCAACAACACCCCAGCAGATTCTTTAGCAGGATCAGTATTCATTTTTATAACATAGAAATCAGCAGGATATACAAAAGAATTAACTTGCACAAGTACATTTTCCAATACCCCCTCAGGATGAACACATTATCTATCAGCTAGTTGAATCACAACTTTTGTTTCAGCTAATTCTACCCCAGATAGAGTTAAGTAAACAGATAAGGGCATTACATTAATAGATGCATCAAGATCACACATTGCATGCTCAATAACTTTTTCTCCAATCACACATGGTAGAGAAAACATACCTGGGTCCTTGCATTTGGGTGGCAGCTTCTTTTGAATAACGGCGGAGACTGTCTCGCCTAGGACCACCTTACTAGCTCCTCTTGGTTTCCCAGCCATGAAGTCCTTCAGAAATTTCCCAATTGGGGGAATTTTTATTGCCTTTAGGAATGGAATGTTGACATCCATTTTTTCGAAAACTTCCAAGTACTCAATTGGATCCTCTTTCATCTTTCTTGCCTTAGGGCGCAAGCTATTAGGGAAGGGTGGCACTGGCTTGTACATCTCTTTGCTTACTGAAATTTGGGCATGGCTCCTCTTAGGTTCAGATTCAGATCTGATAACAATTGGCTCCTCAGGTTCGGGTTGCTCTGAATTTTCAGTTTCTAGATCACCCGTCGGTTTGGGCAAATGGCCCTCTGCTGACTGCGATTTTTTTACTGCAGGCTCCAAATTTTTCCACTTTCGCAGCTGAATTTCATTCACATTCTCCTTAGGAGGAACCTGTACCTGGGAGGGCAGCTGGCCTTGGTTCCCTCTTAATTCTTGTATTGAAGCAGATAACTGAGATAACACTCTGGCAATCCCATCGATGGCTGTTCGCTGCTCCTTCTGCTGTGCAAATAGCTCTACCATGGCTTCTTCTATTGGTCTGCCTCCTCTTGGATTGTTCTGATTCGGGTTCAAAAAATTCCTCTGATTCGGGGCCTGTACATTGGTCCATTACTCCGGTTATTGCTCCCCATATTTGGATTTGAAGCTTGTTGGTTGGGATTCCTCAAAATCTGACAAGGAACTTGCTGATTTGCTTCTGAGGGGAAGGGAACTTGAACTCCTTCTTCTAGATTCTTCCAACCAAATGCCGGATTGTCCTTCCATCCTGGATTATATGTATTTGAATATGGATCCCTCCTGGGTGCATTCCGCTGCCAATTCCCATTAGAATGATTGTGCCGATTCCCTGCAGTATTAGCTTGAGCAATTGTTTCTTCATGTGCAAGATTGCAGTTCTGCGCAAAGTGCCCCGGATTGCCACAACATGCACACACCACCTCCTCTTTGTTACTGCTATTCGAGGTTGCAAGTTTCGCCACCAGTGCAGTCAATTTCTCCACATTGGCAGTCAGCTGATTTAATTTTTCCTCCCCTGAATCATCAATAAACCGAACTTCAGCCTGTCGTTTGGCCAAACGGGAGGGTTCCCCAAACTGGCTTCTTGACTCGATGGTGTCTTCAATCATCTTCCTGGCCTTGGCTACTGTATTATTCTGGAGCGCCCCATTGCTAGATGAATCCATGTGATTTCGATCATTGGTACACATCCCATGGTAGAAATATTGCAATAATTGAGCCTCTGAATACTTATGATTTGGGCAGCTCTCCACCAACTCATTAAACCTCATCCAGTAATTGCTAAGGGACTCATCAACTTCTTGTTGAATGCTGCTGATCTCCTTCATAACCAAGTTGGTTTTTGTTGGAGGAAAGTACTTTTTCAAGAATAGCTCTTTCATCTGCTGCCAGGTGGTGATAGAATTTGGTGGCAATGATAAAAACCACCTGTTTGCTGGACCTGTCAGGACATATGGGAAGGCCACCAATTTCAGTTAATAGAGGGTGGCCCCTGTGGGTAGGTGCCCCACCTTGCAATTCTTCACATACTCAGAGAGAAAGTTGTGTGGATCATCCCTAGCACCCCCATGAAATTTTGGGATGCCATTCAGCCAACCGTTCTTCAATGGAAATCCATTGGGCAATGTTGGAGTGACTACTGTTGAAGCTCTATCATCTGCATCATGGCTGCACAAATCCTTCAGCGTAGGCTCTTCTTTTGGGCCCTCTACGCGCTCTCTGTCACCCATTGGTTCTAATTCAGACTGAGAATGTGAAAATTCTGTTTCGGAGCTATCGGCTGTTTGGGTAAACAGTCAACTGACAGATTCTGTTTTTGCGAGTTTTCTCAACCGCGCCTCCTTGACTAAGCGTTTGCAGGTCTTCTCGATCTCTAGATCACTAAGTAATTCAGCACCTGAAGATCTGGTTATACACAACACAAGGAAACACCAATGCACATCAAACAGGAAAAAGAATAAAAATTGTAACCGTCCCCGGCAACGGCGCCAATTTGATAGGACTTGTCGTGGGTCTACCAAATACAGTAAAAGTACTGTTTAAAACCTACAATTAAGATGCTAAGATAATATAGCACAGTAGTAGATAGGGTCGATCCACAGAGACGGCAATTTAATTCAAATTCCAATTAACATGCAAATAACAAAACTATTGACTAGCAGTCACCTTTGTGTCTCTTAAGAGACCTTAGAATTGTCACTTAATTTTAGCAAAATAATAATTAAACTAATAATTAAATAAAAGACTTAAACAGATATCAATTAATGAGAGAAAATTCTGGTATTATGTAAATCAACCTTAATCTCATGCATGCATTCATAAACCTTTTAACTTGTCTAATTACTTATGCCGTTTCAGTTATAGTATTACCGCGAGTCCCCGCAAATAATTCCAATTCTCCCATAGATTCTCGATAATCCCCCGCGAGTCCCCGCAAAGGAATTATTCTCTAACTACGTTAACTAACAGACCGCGAGTCCCCGCAAACCTTATTAATTAACAAATAGAAGCATTAAGAACTAGAAGAACCCGAAACTAATAGTTCTTACTAACGATGCATTAGAAATTATTACCCAATTAATCCTGTACTGCTCGGCCAGTAGTTGTGCCACTCACTGACTCTACTAGATTAAACTAAGCTGATCAGACTTAATAGAATCTTAGTAACTAGACATATAAACACAGACAATTTAGAAACATAATTCATTAGACCTTAGATTAATTCCTGGGTTTCATACATGCATGGATTATGGCTTCTTACATAATACCAGAACTAATAAATTAGCTACTCATGATAAAACACGAAAATGACATAATTATAAAAGAAGACATTAAAAGAGAAAAGAGAATATTGTACTGGACTTTAAGAAGTCGCGATCTGACAACTGCCGGTTTGGCCAAACGGTAGACTGCCCGTCGGGAAAATCCAAAGTTGCGATCGAAACAGAGCAAAAGAGAACAGAACAGAGAAAAACAGAGAAAAACTATACTAACGCGAAACTGTATCTTGCGCGAGAATTATTTTTAAACTAAGAAACTATTCTTTATAAAACTTATCTAGAAAACTTCTATCTAAAAACTTCTCTAAAAACTTGTCTCTCCAAAAAGTGCAAGAATAATCCCATATATATAGGGATGCAAATCAGCAATTAACCTATCTCCTAATGGAATAAGGAAACCTTCTTCTACTTGGAAAGAGAATTATTTAAGCACATGGAGTCTCTTCAAATTTGGTAACTCCCAACTTCTCTCTTTAATTTCTTCTTGGATTGGTAATTGCCCAAAACTTCATTGCTTCCCTTTTAAGCTTCGCAGCATATTCCATTCGCATGGCTGCCCACTTAATCAATTTAATTCCAATCCAATTGGATAATTGGAATCCGATTGCAATCCAATTCAAACCAATTGGATAATTGGACTCCAATTGGTTTTGGCCCATTCACAATTAATTGGAATCCAATTGCAATCCAATTAATAATTGGATTGGAATTAAATTCGGCCCACTCAGATTTACTTGGAAGCCAATTATCAATTGGATTTAACTTCACACATCCGACTTCCTCTTGCAATTTGTCTGGAAATTGGCTCCGCCTCATGGGTTTTTCTTCCTTCTTGGCCCACAAGTTGTGTGGGCTTTTTTATGCTTCAAAATTCCTCTTTTTTTACTTCTCTTCTGCAATTGGGCTTGATCTCTAAACTGCAAATAAACATTAAAACCTTGGGCAAAAACCCGTGAGAACTGCCATAAGAAATGCTAAAATAATATACCTAAAAGGTGCAGATCATTCTACCTCCTCCTTTTTGTTAATCGGTATTATTTACGTATTTGGAGAGGTGGATTTCATGGATGGATGATGGAAAGCCAACACATTATTTATCTGCACCTTAGATTTTATTACTCTTTTTCTTTTTAAGTGTCTCACAATATATATATATATATATTTGACTATAATGTTTGGGCAAAACACATTAAATACAATACCCCTTGAAGCGTGATTAAAATTTCAGTGGATGTATTTTTATGTGTTTCAAGTAAATTCCTGTCTTCATTCGGACTTACAATTCTTCTCCGATAAGATTTCTGTCCAAGTAAATTTTAACATCCAAAGCAAATTAAAGTACCAAAATTTTAAAATTAATACAATTATTTGTAATTCATAATTAAAAAGTAAATTGTACGAGTTTAAAAATAGAATAATAATTATGTACTTTTTAATATTGGGATTGAGTACCTGTTTTATTATTAATGCAGGAAAAGAAATAGGGGAAAACTAACAATTCAAAGACAGAAAGCATGCCTAACATGTGGCTCTTAATCATCAAGGGAGCCGGTAGGTGAGCATCTTATAGTCAACCCGGGCTTGTTTTCTAAGTTCATAATCATAAAACGTCTCAAACTTCCGGTCTGTTCAATATCATCCTCTTCATTTGACGTTCCTTCCTCTACCGAGGGACCATATTTTGTCTCTCAAACCTGCTCATCATCACTTTGGTCAACTGGAGCATGTGGTACCGTGGAAGTTATTGGGATTTGGGGCTGTTGAGGCATACGCTCTAGGAGTTGAGCATCAATCTATAATTGTCTGAAAGGCAACTGGGTAAAAGGCCTATTTAAAGGTTTTAGTTAAGGAACTGGATCGAATTGCGACTACCCAAGATAGGGATTCCTTGGGCAAATTCTTCGGCAGGGGAGCTGATGATGTATCCTTCGGGACAGAAAAGTCCATCATTTGAGGAGGTTGGGGTGATTCGTCGGTTGCAGCAATTTGTCGAACTAAAATTGGCTTAGTTCCTGGACCAGTGTAAAATTTGGTCTGCAGAATTTTGTCAATGCCCTATTCAAGATGGCAGTTTAGGGATGGGATTGTCTTGGCCGGGGAGTTTTGCTTTTCCTTTTATCTCTACAGGGAGTGGTAGACATGTACTTTATAATGTGGTATCACTACTACAAAATGGACTTTTTACGGCGGTGCTTTAACGGCGGAAAAACCAAAACCGCCATTAAAAACAAAGTACGGACTTTCTACGGCGGTTCTATATAAAACCGCCGTAGAAAGTGACTTTCTACGGCGGTTAGAAATAAAACCGCCGTAGAAAGTACCCTTTTTACGGCGGTTAGAAATAAAACCGCCGTAGAAAGTCCTACTTTCTACGGCGGTTTTCAAAAATCGCCGTAAAAAGGGTACTTTCTACGGCGGTTAGAAAAGTCCTACTTTCTATGGCGGTTTTCAAAAACCGCCGTAAAAAGAGGACTTTCTACGGCGGTTTTATTTCTAACCGCCGTAGAAAGTAACCTTTTTACGGCGGTTTTAGAAAACCGCCGTAGAAAGTCCCTTTCTAGACGGTTGTATTTCTAATCGCCATATAATTAATAAATATGATGAATTTTTCTATAAAAATTGATAAATAGTAAAATACATATTTATTATTAAATTTAAAAAATTTTGGGGGTTAATTTACAAAAATAGAAAAACTAGAAATTAATAGGAATAGAGGAACGGGCGAGAATTCACAATTACGGGCTTTCTACGGCGGATTTATTAAAACCGCCGTAGAAATGGACTTTCTACGGCAGTTGTAATTGAAACCGCCATAGAGAGTAACTTTCTATGGCGGTTTTAATTACAACCGCCATAGAAAGTTACGTCTATGGCGGTTTTAATAAAAACCGCCATAGAAACTTGATTTTGTTTGAATTTTAAGGGTTTCCCTTTGTTTCTATCTCCAACCGGCCGCAGCTTCCCCTTGTTTCCATCTCCAGCAAACCGAAGCATTCTCTCGTTGCCGACGCCCATCCTCTTTCCGTTGGTTTTTTCTCTTGTCTTCCCCCGAAGTCGTTCTTCTGGTAGCGTTGATAACAAGATCCGCTGTCACCCAACTCCGGATATGGTTTCTTAATCGGCCATCACCCACCACTTGGAGTTAATCCCCCATCATAATTTCACCACAATCGGTCCTTGTTGTGGGCTTCAAATCATAAAAAAGGTAATATAGAATAGTTTCAACTTTATTTAAGCTTTACAAATTTTATTGTTACTTGATTATTGTGATTGGCCTAGGGTTTATTATTAGTGTTAAATTCGGGTTTGGTGAGATGATGAATGATTAAATTTGGGTTTGATTAGTGTTCTATCGGTGATTATTGTATTGTTGTTACTGTTAATGATTAAATTAATTAGAATTTGATGGATGCACGCAAAAATTTTGTGAAGTTTGGTGGTTGTTCGGTTTATTAGCATGGAAGTTTTTGATATATATATTTTGAATAAAGTTGAAATATATATATATATATCAAAACCTTTCTAAGGCTGTTCCTGCTGTTTTTGATATATATTTTTTGAATGTAGAGAAAAAAATGAAATATTAAATTTTTTTTTTTACAAATTTGGTACTTTCTACGGCGGTTATCTTCAAAACCGCCGTAGAAAGTCCGATTGTGAAAAAAACCGCCGTAGAAAGTCTGAACTTTCTATGGCGGTTCACAACCGCCGTAGAAAGTCCGTAAACTTTCTACGGCTGCCGGATAGATGGCGGTTCAAAAATGCCAAAAACCGCCGTTAAAAGCCCTAAAAAACCGCCATTAAAAGTCATTTTTGTAGTAGTGTATACATTAAAACATATATTAATTAAAAATTTTTTTCTTTTAGAAATATGTGATACGTTATCAACTAAACTAGCTCAATAGATCAGAGATTATAAGCGATAAAGTATACATATCAGAGACTATGCACATACGACCAAGACTTCAACCCTTAAAATCTATACTCCTTTTAAGAAAAATTTAACAAACAGACTGTTCATCAACAGTTAAACTCAATACATCAGAAACTATAAGGAGTTCACATTATATAAGAAGCTATTCACTATATTTGACACAATACTTATGAGGCGAAAATCAATACTCATGTCTTTAAAATAAAAATAAAATACCACATGTTTCTAATAAATAAACCTGATTATTAAAAATGAAAAGCGTGTCAAACCATCTGACAGTTCAAATACAAAGTTTTGCGATATATAATAAGTTAATGACACAAATTTTCATCCTTCCACAGACAGTAAATGCATGTTATTGAAAGTTCATCCTCTTTATCCGACTGTAAACTTAGTAAAATGAGAGCTCTGGTTATAAGCCAGCTGGAGCAGGTCATGGTCGTGGTCATACGAGTCGCCGAAATTCTCCAAATTACTGTAATAATTAACCACGCTGGATAGGCATAGCTCCTTCCTCCAATCTTCTAAATGTGGTGAATCCGAAAAGTCTGCATACCAATCGCTGTACTGCAAATCCACAATTCATTTCAAAATTTGTGAAATCTCCTTAGCCGTCACAAAAATCTTGTCACTACCGACCACTCCTTTTGTCATGAAAACATGGATACTGACATACACTCTAATCCATAAAGCATCGCTAACGCTGTCTTAGGCCCCATTAATTTGCGTGTCTTCAAAAATATGTTTTTAAAATTATTTTAAATGTTATACTAATTTTTCATCATTTACAATAAACGTTTTTACTGATGAAAACTTTTTTTTGATCTACTCAATACTTTGCCATTGAAGAGTTTATATATATATATAGATGAATGGATGCTTTTTTCACCTCAAAAACTTGGGAGGGTAAGAAATGATGAGTGTGGCGCTTTGGAATGCCAGAAGACTCCCTAGAACGATAGAACTCTTCGATACAAATCATCATCTCCTCAACTGATGGCAGCTTCTTTTTGCCTGATAGAACTTGAGCTACCCATTTTGCTTGTGACTCGAAGAATGGAAATGCTATCACCTATACAAATATACATATATAGTCATAATTAAGGAGGATATAAGAAATACTAAGGATTTTATTATGTTCTTTTTAGTTAATTGTATTAATAAGGCTTTGTTGAAGGAATTATTTTCTTAAAAATTGTGTGGGACCCCTGAAAAAAGTGTAATGATTAAGTTTTGTTTTGAAAAAAAAAATGCATATTTTGAGCTGTACTTTGTAGTTCATAGATAATTGTGCCATTAGACTCTTTAAATATTGTGACAAAAGGAATACTTTCTGTGATCTAGGGAAATAGTTTTAATATGATTGGAATGTTGGACGCAAAAAATAAACAATTAACTTCTTATTAATTTTGAATGAGTTTAAATTACATATGTAATTGTATTAATGGTAGGGTCTTGTAACCCGAAAGTCATGAGTTTGAACTTTAAGAATGTAATTGTAGAAAAAGAAATACATATAACGTATTAATAGGCATATGAAAGAAAGTATAAATTAACCTAGATATCAAAATTTTATTTTAAATGAGAAAATATTTATAAATAATATTTTTCTTTCTCTTTTTTTTTTGTTTATGTTTTGGGATTGAAAAAGTAATGTAAGAAGTTTCAAAACTACATTACATGAAGTGTGAAAACAATAATAATAGTAATAATATTAAAGATGAGGTTACCCTAATTGGAATGCCAACAAATGAAAGAGAGGGAGCAAGCAAAGGAGGGAATGTATGCTCATAAAGAGGCCCCACTCTATTGTCTTCCACACTCACTATTCCTTTGGTGTCAAGAAATGGGAGTGAATATAAGTACCTGTCACATAATAAAAGATAACATTTATAATGTAATTATAATATAACACATGTACAAAATGTTATTTTAACTTTCATTTCGTGACCATATTAATGTATATATGTGTATCTTATTTGCTAGTCAAGAATATCTCTAATGTTGTCGAAATTTAATTCCAGGCCATTTAAAATTATTTTTGAAGTTGAAAGATGAAATAAAGAAATTCTAAATTTAGGAATCAAAGAGAGCCAACAACTTAAACTAAAGGACTATGGAAGTATTTTATGACAAGTATTTTATAATAAAATGAGATTTGTAAATCTAGAAGATTGCACTTAAGTTCTCATGTTTCTTACCATGCTTAAGAATGCGTTTTGGTTTTGTTTTGGGTTTTGAAATCCAAAACAAATCCAAATCCATGTTTGGTACTAGCCAAAAAAAAAAATTTCAAACCTTATTTTTAAAACAATTTTTTAAAAATATTAAACCCATTTCTCCTCCAAAATCAACGCCAACACCAATACCGGACCTCCACCATATAACAGTATTTTTTTTTTCTTTCTTTTTCACTTAGGAGAGGCTCCCTTCTTTGTGTTGTCGCCGCCGAGGTCTCGCGGTGGCAGTTGGGGTCAAACCGAGGTTAGGTGATGGCGGGTGGGGTCCGGCAAGAGGCGGCAGACGAAAGAGGTCTGGAAAGTGGCGGCAGCCGACAGAGGTACGGCGGTGGCGACGGAAGATGAGGGGATGATTTTTAAGAAATTGTTTTTCACAACTTCTTCAAAACTTTATTTTGAGAATAGTTTTCCAAACCAATGTTCGTTACCATATTTCTGAAAGCATGTTTTCCAAAATACATTCTAAAACATTGTTAGAAACATGGCCTCAATCTTTTAAGGTGTTTTAATCATCTCTAAAGGTTAAAGAGGAATTTATTCAATGATCAGAATTTTATGACTAGCAAATCAAGTCTCATGTACGTAAGACAACTAAATGCACCTCGAGGTCGAAAACATTGCAACAATTGAAAATATATAAGTTGCAAAATTGATCTCTTTTGCAAAATAGAACAACTTTGAGGGGTTATTTACAATTAACTTTTAAATCTCAGGAGTGAAAAAATATTTGAAAATTAACGAATTTAATTACCCGGTGGCATAGATGATAGTGTCTGCAACGACGCAGCAACCGTCTATAAAGAAAACTCTCCCATCTTCATCCATCGATTCTATCTGCAAATTTAATTTAATTTAATTTGTGTCAAATTAATCAAAGAAATTTAAGAATTAACGAAAATAAATAAAATTAATATAACACTCACTACTACAAAATGGACTTTCTACGGCGGTGCTTTAACGGCGGAAAGACCAAAACCGCAATTAAAAAGAAAGTACGGACTTTCTACGGCGGTTCTATATAAAACCGTCGTAGAAAGGAACTTTCTACGGCGGTTTTTGATAACCGCCGTAGAAAGTCACCTTTTTACGGCGGTTTTTTAAAACCGCCGTAAAAAGAGGACTTCTAACCGCCGTAGAAAGTACCCCTTTTTACGGCGGTTTTTAAAAACTGCAGTAAAAAGTACCGAACTGCCGTAAAAAGGGGTACTTTTTACGGCGGTTTTTGAAACCCGCCGGTTTTTGAAACCCGCCATTAAAAGGGGTACTTTTTACAGCGGTTTTTCAAAACCCGCCGTAAAAAGGGGTACTTTTTACGGCGGTTTTCAAAAACCGCCGTAAAAAGGGGTACTTTCTACGGAGGTTTTATTTCTAACCGCCGTAGAAAGTTCCTTTCTAGACGGTTGTATTTCTAACCGCCATATAATTAATAAATATGATGAATTTTTCTATAAAATTGATAAATAGTAAAATACATATTATTATTAAATTTAAAAAAATTTGGGGGTTAATTTACAAAAATAGAAATTAATAGGAATGGAGGAACGGGCGGGAATTCACAATTACGGGCTTTTTACGGCGGATTTATTAAAACCGCAGTAGAAATGGACTTTCTACGGCGGTTGTAATTGAAACCGCCTTAGAAAGTTCTATGGCGGTTTCAATTACAACCGCCATAGAAACTTGAATTTTTTTGAATTTTAAGGGTTTCCCTTTGTTTCCATCTCCAACCGGCCGCAGCTAGCTTCCCCCTGTTTCCATCTCCAGCAAACCGAAGCATTCTCTCGTTGCCGACGCCCATCCTCTTTCCGTTGGTTTTTTCTCTTGTCTTCCCCCGAAGTCGTTCTTCCGGTAGCGTTGATAACAAGATCCGCCATCACCTAACTCCGGATATGGTTTCTTAATCGGCCATCACCCACCACTTAGAGTTAATCCCCCATCATAATTTCACCACAATCGGTCGTTGTTGTGGGCTTCAAATCATAAAAAAGGTAATATAGAATAGTTTCAACTTTATTTAAGCTTTACAAATTTTATTGTTACTTGATTATTGTGATTGGCCTAGGGTTTATTATTATTGTTAAATTCGGGTTTGGTGAGATGATGAATGATTAAATTCGAGTTAGTGTTCTATCAGTGATTATTATATTGTTCTTACTGTTAATGATTAAATTAATTAGAATTTGATGGATGCAAGCAAAAATTTTTGAAGTTTGGTGGTTGTTCGGTATATTAGCATGGAAGTTTTGATATATATATTTTGAATAAAGTTGAAATATATATATCTATATATATATATATCAAAACCTTTCTAAGGCTGTTCCTACTAATTTTGATATATATTTTTTGAATGTAGAGAAAAAAATAAAATATTAAATTTTTTTTTTACAAATTTTTTAACTTTCTACGGCGGTTATCTTCAAAACCGCCATTGAAAGTTAACTTTCAACGGCGGTTCGCTTAGGAACCGCCGTAGAAAGTTAACTTTCAACGGCGGTTTTGAAGATAACCGCCGTAGAAAGTAGACTTTCAACGGCGGTTCGCTTAGGAACCGCCGTTGAAAGTTAACTTTCTACGGCGGTTCCTAAGCGAACCGCCGTTGAAAGTTCGGACTTTCTACGGCGGTTTTGAAAAAAACCGCCGTAGAAAGTCCGAACTTTCTATGGCGGTTCACAACTGCCGTAGAAAGTCTGTAAAATTTCTACGGCTGCCAGATAGATGGCGGTTCAAAAATGCCAAAAACCGCCGTTAAAAGCCCTAAAAAACCGCCATTAAAAGTCCTTTTTGTAGTAGTGACTGTAATTAATTTTTTACCGACCACGGGACGAAGATAAAGATTACTACGTTTGGCAATAACTTTGGATAAGCCTTGGGTAATGTTCAAATCTTTGGAGCTCAAATGAACTTCCTTTGCCACTTTTGTAAGCTCCATTGATATATCTTCCCCACTCATCGAGTTCCCGACAACCTCTACCACCTGATCAACGTTTATTTGTTTATTTATTTTAGAATAAACCACTTAATATGTCCGCGAAAATCATTCTACTAGAAAATAATCCTTCTGATCTAGAATAATAAACATTTTAAATAGAGTAAGAATTTTCAAAATAAATGACGTTTTAGCCACCAAAAAAAAAAAAAAAACATAATTTTTCCCTAACTTACCATTGCCTTCACTTATCTATCTAAGCGTTAGTGATTATATTTTTGTCTCCAAACATATTTGGTCACTTTCATATACACTGAGAAGTTAAAATGACTATCATATCATAGTAAATAGTGTTTCTTTTATCATTATCACAAAATTTGCTGGCAGGATCTTCTGTCGACTCTTACTCAATCTATTCGGTCTACTCTCTCATATGGAGAGGTTGGCTCACGTACATATCACATATTCAGAGGCCGACAAATCATTTTGAAATAGTAAACAATACGATAGAACAAACAGATGATCTCAAGCGCAAAATTGAAAAGACAATAATCACACCTTATAATTTTGAGACAAGAAATCTGAGTTTACAAATTTCGTGGACCAATTTGAATTATATATCACATGAGCTGATCAGACTTTGAAGAACAATAATTAATATTGTTTACCTCATTCTTAAACGGATCAGGAACTCTATAGACATGACTATTGATGAGATCATCATCGGCTTCATTCCACCTGGCTATTCGATCCCTGAATCAGTGTGGCGCCCCGTGCCTAGTTCGAGAGTTGCAAATGAAAGCTCTATGAGATTAACCGAGCTGCCCCAAACCCAGGCTTGAGGCTAGGCGTATTTCTTGAAGTTCTTGGAAGGTTTCTTGAACTTCTTGAAATGGATCTTGTTAAATCTTGAGATTCTTGAACTTCTTGGTTTATTAGGAGAACTACTATTGAAGAATCTTGAAGAATTGCAAAAGATCTTGATTTTCTTGATTTTCGGCACTTCAGACAGATTTAGAAAGCTTCTGATTGCGTCTGGAACCATCCAAACTATTTGGTGAAGTTTTATTCCAGCTCATTTCATTTCCAAAATGCTACATTCAACAGGCCGAATCCATCAGCACCCAGGCTTCATCAATTCAGCCCACTGCTACAGCTTCTGGCCCAAACCATAATTCTACTGGAGTTAGGTTTTAGGTATTTGGATAGGATTATGATTTGTGCATGTTTCCTAATTCTATTCCTAGTTTGTTAAGGGTTGTTAGAAGGTTGTTACAATTTTGTTACAACTAACTGATTGCCTTATGTCTTTGTTTCCAAAAAGGTTTCACTTTTTCAATCCTTTTTGCACTAGATTTCCTTTTCTTTTTGGAAGGAATTTTCGAATTTCCCTTTTCTTTAGGGTGGCCGAAAATTGCCAACCAAGTTGCCATGTTCTTTTTGGCAACTTGTTTTATTGTAGGAATACCAACTCTAGTTGGTTTCCAATTTCTTTTGTTTCTTAATTCTTTTCTGTTTACAACTAAGTAAGGCGCACAACCCTTCTATTTAAAGGAGGCCAGCCGAATACAATAAACAATAAATATTATAATTCAGATTATTATATCTTGTGAGGTTTATTCCTTAGCTTTAGAATTCTTATTTTGCACTTGTGTAATTTGCATGTTAATGTTTAGATAACACAAGCGAGACTATAGGGTAATTAGGTTTCTTGCTTCATTTAATTTCTACTGGTACACTACTATAGAAATGCTGAAAGGAGGCGCCCATTTGGAGGCGGGTGTTCTCCAAAGGTGGCTGGAAATTAAAAAATGGTATTTTGAGGCGGGTTTAGCTTCACTCGCCTCCAAACACATCCCTCACTGGAGGCGGGTGAAGCCTTCACCCGCCTGGTATTAGCTTACTAGAGGCTAAAAAATGGTATTTGGAGGCGGGTTTAGCTTCACCCGCCTCCAAACACATCCCTCACTGGAGGCGGGTGAAGCCTTCACCCGCCTGCTATTAGCTTACTGGAGGCGGGTGAAGGCTTCACCCGCCTCCAGTGAGCTCTCTATTAGGAGGCGGGTGAAGGCTTCACCCGCCTGCAATAAGCTGTAGCTTATTGCAGGCGGTTCAAGCCTTCACCCGCCTCCTAATAGATAGCCCAATGGAGGCGGGTAAAGCCAAAACCCGCCTCCAAAGTTTTTTGCAAATTTTCCAATTTCATTACATGAAAAGGAGGCGGGTGCATTTTTGCAAAATTTTTAATAGTAGTTCAAAAAAAAAAATTTTTTGGATTTTTTTTTGGTTGTTGATTTTAATAATTTGTCGGGATTCTAGTGAGGCGAAAAATTAGTAAGTAATAAAAATTACAATTTTTAGAAGGAAATATAGAAATATATACTTTCGATTTTAATATGAAATACATAAATATATGTAGCATAGTGGTAAATTTAATATGCAAGAGTCAAGTGAATCTGAAGGCGCGAGTTCGATTCCTATCAAAGCCATAAAGTGCAAAAAAAGAAATTAATTTTTTTTTACGGAGGGTTATTGGACGCGGGTGCAGCTCCAATAACCATTATTGGAGGTGGGTGCAAAACTGCACCCGCCTCCTGTAATCCTTATTGGAGGCGGGTGCAGTTTTGCACCCGCCTCCAATAACCCCCTAAGGGGTGGCGGGTGTGGGCCCCTCCAAAGGGAGGCGCCCGCAGCGGAGGCGGGTGCTGCACGCCTCCAATGCCCCTTAGGACCCGCCTCCTAAGGGAGATTTTGTGGTAGTGGTATCAATTCGTTTATTCTTACTAGGTTTTAGCTAAAGTAGTTTATCTTACTATATGCCTTGTACGAATTGCGAAATCTAAGTATGTCAAGGTGTGCCCTTCAACGATCCACTTTCTTAGGTAACATTCCGCATCTGTGAGCTCTTCTTCGAATAACTCACATCAACTATGTAGCTGCTTCCTTTTCCATGCATCCATTCCTTCAAAACATATAAAATTATTAGTGCATGCTTTTCAGTTCAAAACTTTATTTTACTTTTCTTTTCTGTTTTTTTTTTTCCTATTATGAAATCCAAAAGAGATTACACATGATATCTTCTTTCTTCAAGAGAGATCATCCATTCAAGTTACAAAGTTAATTTTTTTTTAGCCAAACCGACTTGATTTTAAGTGAAAGTTTGGCGTTTCACTAATTTAAACAGGATCAGACATGATAACTTGAACATGTGATCCCTTCTCATTCTCGACTGTCTTATTAATGTAAATTTAAAGACACGCTTAATTAACTAGTTGGACGTACCTGTGATAGTAGGCAAACAAGGTTGAGAATAATGGCCGGTGGCGACAACCACAGCGTCAAAGACTTCTTCGGACACCGCGGCCTTGCCATCGTGATCACCATCACACTTCTTCTCCTCCGTGCTTCTCACAATCCATTTCAAGTCCTCATTATGATCACCATTTCCCTTATAATTCAACATTCCAACATACTCCACCCTAGTGTTAAACCTAATCATACCCCTTGGTCCAAACCACTCACAAAAATCCGTCAAATAATCAAGAACTTCCCGATGACCGGGAAACCTCCTAGAATCGCCACTGCCTTCCTTGACAATGTACGGAAAATCAGTGAAACCCATGATTTCCCTCGGAGAAAGCACCCTTAAAGATTCATAAATGCTGCTATGGACCTTTAGAACCGCACTTTTTCCTAATGGATCTTCCTCTTCAACATTTGGATCATAAAGCCATTGCCCTCCAATAGCATGCTTTTGTTCAAGAACCACCACATCATAGCCTTCCTTTTTCAGCTCCCTAGCGGCCACCAAGCCTGATGCTCCTGCACCAATAACGCACACACGTTTGGAGACAGCTTTATTATTTACTTCCTCAAAATCCATGATTTATTATTTGATTTTGAACCCTTAATATTATGTGTGTAAGGCTTAATTTGAGTGGTGAAATGGATGGTAATTAATTGCTGAATTGTGGTACAAAATGAATAGAAAGACAAGCATTATATATATACAGAGAGAGAGAGAGCTGTATGGCAGCATTTTATTATTTCAGCGGCGGTAAAATGTAAAATTCCACTCTGGAGTAGATGTTACTGCTAATCTTTGAAGGGTAGCATTGTAAAAAAAAAAAAAACAAACAAAAAAAAAGTTGTAGGAATGCTCACGTCCTTACATATAGAAAAAACGTGCACCATCTCCATGTCGTTTTCATATATAAATTCTGTTTTGTAAATAAGGGTGCGCTTGGTTCGTAGAGGGGAATGGGAATGAAAATGGGATTGATAATAGTGGGAAATGATAGTAGAGGTAATCATTGTATTTGTGTTGTTTGATTTGTGATAGGGAATGACTATAATTACTATTGATGTTGTTTGGTTCAAAAATAAAAATTTTAGGAATAAAATTTATTTTAATTTTCTTACGCTTAACATTTAATATCTTACAAACTATTTATATTTAGATGTATTACAATGATAATTTTTACTAATTAAAATTTTTTAAAATAAAAAACACACAAAAAAAAATAATTATACAAAGGAATGATTCTCATTCCCCTCAAAATGGAGGGGAATGGATGATTGAAAGAAAAGGAGATATGGTTTTGTAGAAAACCATCGCCGGGCGCCGGCGATGGTTTATACCAAAACCATCGCCGGCGACCGGCGATGGTACACCCTCCCCCCCTTACCTTTAGATTTTTGATATTTGCAGTAACCACCAGGCGGATCTTCCCCATTCCGGTAAAAAATTTCACAATTTGGACAAAACTACTAATAAATTCGGACATAATACAAGTAAAATAATTAATAAAACTACATAAAAAAAGAAAAGAAAAAAAATCCAGAACCATCGCCGGTCGCCGGCGATGGTTTTGTTTAAAACCATCGCGGGGCGCCGGCGATGGTTTTCTACAAAACCATCGCCATACCAAAACCATCGCCAGCGACCGGCGATGGTTCTGGATTTTTTTTTTTTAAAAATTATTCCAGCAGATTGGAAAATTTAAATTTTTTTTATTTTTTTTTACCCCAAGAGTATTTCGGTCTTTTCACGCAAAAATGTCGCTGCAAATATCGAAACCGTCGCTGCAAACATCATGCCCCTATATTATTTCCATTCAAACCACAACCACCCAATCAAGCCAACTCTGAAAAGACATGACTGATTTGATTTTGAAAGGCTTTTCCAATCATTAAAATATGTACAGTAATAATTGTTAGGCAAAACACTACTCAAGAACTTTGAATAGGTTGTTGGGAAAATACCAAAAAAAACACAATAGCGGAATTGAAAATTGAAACAGAAAAAGACAATAATTAATGTAATTTAATTCGCGAGAATACGCGCTATTGCATACAATTATGGAGAAATACATAATAGAAGAGTTATCCTTTATATGTTTTCTCTCCCAACATACAAAGTGACTTTGCCCTCAATTCTATTGTACTCTCTCTCTACAACTCTCTTTCTAGTACCCTTTCCGTCTAAAATGAAATATGTCTAACATCTACCTTAATCTATTACAAACAACGTATATTTATAATAAAACTAATAAAATTGTATTAGACTTAGTTTGTTAATCTATTCAGAATTAGAAATAAGCCGAATCCGTTACTAATTGTATTGAGATTTTGAGAAGATACCCTACCAATAATTTGTCATCATTTATAATATACTGTTAAAAATACGTTTTAACATTTAAAATTCATTTAAAACAAACTTTCAAAACACGTTTGTAGAACATAAATACTCATGTAAGTTTTAAATATGTATCAACACACAATGAGTAGCCGAGTTAGGCCCTAATACGTGCTGGAATAAGATATTCAAAATTTTCCTAATCAAATAATAATTTAATTTATATCGGTATGTTTGTCCCTATTTTTTTAAAAAAAAATTGGTAGGAAAAATATTAGCTATTTTTATAATTTTTACAGATCACCGTACTTTAGAAAATGTGAGGTGGAGCAATTGCCCCGCCTACTTATATGTTGCTCTGCCACTGCATGCAATGCTCAAGAATCCCTTGGCTGAGAATTCTATTCCAAAGCTAGGTCTACTATTTTGGGTCGTTGTTCTTAAAATTGTGAATTTCTTTTTGGATGTGTTATATGAACACATGATATGCATGCAGTCAGTGCAGGTGTAGTTAGGAATTAATTATTGGAGGAATGCATGAAGTCCGTGGTGTGTTCATAAATTAATTATTAGGAGGAGTCTAGATTGGTCAGTGTTATCATTTTTTTTTTTTTTTTTTGGGACAATAATAAATGTATTTATGCATATATATTAACACATATAAAAAATAAATTCATAAAAATTATATCATTCAATCATAATTCACCAGGTATGAAATTAACATCAACTGAGTATACATATATATTATAAAATTTTAAAATCTCATATGTAAGTTCACATCAACATGATCTAACTTAAATTTAAGATTCATAATTATCTAATTTCAATCTATAAAATTCTAATTTAACTTTTAAAGCTTCAAATATAAATTCATATTTAATATTTATTGCCTAAATTAAAAATCCAAAATTTTAGAGTTTCAGTTATAATTTATTCAAACCCTAAACTATCATTTAGGCTCAAATTCAAGTCAAACATTTAAAGTTGATTAAATGATCTATAAATTTAAATATAAAATTCATAAAATATAAATAATAAAATTTTAAAATAAAAAAATAAATTAACCTCTAAAGAGAAGCTGCAAACGGAACAAGAAAAATAAATAAAGTTAGTGCTTGAAATTTTAGAAAAGAAAAACTGAGAGAAAATGTTAAATCACCGTTCTATGTATCTATGGCTCCTTTCCTGAAAGGGTAGTGATTCCACGTTCAGGCATATAGAATGTATTTTACCCCATTATATTTACCGTATATAATAGAAATTAAAATAGGTTTGATATAATAGTCTCATGTGGCTGCTACGTCCATATACTTACAATTTAATAAACATCTTACTATTATTGCTGCCACATGTCTAGCCTATCTAGCCACATAGCATATATAGTAGCATGCACATATGCCATGTGGAAGCCATGCAGACAAAAAAAAAAAAAAAACAATAATAAGCAAATAGATCAATTCTTACTCCTTTTCATTTTCTCTAACTTTAATTTATACAGGACGTCTTTTGGTTATTGTTTTGTAATTAATGTCGCCCTATCAGGAACCGTATTCCACTTTGGTCATATGTTACTTTTTACTGATTAAGAAAAATTAGTTCCACGAAATTGCAATAAAATGCAAGAATTATATATTCTTAATGAACACATGCATGCACTGACCTACCTTCCTCTTTCCATGCCATTTTATTGATTTACCAAGTACCTAGTTTTCCGTTACATATATATTCACCTCCACCAATTTATATGAATTGGCCTTTTCACTCTAATTAATGGAGCAAAAGCTAGCAATCAATTAACTAGAGGCAAATCAATCGATTACAGTGAGTAAGATCCAACAAGCTAGGTTTGATTCATTATTTTCTTGATTGATGTTCTTAACTTTAATATGTATGAATCAATAATGTTATAGAATTCTTTTTTTTTTTTTTTGAGATGACCGAGTGAAAATATGTTAATCAAGCCCATATGCTAAGGAAAGTGCAACATGAAAAGTTAAATGTCCAACTTATTTTAAGTGGAAGTATTTATGTGCTCAAATGTTAGTCATAGAGCCTATTCTTTAGCCCAGGTTTGAAACCAAACTAAAACCCATATTCTGCACATAGGTTTGAAAGACATTCTCAAAAAAAAAAAAATTTTTCCTCCCAAAACCTCTTCACTCCCCCCGCCGCCCTCAACCTTCTTCTTCTTCTTCAGAACAACTCCTACGAATCTGTTGCTCTCTCCTCGAATGACCAAGGACAACTAAGGAATCCCCGTAATAAAGCTTTGCTTTGCTCTCTCCTCGAACGAACTCGATGATTGTGAAATCCCGGTCGAGCTCAGCCTCCACAGCTCGATCCCCTTAAGCATCCTGATCGGCCTCCGGTTGCCGTTCACCACGCCGTGGGATTTAACAATCATCGCTTTCCCATCGCAGTACACGTGCAGTTGGCCGCCATCGTTCTTACCCTATCCGACAAATCTCGGCAGTACAACCCTGGGGGTGTCCGTCTCCGGGTGATTCCGATTTCGATTCCAATCCCAACTCCAATAAGGTGTCAGAGATGGGTAGGCTTTTTAGGGTTTAGGGTTGCGGCGACGGCAGTGAGGCGGCGAAGCAGGTGTTGGTGGACGGAAGGTTTAAAATTTGTTTTGAGAACCTTGTTTCTTTGTTTTGGTGTGAAACCCATTTGATTTGAAATCTGGTTTCAAACCAGGACTCAAAACAAGTAAAAAAACATGCCAATAAGTAGTTTGGAGTTGTGGAACCTTTGGAGAATTACAAGTTTCGAGGTATGAAGTTTTAATTTTTAATATCATCCAAATCTTTTTGAACTAAAAGCTTTATATGTATATATATATATATTTATATATATATATAATATGAAGTTTGCTGTTTGTTTTCAGTTAACACTACTACAAAATGGACTTTCTACGGCGGTGCTTTAACGGCTGAAAGACCAAAACCACCATTAAAAACAAAGTTCTATATAAAACCGCCGTAGAAAGGGACTTTCTACGGCGGTTAGAAATAAACCGCCGTAGAAAGTCCCCTTTCTACGGCGGTTTTATTTCTAACCGCCGTAGAAAGGTGACTTTCTACGGCGGTTTTATTTATAACCGCCGTAGAAAGTCCCCTTCTACGGCGGTTTTAGAAAACCGCCGTAGAAAGTCCCTTTCCAGATGGTTGTATTTCTAACTGCCGTATAATTAATAAATATGATGAATTTTACAATAAAAATTGATAAATAGTAAAGTACATATTTATTATTAAATTTTAAAAATTTTGGGGGTTAATTTACAAAAAAAGAAAAACTAGAAATTAATAGGAATAGAGGAATGGGCGGGAATTCACAATTACGGGCTTTCTACGGCGGATTTATTAAAACCGCCGTAGAAATGGACTTTCTACGGAGGTTGTAATTAAAACCTCCATAGAAAGTTACTTTCTATGGCGGTTTTAAAACCGCCGTAGAAAGTCCATTTCACGGCGGTTTTTATTAAAACCGCCATAGAAACTTGATTTTGTTTGAATTTTAAGGGTTTCCCTTTGTTTCCATCTCCAGCTAGCCGCGGCTTCCCCTTGTTTCCATCTCCAACAAACCGAAGAGTTCTCTCGTTGCCGACACCCATCCTCTCTCCGTCGGTTTTTTTCTCTTGTCTTCCCCCGAAGCCGTTCTTCCGGCAGCGTTGATAACAAGATCCGCCGTCACCCAACTCCGGAGATGGTTTCTTAATCGGCCATCACCCACCACTTGGAGTTAATCTCCCATCATAATTTCACCACAATCGGTCCTTGTTGTGGGCTTCAAATCATAAAAAAGGTAATATCGAATAGTTTCAACTATATTTAAGCTTTACAAATTTTATTGTTACTTGATTATTGTGATAGGCCTAGGATTTATTATTAGTGTTAAATTCGGATTTGGTGAGATGATGAATGATTAAATTTGGATTTGATTAGTGTTATATCGGTGATTATTGTATTGTCTTGCTGTGAATGATTAAATTAATTAAAATTTGATGGATGCATGCAAAAATTTTGTGAAGTTTTGCGGTTGTTCGGTTTATTAGCATGGAAGTTTTTGATATATATATTTTGAATAAAGTTGAAATATATATATATATATATATATATCAAAACCTTTCTAAGGCTATTCTTGCTGTTTTTGATATATATTTTTTGAATGTAGAGAAAAAAATGACATATTAATTTTTTTTTTTACAAATTTGGTACTTTCTACGGCGGTTATCTTCAAAACCGCCGTAGCTTTATACGGCGGTTTTGAAGATAACCGCCGTAGAAAGTAGACATTCTACGGCGGTTTTTGGTTTTGAAAAAAACCGCCATAGAAAGCCAACTTTCTACGGCGGTTCCTAAGCGAACCGCCGTAGAAAGTCCGGACTTTCTACGGCGGTTTTAAAAAAAACCGCCGTAGAAAATCCAAACTTTCTATGGCGGTTCACAACTGCCGTAGAAAGTCCGTAAATTTTCTTCGGCTGCCAGATAGATGGCGGTTCAAAAATGCCGAAAACCGTCGTTAAAATCACTAAAAAACCGCCATTAAAAGTCATTTTTGTAGTAGTGTAACATTGATTTTAATGAAGATTGTGAAACAAAATTGTTCATATATAAAAATTATTTTCTCCACTATAAAGAAGATATTATTGCATTTATCCCCACCTCCACACACATATATATGTATAACAGTGTGACTAACTTTTTAAATTTGGGTGGTAAAGTGGGACTCTTTGATTGTTTCATGTTAGTTTTATTATTTAGTTTAATGATTAATTTAGCATTGGAAAATGGATTCAAGCCTTTTTAATCAATCAAACGTTTGAGTTAATCATGGATAAAAAATATATAGTTTTGCTCTAAGACCGTCTGAGTTCACTCACTTATTTTAAGGTGACAATTGGAAAGGAATGTATTCTGTGATGCAGGGACTGCATTCATGTTATTGCTGACTGAAGCAATAACACATACAAGTAGTTTTATTTTATTTTGGATAGCTGCAAATATTTTTTAGACTTAGAAGTTGTACCAAGAAAAATAGATTTTAAAAAAAAATTCTTTCTTTCATAATTAAATTGATATAATTAATACTCCCTCCGTCCCACTCAAAGAGTCCACTTTCAAAATAAAATCTTGTTCCATTTAAAGAGTCCAATTTAAATTTATTTACATTACATACCCTTACTAATATTACAATGTGTGATTGATATTACAATGTGTGATTGACAATTAACTCTTACTTCTAAAGTAGGGATATAAGTGAAAAAAATGGTGGTCAATTCACAACCCATAATAAGTTGTACACATTTCAAAGTGAACTCTTTAAATGGGACGGAGGGAGTATAACCTAATAATACTATTGGACAAATAACGGGCATTACACGGCATGCTCCATCTAGTAGTTATTTAGAAAACTATATCTTCTGTGCAATGTTCGTTTCTGCCTCTTCCAAAGCAAGACTAATTAAATAAAATTAAAAAGATGTACAGAAGGCGATTTTTCATAACCCAACATCAGTAAAAAACTTAAAAAAAAACAAAAAAAAAACTTGCATTTGTATTGAACAACAATAAAAGATTGAGAAACCATTTCAAACTTACACTACACAGAAACAAACCTTGCACCCGGAGTAGTACAGGAATATGCACAACGACGAATATTTTATAATTTTTTTAATTAAAAGGCTTATAAAACGTTTGAAAAAAATTATAAAAAAATAGAAGAAAGAGAAGGCGGACAAACAAAATCTAGGGAATCGACTTTCCCCCAAATTGCAGAATCCATTTCTCTGCGAATCGCAAACGCCACCAGCTCCCCCGAATTTTCACCGGCGATTCACTTCTGTTTAACCACCCCCTGCCACCCCAATCAACAGACACTTCTGGCGGCACAGAAAAGGTTCGGCCATCCTCTATTGGCAGCCATAGCAGGATTAAAAACTCGTAATTCTTCAATTTCACCCCTAATCTTATCAAGGTTTCAACCAATTGACCTCCGACTTTGTAAAATTCAAATGCGCCGTTGATGAAGCTAGTAAAGATGTTCGATTTATTGGGATAATTGCGCTTCAAGACACCGAAAAGAGAGCTTTGAATTGCCTGACGTTACTCTTAGCCTGAAATTCGAAATGTTGAAGAGTCAATCACAGTAAGTGTTTTATGGTGTGTATTTCTGAATTCTAAGTATCTCTTTCTTTTTCAACAATTTTGGAGGACGCTGAAGTTTTAAATCTTTTTTTTTTTTTATTACTCTCATTCAAAGCTGCACTTGGGGAGAAACGGAGATCTATAGTTGCTGCCACCTGGTCCCGTCGTCGTGGGCAACATTACTACAGGTGAGTTAGTATTGCTTGAGGGGTGTTCTGAACATATTGCAGTAACGGTGGCATTTTCCTATCAGTCAAGATGATTTTTTTTTTTTTTTTGGCGCCAGTGATTTTATTTTGTATGTTCTTTGGAGTAATTTCTTGGTGAAAAAATGTTTTGGGGAGTTTCGATTTAGTGTTTAATTTCTGAACTTAAGCTACTATGTTTTTGTTTTAGTGCTCAGTTGGTGTTAATTTTGGTTGGAGTGTTATTTTGACACAAACTTATGGATTTTGGTGTTAATTTCGTGCTTAATTTGTGTTGTACTGTTTGTAGTGGTTGTAGATTCAGTATTTATTTAAAGAAGAAAAAAGATGTCATTGCTCACAGAACCGTAACCTGTTGTTCAAAACTGTAAAGACTTAATTTTTTTTTTTTTTTTTTTGTTCTGTTTCTTGAACTTCTTTAAAGACTTGAAGTAGCTAAAAGATTTCTTACCTTTTCTACTCCTGTCCTTATAATCTGTTTGATACCTCCCTGCACTGAATAGTTTTGCTAAGTTACGAGCATTTATCTGTGATTTAAAAATGGGAACAGCGCATGCTGACTGAAGTCTGTTCTTTTCCTGGCTATAGCTTTCTTTAAGGATATAGCATCAAGTTTGTCTTTACTTCAAGCAGCACCCGTTCTGCTTGCGTAATGGCTTCTAATCGTTTCCTGTAGATAAATCCTGCAGTTCAATTATCAGAAGAAATTGATGACTTGATTTTGATGGTTTGAAATATCTGATCTGTATTTTATGTTCCTAATTGTTTTTTTCCCCGTGAAATGTAAATGAATTTTAGATACAAGCATAAATGAATGAAGGATAATAGGAAGGAGGCTACAAAGGTTCTTTGAATTGTACCAATGAAAGGTAAGTTTTTTTTGCTTATTTTATGTTTGTCTCTTAATTTGATTGCTTGCTATTTGTTTGTCCTGAAAAAATGGTTTATTGATATTAGTTGTAACTTTCCGGAGACTGAACTCAGAGACGATGATTGCCCCTCGAAGCGGCGCCGTGTTGGTCATGTGTAAGCACTTTATTGCCGCATGCCATCCCAAGAATACCAATTGCATTCGCGTCATCTGGGACAAACTTCAATCTTCTGGGATCATTCAAAGGTCCCTGCTTCCCTCCCTTATATTTTTCTTCATATTTTTGTTTTTTTTAAATTTTAATGTCCTTGGGTTTCATTTTGGGAATCTCTTTATTTTTGTTAATTGGTTGAGATTTTCTTAGGGGCCGTTTGGTTCGTAGAGGGGAATGGGAATGGGAATGGGAATGATAATAGTGGGGAATGATAGTAGAGGGAATGATAGCATTGGTGTTGTTTGGTTTGTGATAGGGAATGACTATCATTACCATAGATGGTGTTTGGTTCACAAATAAACTTTTAGGATTAAAATTTATTTTAATTTTTTTTACATTTAAATTTTGATATATTATAAACTATTTGTGTTAAAATATATTATAATGATGAATTTTAGCACTTAAAATTTTTAAAAAATAAAAAATACACACAAAAAATGATTTCATTGGGGAATGATTCCCATTCCCCCCAAAATGGAGGGGAATGGATGATGGAAGAAAAGTGGGATATGGGGGTGGGGTCCGGGAAATGAAACCCCAAAACCAAACACCCCATTTCATTTCCATTGCCATTCCCCTCTCCCAAAACCCCCAACCAAGCACCCCCTTACTTTAAATACGATCTTTTAGTTACAAAATTCAGGAAGAGGGTGGGAGTTCAGACTTGTGCACATGTAAAGTTACGTGGGTTTAGATTTTGTTGTAATCAGTATATTGTTAAAGCATGTAGAGAAAATGTAACATTTTATTCTTTTAAAGATTTAAGATGGTCTTTCCGTTGATATTTATTGAAGTGTTTGCTGAAGTTCCAATTAGACATATTTTTGTGGGTAACTGGCTTTAAGTGGGGTCTTGATGAGTTGTCTTTTAATTTTATGTTTTTGTTCTTGTGAAGGGTTTTAACAACTTCAATTTGCCTTTTCCTTGCATTTTGTAAGTTCTTGCTCTGAAGGCTGAACTTTTTTTATCTACTGTTAACTTCTTAGGTGAATTGTTTTCAATGCAAAGGAAGCAGAAGATGGAAATGTAGCTTTGGTTCGCGCCAAGGAGCACATCAACTTTATTTAGTTCTCTTTCGTTTGAGAAGGGATGAACTCGCGAGGTTTTGATTCTATATGCTTCAATGAAGGATCATCTGAAGCTGCGTATCTTGCTGCTGGTTCATTCTTAGAGGTATGAATCATTGTGCACTCCTTATTTATTTATTTATTTATTTCTGTGCATCCTCCGAAAGTTATAGACTGCACATACCTTGTTTGAGTATTGCACTTTTACTACTTATAGATTGCACATCTCATTTTAAAAAGTTGCACTCCCATCTCATTCGGGCTTTTTATTTTACCTAATTAATCCTCTTTTAATAGAATATACCCAAAATGGGGCTGTCAGGACCTTTTCCGCAACTATAGAAAAATACTTCTGAAAAACCGTTTTCTTCATAATTTTTTTATTCTTTTTATTTTTGTTGAAGAAAACGACTTTTCGACCATAGTTATTGAGTCCAATCTTTTTTCGGCATTGGTACACAATAAACTTAGTACTAATGAATTCCACCTTAACTTTTTACGATAGAAGTGAAAACAAATTATAATTGAAGAAACTTAATGATAAATACCTTTGATTAATGGATTGGGGAGTGATACAAATTGAGTGGAGAATTATGGATACAAAAAGAAGTTGGGAGTAAAGGATAATGAGGGAAGAACAAGATAAGATAGAATACAAGAGGAATTTGTCTAAAATGATTCTAGCTTGGGATGATTTTCGGATGCCTTAGTCCTTCTTTCTTGTCTTCTTTTATAGCCATCTTGAGGGAATTGGATTTGATATTCGGTTGGAATCCGCTTTCTTTCAAGTCTGGATTTGAAGTCCAATGTGTCATGCCTAAAAAGCGAGGTGGGGTCCACTAGTAATAATTTTGTCTTTAGTGACGTCATTGCTTACGTTTTCCCCTGCAAAATGAGTGATTAGTGAAATGCCCTTTTAATTATTTTTGCGGGTCTTTTATACATTTTTTTTTAACATGTCAAAAGGGTATTGGGCCAATTGTCCTCCAAATAGGTCTTCCAATGAGTCGGTCGAGGAACTGGCTTGAGTAGCCAAAATTAATTTTTAATCTTTTCTGAACCTCCTACTCTTCAAATAGTTAGATTACTGTTTGCAAAAAATGAATATAAAGAATTTTAAGGAAATTCCAACTATTAATGTTCAAACAAATTTATATAAAAAATGAAATTTAGTTAATGGACAAACAATTACTTCTGTTCATCCACCACTTCAAAGTTTTCAAATTTCAACTCCTGATGGGGATGTTGTTGCTACTCCTTTTAAAAGGAGAAAAGATTATGTAGAACAAATAAATTCTGATGATATTAAAAAGGTTTTTCAACAAAATAATTATACAAATCAGATTTTACATACAATAGCTCAACAAGTTGATTTGGTTGCTACTAAAGTCGATTCAATAAAGAAAATTGAAAAAATTCCAAATGAAATTGCAAAATCATTTTTTCAAGTTTCTTCTTTATCTCGAGAAATCGAGAAAACCTTTCTTTTACTTAGTCCCTAAGAAATCTCCTCTAGTACATCTCAAATAAGTATTCTTAGTCAAACAAATCCTCAAGAAGATAATTCTGATTCTTCCTGTACTTCTGTTTCGGAAGATAATCTAGAAAATCAAATACAGTTGGTAGAACAACAGTTTGGTCAAGAAACTCCTTTAGAGCTCAATAAGATTTATCACCATAGAAAAAAAGCGGAACTTTTCTAGATCTTGGCAATTTGCTCCGACTAGGAATTGTTATCCTCGTCCCACTCCACCAGATATCCAATATGAAGAACGTTTTTAATTTACTTCAAAAAATTATGATGGTAACTCAATTTATGAATGGAATATTGATTCAAAATTTGAATATGAAATATTAAATACTTTACAAGAAATGGGAATGGCTAGAATGGCTTATAAAGCTAAAACTCATGCTGAAGAAACTCATATAGCCTATTGTTTAATTTCTGGTTTCACGGGACAACTCAAAGGTTGGTGGAATAATGGTCTTGAATTAAATGATAAATTAGCAATTGTTCAACACGCTAACGAACAAATAAATGAAAATGGGGAAATAACTAATGTACCAGATGGTAGCGAATATTTGATTTATGTTATCTCTATGCATTTTGTTGGAAATCCAAAAGAAGAATTAATTAGTTCAAAAGTATTTCTCACTAATTTGCGATGTCCAACTTTAACCGATTTTAAATGGTATAAAAATATGTTTTTAACTCAGGTATTAAGGCGTCCAGATTGTAATACTTCATTTTGGAAAGAAAAATTTATAATTGGTTTACCTAATTTATTTTCAGCAAAAATAATGTCCAATCTTCAAAAGGAAATAAGAACAGAACAAATTGATTTTACTATTTTAACTTTTGGTCAATTATTTGCTTTTATTAAGAAAGAAGGTTTACTCCTCTGTCAAGATCTCAAGATTCAAACCAAGTATGGATCAGAGCATAGGGATGTGGGTTCCTCTGTCAAGCATTTGGCATCTCAGGTATTAAAGCTCCTTCTTCAGAATATAAAAAATTAAGAAAATATAGATAAAGATAATTATAAAAAATCAAGAAATTACAGAAAATACAAAAAAGATTTTGGCAATAAAGATCAATTTTACTCAAAAGGAAAAAAGAGATTTTCAAATAAAAAGAATTTAAAATGTTTTAAATGTGAAAAGATTGGTCATAGTAGTCCCAATTGTAAAAAAGAAAAGAAAATTAATTCACTTTTTTTTATGAAGAAAAAGAATTAAAAAATAAATTAATGTCTTTATTAATTAATAATTCTGATGATGAAGATGTTAATGTTTCTTCTGACTCAACATTTTCAGAAAAAGAACAATCTGATTTTTGTGAATGTAAGTAAAAAACAATTAATATAATGTCATCTACTTCTATGAGTAAAACTAATGATAACATTTTTTTTATTTGATATTATAGAAAAAATAGAAGACAGTGAAGTAAAAACAGAATATTTAAACAAATTAAAATCATTAGTATTATCAGATGAAAAATTTTCTCCACAATTAACAGAACCATTTAGTCTATCAAAATTAATAGATAAGTATGATAAAACAAGTATCAAAAAATTGGGAAAACACAGGATATTAATGAAGAAATTAAAAAACTTAAAAATGAAATCGCTAATATAAAAATAGAGATTAATTCTTTAAAATTAAAAGATCTGGAAATTGAAGCAAAAATAACTTTGAATTCTCAGACCACTTTAGATCCTTCTACTTTATTAGGATTAAAAATTTCATAATCTACTGTAGAAGATTATCAATTTTTAAATGGTATGAATAAAGTAAATATAGAAAAATGGTACTCAATGGTTATTATTGGAATTGGAGATTTCTCTACTACTTATATTGCCTTGAGTGACAGTGGAGCTGATCAGTCTTGCATTCGATCAGGTATCATTCCAAACATTTACTTAACACGTATTAATAAAAAATTACTTGCTGCAAATGAAACTCCAATGACTATTAAGAAAAAAACTCTCTAATGGTTTTATTTGTAATAATAATTACTGTATAAAACATTCCTTTTTAATATTAGAAGATGTTTCATATGATGTTGTTTTAGGAAATCCATTTTTATACCTAATAACTCCTTTCAAAAAGACCCGTGATGGTATTTATACAAAAATTTTGGAAAATAAAATTATGTTTTCTTTTCTTCAACCTCCAAATCAAATTGAATTAGATTTACTTCAGTCAAACTCAATTTATAAACAAATATATGTTTTACAAAACAAAAAGAAAAATATTATGTTTTTAAAAGATGAATTAAATTTCTCAAAAATTGAGGAACAACTTCAAAATAATCAAGTTAAAGAGAAAATTAGAATTTTGGAAGAAAAATTCAAAAATAATATTTGTTCTGATCATTCAAATGATTTTTGAAATAGGAAAAAATATGTTGTATTTTTACCATATGAAAAGAATTTTTGTAAAAAAGATATTCCAACTAAGGCACAACTAATCCAGATGAATAGTGAACTACTTGAATTTTGTAAAAAAGAAATACAAACTCTTTTAGATAAAAAATTAATTAGAAAATCAGTCTCCATAAAGTTGTTTAGCATTTTATGTAAATAATCAAAATAAAAAGGAACGAGGTGTTCCTAGATTGGTAATTAATTATAACCACTAAATAAAGTTTACAATGGATTAGATATCCAATTCCTAATAAACGAGATTTACTCAATCGATTATTTAATGTAAGAATATTTTTAAAATTTGATTTGAAATCTAGTTATTGGCAAATTCAAGTTGAAGAAAGTGAAAGGTATAAGACAACATTTACAGTTTCATTTGGACATTATGAATGAAATGTTATGCCATTTGGATTAAAAAATACACAATTAGAATTTCAAAGGATTATGAATGATATATTTACTAATTATTCATCATTTACCATTGTTTATATAGATGATATTCTGATTTTTTCTAATTCATTAGATCAGCATTTTAAACATTTAAATACAATTTTTAATATTATTATGAAAAATGGACTTGTTCTTTCTGCTACAAAAATGAAGCTATTCCAAACAAAAATAAGATTTCTTGGATATGATATTAATTTAGGACTAATTGAACCAATTCAAAGATCTTTAGAGTTTTCAGAAAAATTCCCTGATGAAATTCGGGATAAAAATCAATTACAACGATTTCTTGGATGTTCAAATTACATATTTGATTTTTTCCCTCGACTAAGAATTATTTGTGCACCATTATTTCAAAGATTACAAAAGAATCCTATAGCATGCATGGTCTGAATCTCATACTAAGATAGTTAAAGAAATTAAGGAAAGGGTGAAAACTCTTCCATGTCTAGGCATTCCTCATCCTGATGCATTCATGATAGTTGAAACTGATGCATCCGATATTGGTTATGGTGGCATACTCAAGCAAAAAATGCATAACACTCATGAACAATTAGTTAGATATCATTCTGATGTCTAGTTAGGACCTTAGAAAAATTATTCTCCAGTTAAAAAAGAAATTTTATCAATTGTTTTATGTATTTCAAAATTTCAAAATGATTTGTATAATAAATTTTTTTTACTTCCTGTCGATTGTAAATCAGCAAAAGAAATACTTCAAAAAGATGTTAAAAATTTGGTTTCAAAATAAATTTTTGCAAGATGGCAAGCATTTTGTCAGTCTTTGATTTTGAAATTGAATTTATAAAGGGTCATCAAATTCTCTTCTTGATTTTCTAACCCGAGAATTCCTTACAGGACGACAAAATGAGTAAAGATGGGGAAAAGCCCCTGCTCTCTCCTCTTCCAATACCTCTACTCAACTCACTCCAAAAACTTTAAAAGACTACGAAATGAAAAGGAGGTTATTCCTAAACCACTTATTCTTCCTACTCAAATTTCAGATTTTCCACCATTAACTTATGTTCATGCAGTCTCAACTCTTTCCGCACGACTCCAATCTACTCCAGTTTGATCAAGAGGTTCACAAACCACTCCATACCTCATCAAAACTAAATTTGATTATTTGGTTTAAACTCATTTTCTTTCCTCTCCAGAAATCCCAGTGCTTAAAAATTTTGTTCAGAGATGATCTCCAAAAAACTCAAAACTATTACGAATTTATTTTAGTAGACTCAAACTTTGTTGATATAACTCATGTACTTGACAGTTCCAATGTAGAAAGAATTGCCTACAAAAAATGATAAACAAGTTCGATCTCGAAAAGACTTTCCCTCTATTCACCGTAAAATTTCATTTTTCGTGAATTACTCTTCGGATGGTTATAACTATGTGGATTATATTCTGGCCTGGGCTCTTTATTTTCGTTCATTTGCCCATTCTTGGTTTATTGGATTTCACTCAACTGGGTTAAATGATTTTCCCGATTGGTTTTTTGACTGGTGGGATTTTTTCGGTCCAACTCAACAAATTTATCCTCCTATAGTAGATAAAGGTTTTCAAACCTACTCCAGACATGTAACTACTACTTTTAAAACTACAGTTCTTTTTCATGCGGAATTTCGTGTTCCCTGAATTTTGCATGGAGTTTTCAGATCAAACCAATTCATTCAAACAGACATTGTTCATTAATTCGTGACTTTAGAATCAAATGGTGGAACAATTTTCCAGTTACTAATTGTAGCGCGGAGACAATTTTGAACTACTTACAAGAATAAAAACATATGAAGAAATCAATCCAAGGGACTCTTTCACTAATCAAGGATCCAATTCAGAAATCTCCAGAGACGACTCAAATTCCTTCACCAAAGACACTTGTCAAAACTCCAACCAAAACCACTCCTGATTTAGGCTCTGTTCTCTTGTGGCTTTGGTAGAGGAAATTTTATTAGAGGTTTTTTTTTTTGGAGGGAAGTTTTTTTTGGGAAATTGTGTAGGTGAGAGATAAAAAAGTATAATGATTGTGTTTTTTTTTGAATTTATGTGAGTAGGTATTTAGAGGGAATTTTAAAATTTTAATTTTAAATTGTTAAAAAAGTAAAGTTGTTTTTTTGTGTAAAGTTTTGGAAAAAAAAAAGTGATGATTCTCTATCAAAACCACAAGAGAACAGAGCCTTAGAAGATGATGAAGATTTTGTTAAAGTTTATCAAATGTACAAAAAACTTAAACAAGAAAAAAATAAAATAGCTACTCAAGCCATTTCCTCGACCGACTCATTGGAAGACCTATTTGGAGGACAATTGGCCCAGGACCCTTTTGACATGTAAAAAAAAAAATAAATAAAGTATAAAAGACCCGCAAAAATAATTAAAGAGACATTTCACTAATCACTCATTTTGCAAGGGAAAACGTAAGCAATGACGTGACTAAAGACAAAATTATTACTGGTGGAACTCACCTCGCTTTTTAGGCATGACGCATCGGACTTCAAATCCGGACTAGAAAGAAAGCGGATTCCAACCGAATATCAAATCCAATTCACTCAAGATAGCTACAAAAGAAGACAAGAAAGAAGGACTGAGGCATCCGAAAATCATCCCAAGCTAGAATCATTTGAGAAAAATTCCTCTTGTATTCTATCTTATCTTGTTCTTCCCTCATTATCCTTTACTCCAAATTTCATTTTGTATCCATAATTCTCCATTCAATTTGTATCACTCCCCAATCCATTAATCAAAGGTATTTATCATCAAGTTTCTTCAATTATAATTTGTACCGAAAAGAGTTTGTTATTACGTAAATTTTGTTATAACGTAAAAAGTTAAGGGGGAATTCATTAGTACTAAGTTTATTAAGAAAATGTAAACTCCCTAAAACCACCCAACTGCGTGCATCCTGGCACCCAGCCTCAGCCCAATGGCGCCACACTGCAAGCAATCTGTGTGCAGACAGAATGTCCCCAAGAGTTAGCAACCAGCAGCAGCACTCCTTTGCGCCAGGAAGATGCCCGACAAAATGCCACAGTCCCGGACGCCCAAGCAACCCACTTGGTCTGTACCCCAACTCTTATAGATTGGGCGTTTACCGGTTAAAGATTGCACAACTCATTTTAAAAAGTTGCACACTCACCTAGTACACATTGCTCATGTTTGGGCCATAATAAAATAGCAATGATTTATTTTTCACGTAAATAGTGGTAAAATAATCCCAAACTGTAGCTTATGAAAGTACAGAGTTCTAGAATTTGAAGTTTATGTGAATAATAATTTTAATTTTATAAATTTTAGCATTGCACATTTACTTATCACAGCACATCTGTTGAACATAATATGTTGTCACAGTTTATGCTATAAGTTAGATATATTGAATAAAATAAAATAAGTTAATCTGATAGGAATAATATAAAATTGATGCACAACTAAATTGAAAAAAAAAAAAATCAGTAAAAAATAAAACACTAAATGATATTAATTAAGTAGGATAGAAATATTAAAAATTAGTAGGGAAGGATTAATTTAAAAAATGTATGTTTAATTTGATAGGTAACCATACCAATTATATCTTGTGAGATAATATATGTAAAAATGAGGACTTAATTGGAGTAGGTCAAGAATGAATATTTAAAATTCGAATTTGTGCGAAGCTGATTTATTTTTAATGAAATTAGGAAAACAAATTAACCAAAGTACTCCTACTGCTATATGTATTTAAAGTTGAAATAATGAATGTTAGGTTAAAATGGGATTACAAGGCTACTTCAGGTGTTAGGTTGAAAT
This sequence comes from Leptodermis oblonga, assembly GCA_016801395.1. NCBI lineage: Eukaryota > Viridiplantae > Streptophyta > Magnoliopsida > Gentianales > Rubiaceae > Leptodermis > Leptodermis oblonga. Next base: position 35,754,406 of record CM028759.1, read on the forward strand.
TGTAAAATAAATAAAAATACTCGTGCCAAGAGGTTCGGGTTGGTGCAGTTTGTGTCGATATTCTTAATTCTAACCTTACACGTTTAATTGTTCATGTCGGCCTATTTAACTTGTGAATCCATCAAACCTAAACCCTAACCCATTTCTATGAGTTGATGTTGTATTTTTTAGTGTTACGTTCCAGCATTAAACCAAACCAAACCGTTGGGAATCCCTTGCACTTGCACTGTTCTTAAATCCACTTCCATTCAAATTCAGTGAATTCCGTATTGGCTTCCTTGGCCTCAAATTCCATATCTTTGGCGGAAGCTCTTCATCATCGAAAGCACCCCGATAGATTACCCTCTTCCTGAACTTCAGCGCCTTCAACTTTAACGTCATCTCCTACTAGAAATTCCTCAGCACCCTTGTTGGTAGTATCATCCGACTCCATCGCCGCCTTCAATTTAAGCGGTGGAAGAGATTGCCGGAGTGGAGATTAATACTGTGGAGAACCATGACTCAAAGTCACCGACCGATGTGGGTGAAGAAGAAGAAGGAGGAGAGCCTGGCGGCGGAATTAGATGAAGAGCGAGGACATTGATGTCCACTTGACCATTTCAATAAAGGAAAATTGTGAAGCGGCTGAGATTTCGCTGGCACCATCGATGCCATTGGCAGTATAAAAACTCGTCAGCTCTTCCCTCAAGAATCAAATAGCAGCAAATTAACGAATGAATGAAACAGGAGGTCCTTGGCACCTTTCCTTGATCCAGACCGGAGTTCAAAGAGAACAATCCAAGAAGAATACCTAGTTCAATTTTTCCGCCATTGCCGAATCTAGAGAGAGGAACTGAAAAACCATATGCTAATGCGTGACTGTTTGAGATTTGTGAGAGAAAATGAAACGAAAATGGCTTGCCGCACATTTATGGGTTATAGATTGCACATTTCATTTTAAAAAGTTGCACACTTCTAAAACACATTGCACATGTTAATTAAATTGACCTTAATTAAATATGAATTATTTATTTTTCACTTAAATAGTGGTAAAAGAATACCAAATCGTACCTTATGAAAGCTGCTAATTTCTAGAATTTGAAGTTTATGTAAAAAATAATTTTAGATTTATAAATTTATTACACATACTCGTAATACACTGCACATCTCTTTTAAAAAAATTGTACATCCATTTAGTACACAATGTAGACAATTTTTTTCAAAAAAAAAAAAAAATTTTGAAGTCAAATTTACTAAAATAGGGACAAACATCAACGCCTTCCTGAAATAGGTAAAACGAAGTTGTCAGCTTTGTGATTTGCGCAAAGTGACTGGGGTTTTGTTGTTTGCCGTAGCCGAGAGAGCATAGTGAGCTACTATTTCAATGCACACATTTTGGGAAGAATGAGGAGGCAGAGCAGGTTGGATCGTCCGAGGATCGACACCAATGATGAGTCGAATGATGATGCCTCTCCTTCCAAAGGATTTGGCAACAAACAATGGAGTTGGCAGATAGGAGGGTTGCCGCTAGCAAGCTAGCTATTATATAGTTATTTAGAAAGGGAAATATTTTTTGGACCAATTTCGTCCAGGACTGAAGCATATTTCCGTGGGTCCGTGGGAAATTGAATCTCCATTTTCCGTGGTTGCCCGTAGGGGGAAATCATGTAAGCGCCACATAAGCATAGCGTGAATACACGCATGGTTTCTTCAACCCACATCAGAGCTACGCCATTTTCTCTGTTCTCGTCAGGCGTTAGCAATTGGTTTGTATGGATTTCCTTCGTCTCTATTCCTTGTCCAATCTATCTGAGTTCCTTTATTAGGGTTCTAAAGTTTTTAGAAAATGGTAAAACGTACTAAGAAATAAAATCCAATGTCATACAACTTATTGGGATAACTAGATGAACGGTGAGTTTATGTTGGTTGGAAAGTCTTCTGAACTTTTGGGTATCTGTTTTTTTGGGTCTACCGTTTTGGTGATTCAAAATTGGTTATTCCTCCGTTGACTCATATGCCGGAGGCAAATGGATTTGTAGATTAATAGGGATTAAGGTCTTTAACTATTTAGTTTGGTATGTATTAGATGAAAGGTGGTGTCGGTCGAATATATATATATATATATATATATGCAGATCATGATGTACGCTCGTATGATTGTTTGGTTTAGTTGGTCAAGTTGTATTGAAACTCGATATAAGACTAGTATTGTTGATGAAGATCTTTATACATTTTGGAGTTAATTGATTCGGAGAATGAGCTGAACATTAAGCAGCGTCATGAAGCATTATTCCCATAATAACACAAGTACGAAAAACAAATTAAAAGGACGAAGAATTAAGTAGGAGAAGAGAATAAATAGAGTTAGAATAGAGAGAAATTGTTTCTAGGATAATGAAGATAACGAAAAACATCAGCAAGTACGAATGGAGTCTTCATCTTCTCCATTTCAAGATTCTTTAGTCTCATCGTCGTGTCTGGGCTTTTTGTTGAATAAACTTTGATGTGAACTCTCCATATTTACTAAGACCTACATATTTCCACATAGAAACTCGTTTAGTTGTTTGATATGGTTTCGAACAGCAACATTATCTCCAATAAGTTTCATCACGTTCAGTTTACCTTGAACCTTTTCAATCTCCAACTCCAAACTATGTTTTGGCATCTAAATGCCTTGACAAATTAAGGTGCTTTTTTCAAAGCTTCATCACACTCTTCAAACTCTTATAACAGTTAAGTATATGTTGAAAAAAATATATAATAAGGACGACTTCAAGGTATACCTGCTGTTCTTCAACAACCCTCCACAAATTGTCAAGCGCTTCATATGCACTCTGGAGTCGAGCAATTTCCACTTCAAGATTAAAATATTAGGATATCAATGAGCAAAATATTTGAAGCAGTTATCATAATAACTATAATAAACAAGGAAAACATAATACCTTATTTTCTCCTCATCAACAATTTGTCTTTCTTGTACAAACAAGGTTTTATTATTGTTTAACTTTTTACTCCACGATTCAAGCTTTCTTCTCTGGCTATCCAGCCGAAAGCTCAACTTTTCTTGTTCATCCATGTTTCGCTGAAAATTCTATCGAGCAGCATCTAGCATCCTTCTTCTATCTGAAACAATAACAAAATTTTGGGGTTAAGTAGGGAAAGCAAACCATTTAGCATCGAAAATATGCTAAATGTACCAACAAATAAAATCCATAAGATAAGCGTAGTTAATTGGTGCAACCAAAAAGTTTAGAAAATAATAAGGATGAACAAGTAAAGACTGGCACAGTAAGCACTAAACATGTCTTCCTCAGCTATAATCTGTCACCAACAGATGGGATCTCCTTGCTTTGCTCCGATTTACTTAACTAGGGCGAATTACTTACCACTGTGTTAGCTTCAACAACAACACACAGCTGCTTCAGATACCTGTGAGATAAATCTTGGATTGCGATTGGAACAGGGACGAAGAATGCTTGCCGACTAGAAGACGTTTGGTTTTGATTTGTCAATGATATGCACCTTTTAGGTGAATTATTTTAGCACTTGATATGGCAGTTCTCATGGGCTTTTGCCCAAAGTTTTAATGTTTATTTGCAGTTTTGGAGATCGAGCCTAAGAAGAAAAGAATGTGCAAAAAAGTGAAAGAAATGGAGTGGATGAGTCAAGCCTGAAAAGCCCACACTATTTGTGAGCTAAAAGAGGAGAAAACCCGCAAGGAAGCTGCGCACGATTTTAAGAAGAAGCAAAACCAATCCAAAGCAAAGAAGGAATTGGATGTGTGGAAAATTAATTCCAATTGGAATAAAAAAATCCAATCCAATTGGAGTCCATAGTGGGCTGTCATCCAAAATCCAATTAGAATCCAATCCAAGGATGAACAATTGCATGCAAGAATGATTGATTCGCAAAGCGTGAGACTTAAGGAAGAAGCAAAGAAGTTTTGGATAATTACCAAGTCAAGAAGGATTTAAAGAGAGAAGTTAGGAGTTACCAAATTTGAAGAAACTCCATGTGCTTAATTAATTCTCTTTCCAATTACAAGAAGGTTTCCTTATTCCATTAAGAGATTTGTTAATTGCTGATTTGTATCCCTATATATATGGGATTATTCCAGAGAGTAGTTTTCTTAGTTAATTTTATTCTCTACGCAATATATATACAGTTTCGTTTTAGTTTAGTTTTCTTCTGTTTTGCTCTGTTTCAATCGCGACTTGGATTTTTCCCGTCGGACAGTCTACCGTTTGGCCAAACCGCCAGGTGCCAGATCGCGAATTCTTAAATTCCAATGCAGTATTCTTTTTTCTCTTTTAATGTCTTCTTTTATATTTATGTGTTTTTTGTGTTTTATCATGAGTAGCTAATTTATTAGTTCTGGTATTATGTAAGAAGCCATAATCCATGCATGTATGAAACCCAGGAATTAATCTAAGGTCTAATGAATTATGTTTCTAACTTGCCTGTGTTTATATGTCTAAATACTAAGATTCCTATTAAGCCTGATCAACTTAGTTTAATCTGGTAGAGTCAGTGAGTGGCACAACTACCGGCCGAGTAGTACAAGATTAATTGGGTAATAATTTCTAATGCATCGTCAGTAGGAATTATTAGTTTCGGGTTCTTCTTGTTCTTAATGCTTCTATTTGTTAATTAATAAGGTTTGCGAGGACTCGCGGTCTGTTAGTTAATGTAGTTAGAGAATAATTCCTTTGCGGGGACTCGCAGGGGATTATCAATAATCTATGGGAGAATTGGGATTATTTGCGGGGACTCGCGGTAATACTATAACTGAAACGGCATAAGTAATTAGACAAGTTAAAAGATTTATGATTGCATGCATGAGATTAAGGTGGATTTATATAATACCGGAATTTCATCTCATTAATTGATATTTGTTTAAGTCTTTTATTTAATTATTAGTTTAATTATTATTTTGCTACATTTAAGTGACAACTCTAAGGTCTCTTAAGAGACACAAAGGTGACTGCTAGTCAATAGTTTAGTTTATTTGCATGTTAATTGGAATTTGAATTAAATTACCGTTTCTGTGGATCGACCCTGTCTACTACTGTGCTATATTTTATTAACATCTTAATTGCAGTTTTAAGTAGTACTTTTACTGTATTTGGTAGGCCCACGACAAGTCCTATCAGTCAACGAGAAAGTCAGATTATATTCTCCTGTTCCCTAAAAGAGTGCCCCATTAGACATTTGCACAAAAATTAACGAAGTGGGAAATTTTTTTTATTTTACCGTTATTTATATTCCTATGTTTAAGTACAAACTTAATGAGACGTTGTGTAACCAATGTACATTTTGAAAGAGAATTTAATTAATAGATCAGTTAAAAGGTGTAAAATTGAGAATGTCTTAAATTTGAAAAGGGTGATGCTGGAGATAGTTTTCTTTCTTAAAAAAGAGGGTCATTTTCAAAGTTAAGACATTCTCTATTTTACCCCTAGTTGAATTGATCTATTAATTAAATTCTCTTTCAAAATGTGATTTGGTTACACAACTTCCCGTTAAAGCCCTGTTTGGTATTTATCATGACTCAAACCAATGTTTGAATCTCATTTTGCATTTGACAATAGTTTTTCATCATTCCAATAAGTCTTTTTATATTTTCAATAATTTTTTTTACATTTTCAGTGTAATTTTAATATTTTAAAATCACAATCTAAATGAAGGTTTGAATCTAGTCTTAATATTAAATGGGACCTAAGTCTATAGTTAAACGAAGGAATATAAATAGGGGTAAAATAATAATTTTTCCCACTTCCTTAATTTGTGTGAAAATGTCTAAAGGGGCACTCTTTAGGGAGCAGAGGAAATATAATTTGACTTTCTCATTGACAAATCAAAAGCAAACGTCTTCTTCTGAGTTCGGCATAAACAAGGCATTCTTCGTCTCTTTCCAATCGCAATCTTCAATATATCTCACAGGTATCTGAAGCAGCTGTGTGTTGTTGTTGAAGCAGCTGTAATTTGCCCTAGTTAAGTAAATGGGAGCAAACCGAGGAGATCCAGTCTGTTGGTGGACAAATTATGGCTAAGGCGGACATGTTTCGTGCTTACTGTGACGGTCTTTACCTTATTCATCCTTATTATTTTCTAAGCTTTTTTGTTGCACCAATTAACTACCAAGCATCTTATGGATTTTATTTCTTAGTATGTTTAACATATTTTTGATGCTAAACAGTTTGTTTTCCCTACTTAACCCAAATTTTTTTTATTGTTCAAGATAGAAGAAGAATGTTAGATGCTGATCGATAGAATTTTCTGCGGATCATGGATGAACAAGAAAAACTGAGCTTTCGGCTAGATATCTAGAAAAGAAAACTTGAATCGTGGAGTAAAGAATTAAATTGTTGATGAGGGGAAAATAAAGGTATTATGTTTCGCTTGACCGTTAAAGCTATTATGACAGCTGCTTAAAATAGTTTGATCATTAGTATCGTAATATTTTCAGCTATAAGAGGAAATTGCTCGGCTCCAGAATCCATATGAATCGCATGGTAAAGCGCTTGACAATTTGTGAAGGGTTGTTGAAGAACAACAGATATATCTTGAAGTCGTGCTTACTATATATATTTTTCAACATATCTTAAACTCTTATAAGAGTATTGATAAAAGTCGTAGTCCTGACATGATAATGTTTTTCATTTGACTTAAAACATAAAATTTAAAGAAAGTGTCTGATGAACCTTTGAAAAAGTGCCTTGATTTGTCAAGGGATCTTGGTGCAAAACATAGTTTGGAGTTGGAGATGAAACTGAAGAATCTTGAAGTGAAGAAGATGAAAAATCCTGTTGTCATCTTTTTTTTCCCTCGTCTCTTTCAGTTAACATAAAGGGCATGTTCTTTTTGATAGGTTTAAAAACTGATTTTTGAAAAATTGTTTTATAATTTAAATATTGTATTGAAAATGTAAAAAAGTATAGCTAAATAGTAAAAAGTTGTATTGGAAATGATAAAAATTGATTATAATATATTAAATTTACCGTTGAAACCAAAACCAAAACGTAAAGAACATGCCCAAAGTTTTTGTTGGGATGATGGTTTTTTCCTCTTGTTGATGTTGTTCGTTATCTTCATTATCCGAGATACAATTTCTCTCTGTTCTAACTCTATTTATTATCTTCTCTGAATCAATTAACTCCAAAATGTATAAAGGTTCTCCTCAATCCAACTAGCCTTATATTGAGTTCCAATACAACTTGACTAACTAAACCACACAAGCGATATATCACCATCTGCATATAAATTCGATAGACAATACATCCTGAACTAAACTCTTAAAGACCTTCATCTCTATTTTAGTCGACAGAGGAATAACCAATTTTGAATTGCCAGAACGGTGGGCCCAAACAAACAAATACCCAAAAGTTTAGAGGACTTTCCGACTAAACATTAACTCACCATTCATCTAGTTATCACAATAAGTTATATATTATTGGGAATTAGGGATTATTGGATTTTATTTCTTGGTACCTTTACCATTTCTTCAAGAACTTCAGAACCGTAATAGAGAAACTCAAATAAATTGGACGATGAATAGAGACGAAGGAGATCCATGCAAACCAAGTGCTGGCGAGGACAGAGTAAATGACGTAGCTCTGATGTGGGTTGAAGACACCATGCGTGTATTCACGCTACGGTTACGGCGTTTTCCACTACCATGGGCAACCGCAAAAAACGGAGGTTCAGTTTCCTATGAGAATATACTTCAGTACTAGATCGAGCCGGTCAAAAAAATATTTCCCATTTTCACAACCTAACATCAGTACAAACCTTAAAACAACATTTGTATTGAACAACACTGTCTGCCCTTTGCAATAATTTGGAAATACCCCTGTATTCAGAAATTTTCAATAAAATTTGATTATTTAAATAAAAAAAGAAAATTAAGAAACCAATTTTAAGCTCACACTACACTGAAAGAAATCTTGCACACTAGCAGAGGACTATGCACTTCGCATTGTCAAAAAGTATATAGCAACGAATATTTTATTATTATTTAATTAAAAATATTATAAATTTGATAACAAAAAACTGACAAACAAACGCTAGGGCATCGACTTTCCCCCAAATTGCATAATCCACATTGAAGAAACAAGTTGCAAATCCTGGATAAGGCTCGGTTCTTTCAGTGACCGAATTGAGAAATTCTTGTTTTAGGGAAGGAATATTTTTTTAAAGAGAATTTCTCTTGGGGATTTGTGTAGGAAAAAGAAAAAAAAGTGTAATGATTATGTTATTTTTTGAATTTATGTGAGTGAAGATTTATAGAGAATTTTAAAATTTGAATTTTGATTTGAGTAGAAATAAGGTTGTTTTTATTATTATTTTTTTGTAAAATTTTGAAGGAAAAAAGTAATGATTTTCCTGAAATGCAAAGGAAAATAACAGAGCCTAAGAAACTCGTGATTCCTCAAATTTACCCATGATATAATCAAGGTTTCAACCAATTGACCTTCCACATTGTAAGATTCAAATGTGCCGTCAATGAATTGCCGGACGTTTCTCTTAGTACACATTGCACACTCATCTAGTACAGATTGCTCATGTTCATTAGATTGTCCTTAATTTAATAGAAATGATTTATTTTCGTAAAATAGTGGTAAAAAATCCTAATTATACCATATGAAAGTTATGGACTTCTAGAATTTGAAGTTTTGTAAAAAAAAAAAAATTTAAGATTAATTTCTGAATTTTAGCATTACACATTTACTTGTAATACATTGCACATCCATCTAATATGCAGTGTAGATGAGTTTTTTCCCAAAAGAATAAAAATTTTAAGTCAAATTTACTAAAATAGGGACAAACTTGAACGCCTTTCCAAAGTAGAGAAAACAAAGTTGTCAGCTTCGTTTTCTGCTGAACGTGGCTGCGACTTTTTTCTTTTTATCTGAACCAATGGGCATCTTTTCGATCGATACGGCTGAAATTTCGACTCCAATGGGCACAAAGATTGTAGTATGGACTACTGGACTCACAGACGAACAAAATGATCGATGATGATGATTTGGTTGGAAAAGGAAGGTTTTTACTTCATGCTCATGCACAAGCCCAGGATCAATAGGGTGTGTAAAAAAACACGTAGCAGCTGAAAGATTCGAGCTGAAATCGGATCTCGGGTCCGCCTTCTGGAAATGGGGATTCGACAACATGGGAGAAGAGGTATCCAAGCTGTGGAACGCAGAGGAAGACATGAAGTTCCTACGCGTTGTTAATTTGCAGGCTAAATATATTGGTCATTGTTTCATCAATATCTTGTGAAGGGTTTTAACTTCAATTTGCCTTTTCCTTGCATTTTGTTTGTTCTTCCTTTGAAGGCTGAACTTTTTTTTTTTTTTTATATGCTTCAATGAAGGATCATCTGAAGCTGCGTATCTTGCTGCTGGTTCATTCGTAGAGGTATGAATCATTGTGCACTCCTTATTTATTTATTTATTTATTTCTGTGCATCCTCCGAAAGTTATAGATTGCACATACCTTGTTTGAGTATTGCACATTTACTAGTTATAGACTGCACTTCGCATTTTTATAAGCTGCACACCCATCTCATTCAGGAGTTTTTTTTTTTTAACCTAATTAATCAAATTTTAATGGAAAATACCCAAAATAGGGGCTGTCAAGACCTTTTCCGCAACAAGAGAAAAAGACTTCTAAAAAATCGGTTTTTCGAAAAAAATTTATTCAACATGCCACATCAGCGACATATCAAAAGTTTAAACCCACCAACTTTTATAAACATATACCCCATGACAATAAATCCAGAAAAACAACTTCAGCACGGGTCCTACCAATATACACATCTATATACATTTATGTATGTTTTTTTAGTACTATATTTGTGCAAGACACTTCTCTTCTTCGTCTGACCATAGCACCTTCACGTTGCTGCTACGTCGACCTTTGCGTTCGTTGTTGTCGTCGGGAGTGTCCTTTACACCAGGTTATGTAGAGTGTGGTGAGAACTATTGCGATGCAACAAATGAAAATGGTGAAGCTATCTCCTTATCGGATGAAGATCCTCCCAGGCTCAAACTTTCAAAATCATTTGACGTCTGTGGTGGTGGTGGATAGAGAAACGCTTGAGAAGGTGACATCCCAAAATGGCCACCCATTGCTCCAAAGTTGAAAACATTCTATGGAAAAAATTGTTGGTATGGAACTTGAAAAAACTGTTGATTGGGAAAAGAATGAGGGTTGGAATTTTGCGAGCTCGAATCTCCTTGCGTATTTGGCCGGGATTATTTTTAGTCATTTAGATAGAGAATTTGGATATGGATACCAATGAAAAAAAGATGAAAATCAAATTTTGTAAAAACTTGATTGAGAAGATATATGATTTTGATAAGGAGTAGAGAAATAATAGAATTGATAGGTATATATAGGCAAAAAAAGAGAAGGAAAGAAAAAGAATTAAAAAAAAAGAAAAAAGACTTATAGTCGTTGGAAATGGCTATATAGACAACCACTAGACCATGGGCCCCAACCAACGCTCCCGGAGATTAGGTTTATGATGTCGCCAACTCTAGTGGTATAAACCCACTGGGTTTTTTAAATCCAAAAATTTCACCATTACAACCACCCTAATGTGCTACTATTAGGAACATGCTACATACTTTAGGAATTGTATGTCATCTTCCATCTCTCAGACAACCTTTTCTTTGCTTCCTTGCTCACTAGTGATTCAAGAGGACCGGTGTGAAGAAAATGATTTTGTAAAGGAGAAAAAAAAAAATTTCAGGAAAACGATGTTTGAAAAGTCGATTTTGACGAGGGTATTGAGAATTGCACATTTAATGGTTATAGAATATTGCACATCTAATGTTAAAAAGTTGCAAACTCGTTTAGTACACATTGCACATTTCGTTTTAAAAAGTTGCACAGTAATCTAGTATACATTGCACATGTTTATTAAATTATCCTAAATTTAATAAAAAAATATTTATTTTTCTCGTAAATAGTGGTTAATAAATCCCGAATTTTACTATATGAAAGTTATGGATCTCTAGAATTTGAAGTTTATGCAAAGAAAAAAAAAAAAAAAAAGATTAATTTATGAATTTTAGCATTACACATTTAATTGTAAAACATTGTACATTTCTTTTCAAAAAATTGCACAACCATTTGGTACACAGTGTGGATGAGTTTTTTTTCCAAAAAAATTCTTTTTAAGTCAAACTTACTAAAATAGGGACTGACTTGAACGCCTTCCCAAAGTAGGGAAAACAAAGTTGTCATTTTCGTTTTGTACCCGAAGTGTCTGCTGCTTTTCTTTTATCTGAACCATCGGCCATCTGTTCAATACGGCGAGAATTTTGACTCAAATTCCGAGAGTGAAAAGTTGGTTGGCACGAAGATTGTAGTACGAACTGTTGGACTCACAGTTAAAGAAACAATCTACCATGGGAGAAGAGGTTTCCAAGCTGTGAAACGCGGAGGAAGAGATGAAGTTCCAATGCGTTGTTAATTTGCATGCTAAATCTATTGGTTGGTCATTTTTTCATCAATACAACACTTGAACGTTTGCTGGGCCGTAGCCAAGAGAGCATAGTAAGCTACTACTTCAATGTGCACATTTTGAGAAGAATGAGGATTGACACCGATGATGAGTTGGATGATGATGCCCCTCTTTCCAAAGGATCTAGCAGCAAACGACTGGAGGTGACAAAAGGGAAGGCTGCAATTAGCTGCTAACTATCTCATGAATCATGGGATGAGAAATGAGACAAGACTTTTCTGTCCATTTAAATTGGTTGATTGATGGTTATGTGTTTATAAATAGTACTTACATATTGAAAAACTTGGTTGTGGTAGATTGTTGTACCAACTAAGATTTGCCCGGAGCCTCACCCCTAGTGACTCCGCAATTGTTGTTATGTCGGGATCCTCAACCCGTATTATGTGAGATATATTAATCGTGACTAGACAAATTCCATCATCTTTCCTGTTGAAAAAAAAAGAAAAAACTAAATTGGCGGATTTGATTGATGTATAACTATTTGAACATCGTTTGAAGTTATTTCTTAAAATTTTGGTTTTTGTTTTACAATTTCTTTCACCCTTCTCCCCTCTTTCAATTTCTTTCACTCTTCTTCTCTTTCTTTATTTCTCTTCTATCTCATCTTATAATTTTTCTCCCATTTTCCCTATTCTCACTTTATCTCAGGGTTAAATCCCATGCGTTGGATTATTTGTGCCACCTTAATTTTGTACCAATTCAACGGCTATGAAATTTTCTACCCCTAGAAGGTACGAGAGTGGCACATATAACTGATAATTAAATTAAGGGTGTTATGGATTGATTGTATATGAATTTAATTTAATGATCCAATTAGGGAAAGTAAATATTTGAACCAATTTTACATGAAACTTAGAGGTGAAAAGAATCATATGAAAAACTTCACAAGAAAAATATTTAAAATTGACATACCTCACTTCACAACTATATATGTATCTTAATTAATTCAAAATTGGATATTGAGGAAATCCAATCTAGATTGTCCTAATTCCAACAAAAAATTTGACTTTACAATAACTATTTACTATTCATAATTAATGCTAAAACGACTATTTGATAATTTTTTTAACAAAAACAGGTATTAAATTTATATAAAAATAATATTTTAACATGAAATTGAGTAATGCACATTTATTGGTTATAGATTACACTTATCATTTAAACAAGTTGCACGTCTATTTAAAACACATTGCACATGTTCATCAAATTAACTGGCTATAGTTCTAATGGTCCTTTCTACAGAACTAATTTAGAGCATCTTCAACTAATAACATTGCTGGGGAATTATATATGAACCACACTTTCCAGAGGGTAAGGAACTTTTAGCAGAAAATGTATCAATCAAAATTCTCACAAAAAAAAAGAAAGAAAGAAAAGAAGAACATGACAAACAGTCAAATTATTCAACTCAGCGCCCCAAAACTTCACTGAAATTCGGAGGCTCCCAATACTCATGTTTGATGTATGCAGCTAGCTATGGTTGTCTTGGAAGAACTAGCAGGCTCCTCGAGATCGGCTAAGGCTTCCATGATAAGTTTTTGATGGGCTTTTTGGAGCTGCCAACCAACTTCGAGTCATGGCTTTAGGGTTTTCATCCCCTAATTGGTTATAGCTTCATCTTCATTGGACTAATTAGTATTTCTCCACTTGTCTTTCAGATCGATGTTTGAACGCCGGTGAAGAATAGCTCGGAATTCTTGGTCATTGAGGATTAGGGCCGCCCATTTTCCGACTAACTCCAGCTCGGAGTGCTGCTTCTTCTTTAGTAGTCCAGTATTTTTGCCCCATGGAATGGAATGAGGCTTTCTACAACAAATTAACACAAATAGGTATAATTATAAATCTGTAGGGTAATGTAATAAAACACAATTAGCAGCAGCACTTGAACTGTGATTTCCTAAAGAACGGGTCATCCATTGAAAATATTTTTTCTTTCAATAAAAAAAAAAATTTATGTAATAAATTAATGTGTATAATTAATGATATATAAATTAATTAAAATAAATACATAATGTTTTAATAAATAGTACTTTTGGTATAGGATTTGGTCAATTGTTGAGATTGGGAGTACATTTTTGGTCCAGACCAAACCATTGCACATCGTTCTCAAAACTAAAACAAAAAAGGGGCCAAATACATTGCACATCTCCTTTTAAAAAATTGCACATCTATTTAACAAACACTGCACATTTCCTTTACATTGGCCTTATTTTAATAGGAGTTATATTTTTCCATGTTATAGTGCTAAGAAATGTGTCGTATCGTACTGCATGGCACTTACAAAATTTTAAATTTATGTAAAAATATTTTTATTTTACATAAAATTAAGAATTGCATGCACATATATTGCACTTCTATTTATTACACATTGCACATTTTTTCCAGATAAAAAATTATAATATAGAGCAATAAATTATAAATTTTCCTTAATCGAACCATTCACCTTTTACTCTCTTCTCTCTTCACCTTATTCCTCTTGTCCTTCCGATCTTTTCTTTCCTCTCAAATCCATGTTTTTTAAAGGTAAGATCTCTGCAATTCTTTTTGTTCTTTTTTTTAACTACTAAAACAAAACTGAAAGTGATTCTTGGTTTCTTTGTGAGATGTGTGTTATACCATGTGATCGATGCAATATCATTCACTTTATACTTTTAGTTTCTTTTGTTCTGTCCACTAAGAGTAAAGTAATCTCAGTAGACACGAAAAAACAGAGAAAAATGGATAGAGGATCCAGACTCCCACAAGAGGTGTTTTTTCCAAGAAAATATTAACTCATTATGAAATACCCATTAATTCTTATACAAAAATTAGTGAGCGAGTTCAATTTTTTTTTTTTTTAAAATTTTTTTAGTAGTGAGCGAGTTTTTTGTACTTTAACTGCTTCGATGAAGGTTATTTAATTCAGAAAAAAATGAATTTTATTCCATTTGCTGATATTTGGGCGAACAAAAAAAACTTTTTTTGAAAATCACATTTAAAAATGTGGGTTTCATCAAATTCGACCCTTTGTGTTTGGTTAAATTTACCCACAACAGACACCTGTCCGAACAAGTTTTTTTCCGAATACAATTATTATTTGGCTGATAAATAACTATACCTTTCCAGAAAATAATTGGATAGAAAAAATGGCCTGAGAATCTGGCCCGCCTCTTGTGGTGGAGAGTTTGCATGAACTCGTACCCGTTTATAAAGAAACAATGTTTGAAAATTTTACAAGTGGTTGCTTGGCCAAACGGGCATGAACCCCTCCAAATTTCCTATGTCCTCTCATTTTCTTTCCCAAAACAAAAATTGTTCCTCTTTGTATGCTCACAATGTGTTTGTTATTTGTAACAGTTTTTTTGCTGTTTTCTTTTCTTTCGTGACATCTCCCTCTACTATTATCAAGAAATCCGTCGAGAAAGTTGTCACCAAACTTTCATTTTTTTTTTCATAAACGAATCATAACTAGGATTCCAGTTTTCTTTTTTTCCAATTTGATTTTAGGGAATTAGTTTCAACTTATTTCCGTTTTCTTGATTTCATATGTATAAATATACCCATTGCCCTTTTGGGACTTGATTCATTGCAGCCTGGAAATTGGAAGATAGAAGAGAAGAGGTGAGTCTCAAATTAAATGTCTATGATTCTGTGAATATTGCATGGCATTCTCTTTTGTGTTGAATGTATTATGTCTGTTTTGATTTGATCTTTTGCATAATCTGATGAAAATTAAGGGGATATTGTTCATGCTTAATTATATATTGGTTTCGTTTTATGTTTCAAAACTCATTTTCAAACATAAAAATGTTTGGCACATTTTTTTTTCAAACTCGTATGACATATTTTTTTCCGGAAGATATTGTTTAGAAAACATTTGGGTACCAATTTGTTTTCACATAATCTCCAACATTCCAGCTAAATTTGGAGAAACTATTTCTCAAAATTCCCTCACCAAACACAATTTTTTGTAATCAACTTTTCTAAAAACATGCTCATTTGCATGTTTTTTGAAAACATGTTTTTAGAAAGATTTTTGCCAAACCTTCCCTTAAAATGTGATAATGAATAGGCCTTAATTTGTAGGGGAGGGAATGAAGGTGAGGAATAATTTAATTTGATGTTTAATCCATTGAAAATGAAGCAATGTTGGTTTCAAAAGAAGAAAATCATTGAAGCTTTTAGATTTGTGGATGTCAATGCAAACCCGAACAAACAGAAGTGAAATCCAGAATTTGAAAATCTAGAATAGACATTTTTCTTCCTATTAGTTCAGATCCAATGTACTACCACAATCACGTACCATAATTTTAAAATACTAGTGTTTTCATATTCATTTATTAGTTTGCATCCAAAACAACCGTATCTTGAAGTTATGATACACGGTTAACTGTTGGTAGAAAATTAGTGGTGCAAATAATTTGAAGGCTTCCTAGATAGATAGGTTGATTTTGTCTGTCTCAACTTTCATATTAATTCATTCTTTTACAGGAACAATTTTCAGCATAGATAATTTCTACCAAAGTGACTAAGATGGCAAATATTACTGTCCCTGAGAAAATGCAGAAAAGCTCTGATCCAAGACAACTCAGAAGGTGCTCAACTGGTTTAATAGGAAACAGGACTATTGAACCTAATTTCTTGCCAAATTATCTTAAAAGTACTTCAACTGGCTCCTGCCATGATTTCTGCAAATATGGTGCTCACAAACCTAATTCCCAGTCCAAGACAGTAGAAAGAACTCCAATGGCGAAGGGATTTTCGGCCGCACCCCAGAAAAGCGCGGAACCTGCTAAAGATGATACATTTTTACTGCCAAAGAGGAGATCATCCAGCACTTTTAGGCCACCATTATTGGTCATCCATGAAAAGAAGGTCACGAGTCCTAAGCCTTCTGAAGAATTGAAGCAAAAACCTTCGAGACAGAAAGAGTGTTGCATTTCGAAAATCAAACAAGTGAGACAAAAAGACATCAAAATCAGCTCAGTGAATAATGGAGCATCACCCAAAGGCACCAGAAATTCCAACAAAAGTAAGGAAGCTACTCCTTTGCCTCCCACTGCTACTTCCCCATCTCGCGGAAATGGCGTGGCAAAGTTGAAAAAGATGGTGTCAAATCTTAAAGGGAAGAAGGAGGTAACTTCTCCAGCTGCAACTCGGTTCCAAAATCGCAAGAAAGAAGGGAAAACTACACCAAAGAAGAGTATGGAAAGCCTTAAAAAAGCTGGAGTGCAGCATTCTAATGATGAAGCTGTCCCAGAGAAGATTATTCATGTTGTTGAGACAAAAACTCAGAATTCCAAAGACATATCCTCTGAGGAAAAGGAAAAGATGCGTTTATTTATTAACCGGAAGGTAAGGGAGGGAGATCATGAATCTGAATCTCCACATAAGCTCAAATTCAAGAAAGGAAAAGAAATTGAAATCGAAAGCGAGAACAATGGAGCGGGAAGAAGGCTCAAATTCAAGCCAGCAAAACTACTTGGCAATGAAAACGAACATAAAAATGCTGAAACCATGGTGAAGAAAACCTCCAAAACACCAGACATTGCACCCGATCAACCCGAGGAAACTATTAATGAAGTCGATGAAGTTGTTCTCCTGCATCAAGATCCCAAACAGACTGAAAACACTCAGACTTTATACAATATTGTGATCAAGAAGACAGCAAAAAAACTGGTTAAAACCAAGAATAGTAATAAGGTCAAAGCCCTGGTGAATGCCTTTGAAACCATAATCACCCTTCAGGATGACAAGTCTAAAGGAAAAGGGAAGGCATAGTTATCTATCATATATAGGAGTATAGGCATTATACCATGCCATCTCCATTTCTGTGACACTCAAGAAATGGAGAAGGTGCATGATGAATGCCCCTAGAATTGGGAAATTGGAGTGGTTGTTATAGTATATATCAAAATCAAGTACTAGATATATATTAAGTACTAAGATTTTATAGGCTGATAGAACCAATCATCTCATATTATTGAGATTGAGAATGAAATGTTGGTTGAATAATTGGATGTTCCAATTCTTCATTAAGTAACATTCCTTTATAATATTTGAATAATTATTTATTAGTTTGGTTGTTCTTTAACATTCAGACTCTGTAGATTGTAGGATATAAAAATATCTTTATCGTGGTGAGATTAACGCGCAACAGAATAAACAAATAAGAGTTTAAAATGTATGTGCATGCTCACTCTCTCAACATACAATTTGTCTCGTCCCTCAAAAACAAAAATCTTTTATCCCTTTTCTCAACGAGCCGAAATGCTTCATTTTCTTACACTCATATAGCCTATAGCCGAAAGGCTTTCTCACACCCGAGAGGCAACAAGATGGAAGGCTTTCTCTCACAACCTTTAACTGTCAAAGAAAACTATACCCCATGAGTTCTTAATATAAACCTCATAGTTACAAAATTCTTATCAAAAACTAATTTTCCAAAACCAAATTGGAAACACTAAACTAATAAATGTTAAATCTCACCACAAATATAATTTTCAAATTAATATTGGTTTAAATTTCCAACACAGCTGCAAAAATCAATGATCGCAAACAGGTCGAACTATCCGACACAAGTTTTTGCACGCGCGCAGTTTTTTTATTTTATTAAAACATGTGATACTTTTTCTTTTAGCCTCAAAAGTATCACGTGTATGTATGAATTGAATTATTGTGTGTATATAGCTTTCAATTTATCTTGT
Organism: Leptodermis oblonga; assembly: GCA_016801395.1. NCBI lineage: Eukaryota > Viridiplantae > Streptophyta > Magnoliopsida > Gentianales > Rubiaceae > Leptodermis > Leptodermis oblonga. The sequence continues at coordinate 35,772,607 of CM028759.1, forward strand.
ATCGGTTATAGCATCAGATGTATCGAGGTTCACTGCTGATGTATTGCATGCCGGCTTCTTTTGTATTTTTGAAAAAGTATTGTCTATAGCATCTGATATAGTGTCTAGCGTATAACCTTTGATGTATTGTGTATGACTTATAGCATATCAAGTTTTGCTGTTGATCTATTACTTGTTTTTTTTTTCTTTAAAAAAAGTATGGCGTATAACCTCTGATGTGTCGTTGATCGCTTATAATCTTTGATTTATCGAGTTTAGTTGCTACCGTATTGTCTATTCCTAAATAATAAAAAATGGTATTGCATATAGTGAAAATAAATATCAATCATAAGGGTTGAAGTACCAGCTGTTTAAAAAAGTATAACATATTTCTACAAAATAAAAAATAATAATAATAATAATAATAATAAATTAAAAATAAAAAATCATATATAGCATTTGATGTATCACATATCTCATAATATTTAATTTTATCGAGTTTAGTTACTGATGTATTGCATGTTTCTAAAATAAAAGGTAAAAAGAATTTGCTTATAGTGAAAAGAAAATTGTCGGTTATAATGGTTGAAATATCACCTACTTTAAAAATTATATCCTGTTTATAAAAAAATAAAACAAAAATAAAATTGAAAAAACAAAGAAAGGCGCACCCGTCGGACTGTATATTCGTTTGACAGGACTGTTATAAAATACAAAATGAGTTGCAAACCAATATATAGGTTATACTATTTGTACATCATAGTTGTTTTACACACACTAGCTGGAATCGTAGCGAGATCGAGGAAGGAACCAACAATGGCAGCTATCGTTACATCTCCCTCCCGCTCCCAGATGCGCTTAGTCTGTCAAGAAATTCATCCTGAAAGCTGTCACCAACGTTTCATTTTCTTTCCAACGAACCATAACTGGGGGATTCCTCTTGTATATATATATATACCCGTTGCCCTTTTGGTATTTCATTCATTGCAGGCTGAAATTTGGAAGATAGAAGAGAAGAGGTGAGTCTCAAATTAAATGTCTATGATTCTATGAATATTGCATGGCTTTCTCTTTTGTGTTGGATATATTGTCTGTTTTGATTTTATTTTTTGCATAATCTGATGAAAATTAAGGGAATATTGTTCATGCTTAATTGTAGAATGTGGTAAATCTACGCAATTTTCAGAATATTTTCAGGGATTGAACGAAGTTTGATATTTTGTAAGGAAAGAATGAAACCTAATTATAATGGCATCAAAAGAATGTTTTCCTTTGCGATTTGATTCCTCAGTTTACCTTCATTGAGTTTTAATAATTGTAATGTTTCCTTTCTTCAAGAACATTGTCTTGGTTTCCTTCATGTTTTTGGATTAGTGGCTATCAAACCTGAAAAAACAGAACGAAATGCAGAATTTGACAATCTAGAATAGACATTTTTCCTTTCTCATATGAGTTCAGATTCCATGTACTACTTATCATTTACCAACCATGTATTAGAACTTCGAAACAGGGGTGGTGTTGTCAAGTTTCAAAATACCCAGTATTTTAAAGTTGGGATACTCGGTTGGTACAGAATCAGTGGTACATATGATCTGAAGGCTCCCTATATATAGGTTGATTTTGTCTATCTCAATTTGCATACTGATTCATTCTTTTACAGGAACAATTTTCAGCATATATAATTTCTACCAAAGTGACTGAAATGGCAAATATTACTGTCCCTGGGAAGCTGCAGAAAACAAGCTCTGATCCAATACAACTCAGAAGGTGTTCAACTGGCTTCATAGGTGATAGGACTAATGAAGCTAATGTCTTGCCAAATTACCTCAGAAGGACTTCAATTGGCTCCTGCCATGATTTCTGCAAATATGGTGCTAAACAAGGATCCAAGAACGCAGAAAGGACTCCAACGGTGAAGGGATTTTCGGCAGCACGCAGGAAAAGCACCGAACCTGCTAAAAATGATACATTTTTACTGCAAAACAAGAGTTCATCCAGCAATTCCAGGCCACCACTGGTTTTCAGTACTGAAAGGAAGGTCATGAATCCTAAGCCTTCCCAAGAATTGAAGAAAAAATATTTGGGTTCGAAAGAAAGTTGCATTTCGGCTACCAAACAAGTGAGAAAAAAAGACATTGAAATCTGCTCAGGGAATGGAGCATCCACTAGTACTGAACAGAATAGTAGTGCATTATTTAAAACAGGGAAAGGCACTAGAAATTCCAACAAAAGTAAGGATCGAACTCATTTTCCACCCAGTACTAGTACCCCATCTTGCAGATATGGCGCAGTAAAGGTGAAAAAGATGGTGTCAAATATCAAGCAAAAAGGGAAAACTACACCAAAGAAGCTCATGAGTTATAATAACAGTATGGATAGCCTACAAAAATCTGGAATATTGCAGCATCCTAATGATGAAGATGTCCCAGAGAAGATTATTCATGTCGTCAAAACAAAAACTCAGAATTCCAAAGACATATCCTCTGAGGAAAAGGACAAGCAGAAGGCAAGGGAGGCAGATCATGAATCTGAATCTCCGCGAAAGCTGAAGTGCAAGAAAGTAAAAGAAATTGAAATCGAAAGCGAGAACAATGATGCAGGAAACAGGCTCAAATTCAGGGAAGAAAAACTACTTGACAATGAAAATGAACAGAAAAATGCTGAAACCATGGTGAAGAAGTGCTCAAAAACACCAGACATTGCAGGTGATCAACCAGATGAAACTACTAATGAAGTCGATGAAGTTGTTCTCCGGCATCAACATCCCAAACAGACTCAAAACATTCAGAGTTTATACGTTAATGTGATCAAGACAAAAGATAGTAAGGTCAAAGCCCTTGTTAATGCCTTTGAAACCATAATCACCCTTCAGGATGACAAGTCTCAAGGAAAAGTGCAGGCATAGGTATCTATCATAGGAGTATTGGCATTATGCCATTCCATCTCCATTTCTTTTGACACTCGAGAAATGGAGAAGGTGCATGATCAATGTCCCTAAAATTGAGCATTGGAGTGCTTGTTATAGTAGATATCAAAATCAAGCACTCTGTCTGTGGTTATATATCTACTCTATAGATCAGTACTAGATATTAAGTACTAAGATTTTATAGGCTGATAGAACCAATCATCATATTATTGAGATTGTGTATGCAATGTTGGTTGAATAATTGGACCATAACTGATGTTCCAATTCTTCATGAAGTAACATTCTTTTATAATATTCGGAGCAATTTCTTAATAGGATGTTCTTTCACATTCTTTCCCATTCAAGACTCAGTAGATTTTAGGATATAAAAATGTCCTTATTACGATGTCGATGCGCTACGATTGTACACAATAACGAGATATGATCCATATAGCCAATCCCACATAGTGGAACAAAGATTTAGTTGTTGTTGTTGCAGTTTTTTTTACTGACATTAAGGCGCAACAAAATAAACAAGGAAGGAAGAGTTCACAATGTATGTGCTCATCCTCTCAACATACAATATCTCTCATCCCTCAATTGTTTTCATTTATCCATTCTCTCAAGGAGCTAAAATGCTTCATTTTCTCACACACTCATATGGCCTATACTCAGTGGCGAATCCAGAAACTACGTTTTATAAATTTTGGAGGGGTCTAATATACATATAAATTTTTTTTTTACAGTTAAATACATTGTAAAAAATAATTTAATAGAAAAATATACACTTGTAATAAGAGTGCAGGAGAGAGTTGGAGGGGTCAGGGGACCCCCTGGCTCTGCCCCTACCTATAGCCAAAAGGCTTTCTCACCCCCGAGGCTCCAAGCCAGAAGGGGCCTTCTCTCACATCCTCTAACCTCCAACATGTGTTCTTTAGATAAACCCCATAGCTACAAAATCCTTATAAAAATCTAATTTTTTAAAACCAAATTGAAAATGACTAAACATATAACTGTTAAATCTTACCACCAATATAAGTTTCAATTAATATTGGTTTAAATTTCCAACACAGCTGCATAAATTAATATGAGTTTTTTGCACGCACACAATTTTTTGAAAAGAACATGTGATATTTTTTCTTTTAATTATTAAAAGTATCACGTGTATGCATGAAGTATTCCGTGTGCATAGGATCTGATGTATCATGTATCGCTAATAACTTCAAATGTATCAAGGTTTGCTACTGATGTAATATTGGATGCCTTTTTTTGTATTCTTTAAAAGGTTTTACCTATAGTTGATGTATTATATATCGCTCATAACCTTCGATGTATTATGTATGGCTTATAGCATATGATGTATTAACTTTAGCTGCTGACCTACACTAGAGCCTACATAAAGTAATACTCTAAAAATTAATAAATTCTCTAAGATAATTTTTGTTTTCAATCCTGACTCAAGCCAGTTCCAAAAATTATAAATTCTAATAAAATAATAAGATATTAGTTTTTAGAAAGACGTGCATATAAATATATAGTCTCGCGAATATCATAAATTAATAATCTTCAAAATGTTCAAATATGACTCGGACAGTTTACTAAAATATAAATCTATTGTTGTTTGTCTTTTCTGGAAATATTAATTTAGGTTGATTTTGACTCTTACTTTAATAATTGCATCCAAATATTGCTATGTTGAATTCTCAAACTGCAACAAAAATTTTTGAATTGTCATTGCCACTTTGGACTCTTGAACAATATTCATCATCATTTTCACCCGAGAAATCCCATATGTTATTGACATCCAGCGGATTTACAATGGGGGTACGTGCCCACAGTGGCCCCTACCGCCACTTGTATATTTAGTAGAATTTTTTTGGGAAAATCCCTTTTAAGGGCGTTGTAAGATTTGAAATTATTTAAAACGGTGTAAATAATTTATAATTCCTATTAAGGGCATAAAATTATATTTAATATTTAATTATTTTTCTAATACATTTTTACCCTTCTTCTCCCCTGTTTTTTCTACCGATTATTTCTATTTCATTTTTCCTCTTCCTTTCTTCTGTTCAGCCGCCTCATGACAAACCACAAAACCATGCTTCACCCTTCTCTTTCCATGCCCGCAGACAGTAAAGAAATAACTAACATATCATAACTTCATATCTACAAAACCTTCAAACAAAAAATATGAAATTCTTCTGTTTACCCTTGGGAAAATTCTTGTTTGCCCTTTCACATCATAATTTTTTTGTTTCCAGAATGGTTTTTCCTTGCTTCCGTCAATATAGCATCCAAAGGGTCAAAATTCTCTGAAGGTAAGTAAGGTAAAAGCCTGGTTGCTTGCTTCTGAAAGCAGCCGACACCAGGGATCCAAATTATTGCTTTGAGGATATCAATCTATAACTCAAATATACAAGTCCCGGCAGGAAAACAAATGAGGAAAAAAATAAAAATAAAAAGGAAAGAGAGACAGAAAGAAACAAAATTATGATGTGAAAGGGTAAGGAAGAAGAATTTCATTTTTTTTTTTTTTTTTTTTTGGATTGAAGGTTGCAGGCATGGTTTGGGAGAAGTAAAATTATGATATGTTAGCAATTTTTTTACTGTATGCTGACATGGAAGGAGAAGGGTGCGATTTGGTTTTGTGGTTTTTGTGTGGCGGCTAAAGATAAGAAAGGAAGATAAAAAATGAAATACAGGGAAGCCGTAGAAAAACTGAAAAAATATGGGAGAAAGAAAGAGTACAATAAGGGTAAAAATGTATTTGAAAACGTAATTAAATATTAAATATAATTTTATGCCCTTGATAGGAATTATAACATATTGACACCCTTTTAAATAATTTCAAATCCTGTAAAGCCCTTAAAAGGAATTTTCCCAATTTTTTTTTATTTATTAAATTAATATATTATGTCCCCACTATTTTTCTGAATTATAAATTAAACATAAATAATACATATGATTATTTTTTTTCTAGAGTATTTGTAAGATTCACAACGCATAGCCAAATTGTATTAAGATTATGATTATTTTTTCTAGAGTATTAGTAAGATTCACATTGATTAGAGCAAAAATTGCATTCAAAGCGAAAAACGTAAGGAATTACTAAATAAATTTTTTTTTCTCTTTTATTATTTTTGTTATCTTTTTTTTTTATTTTAATTTAACCCTATTATAAAATATAATTTTTTTGGTCATACAATATATACTAAATACTGTGCCCCCACTAAAATAAGCTCCACAACTGTTGACATCCATTCTTTGGGATAATCAAGATCTTTAATCATATTTTCAAACTCATGAATGCCTGCTTTAAAAGTTATATCATTTAAGTCATTTGAGACTATATTATCCCCTAAACGAATTTGGGATGTAAAAAACACTTTTTCAATTAATATATTATATGTTTATCGATTAAATAACATCTCTCTAAATCAATAGAATTTCATGGTCTCAAGGTTATCAATTTGTAGAGGTTTTACAATGTTAATTACATGTTTCTTTCTTTTGAAAAATTATCGCGTATAGCTTCTGATGTATCGTGTATCACTTATAGCTTTTGATTTTTTGAGTTCAGTTGCTAATCTATTGTTTGTTTCTAAATAATAATTAAATATATTGCATGTAGTGGAAAAAAAAAGTATCGATTATAAGGGTTGAAGTATTGACTATTTAATAAAGTATAGCGTGTTTCCACAAGAAAAAAGAAAAAAAAATGTATCACACATAGCATTCGATGTGTCGCATATCGCTTATAGATTATAACTTGTCGAGTTTAGCTGTTGATTTATTGTATGTTTCTAAAATAAAAAAAATAAAAACAATTTGCTTGTAATGAAAAAGAAAATTCTCGATTATAAGGCTTGAAATATCACATATTTTAAAAAGTATAGCCTTTTTATTAAAAAAAATAAAAAAACAATAACAGGAAAAAAGAAAGGCGCACACGTGTGTAAATCTCGTGTCGGATGGTACACCTTTTTGACAGGACACTTATAAAATACAAAATGAGTTGCAAACGAATATACCATACAGGGTCAATGCTATTAGTACATCATAGTTGTTTTGAAACACACTGGCTGGAATTGTTGGAGCCCGAGGAAGGAAACCAACCATGGCAGCTACCGTTACATCTCCCTCCCAGATGCGCATCTTAAGAAAGCTGTCACCAATGTTTCATTTTTTCTTCAACGAACCATAACTGGCCCGGCCAATTTGATTTTGGGGAAGTTTCTACTTATTTCTGTTTCCTATATATATATATATATATATATCCAGTGCCCTTTTGGTATTTGAATCATTAATTGCAGACTGTAAACTGGAAGATTTACAGAAGAGAAGAGGTGAGTCTCAAATTAAATGGCTTTATATATATATATATATATATTTCTGTATTGATTGCTCCATCTTTTGTATAATTTGATGAAAATTAAGGGGAAATATTGTTCATGCTTAATTCTAACATGTGGTAAACCTACGCAACTTTCAGAATCTTTCTTGGCATTGAAGGAAGTTTGAACTTTCTTGGAAAAAGGAACAATGAAGCAATGAAATTAACCTAATTATAATAATGGCATCACAACCTTTGCAATTTGATTCCTTATATAGTTTACCTTCATTCAGTTTCAAGAATTGTAATGTTGGTTTTCCTTCAAGCTTTTAGAATAGTGGATGTCAAACCTTTAAAAAACAGAATGAAATACAGAATTTGACGATCTAGAATAGACATTTTCCTTCCTCGTACAAGTACAGATTCCATATACAACTTATCATTTACCAACCATGTACCACAACTTCGTAACATGGGTGTATCGATCCATAGTCATTTATTACTTTTCATACAAAACATCCTAATAGCAGAATTAGTAATACAAATGATCTGAAGGTTGATTTTGTCTGTCTCAACTTGCATACTAATTCATTCTTTTACAGGAACAATTTTCTGCATATATAATTTCTACAAAGTGACTGAAATCGCAAATATTAATTAGTGTCCCTGGGAAGCTGCAGAAAACAAGCTCTGAGCCAATACGACTCAGAAGGTGTTCAACTGGCTTCATAGGGGTTAGGACTAATGAAGCTAATCTCTTGCCAAATTACCTCAGAAGGACTTCAATTGGCTCCTGCCATGATTTCTGCAAATATGGTGCTAATAAACATGAATCCAAGACAATAGAAAGGACTCCAACGGCGAAGGGATTTTTGGCAGCACGCCGGAAAAGCATGGAACCTGCTAAAAATGATACATTTTTATTGCAACACGAGTAAATCCCGCAATTCCAGGCCACCACTGTTTTTCAGTACTGAAAGGAAGGCCATGAATCCTAAGCCTTCCCAAGAATTGAAGAAAAAATATTTGGGTTCTGTTACGTATTATATATAGAATGCTAGCTGTATATATTTAGATAGATACAATCAAGGATAATTGATTGTCTAATTATGTATAGTGATCCTTGTGATTAGTTCCTACCTAAAATAGGAGCACCCAAACATGTATATATGTATACGATTTGTTAATGAGAAATATATTCAGAAACCTAATTACCATGTACTTAGACAACATGGTATCAGAGCCATAAACGTTTTCTTTTCTTGGCTCGCTTCGGCTTGTGTTAGTAGTGGATTCAGTCTCTGTTTCCACTCAATTAGTGGTGCTGTGGCAGCACCGTTTAGTCCCTGTCGTGGCGTAGCCGCTGGGTCTGGTCTCCGTCTGTCAGTTCACCACCGCTCTGCTAGGTTTCTACAGAGCCGCCGGTGGTTGTTCACCGTTCGTATCCTCAGATCGTCGCCGTTGCCGCTGCAGTTCTTCTGGTCTCATCAGTAGCCTTCAGGTTGGCTTTATCTGTACACTGATCAGGTTTAATTCTCAGTTTCATCCATATTTGGAGGCTTTATTTGCGATTCGATTTCATTCGTTTTGGTGCTGTTTTGCTGCTGGTAGTTCTAATTTAGGTGATTGATTTGAATTGGATTGGGTTGTTGTTGGCTTTTTTTTGGACTGTTGCTGAAATTTATTTTAGATTGGGCTGTTGGAACCTTATTCAGATTTTGCTATAGTAATTTGATTTTGGGTTGGGCTTCTCAGCAATTTGATTTCAATTGGTCTGGGCTACTACAAGTTGATTTATTTTTTATTGGGTTGTTGGAACCTTATTCAGATTTTGCTATTCGCATTTAGCTAAGTATGACAGACCAAAAGGCAGTTGTTGTATTTGACATGGTTCCGGTGATGTCAAAAATCACTGAGCATAAATTGAGTACTACCAATTATCGTGAGTGGCGTCACACCATTGAGTTGTATTTGCTCAGTATTTCTATGGACTCTCATTTGACCGATGATCCTCCTAGTGATGAATCCAAGAACTTGCCTTGGCTGCGAGAAGACGCTCGCCTGTATTTACAAATCCGCAACTCCATCAACAGTGAAGTCGTTGGTATGATTAATCACTGTAAGACAGTGAAAACCTTGATGGCGTATTTGGAGTTCATGTATTCAGGGAAAGGGAATCTTAACCGTATTTATGACGTGTGTCTAGCATTTTACAAGCCCGATAGAGGTGATAAGTCTCTCACCGGTTATTCATGGAGTTCAAGAAGACCTATGAGGAACTCAATGTTACTTCCTCTCAGTCCTGATGTGACCATTCTCTCAGACTCAAAGATTTCTTCCCTTGAAGACGTTTTCACTAGGATTCTTCGTACAGTGACTTCTGCCCCTGCACAGACAGTTCAGGCTAACAGTGCCCTCTTCAGCCGTGAGTCTGGGAAGCAACTATACAGGCCTAATGGTGGTAATAAGGGCCCAGGGACCAACAAGGTTGTGAGCACTCGTGGGCAAGAAGACATAATTTGCCATTACTGTCATAAGCCTGGTCATCTTAAGCACGATTGCCGCAAGTTGCAGTTCAAAAATACACAGTCCGCCCATGTCGTCACTTCTTCTGAACCATCGAAGAACACTGTTATGATCTCTGCCAAGGAGTATAGCAATTGCTCTAACGCCCAGAAGCACCACCCCTTCCGCCCACTCATGTTATTGCTCTTGTCGAGTCAGGTAACCCTAGTGCATGTCTTGTTTCCTCTTCCTTCCCGAAATGGGTCATTGACTCTGGTGCCACAAATCACATGACAGGTAATCCTCAGTTATTCTCTATTTTTCAGTCTCACGAGTCTTCCACCCCAGCTGCCTTAGCTGATGGTTCCACATCTTATGTTGTTGGATCCGGCACCATCACTCCCACACCCTCATTGCCCTTATCATCGGTTCTCAGCCTCCCTAATTTCTCCTTCAACCTAGTGTCCGTTAGCAAACTTACTCGTCAACTTAACTGTTGTGGCTTATTTTTCCCTGACTATTGTTTGTTTCAGGATTGTGTGATGGGGAAGATTATTGGTAAGGAAAATGAGTCTGGAGACCTATACATTCTGGATACACACATACCGTCTTTAGCCTATTTGAGAGGTGTAACTCCACTTGAAGCACATTGTCGGTTGGGTCATCCCTCACTTCCGCTGTTGAAGAAGATATTTCCTAAAATGTCTAGTATGTCTTCTTTAGATTGTGAGTCATGTCAATTTGCTAAACACCATCGTGTTAGTTCTAGTCCACGCAACAATAAAAGAGCCAATGCTCCATTTGAGTTAGTACATTCTGATGTTTGGGGTCCTTGTCCGGTTGTCTCTAAAACTGGTTTTCGTTATTTTGTTACATTCGTTGATGATTATTCTAGAATGACATGGTTATATTTGATGAAAAGTCGTTCTGAGTTGTTCTCCCATTTTTCCTCATTGTGCTGAAATTCGTACTCAATTTGGAGTGTCTATTCAACATTTGAGAAGTGATAATGCCAAAGAGTATCTCTCTGCCATATTTCAAAATTACATGACCCAACATGGCATTCTTCATCAAACTTCCTGTGTCGATACACCGTCTCAAAATGGTGTTGCTGAAAGAAAGAATCGACATCTTCTTGAAACTACTAGAGCTCTGTTACTCCATATGCAGGTTCCCAAACATTTCTGGGCAGATGCTGTGTCTATAGCTTGCTTTCTGATTAATCGCATGCCCTCTTCAGTCTTATCTGGTACAACCCCTTTCCATACCCTCTTCCCGAATAAATCCTTATTTTCGATTGAACCTCGAATATTTGGTTGTACCTGTTTTGTTCGGGATGTCCGTCCTCAAGTTACAAAGCTTGATCCCAAGTCCTTGAAGTGCATTTTTCTTGGGTATTCCCGTGTGCAAAAAGGGTATCGGTGTTATTCTTTTGATTTAGGTCGTTATCTCGTCTCTACTGATGTTACTTTTTGGGAGCATAACCCATTTTCTCCAACTTCTGAGTCTTTGAGTCAGGGGGAGGATTATGATTTGTTACTATATCCTGTCCATCCTTCTAGTCCTCCATCTATTCCTCCTTCCTCTATTCCTGTTCGCCCCCCTATAACACATACGTACTCTCGATATCTTCTAGTTGCTCCTTCCTCCGTACCTACATCTCATGTTGCCCCTTTCCCAGTTGCTCCTATCCTAGCTGCTCCTACTCCATGTCCCGATGCGCCAGTGCCTTCCTCGTCAGATCCACATCCTCTTATTCCAAGTGATGATCTCCCTATTGCTATCCGTAAAGGTAAACGTGCTTGCACTTATCCTATCTCTTCGTTTGTCTCTTATAACCATTTGTCTCCTACTTCGTCCTCTTTTGTTGCTTCTCTCGATACTGTTCGTATTCCTAATACTATTCATGAGGCTTTAGCCAATTCTGAGTGGCGTCAAGCTATGATAGAGGAGATGTCAGCCTTGGATACCAATGGTACATGGACCTTGGTCAATTTACCTAGTGGAAAGGGATATTCTTATCTCAAAGAAAGTATGTGCTTGATCTATTGTCAGAAACAGGAAAATTGGGGGGCTAAACCATGTACTGCCCCAATGGTTCCTAATGTGCATCTTACAAAAGAGGGTGAATTGTTTGATGATCCGGAGAGATATAGACGTTTGGTTGGAAAATTGATTATCTCACAGTAACTCGGCCAGATATTGCATACTCAGTTAGTGTGGTTGGTCTGTTTATGTCATCTCCGACCATTGATCACTGGAAGGCAGTGGAACAGATTCTGTGTTATTTGAAATGAGCAGTTGGATGTGGGATTTTATATGGGAATCATGGTCACACGAGAATTGAATGTTTTTCAGATGCTGATTGGGTAGGGTCGAGAATGGATCGGAGGTCCACCACAGGGTATTGTGTCTTTTTTGGATGTAATTTGGTTTCTTGGAGAAGCAAGAAACAAAAGGTTGTGTCACTCTCGAGTGCAGAATCTGAATACAGGGCTATGAACAAGTTAGTATGTGAGATAATGTGGATATATCAGCTTCTCAACGAAGTGGGTTTAGAAGTCTCTATGCCAGCTAAGTTGTGGTGTGATAACCAAGCTGCAATCCACATAGCCCTAATTAATCCAGTCTTTCATGAACGAACGAAACACATTGAGATTGATTGTCATTTCATTCGTGAAAAGATTCAACAGGGTTTAATCTCTACTGGATATATAAGAACTGGAGAGTAGTTAGGAGATATCTTCAAAGGCTCGGAATGGAGTAAGGGTTGATTACCTCTGTTACAAGCTAGGCATGATTAACATCTATACTCCAGCTTGAGGGGGAGTGTTACGAGTTATATATAGAATGCTAGCTGTATATATTTAGATAGATACAATCAAGGATAATTGATTGTCTAATTATGTATAGTTATCCTTGTGATTAGTTCCTACCTAAAATAGGAGCACCCAAACATGTATATATGTATACGATTTGTTAATGAGAAATATATTTAGAAACCTAATTACCATGTACTTAGACGACAGGTTCGAAAGAAAGTTGCATTTCGGCTACCAAACAAGTGGGAAAAAAAAAAAAAAAGACATTGAAATCTGCTCAGGGAATGGAGCGTCCACTGGTACTGAACAGAAGAGTAGTGCATTACTTAAAACAGGCAAAGGCACCAAAAATTCCAACAAAAGTAAGGATCAAACTCATTTTCCACCCACCACTAGTTCCCCATCTTGCAGATATGGCGCGGTAAAGGTGAAAAGGGTGGTGTCAAATCGCAAGCAAAAAGGGAAAACTACACCAACGAAGCTCAGTTATAATAAAAGTATGGATGGCCTAAACAAAGCTGGAATATTGCAGCATCCTAATGATGAAGATGTCCCAGAGAAGATTATTCATGTCATTGAGACAAACACTCACGACTCCAAAGACATATCCTCTGAATAAATGAAAAATCAGAAGGAAAGGGAGGCAGATCATGTCTCTGAATCTCCGCGAAAGCTGAAGTTCAAGAAAGCAAAAGAAATTGAAATCAAAAGCGAGAACAATGATGCAGGAAACAGGCTCAAATTTAGGCAAGAAAAACTACTTGACAATGAAAATGAATATGAAAATGCTGAAACCATGGTGAACAAGAGCTCAAAAACACCAGACATTGCAAGTGATCAATCCGACGAAACTAGCAATGAAGCCGATGAAGTTGTTCTCCGGCATCAACATCCGAAACAGACTAAAAACATTCAAGAGTTTAGACGATAATGTGATCGAGAAGACAGCAGAAAACCTGGTCAAGACCAAGAATAGTAATAAGGTCAAAGCCCTTGTTAATGCCTTTGAAACTATTATATCCCTTCAGGATGAGAAGTCTCAAGGAAAATAATTGAACCATTAATCATGTTCCAATTCTACAGTAAGTAGCATTCTTATATAATATCTAGAGAAATTTCTTAATTTGGTGGTTCTTTCACATTCAAGGATACTCTGCAAATGAATATTGAATGATTGTTTAAGTTCAATTTGTGGTTATGGTTATATATTTTTCATCTGAATTAATTGTTGCCTAAGAGTTAAGACTGGGCCCGTTTGATAAAAATTAATGCTTAATGCTAAAATCATAATGCTGAATTGATTAAGCACTTAACATCGTAATGCTGAAATATATTTTTCGAACATCTAAATCATAATGCTTAATCACTCGATTTTGTTTGATAAATATGTTGTTGTTAATGCTGAAATCTTTAAAATGTACCATTTTACCCTTACGTTGAATTTTTTGCATTTATATACGCAAAATATCAAATTTTATAATAAAATATAAATTGTGATTAATGAAAAATATAAGGAAAAAAAGAAGATAAAACACATTAAATTGAATGATTTAAATACAAAAATAAAAAATAAATTATCACAATTTATTAAAATTTCTAAAAATGAAAACCAAATCCACTATTGTAGTCTAAAAGAAATCAAATATTTTACAATAAAACTCGTATATAATTAATAAAATTATTTAAGTAATATAAAACTACCGTACGAATGAGATTTATAAAAACATGTAAATGATATAACTTATTAAATAAAATTTTAATACCAAATAAATAATAAAAAATAAATTATATTTTTTTGGAGAATATTATGATGAAAAACTTTAAAATACGTTGTATACTAATGAACAACAAAAAATAAAATAATAATTTATTAAAAAATAAATATTTATAGTTAATAAATATGAATAAAATAAAAGGGATAGTTTCGAAAATCAAATATGAATTACTTGAATAATTATTACGCAGACCATTAAGAGATAAGCAATAAACTAACTTTTTCGCTTAATTTTTTCTAAAGGAAATAAGCAGTGCTTAAATTATTAAGAGGTTTGACACATTAAAAGTGATTATTGCTTAATCCAATAATTTTAAACATTAAGTGGTGTTATCAAACACACCCTCCTAAAACAGAGACATGTTCTTTGCACGTTTTGGGTAGATTTGTCATGTTTGGACACGTATTTCAAGAACATTTTTTAAAAAAAGTTACGAAAATGTTTCTTAAATTTTTTTTTGAGAAAAAGTATGCTTGTAAAACTCAATCAAACATGATTTTAGAAATACCCATTTAACCCAAAAATACCTTCTTAATCTAAACCACTTATATAACTCGAAAGAACTAACAAAATTCAATGAAAATAAATAAAACATTTTAAATTGAGTTCAATCCTTAAAATTGCTTATAAATATAACAACAACAAACTAAAATTGTTATCTCAGCACTAGGAATGAGTAATATGTATCATATCTCACAATTGTGTACGGCCAAAATACATTTCATTTTTATTTTACTCCATGTATCTTATTAAAAGTGTCAAATTTGAAAGATATATGATTTATTATGGGTGGTAAGTGCAACATTTTTATTTTTTTTAAATAATTAAAAGTTGGATTGGGTACCCATTTTATTAAAGCAGAAAATGAAAATAAAAAGTAAAAATTCGAAAGACAAAAGTAGGCCTAACATGTGGCTCATAATCATCATGGGCCCTGACGAGTGAGCCTCTTATAGTCCAGTTAGTTTTTGTTTTCTTAGTGTATAATCATAAAAAGTCACAAATTCCCGGTCAGTTTAGGGAGGTTGTACATATTGATCATCATATTCGTCCTCCTTCTACCCATGGACCATATTGTCTCGTCATCTTGGTCATTATCGGTGCGGTTAGTTGGAGAGTGAGAGACTGTCGAAATTATCAGAATATGCGGTAGTTGAAGCATACACTCAAGAAGCTGGGCATCCGTTAGTACTGTGCGGAAAGGAGACGACATCATATTTGGCACCATGTTTTTCATTTATATCTTTATTTTTAAAGTAAAAATTAATAAGGATATACAAGGTAAGCAAATTAATTTAAAACTAGAATTTTTTTTTTTTAGGGGCACTTTTTATCTTGCTCCGTTTCACCACTATCCCAGATTCCCAGGCACTCTTCCATCATTATTTTTGGACTACGTACTAAGTGTTAAAAACTTAAAGAAAGTCTTGGCAATGGTAAGTGAATTTAGTCAAGAAAGAAATAAATCAAATGACGGTGGAAAAGGATATTCCAATTGTGCAAGCCACTTAATTAGCTGTTTTTTGAAGAAAAAAAAAAATAGAAACTCCAAAACTTAAGTAGAACAGAAAACCGATGCACACTGGGATTTCCCAAAAACTTCTAGAGACTTTAAACTAGTTTTTGCATGCTTGATTAATTCCGTTTGTCTTACAAATATAGTAACTTTCTCCTACTCCTTCGAATTTATTAAGGTTTACATATTTTAAATTCTCGAGTGTAGAGTTAAATTAAATCATTATATTTGTAGTAGGATTTAGTAATTACTTTTTAGACAGTTTCCTATTTAGTTTTAGAATTAGGATTTGGTAATTAGTTCCTAATTAGTTTCGAGTAACTTTGTAGTCTATATAAACGACCAATCCACTCTCTTTTGTAAATAGTAGTTTTGTTCCCTTGCGTTAATCTTTATTAAGATCTAGGTTGGTGGGGAACGCAATAATGGCAACCATAGATAACTACGGCATAGAACTTCACGTGTACAGGTGGAATACAAAGCCACTGAAATTGGAAGAAAAGCCCGGAACCGGAGCCAGAGCTGATGCTGGCGCCGGTGTTCGTCCCTACGCCAGCATGTTTATCCTCCACATTAGTTCTTTCCGGCGCTGGAGCCCAAAATCATGTCGGCATCAAACAGCAGTATTTTTGATTCCCCAATTTGTTCTCCGATCCTTGGGCAATCCTGAAGTGTAGGATATAAAAACAATATATATTCAAAATAATATTAAAGAGATTAACGCACATCGGAATAAAACTTCTTTGTAATAACGAACAATAAACAAACCCGCACGCACACAATCTGTGCGCCACACCAAAACCCAAGCTTGGTCGAGAAACAACCCGAAGGCTATTCAGTTTCTCCTGTATCTTTGTATCTATATTCTCTGTAATTCTCTGTCTATCTCTGTGATTAAAATGATCACGCAATGCCTCTATTTATAGGCTAAATTATCCCTGAATCCTACCATAAATCTGATTCATAACTATTTCCTAAAACAACTAGGTTACCCAAAACAGCCACTAAACCAAATAGAAAACAGACAAATAATAAATCCTACTACAACTATACCTAATTAATACAAGTTTGGTTTAAATAATATTTTCCAACATAGCCTCCCTTAAACCAAACTTGGATCAAAGCAACTCCAATGCCATCTCTAGCTTGAATCTCCATTGAAATCTCTTTCGCAGTGTAAACAACATGCAACACCTCCTTGTAGTAGTTTTTGGGCTCTACTTTCCAGTCTTATCGTAGAGACACCTTTGTATGCTCCATGAATCTTCTGTGGAAACTCCTCTTTAGAGAAAATTTTATTCATATCCACCCATTCTTCTTTATTTGAGTTCAACTTCTCATCAACCCTGCAATCAACTTTGCAGATGCCAAAAAACATTATCGCAAACTCGAGACATCACCTTTTAAATAAGATGTGGATACAAATTTGTATTTTGAGAAAGCCTTATCAAATTTCTCAGATTGGTAAAAGAACTTACTGATATCTACCCATTCATCTTCAGAACAGAGCTTGCAAACCCAAGGCTCCACTGTCACAATTTTATATGACTCAACAAAGTTTTCACTAATCACATAATCACTTTGTTCTTCTGTTTCATTAGCTTCCGAGAAGTTATTATCCTTTGATTCAATAACTTCTTCAACAATCACATGATCTCTTTATCTACGTGATCATCAATTTCAATCTCTCGCTCTTGTTCTGAGACACAAACAATTTCTTCTTCTTGTTTGACCAAATCACCACTTTTAATGTCTTCATCCTCCTCGGCATATTCCTGCAATTTGACTATTTGAACGACGTCACTGTTTCCTCGATTAGAATCTTTCAAAATTTTCCAGAACTCCTTGGCTGTCTTTGCATTCATGAATTTTCTGCATACATCTAATTCAACATTCGTTCTTAAATAATACATAGCCAATTGATACTGATATTGATTTATCTTTGATTCTTTACTTTCTGCAAACTCTGACTCAAATCCTGACTCAATCACGTGCCATATTCTAATACTTTTAAAGAAATCTTCCCTCTGTTGACTACAGAGTTCATAATTCTTTTTGCCAGCAAAGACAAAAACATGACACTTCTGATGGATAGGTAAAGAAGACATCTTTAACTACTATACAGACACAAAAATTTTAACACATTCTATTCCAGATGTAGGACCCAACTAAATAGCCGCGAAGATCAAACTGACGCTGTGATTCGAGCCAACGAAAAATTTGAATCTATGCAATTGTAATTGCATGCAGACCAAGATAAATATATAACAAAGGCTTTGGGCCTTGTAAAATTACCTGAAGCAAAACCGGAGCTAATTAAACAACTTTTGCATTGGAAATCCGAATTGCAGCAAAAGCTTAATTTACTCCTAATGCAAAGTACGAGCTTCACTGAAACAGATTTTATTCTGGCTCTGATACCACTTGTAGGATATAAAAACAATATATATCCAAAATAATATTAAAGAGATTAATCCACGGCAGAATAAAACTTCTTTGTAATAATGAACAATAAATAAATCCGCACGCACACAATCTGTGCAACACACCAAAGCCCAAGCTTGGTCGAGAAACAACCTAAAGGTTATTCAGTTTCTCCTGTATCTTTGTATCTATCTTTGTAATTCTCTGTCTATCTCTATGATTACAATGATCACCCAATGCCTCTATTTATAAGCTAAATTATCCCTAAATTTTACCATAAATCTGATTCAGAACTATTTCCTAAAACAACTAGGTTACCCAAAACAACCACTAAACCAAATAGAAAACAGACAAATAATAAATCCTACTACAACTATAATTACCTAATTAATACAAGTTTGGTTTAAATAATATTTTCCAACATGAAGTATTCAAATTAGTGCTAGCGACCTTTCTACAACCTTCACCTCTGCTCAGTTCGTGTAACAACATCGGCCAGTTATCGGAGGTCGTGGCACTTGACTTGTGGGCTAAGTACAGTTTCAGCCCTGAAATCCTCTCCGACGAAGGACCTGTCAAACCCGTTATCTCTTTTGAGATTGATGCTCTCATCTCGGACAAATCAGAATCAGAATCAGAACCGGAACCAGATTCAGAATCAAAATCAGAATCAGAACCAGAATCTGATCAGCCCGGGTAAAATATTCCTGTCGACCAAAATATTCTTGATAAATCCGATCAGGCACGGCCGCTGTCTAGCTCAGATGAAAAGATTAATATTATCAACGAAATTCTTTCCGATGAAGCTCTTGAGCATCGTAAATTTTTGGACGATAAAGAGAAAGGAGAAGGGCTAGTTGAAGAAGTGAAATCGAATTTAGAGATTATTTATTTCGGGGATGAGATGATATTAATTAGACGAGACATGTCCGATTTGCTTAAAAGCTATGGAATGCTATGAGTACAGGTGCACTGCTAAAACGGCTTGCTCTCATAAGTTTCATCGGGCTTGCATTTGTGAGTGGCTGCTTGAAAACCAAGATTGTCCCTTGTGTAAATCACGTTGCACTGTTCGGGTTTAATTTCCTCTACATAGCTAGGGTGATAGGAAGTCATTTTCGTTTTCACTGTTTTTGTTTTGGTTTAAGCTTTTTCTTTTCTTTTTTTTTTTTTGGGTTTTTAGGTTGAATTTAATATACTATAATACTTTTTCATGGATTTCAATGCAAGTTTTTACTATTCTACTATATATTTTTTTTATTTCCTATACACATTTATCTATGGTAAGACTATAAAGGCTCTTAAATGGCCAAGTCTTACCCTTTTGTTTGTATGTTTTCTTTGGATTTTAGTAGGTTTTTTTGTAAATATATTGATTGGGGAGGGATAATTTTGAAGAAAGGAATTTTTGTGAGAGGGGTTACCCAACTACCCTTTTGTTCATCCAGTTTTTTTGGAATTTAGTAGGTTATTATGGAAATTGAATGGTGGGGAAGGGTCAATTTGGGAATGAAGGCCCTATCTACCCAATTTGAGAAGGAAGGTGCACGTGGGTGTGGCCTATGTTGTCTGATAATTGGACAGAGAGTGTCGAAATTTATTTGCTGATAGCACCAGCTTGAGGACTCTAAGCAGAGGCAAAACGATATCGTTTTCTTCCTTTCTACCTTCCTGCAAATTTCGTTTTCTTCTTCCTTTTCAGAGCTCTGGTCAAGAAATTGAACAGTCCCCCTTGGGAGCTTTTACATTTACTGTTTTCCATGACTTCTCTCTGATTTTCCGAACTCAATCACTGTGCCTATTTTTGCGTTTTCTTCTTCGGGGTCGGTCCCCATTGCTTTGTACATTTCTTTTACCCCGGATTATCTGGCCTCCCATGAGATTTAATGATTTCCTTTCAGATTTGTTGTCCTTGGTCAATTCCTTTTTCCTTGTTTCTTCCGTTGAATTTTTCCCTTTCGAGAGACCCATGTGTGTTCGGGCCTAAAATCTGGTGACTCAACATCTTTCAATTGTTGTGTGAGCTCCTCACATGAGGTGAATCAAATTGTGTCGTCAGAAATCACGTGTTTACCATTTCAATTTGCCTGAGGAGCTACCTATTACCTATCTATATAAACATGAATTTCTTCGTAGTCGGTTCTTCGAAGCGTCATGTTGCCTTTTTCATAATTTGTTGTTTCTAGTGAGTTTCTAACCTCTTCTCCTCTTCATCATCGTCGTTTATTTATTTGTATTTTTAATGATTTTTCCTCTTCTGATCGTGGTCTCTGTTTTGCTGTCTTTTGGTCTGTTCATCAGCTTCTGCTTCTCGTGGGTTGAAAAAGTCCTGATGTACTTCTGGTATGTTTTGAAATCTTAGCATTCTCAATGTTACTTATGATGGTTTATTGATTTGCTCAGTGGTTTCTACTGTCGAGTTTTACTTGGATATTGCATTTAGTTTATATGTTTTTATTACCATCCCTTCTTATTGCTCTTGGGATTGTTCTTTGTCGGGAAAAGTTTTAAAGTTTCAAGTTTTTTGAATTGGGTTGCTTTTGATTTTTTGTAAATTTCATCTTTTATGTTAGGCATTTGGCTGTTGTTACTAGATTGTTATTTTTCTTATTTGTCAGTTCATTATGAGAGCCTACGAGAAAACTCATCTTGCTTTTGCATACTGTTCTTTATTTACTGTAATATTCTATTTTTGTCACTTCTCTCCACCAATGTTAATTTTAGTTGTGTTGGACTATTTTTTTTGCTTCTTGTTCCGGTATCTCAGCCTTGCAAAGGTGTTTGCTTCCTTTTCCTATCACTATTTAGAGTTTCTTGCAGGAGGCCCAACATAGCAAAATTAGGTTTTAGCTTTAAAACAATTTCATCTTATGGACGTTGGTTTTTTATTTATTTTAATCTCATGATCATTAAAGCGTTATAAAAGCTATTTACCAAGGGAATGAGTTCTTTGAAACTGCTTAAGGGAACAATGAATGTGGTATTATTCTCGAATCCCCTAGCCTTTATGCTGAGCAAGGTGGTCAGGTAAGCTTCTAGTCTGAATATAGAGCTATTTGACATTTTAAACTGGCAAAGTTCATTGTTGTTTTGTAAAGTTCACGTCATTTATCTAATTTAATGTCCTGATTTCTTGGTTAGTTCACTAACTATAAAATTGGAAAGAGATATCCGTTGAAATATTGGTGTTCATTGTATTTGCTCTGTTAATAACCGATGACTCTTGAGTGGGCTTACTATATTTTAGATATGTTATTTGGACCATCTTTTAAAACTAATTAGATAATATTTTCTGTTTTTAGTACTGGAAAGTGAAGGCTTTTAAGGTAATTAAATGTAACCTTACTGTAAAATTTGTAGTTTGGTGGTTTTCTCATCAAGTAAAGAATTAATGAAGCTATGTTGTTATATTTGTGAGTGCTAAAATGGTTTAAATGTAGTGGATTTTCATTATTCGAACCCACGAGTATTTTGCATCCTTGATGTTACATTGATTGATTAAAAGGTTTGTCTCCGATGTGGCAGTTTCTTTTTCTTTCTCCGTTTTGACTTGGTTTTGCCTTCGGTTCTTGAAAAGTTCATTTATTTTATGTTGTTGATTCTTGTAGTTTTACTTTTGTTTTAGCTTAGTCCAACAAAATGAAATGTTTAACTATAAGATTGACCATTTACCTGATTCTAATAACTATAAGATTGACCATTTACCTGAAATGTTTAACTATGAGATTTGGTCTTGTAGTTTTGTTGTACAATTGTTGAAAATTTTGAATCTAATGTTTACATCCTTTTTCTGGCTGATCAGTCCGTCTCACCATGTGGGTATGCTTAGTTTTTTTTTTTTTTTTTTTTTTGGTTTTTCAGACACTGGTGGCAGTATCTGTAGGGAATTGTGTGGTTAATTTTCCTTAAATGAATAGAGAAATCAGAGCTTCCCATTTTCCAAAAATTTGATTCTTTGATAATCTTCTTTAGAGTTTTTGTGTCAGAAATGTTCATTTTCAATGAGGAAGAACAAATCCCTTTACCCTTTGAAAATGGTGGGACTAATGTAATAAAAAAATCTGTCCTAAGGGAAGCAAATCTCAATTTAGTTGATGGGCTCTCTTTTGAATCCGGATTAATGTCTGGATCTCCTGCTGCTGATGTCAATACGATTCCTGAGCTGGAGAAGGATCAGCTTGAACTAAAAATGGAGGCTTTAGAAGGTATACTTTTTCAGTATTGGTGATAGTTTTTCTGAAGTATTAGTGACTCTGCATACACAATCTGAATAATAACTTGTCTTGGTTTGTCTTTGTAGGAGAGATTGAGAGTTGGAGGATGAAACTGGGACATCAAGATGAAAAAGAAGAGCTGCATTGAATAAGATACTAGACATTAAAGGTGATACTTTCATGTGAATTGCCCTCTGATTTTCTTTCTTGAATAGTCCCTTCCCTCTTATTTATTGCATAGGTTTGTATTATTTTTATGTTCTGTTACTGCTTGTTCAGGGATAACATTGTATACTCATGACCTAGAATTATTTCTTTGTCAGATTAATCTTTGCACTCTCAATTGCTTATTTAAACTATGATCCTACAAGGGTATCCTCTAAAATAACTAATATTTAACATATGACTTTGGAAATTATGAATCATAGGTTTTCTGTTATACCGTATCATAAATGTTGAAATAATCTTGTGATATGGAGCTGCTTTTGGTTTAATGTGAGATTTTAGTTATAAGTTATCATCTGTGCTTTAATTATTTCTCTCTTACTTTTCGACATCTGTTGTTTTAGGGTTGATTTGTTTGATGTTATTGATTATTTTTATGCTTTCAGATGTTATTCGTGCATTTTAGGTAGGATTCTTTGGATTCTTGGGTTTTTGCATAACCATATTTTTTTTCTATTTTTATAGTTTTTTTAAAATTTTTTTCTAGATCTTTGCCTTTGGCTGGAATTTTTATTGTTCAATTTTACTGTTGTGAGCATTTTAGGCTAAATACATTCTGTATGTTACCTCTAGCTCCATTAAGCTGCAGGACAGATTGCGCGTGGATAATCAATGGCGCTCCTTGGTAAGCCTTAAATCTTGTTTCATTCAAGCATACTCTGAAGGAAGCCATTTTGTTTTAGCTAATGTTATAATGAGGGAAGAAATATTCTTACACGATTACAGTTTCTTATCTATTTCAATGGAGAGCTTCCATAGTCCTCACTCGAGAATCATTTGCAATTATGACAGCTTCTTCGTTGCTCTTGTTGAGGTGAGTGACTTTGAAATTGAAACTATGCATGAACAGAAGTAGTCATTTACACGTATAGAGAAATGGTAAATTCTATCAAATTGTACAGAAAGATCATATGTGCTAATATTGATGGTCCATTATGGTTTTATTAGATTTTGACACAGCACAGTCTGGATCCTCTATGCGGAGGCAAAACGGCGTCGTTTCATGGCCCTCTGATTCCATGGTTGTTCGTGCTCTGGGTTTCCACTCTCGGAAGAGCTTCTGCGGTGATTGAGGGGAGTTGTTAGCTCAGTCCTGGATGTCATCTTCCTTCTTCTGCTTTTTCTATCTCATTCTCATCTTCTCTGGTTTTATTTTTTCCCCTTTTTTCTCTCGGTGGATCTGGTATATTATCGTTGGTTCCTTCCCCTGCGCTTTGAGGGTTCTGCCATTGCGCTACATGCTCCCTCAGTCTCCTCTTTTTTCTATTCCTTTTGGTTTATTCTTTCTTTCCCTACCCTCTTCTTATATTAGCTTCAAGCATTCAAAACCTAAAAGAGGAAAAGCTCCCAACCATTCAAGCATTGGCTCAGGCAGAATCAAAACCCGTAAGTTTTCTGTGGATCTCACTTCTATTTTGAGTGAACAAATTTGAAGGTGAGTTGTTCGATGTTGCGTTTGTGATGCGAGGAGAGTGAAATCATCTCTCTTATATTTTTGCAGAAGTCACCCACATCTTTCTCTGAGTTCCTTTTTGGTTTTTGAGTTGTTTGTATACTGTCTTAGAAAATGAAGGTAAAGGTGTTGCCTCCTTTTCCTAACACTATTTTTAGTTTCTTGCAGGAAGCCCAACATAGCAAAACTAGGTTTTTAGCTTTAAACAATTTCATCTTATTGACATTGTTTTTTTTTTTTTTAATTTATCTCAGGATCATGAAATCTTTATAAAAACTATTTACCAAGGGAATGAGTTCTTTCAAAAATGAAGTTGGTATTATTCTCGGATCCACTAGCTTTTATGCTAAGCAAGGTGATCAAGTAAGCTTCTGGTCTGAATATAGTATTTGACAGTTCATTTTTGTAAAGTTCACTTCATTTATCTAATTCAATGTCCTGATTTTTTGGTTAGTTCACAAACTATAAAATTGGAAAGTGATATCAGTTGAAATATTGGTGTTCATTGTATTTGCTCTGTTAATAACTGATGACTCTTGAGTGGGCTTACTATAATTTAGATATGTTATTTGGACAATCTTTTTAGGGAACAAACCAATTAGATAATATTTTCTATTTTTAGTGACTGGAAAGGGAAGGCTTTTAAGGTAATTAAATGTAACCTTTCTCTCAAATTTTTAGTTTGGTGGTTTTCTCATCAAGTAAAGCATTAATGAAGCTATGATGTGATATTTGCAAGTGCTAAAATGGTTGATTAAAAGGTTTGCTTTTGTTTCTGTTATGCTTATATGAAGATAATATTCTTATTTATTTTAAAGGGGAAGGTAGTAGAAATTATAATGGTTTCTGTTTTTTGCAAAAGAGGTTTCAAAATTTTAATTCTTGTCTTCAGTTTCTGCCCAAAAATTCATGGTTTTATATCTTCTGGCTACTTTTGTAAGGATAGTGGTTAGGAGATGGTCTTATCGCATCCATTCTGGTTGTTGCTTTTATCTTAACAAGGTTTTAGTATCACACCTCTCATGTTTAGACACCAGCAATTCTAATCATCCTTGCGTTTGTTGAGTGATAGGACTTGTCGTGGGTCTATCAAATACAGTAAAAATACTGCTTAAAACCTACAATTAAGATGCTAAGAAAATATAGCACAGTAGTAAACAGGGTCGATCAACAGAGACGGCAATTTAATTCTAATTCCACTTTAATAAAACAAACCTATGACTAGTAGTCACCTTTGTGTCTCTTAAGAGACCTTAGAGTTGTCACATAAAACTAGCAAAATAATAATTAAACTAATAATTAAATAAAAGATTTAAACAATTATCAATTAATAGAGAAAATTCCGGTATTATGTAAATCCACCTTAATCTCATGCATGCAATCATAAACCTCTTAACTTGTCTAATTACTTATGCCGTTTCAGTTATAGTATTACCGCGAGTCCCCGCAAATAATTCCAATTCTTCCATAGATTCTCGATAATCCCCCGCGAGTCCCCGCAAAGGAATTATTCCCTAACTACGTTAACTAACAGACCGCGAGTCCCCGCAAACCTTATTAATTAACAAATAGAAGCATTAAAAACTAGAAGAACCCGAAACTAATAATTCCTACTGGCGATGCATTAGAAATTATTACCCAATTAATCCTGTACTACTCGGCCGGTAGTTGTGCCACTCACTGACTCTACCAGATTAAACTAAGTTGATCAGGCTTAATAAAATCTTAGTAATTAGACATATAAACACAGGCAATTTAGAAACATAATTTAATTAGACCTTAGATTAATTTATGGGTTTCATACATGCATGGATTATGGCTTCTTACATAATACCAGAACTAATAAATTAGCTACTCATGATAAAACACGAAAAATACATAATTATAAAAGAAGACATTAAAAGAGAAAAGAGAATACTTTATTGAAATTTAAGAATTCCCGATCTGACAACAGGCGCAAACAGAGCAAAACGGAATTCTGAATATTAACCACTAATTGAAACTGGCGTGTAAACTAATTGCAAAGTATTAAAGGAAAGGGTATATGTCGTGTACTGTATGGAAATTACTAACTAATCAATTGATTCCTCACTAATCAATTGAATTATCATCTTTTGCCTAGCAACGTCCCATATATATAGGGAGGAAAACAAAATTAAAATCGGAATTACAGAACAACTCTTAATTAATTAAGGAAACGTATTCAAAACGGGAAACTCCAAATTGGAACTGCAGTAGGATTATGTTTCTTGCTATGGAAGTTTTCTCCAATTGGATAAATCTTCAAGACTCCCTTCTTCACGTGTTTTTTTGTCCTTTGACCAAGATTCCAATTGGATTGGATTTTGACTTTCCTTATTTGCATCCAGCCATTCCTTCTGCGCAGGCCCACTTAATTCGGCTTTATCCACCTGATTGGAATCAATTCCAATTGAATTGAATTCCAATTGAGATCAATTAATTGGCATCAGCCCCTGCGTTGGATCAAATTGGATTGGACTTCAATTGCATGAAGGCCCACTTGCTGACTTTGATGTTGGATCAAAATCCACTTGGAATTGGATTACTTGAAGCTGATTTCGGGTGCAGCCATGGAGTCCAATTTGCAGGCCAATATTGTGGTGCAGCCCACAAATTATGTGGGCTTTTTAGGCGTGACTTGTCTGTTCCAATTCTTTCACTTTTTGCACACTCTTTTATTCTTAGGCCCGATCTCTAAAACTGCAAATAAACATTAAAATCTTGGGCAAAAGCCCGTGAGAACTGCCATAACAAGTCCTAAAATAAAACACCTAAAATGTGCAGATCAAATATCCCCACACTTGAATGACGCTTGCCCTCAAGCGTGAAGTGAAGAACTAGAGCATACCATAAATTCAGCAAATGCATTTATACTTTAATTGCTTCAGACAGAGACAACACAGACACAAAACAAAACAAAACACAAGACTCTTTGGACTGACTCGAAAATAAGACTCAAAACAAGACTCACAAATCTGCCTTTTCTCTTTTCTAGAACTTACTTCACACCACAAAATCAGCACTTCAATTCATATGCATGTGTTCTATTTACTTCACAAAAACAGTCCTTCCATTAGCTAAATCCAAAAACATGCAATAATTCCCAAAGCAGCACTCTTTGGTCAGTAATACACACAATCTCACATTTTTCAGAAAAAAAATCAGGATAAAAATAAATCATAATCTAGCCAGAATCATACATGCTTGATAGTCGACCATCGCCACAGTATAGAAGGAATAGATACACAGCAGTTAAGAAACAACCTTCTAATCAAGGGACGCAACGTAAGGCTTGGGCTCGAACCTTTGGACAGATCCTAAGGGTTCTAGGCAACCTGTAAAAAAATTCAAACCCAGTGTGTTCTCAAAAATTAAACTTTAGTTGCTGTACCTTTCTTCAAAATTCTTCACAGCCCCCTTGTGTTTGGGCAATTGGTGCCTGTTTCATTCAGCATTTTTGCACTTTGTGCGGACTATGGCTCACAAATTCAGCACTTTAAAGTTCTACCCAGCTCATCATATATCACAATTTCAGCACATTGCATAATTCAAAACATCAACAACTTTTTCATTCTTTATCTTTTTTTTCTGCTTTCCATGAGCTTTTTAACATTGGGCACACATATACATTGCCAAATAATCCACACATATTGTTTAAACATTGCACCACTTGACTTCATTCATAATTCAGCAACTCAACACACTAGGGGGGTAGAAAGAATTTATCACAAAAAATTGGCCTTGGCTTATTTACTGACTAGAAAAAAAATGTTGTATACAAGGCTTCAACTTGGCTTCTAGGGATATAACAAGGTAGGTTAAGAAAGCAAGCCAAAAGTGGTTAATCCTAAGAAGGTTCCCCATCATCCCGCCATATACTATTCATACCATCTTGACAGTCTGACAGGCAAGCAAATGATTCTCCCCGAACAATTCAGCATTTAGGCTCAGTACAATGGCTTAAGAAAAGGGAAAACATGCATATTTCCAGATTTAACTAATTCAGGACTTCTCAGATTAATTTTTCAAAACTACAACATGCATACTTCATGTCACACTTCATCTATGATGCATATTTCAGATCCAAATCAGATTAAAGGCAGCGACACTTGACTCACAAACAGACAAAAACAAAAATTTTAGGACAAATGTCCCTACATCCCCACACTTAGACAATTGCTTGTCCCCAAGCAAACACAATGAAACACAGGGGATACTCAACAACAATTCAGAAAAACATTAATCAGCCCTGCAAACATCCCCACACTTAAAGAAAGCTTGTCCTCAAGCGCAAAGAACAGAAAAGAAATACAGGGCTAAACACTGACAAAGAAAAACAAACCTAGAGAAAATTAAAACACAAAACAGCCTACAATACAAAGAAAAACAGAAAAACTTACCTGAGAGCCTACTGAGGAGGCTGCAAATGCTGCGGAGGAAGGTGGGTGGAGCAAGAAAAAAAAAATTAGTGGGCGGTGGCTGAAAACAGAGCAAAGAAGAAGAAGGAATTCGTGGGTATGTGCAGATCAAATTGGGTTAATTAGGTTAGGTGGGTGGGTGGGTAATTGGGTTAAAGGGTGGGTAATTGGGTTGGGTTTGGCGGGTAATTGGGTTGGGTTGGGGCGATGGGTATTGAATTCGGTGAGTGTACTGGAAGTGAAGTGTACTGGAAGAATTGATGAATTATTTACCATGTTGCAATTAGGTCCCTGGAGTTTCATGACTATGCAATTTGGCCCCTAATTTGTAATTAGTGGCTCTTGTCCGAAGAATTACAGCTCCAGTCTCTGAACTTCGTAAAGCTGCACATTTGTACCCCTGAAATTACTGAATCAATGCTGGAAATTCAGAAAATTGCACCATTGGCCCTTGGACTTCCTCAATGTGTGATTGTGGCCCCAAAATTCGTAATAAGCCCTCCTGTCCTCAAAATTTCTCCTCCATTCCCTGTAAAAAAATAAATAAATAAATAAAAATAAAAAAACTAGGTTGCCTCCTAGTAGCGCTTTTCTTTAACGTCTTGGCCAGACGGGATGCGAGCTATTTAGTCTATGTGATGCGGGCACTTAGTCAACCAGAAGCAGTCGACTTGCTGGATTTGACTTGAGGTAAAAAATTGCTTGAGTCGGTGCCCATTGACTTTATACTGCTGTCCCGACTGAGGGTATCGAACCTCTACTGCACCACTGGGCCAAACGACTACTACCTCCAAAGGTCCATGCCACTTGCTAGATAACTTTCCGGAGCCAAATAAACGAACCCTGGACTTAAATAATAGCACCTGCTGGCCAACTCGGAATTCTTTATGTCTGATGAGCCGATCATGCCTGGCTTTTGTTCGATCCTTGTACCAATTGGCCAAATCGTAGGCTTCCAGCCTAATTTCTTCAAGTTCCTGGAGTTGGTACTGCCTTTCCTCACCTGCTGCTGTTGAATCCAGGTTCATCTTTTGGACTGCCCAGTATGCTTTATGCTCTAATTCCACAGGAAGATGACACATCTTGCCGAAAACAAGCCGATACGGAGACATCCCAATAGGAGTTTTAAATGCAGTCCGATATGCCCATAAAGCATCAGGTAGCTTCTGACTCCAATCTTTTCTTGAGGTATTAACTGTTCTCTCCAGAATCCTTTTAATCTCTCTGTTTGACACTTCAGCTTGGCCGTTGGACTGTGGATGGTACGGTGTAGCAATACGGTGCTGAATTCCATGTGTCCTCAATACTCCGGCTATGGTCTGATTGCAAAAATGGGTCCCTTGATCACTGATAATTGCCTTGGGAATACCAAATCGAGGGAACAATTGACACTTTAAAAATGTCTTCACTTCTTTGGCTGTATTTGACCGTGTGGGCCTGGCTTCAACCCACTTGGACACATAATCTACGACGAGCAGAATGTAAACATACCCATTGGAAGGTGGAAAAGGGCCCATAAAATCCATGCCCCAAACA
Source organism: Leptodermis oblonga (assembly GCA_016801395.1). NCBI lineage: Eukaryota > Viridiplantae > Streptophyta > Magnoliopsida > Gentianales > Rubiaceae > Leptodermis > Leptodermis oblonga. Next base: position 35,802,733 of record CM028759.1, read on the forward strand.
TCAAATATTTCGCAGACCTTGATTGGGACTTGTGGCATTTCATCTCGAGTACCAATATCTCCAAATTGCTGGCATCTTTCACAAGCTTGACAAAATCTGTAGCTATCTCTGTTCAGACTAGGCCAATAAAAACCACAGTCCATTATTTTTCTAGCTGTGCGTTTGTGCCCAAAATGCCCTCCTGAAGGCGACGAGTGACAGTGCTGTAGAATGCTCTTTTGCTCCCATTCTGGTACACATCGTCGGATGATCTGATCAGGACCACACTTCCACATGATTGGATCGTCCCAGATATACTGCCTACTATCACTGATCAACTTCTCCTTCTTCCCTTGAGAAAATTCAAGTGGCAGAGCATTAGTAACTAAATAATTTACAATGGGTGCATACCATGGGTCTGGATGGGCTGCTTTTACTGCTGCAAGATAAGTTTGTTCTCCCTTAATTACCGCACTTAGAGCAAAAAGGTGTTCTCCCGGAAATTCTTCACCAATTTGTTCCTCCTGTTCTGGTAGAGTCAATCGACTCAAGTGATCAGCTACTGTGTTCTCAGCTCCTTTTTTATCTTTAAGCTCCCAATCGAATTCTTGGAGAAGCAGAATCCACCTAATCAACCTCGGCTTTGACTCCTTTTTGTGTAGCAGGTGTTTTAAAGCAGCATGATCAGTATAAACTATAACCTTGGAGCCCAGAAGGTACTGTCTGAACTTATCAAATCCAAACACTACTGCCAATAACTCCTTCTCTGTTGTGGTGTAATTACATTGGGCAGGATTAAGAGTCTTGGATGCATAATACACAGCATGTGTCTCCTTCCCAATTTTCTGACCAAGCACGGCACCAACAGCATAATCACTAGCATCACACATCAACTCGAATGGTTTTGTCCAATCTGGAGGTTGAATGATTGGGGCTGATATCAACTTCTCTTTCAGAGTGTTAAATGCGTCACGGCAGTCGTCCGTTAGGGCAAACGGAACATCGTCCTTGAGCAAATTTGTAAGTGGCCGTGCGATTTTTGCAAAGTCCTTGATGAAACGCCTGTAAAAACCTGCATGGCCCAGAAAACCACGAATTTCCTTGACGTTAGTGGGATAGGGTAGCTTGGCAATCAATTCTACCTTGGCCTTGTCCACTTCGATCCCTTCTTCACTGACTTTGTGACCAAGAACAATTCCTTCTCGAACCATGAAGTGACACTTCTCATAATTCAGCACCAAGTTCTTTGCCACGCAACGCTCCAAAACCGAATCCAGGTGTTCCAAACATTGATCAAAAGAATCCCCATAGACTGTGAAATCATCCATAAAAATCTCAATGCACTGCTCGATCATGTCTGAAAATATGCTCATCATGCATCTCTGAAAAGTCCCAGGGGCATTGCATAGACCAAATGGCATTCTCCTGTAGGCATAAGTTCCAAAAGGGCATGTGAAAGTAGTCTTCTCCTGATCCTCCTTGTTCACCCATATTTGAAAATATCCACTGTACCCATCTAGAAAACAAAAGAACATTTTACCAGCCAGACGTTCTAGCATTTCATCAATAAAGGGGAGGGGGAAATGATCCTTCCTTGTAGCTGCATTTAATTTGCGAAAATCAATGCACATTCTCCATCCTGTGAGTAATCTCATTGGCACCAGCTCATTTTTCTCATTTGTAACCACTTCAAAACCTCCCTTTTTTGGCACCACATGGACTGGGCTAACCCACTTGCTGTCAGAAATAGGATAGATTATCCCCATTGCCAATAACTTCAGAATCTCCTTTAGAACTACCTCCCTCATGTTCGGATTCAACTTTCTTTGAGGATCCCGTGATGGCTTTGCGTCGGGCTCTAGGAAGATATAATGTTGGCAAAATCTGGGCTTATTCCAGGAACATCGGCTAAGGTCCACCCAATCGCCTTGATGTGCTTCCTTATTGTTCTCAGCAACCGATCTTCTTGAGCTGGGGTTAATTCCTTGGAAATAATTACTGGCAGTGTATCCCCTTCGCCTAAGAAGGAATATTTCAGATTATCTGGGAGAGGCTTCAGATCCAGCTTCGGGGCCTTTACTAATGACGGAATGGGTCGTTCGGCACCCAGCGGTTTGGGGAAACCGTCGCCTGGTCCTGTATACTCTTCAGCTGCTGCAAGGTTCTGAATTGCTTCACAGACTCCCTCATCACTTAAATTCTGTATATCAGCTTCTGTGAGGCTCTGGACAAGTGTCCTTTCTAGTTTATCCTGCAAGAAATTCGTCTCAAGATATTCTTGGACAAGTGGGTCAATGACATCTATTCCATATACATTTTCAACATCATCAGGATGTTTCATAGCATTCTCAATGTTAAATTGCCACTTCTCTCCACAGTAATCCAAACAAATTGATCCATTATACACATCTATAACAGCCTTAGATGTCTTAAGAAAAGGTCTACCCAACAACACCCCAGCAGATTCTTTAGCAGGATCAGTATTCATTTTTATGACATAGAAATCAGCAGGATATACAAAAGAATTAACTTGCACAAGTACATTTTCCAATACCCCCTCCGGATGAACACATGATCTATCAGCTAGTTGAATCACAACCTTAGTTTCAGCTAATTCTACCCCAGATAGAGTCAAGTAAACAGATAAGGGCATGACATTAATAGATGCACCAAGATCACACATTGCATGCTCAATAACTTTTTCTCCAATCACACATGGTAGAGAAAACATACCTGGGTCCTTGCATTTGGGTGGCAGCTTCTTTTGAATAACGGCGGAGACTGTTTCACCTAGGACCACCTTACTAGCTCCTCTTGGTTTCCCAGCCATGAAGTCCTTCAGAAATTTCCCAATTGGGGGAATTTTTATCGCCTTTAGGAAGGGAATGTTGACATCCATTTTTTCAAAAACTTCCAAGTACTCAATTGGGTCCTCTTTCATCTTTCTTGCCTTGGGGCGCAAGCTATTAGGGAAGGGTGGCACTGGCTTGTACACTTCTTTGCCTGCTGGAATTGGGGCGTGGCTCTTCTTAGGTTCAGATTCAGATCTGATAACAATGGGCTCCTCAATTTCTGGTTGCTCTGAACTTTCAGCTTCTGGATCACCCGTCGGTTTGGGCAAACGGCCCCCTGCTGAATGCGATTTTTTTACTGCAGGCTCCAAAATTTTTCCACTTCGTAGCTGAATTTCGTTCACATTCTCCTTAGGTGGAACCTGTACCTGGGAGGGCAGCTGGCCTTGGTTCCCTCTTAATTCTTGAATTGAAGCAGATAACTGAGATAACACTCCGGCAATCCCGTCGATGGCTGTTCGCTGCTCCTTCTGCTGTGCAAATAACTCCGTCATGGCTTCTTCTATTGGTCTACCTCCTCTTGGATTGTTCTGATTGGGTTGAAAAAATTCCTCTGATTCGGGGGCCTGTACATTGGTCCATTACTCCGATTATTGCTCCCCATATTTGGATGTGAAGCTTGTTGGTTGGAACTCCCCACAATCTGACCTGGAACTTGCTGATTTACTTCTGAGGGAAAGGGAACTTGAACTCCTTCTTCTGGATTTTTCCAACCAAATGCTGGATTGTCCTTCCATCCTGGATTGTACGTATTTGAGTATGGATCCCTCCTGGGTGCATTCCGCTGCCAATTCCCATTAGAATTATTGTGCCAATTCCCTGCAGCATTAGCTTGAGCAATTGTTTCTTCATGTGCAAGATTGCAGTTCTGCGCAAAGTGCCCCGGATTGCCACAGCATGCAAACACAATTTCCTCTTTGTTACTACTGTTCGAGGTTGCCAGTTTCGCCACCAGTGTAGTTAATTTCTCCATATTGGCAGTCAACTGATTTAATTTCTCTTCCCCTGAATCATCAATAAATCGAACTTCAGCCTGTCGTTTGGCTAAACGGGAGGGTTCCCCAAACTGGCTTCTTGACTCGATAGTGTCTTCAATCATCTTCCTGGCCTTGGCTACTGTATTATTTTGGAATGCCCCATTGCTAGATGAATCCATGTGATTTCGATCATTGGTGCACATCCCATGGTAGAAATATTGCAATAGTTGAGCCTCTGAATACTTATGATTTGGGCAGCTCTCCACCAACTCATTAAACCTCATCCAGTAATTGCTAAGGGACTCGTCAACTTCTTGTTGAATGTTGCTGATCTCCTTCATGACCAAATTGGTTTTTGTCGGAGGAAAGTACTTCTTCAGGAATATCTCTTTCATCTGCTTCCAGGTGGTGATAGAGTTTGGTGGCAATGATGAAAACCACCTGTTTGCTGGGCCCGTCAGGACATATGGGAAGGCCACCAATTTTAGCTGATCGAGGGTGGCCCCTGTGGGTAGGCACCCCACCTTGCAGTTCTTCACATACTCCGAGAGAAAGTTGTGTGGGTCATCCCTAGCACCCCCATGAAACTTTGGGATGCCATTCAGCCATCCGTTCTTCAATGGAAATCCGTTGGGCAATGTTGGAGTGACTACTGCTGACGCTCTATCATCTCCATCATGGCTGCACAAGTCCTTCAGCGTGGGATCTTCTTCTGGGCCCTCTACGCGCTCTCTGTCACCCATTGGTTCTGATTCAGAGTCAGAATGTGAGAAATCTATTTTGGAGCTACCGGCCGTTTGGGCAAACGGTCGACTGACAGATTCTGTTTCTGCGAGTTTTCTTAATCGTGTCTCCTTGGAAATTACTAACTAATCAATTGATTCCTCACTAATCAATTGAATTATCATCTTTTGCCTAGCAACGTCCCATATATATAGGGAGGAAAAAAATTAAAATCGGAATTACAGAACAACTCTTAATTAATTAAGGAAACGTATTCAAAACGGGAAACTCCAAATTGGAACTGCAGTAGGATTAGTTTCTTGCTATGGAAGTTTTCTCAATTGGATAAATCTTCAAGACTCCCTTCTTCACGTGATTTTTGTCCTTTGACCAAGATTCCAATTGATTGGATTTTGACTTTCCTTATTTGCATCCAGCAATTCCTTCTGTGCAGGCCCACTTAATTCGGCTTTATCCACCTGATTGGAATCAATTCCAATTGAATTGAATTCCATTTGAGATCAATTAATTGGCATCAGCCCCTGCGTTGGATCAAATTGGATTGGACTTCATTGCATGAAGGCCCACTTGCTGACTTTGATGTTGGATCAAAATCCACTTGGAATTGGATTACTTGAAGCTGATTTCGGGTGCAGCCATGGAGTCCAATTTGCAGGCCAATATTGTGGTGCAGCCCACAAATTATGTGGGCTTTTTAGGCGTGACTTGTCTGTTCCAATTCTTTCACTTTTTGCACACTCTTTTCTTCTTAGGCCCGATCTCTAAAACTGCAAATAAACATTAAAATCTTGGGCAAAAGCCCGTGAGAACTGCCATAACAAGTCTTAAAATAAAACACCTAAAATGTGCAGATCATTGAGAAGAAAAGTAAACATATATTTGTTTCTTTCCCTCTCTTTTTGTAGTTCTTTTCAGATCTGTAGCTGAATTTTTATTCTTTGTTCTCTACTGTTCGTTGTCGGGTTGGCTTGTCGCTCCATATTCAAAGGATGAACTTATAAGGATTAGGATTTTTTTTTCCTTCATTTTTAGGCCATTTCATGCATTTTCTTCAACCTTAGACATTGGCTGCACTTTTTTTACGTTCTCCAAGCTGTGGAAACTGATGATGGAGAATTTGCGAAGATAAATCCTGACACAGTGACAGTCAAAGTTGGAGATGCATATGACCCAAGCCCTTACGCCTTCCTCTTGACTTTTTGGAATTCTAGAGGAGAAGAATATGGAAGAAAAAGGTGTAATTTGGGATTTTCCTTATGGTTTTTTCTGTTTTTTTTTTTTTCAATTTTGCTGAGTGCTTTTTCAATGTTTATTGCCTGTTGTGTCCGTGTGAATGTAGTTTGTCCCAGTTTTTTACCTTGCTCTCTTGAATTTCCTTGTAGCAAGTGTATGCTTTTTTGGGTCAATCCTTGTGAGTTGGATTTATTTCTTGTGATCAATATCAAACAACAGAGGTTCCCTGTGTTGGTGATTTGTTGCAACACGCAAGAAAGGTAATCCCTGATAAAACAAAAGTGGGATTCTCAATTCTCAGAAATATATGTCCCTTTTTTTTTTTATTTGAATTCTCATTTCTTAGGTGTGCTACAATGGAAGCATGTTTCTGCTTACATCAAGAAGAAATCTCGTGTAAGCAAAACAAGACTAGCCCCAAATAAACTAACTTTATATTCTTTGGAATTGATTATTAGTGTTGTTTTTCTACACTTCTTGAAGGTTTAATGCTAGATCATTCCTTGACAAGTTGAGAGGGGAGATGCTTGTTGCCTTTAGTGATTCACTCAATAGGAATCAATGGTCATGTCACTAAATTGTATGCTTGAGTCATCAGTTCCACCACCCTTGAAAGTAATCAGCTTTAATGGCTCATTTTCCACTTTTCAAGCCTTTCTAAGACTCTCTTTCTGGATTCAAGTGAATTTTGTTTATGATGGGCTAATTTCTCCTCAGACTTCACTAGCCTCTTCTACAAACATGTGATAGTCTCATTCAAGTTTGATTTTATGATTATTTTGGTTGTTTGCTTTGGGTAATCCATAACTAACCTATTAGGAGAGGCAACAATCAAGTTGCCTCCTACCATGCATAGATTATGCAGAAAAAGTTGCTTACTGCCAATAATTCTTTCCTATAATCTTTCTATATTGATTTAGATAGTCAACTTGGTCTTTACAGCCCTGAATGGTGTGCATGGCAGTTGTTGTTCACTATCTTAGTTCTATGTGGCAAATATAGTTACATTGGCTCCTCATGGTTGTCTAAATTAGTGGCTTTCTATTTTGAACCTTAGGCATCTGTGAGTACATTGTGATTTAGTTCGATAAACTGTATTTGTAAGGGTGTTGTAAGGCTCTTCTAATTTTGTTTTCTCTTTTATGGATTTACGGAATATGGAACAGAAACTCTGCTGGATCGGTGTTGGGAAACAACTATCTATAAAGCTGAGTTGATCAAAGTGACACTTGGAGCATAGATGCATGCTTCTGGTGTGAAATTGTGTGTGCTTCCTTTGGCTATCGCGACAGGACGATACTAAGGACCAAGGAGAGGACAAACAACAATTAACCTGATTGAATGACTGGATCAGATCTTACCAACTTCAAACGATTGATCTCACTAACATTCTCTCACAATTCCCTGCAATCTGAGAGGTAAGCGTTCCATAAAATTTTCTAAAATTCAGTTTTGTCTGTTGCAAATATTCATTTTACCTAGCCTTTATCTTAATGGTTTAAAGGCTTACTGAGAATTCTTGATTGCAGATCTTGATTGAAGGCCTTTTTCCTGTTGAAGCTAATGACAGAAGTAATATGAATGTTAAGTTTTCATTATTCATTCTGTTTTGATAAAATTAGAAATCATGTACTAACTCGTTGAGGAATGCCTGGTTTTAAAATCTGGTGCAGATAGTTACTGCATCAACAAAGAAACGGTTAGACAACATTTGAGTTGTGTAGGTCATCATTGCGTCTCAATTTGTTTGTTTACCTTTCTCAGTTGAAAGTTACAGTGCTGTGAAAAAAGAAGTGGATGCTCCAAACAATGGAAGGTAGAACAAGTTGAAGATCATACGTATATGAAAGTGAGTTGGCAATTCCTTTTTTCTAACCTATTGCATTTTTCTGGATAGAATTTTTGGGGACCAACAAAGTAATTTTCTCCATTCTAATATGTTCAAATTGTACCCTTGTAATCTATGATGTCTCACGTGCAAGTGTTTAAATCTTAAGCCAATTAGTAAATTATTATAGTTATGAGGTTCTATGTTATTAGTTGACATTTACTTCTTTTGGTGCAATGACAGTGTATTATTTGTAACAATGGCTCATTGATCACATTTTAGCCCTCGTGGAATGCCTTGGGTTAGTATTAGTTTAGCATGGATATAGCAATATATGGTTTAACTAATTAAGCAACATTATTGAAAGCAATAGCTATAACAAAGCACATCAACTCTATTACTTTTATGATATTTTATCGTCACATTTCTATCCCTGTATCTGCATATTGGTTTTTTTTAGTCATATTTTTAAAATAGAGATATCACTTTGGAAAAAGAGAAGAAAGAAAAATGAAAGAGAGAAGATAATACTCCTGTGCCAAATTAGAAATTTCAACATTGTCAAATAGAGCTCTGTGCATTGTTGCTTTTGCAGTTTTACACAAAACATAATCTCATATTAAAAGTGATACCATTGCTAATTTTGGGAAAATTTTAAAATAATATATGAATTTTAGTAATGACACGGAGACAGCATGTTTACTAAGCATTCTTAATATGGTATTAGCTTTGCCTATTTTAAATTTTTATTATTTTGGAATTGTAGTGGCCAAGGCAGGAGGATGTTCATGAGATTTTCTTGCAAGTGACTTCCCGTATGGTATGCCTTTTGAAAGGTGTTTTGGATTTTAAAATTATTAAAAATATATTGAAAATGTAAAAAGGTGTTTGGGAAATGTAAAAAGGTGTATTGAAATTGATGAGAAATTATTATAAAATGAAAGTGAGAGTGAAATGAGATGAAAAAATTAGTTGCCATACAGGGCCTTATTGTTCACAGGCCTGAGATTTTCCTTTCTTTGCAGGTCTTTCTTCCAAATGAAGAAGAGGTGGCTCTTGAGCAAGATCCTCAATGAGAAGTTGGCTTCTCTTACCAGTGAATGCAATGCTAAAGAATGACTTTTTTTTAAAAACATGGAGACTATATGCTCATTCTTTTTCTTGTCTTTAATGACTCATTTCTTATTCCAAGTGAAGAGAAAGCAGAGGATCTGAAAGAAAATCCTTTTATTCAGTACAAACACGGATAGTAAATAACCAATTTGGGAAGGAAGAGCCATCTGCTGATTTTCAGCAGGAAGCTGCGACTGGGTGGGGTCTCTGTTGCTGACTTGGAGGACAGATGGTGTAATTGGCAATGATTTGGATTTTTTTTTTTTTTAATTTGGAGAGAGAGTATCGAAAATTTGACTCACATCGTCAGTGGACTCTAAGCAGAGGTAAAATGACGTAGTTTTGATCATTGTTGCCTTCCTGCAATTTTGGTTTCCTCCTTCCTGCAATTTTTGCCCATCTCTTTCAAATCAGATAAGAGCTTTTTCTGTTCTTTTTCTATTTTCATCAGGTCTCTCTTCTTATTTTGGGAAGGAAGACCCTTCTTTTGATTTTGGGAAGGAAGACTTTCTCTCCCCACTTTTTTGGGCCTCTCTTTTTCAAATCAGCAAAACAACATAAGGCCTTTTGTTTTTTATTTTTTAATAATGCTTATCTTCCAAATCATTAGAAGGCCTCTTTTCTAATTTAACCAACAGGATATAATAATTGTAGTTTATTACAATTTAAACTTTGATGTACAATTTTATTTATTATAATGTTAAAAGAAAATAAGAAAAAATAAATCGAAAAAAGATTTATAAATGAATAAATTTGTTCATCCCAAGAACACCAAAAAAAAGTGTGAGTTTTCATATAAGAACACAAAAAATGTAACGAGAGTAATTTCATCTAATTAAAAAAAAAAAAAAAGAGTGCAAATTTCCTATTTTTAAAAAAAAATTTCTGTCCATTTCAACATTTAATTACAATTCCTATTTATTCAAACATCACTCTAATTTCATCTAAATTACATTATAAATTTTAATCTTATTTTATACTCTATTTTATGTAGTTTTTGCACAAATGCCTTAACAATTTTCTCACTTAATTTTTATTTATATTTAACTCCTTTTTTATGACAATAAATCAATAGAATCATTAATTTTTTAAAATAAGGCCATTCTACTGATTTTTATCACAAAACACAAGAGACCTTTGCACTCATTTGCAAGTATCAATTTTCATTCACATAACTTTCTATCCTGTGATTTAAAATTAAATACAGTTGCATTTTATTTTTAATTATAATTTCAATTTATTTAAGTATCAAACTCATTCCATTTCATTTCCATTGCCCTTTTTACCAAATAAATTTTATACATAACAATTCCATAACTTACTACAAGAAAAAATTTACAATTACTGCTTAAATTTGTAATAATTTTGAATAACAAATTTTTCCAGCTAATAAAAAAAATTAACCACATCCACGGCGCGTTAGCGCCGGGGCAATACCTCCTAGTATTAAATTTATTTTCTTCCAATGACGAACAGGCCCTAAGTGTTATAGTGTTTGTTCTTTATGATGTTTTAAAACATATTTTTGGAAAGAGAAATGATACACAATTCAACTAATCTTCACAACTTTCACATAGCAAGTGAGATATCATGCATTCATTGGTCAATAATGTGGTATTCATAATTATTTCATAAAGATAAAAGTGTAGTCAATAAATGTATAACACCTAACTTGCTATGTAAAGTTGTGAAAATTAGTTGAGTTATGTATCATTACTTTATTGAAAAATATTTTATAATGTAAAAAGTGTATTAAAAATATAAAATGTATAACTGAATAGCAAAAAGTTGTATTGTAAATAATGAAAAATGATTATAATATATTAAATTTAGTGTGGAAATAAAAAATAAAACCAAAACAAAAACAAAAACAACCAAAGAGAACATGCCCAAAATTTTCACTCAAATTGTATATTTTTGCTCCACAAAGGTTTTTAAGGGTTGATTATGGTGTAAGAAAGTGGGTGGTCATGAGGTTGTGTCACGAGTTGTCAAATTGCTTATTGGTTATAATGTTTGCTTCATGCATATTTTTGTATCTTGTAAAAAATTTGTAAAAATTATGTTGTGGGGATTGTGATTTAGATTTTACTTATCTATACCAAATTTTTATTTCCTTTTACAAATTAAGATGCTAGCAATGCAAAGCAAAACAGGTCCAAACTAAGCAAAAATAAAAAATAAAAAATAAAACTAGCAAATAGTAAACCATTGTGCGGGACATCTGCGTGCTGATTTTGAGAGGCAAAATCGTTCGCACTCATCTCTATTTGTTATTGCTTTCTTTTTTCTTACCCAATTTTCCTGAATGAGTCCGTTCATAAATTAAGACAGCTACGATGCAAACCCTACACATATAATGATAGGAAAATTTTGAGAGGAAAATGAGTTTATCTGACACAAAGTCAAGTTATGGCAGTCGGAAGAATGAAAATGGAACCGAACTATGCAAATGTGGTCTAGAATTAAGCGAAATAC